>JAKELG010000008.1:0-722638 GCA_021527035.1 Lactarius vividus | reverse complement strand
GTTGTCCGAGTGCTCGGGAAAGACTGCGGGATGGGGCCAATACGTGCCTGTAGAATCCCTATAGGTGTACAACGTCTCTTCTACGGGAAGGTCGGGGGAGGCTGGGGACTTTGCGGATGTACTCCCAGTCGAGGTTGTCGACGATGTAGTAACAGTGAGTTGGGCGAGCGTGTCGGGAGTTGAGGATATTCGAAGACGAGATGACACGTGGTTCCAGGTGGATAAGTCACGGTCGGCTGATCTACCATTCACAAGGAAAGATGGAGATACGGTCACGGGGATCCCTTCTTGGTCGCAGAGGGATATGCCGGAGCTAGGCTCACTTAGGGACACAGCAAGTCCCTAGCGTAGAAGACGAGTAGAGGTGGTGGTATTTGAAGAAGACCAAGATGGGGATCCTGGTCCGTACTACTGCGAGTTTAAATACAAGTAAGGGAACTAGTTCTAGCTCCGCTCGAACTCGTAAGTAACCAATAGCGTAAGTAGCGTATCCTAATAATAGAATGCGCAGTCGTTATCGTAACTCGAAACACGTACAACAATAAGAGGCATCAGTCATCAGGTCAAATCACAATCACGTACAACAATAGCGAGCATCAGTCATCCAAACACGAGGCAACATGATCCGAAGTCCATGACACATTACTCCTGACGTACCAGGTCATCGTAAATACGTCAGAGTCCACAACCGGGCCGGGCAGTCCGAGACGAAACGTAACATCACCCCCTTTTCAGCGTCAAGCCCCGGCTTGACCACGCATGACGGCGAGCGGGTTGGTGCCTACTTCGCGGAGGGCCTTGATGCGGGCGATCTCTTCGGCATCTTGTTCCGCCTTGGGTCCTCGATGGAGCGAGGCCCGAACGTTCTCGATGCGATCCACCGCGTGCACTCGCTGAAGTCTGGCGACACACCTGTTGCGTTCGATCTCTATACGCTCCAACTTCATCTGCTCCGCTGCTAGTCGGTGCTGCTGTGCTCGCCACCCCAACGTCATGCAGCAATAGCGATGGACTTCGGCCATGAGAGTCGCATCCTTCATATGAAGGAGCGCTTGGTCGACCGAGTCGACTAATCCCGCGTCGGAGAGCAGGAACGTGAGATCGTCGTCGGTGTAAGTGGGGGAAGAGGACTGCTCGTCGTAATAGGGGATCGCATGAACGGGCTTCCCGAACTGTTGGTTGCATCCGGCTCTGAAGGCCAGGACGAAGGGGTCGGCGGTGAGGATGAGCTGAGTATACCGGGCCGGCCAAAGACGTTCCTGAGCGTCGTGAATCTGAAAGGGAATGTAATGGACTCCCCTGTTGAACTGGTACCCCCTGGGAGGGGGTGTCTCCGCACGACTCTCGGTCTCCTGCACAGATTCCTCTTCTGAATCGCGGCGAAGCGCGGATGGATGCGGCGTCGGTAGTGTGATAGCTTCCCCAGTGGGTCCGCAAAGCGGGGGGGTTTCCGAGTGTGTCGTGGTGAGATGGGTGGCGTAACGTAAATACTGATGCGCCTCGAGGCGCTCCGCTGGGTCGTACGGGTCTCCCGTGTTGTCGGGGCCCGCTGGTGAAGTGGGTCGGCTGGGTACATACCCCTGTTGTTCGTCGCCCGCTGGAGTGGGCGCTCGGGTCGGGATGTAGTGATCTCCGAGGTAACTGGGCTGGTTGCTCTCGGAATAAACAGTGGGGGTCGGCGAAGGAACTGGGGATGGCCTGGGGGAAGGAGGACGACTTCCTCGCTGGTGAAGGGCGAGGGCAGACGACAGGGGTGACGATGGCGTGGACTGTACTCGGTAAGGTGCCGAAAGTTTGGTGTTGACGACATAGCGGAAGTTGACTGGGGAGGAGGAGCGCATGAGTAGATGGGCTAGTGAAAGAGGGGGATGGGGACGTCTCTTGGAGTTTCCCTGCGCTTATATGCACTTCTCTGGCGGGGTTGGAATTTTTGAACTCCCTTATCGCGTCGTCGGCGAAAACGTCATCCTTATCGACCCACTGGTTGTCCGAATCGGGGTATCCCTTCCATTTGACCAGGTATTGCAATTTGCGACTTCTGCCAAATCGCCGAGAGTCTAGAATCTTCTCGATTTCGTATTCTTCTTCTCCGCCTACTAGATCCGGTGGTGGGCGCTGATAGTTGGGTCCGTGCGTGGGTGTCTCGCGATAAGGTGTCAAGAGGTCCACATGGAATACTGGGTGAATCTGCCACTGCATGGGAAGTTCCAGGCGGTAATTGACTGCGGACATCACCTGAACGATCTTAAAGGGGCCGTGGCGTCGTGCCGCTAGTTTTGCCGTTGGTTGGTGTGTGCGTAGGTGGCGTCCTTCTAGCCATACTTGGTCCCCGATTTGGAATTTGGGCGTATCTTTAGCCTTGATCCACCCCTGCTGCGCTTTGATCATCAGTGATTGTGCGCGTTGTCGGAGTTCCTTAAATTGTTTGACCCTGAGCGCCACCTGCGGGATTGGTGATGGTCTATCGGTCCAGTCGGCGCGGGGATTATACCCCATAAGGAGCTGGAAAGGAGATTCCTTAGTGGTTTCGCTAGGCCAATTGTTGTGGGTAAACTCAGCCATGGGGAGATAGTGTATCCAATTATCCTGTCGTTCGTTGACCCAGAATCGTAAGTATTGCTCTAGCCATTGGTTCGTACGTTCCGATTGCCCGTCAGTGCGGGGATGATAGGCCGTGGAGATGTTCTGTTCGATGCCTAGAATCTTGCACAACTCACGCGTGAATTTTGATGCAAACCGGGGGTCCCTATCGCTGATGATCTTCCCTGGCAGGCCGAATCTGGGGAACACGTGTTTGACGTATAGTGCGGCTGTGCCTTCGGCCGATATCTCTTCTTGGCATGGGATGAACAGGGACATCTTTGTGCAGTCATGATCTGTTATCGTAAGGATCGTATCGCAGCCTTGTGCTTCTGGAAGTTTAGTGATGAAGTCAAGTGCGATGGTTTCAAAAGGCATAGCTTCAGGTTTGGGGAATATTGGGCGCAGCGGTGCCTTGATCGCCCTGGTATTGACCTTGATTCTTTGGCAGTCGGCGCATCCTTTGACATAGTCTGTGACTTCGTTCCTGAGCCCTGGCCACCAGTAATATCGTTCTATGAGTTTGTTGGTCCTGCTAATTCCTGGGTGTCCATATACCGGGGGGTCGTGATGGTTTTTGATGAGTTCTCGCTTTTCAAGGAGTCCTCCCGTTACTACCCGTCGTCCGTCTTTGTACCAGGTGCCTTCGATCTTCTTTAGTCCGTGTGGGTCTATCCAGGGGCGGAGTTTGTCATCGTCTTGAGCGTATACCGGGTTGGCTTTCTCCATTTCTCGTACCGATATGGTGGCGTTGATTCGGAGAGGGTCTTCCGTCGTATCTATTGCTGCGGCCCTGACGAAGATGTCATCGGGTAGTACCGTGACTTGGTCATTATCTCTTTCTCCTTGGTCGTAGTCTGGGCGTCTAGATAGGGCGTCGGCTCATCCGTTTGCCGTTCCCTTGATGTGGTGAATCTCGATGTCATACTCAGAAAGTTCTAGTACTTCCCGTGCTACTCGGCGACTTATCTTTTGCGGGGAGCGCCAGTACTGGAGGTTCATGTGGTCTGAGAATACTTTGATCTTATGCGGTGATCCTGCTAGGTAGTGGCGCCAATTCCGAAGTGCCTTCACGATCGCCAAGAGTTCCAGGTCATAGATGTCGTAGTTCCGTTCCGCCGTGCTGAGTGTGTTTGAGTAGTATGCGATGGGGTGCCTTTTGCCATCTTCTTTGCGTTGGAGGAGTACTGCTCCTACTGCAAATCCGGAGGCGTCTACTTCTAGTTCGAATTGGTCTTCTAGCTTGGCGTGTGCGAGAACTGGTTCTTCCGTGACGAGTTTCTTGATTTTGTCGAATGCTTCTTGTTCCGTGGTTGTCCATGTCCATTCCGTATCTTTTCGCGTGAGTTTGTTGAGGGGGCGGGCGTGCGTGGCAAAATTTCGGATGAAAGCGCGGTAAAAGTTGCAGAAGCCTAGGAACGATCGCACCTGTTTAACGTTTTTGGGGTTTGGCCAGTCTTTGATGCCAGAAATTTTGACGGGGTCCATGCGTGTCACCCCCTTTTCAATGATTACCCCCAGGTAATCGATGCTCGGTGCGTGGAAGATGCATTTTTCCGGTTTGAGGAATAGGTCATTTTCTTCCAGTAAGTCCAAGATATCATGTACCGCGTCGATGTGTGCTTGTTCCGTGGATCGGGTTGCTATGCCTATGTCGTCCATGTATACTCTGATGATCGTACCCTTCGTTTCGTGATACGCGATAAGGTCCTTGCAGATTTCGTTCATCATAGTTTGGAAGGTTGCCGGAGAGTTGGTTAGCCCGAAGAACATTACCGTTGGTTCGAAAAGTCTGTATTTCGTTTTGAACGCAGCCTTTTCCTGGTCCCCTTCTTTGATCCTTATGTTGTTGTAGCCCCAGCGAATGTCCAGTTTGGTGAATATGAACGCTCCACTTAGGTCTGCGATGAGTTCCGGGATGAGCGGGAGGGGGTATTGATTGCGTATAGTCCAGTTGTTGATGTTCCGGTAGTCCTGTACGGGGCGTAGTTTTCCGTCCTTCTTTTTGATGAAGAAAAAGGATGATGCGTACGGGGATTTAGAGGGTCTGATGTACCCTTTGGCCAGTTGTTCGTCGATCCATTCCTTGAGCGCTTTGTCTTCCGTTTGACTCATTGGATAGATCTTGCAGTCGATCGTGTCCGGTGCGTTTGGTTTGAAGTCGATTGCGTGGTCCCAGGGTTTTGACAGCGGGAATCGGTTCGATTCTTCTTCGCTGAAGATCTTGACGTGTCGTTGGTATTCTTCTGGGACTGCTTTCTTCTCCGTATACTGCTTGGCTTCTATAGCCATTTCGGTCGACATTGTCGCGCGCAGGCGCGTATCTTCGAGGTCGCACTCTCGTCGTAGCTGTTCTTCGATCTTTTGTTTGTTGGGGAGTAGTAGCTTTTCGAGTACGAGTCGTGCTATGACCGGGTCTATTCGTGGTCTTGTAGGGTTGATGGTGCGGATGACGACTGGGTACTCAGCTTCATTAAGCGTAGCCGTTGCCCATTGGATATCGGGTTGGAAGGTTGCTAACCATGGATATCCTAGTATTATGTCTTCTCCTCCTACGTCGGTTACCAGGAATCGCATTTCTTTGGCAACTCCTTTGGTTTGTACTTCTAGATCCACGCAATGGGTAATCTTGCCCCCTTTGTTATGCGTGCCGTCGATATTCCAGATCTTTCGATGACGGTCGAGTTCTTTGAGGCCTAGCCTCATTCTTTTGACAAAGTCCGGATGTATGAAGTTGTTAGTGGCTCCGGAGTCCACTAGTGCTCGTTTGTCGGCCATGGCGTAACTTGCGCGCAATGAAACTGGAACATGCATAGATTGATAGCGCGTTATGAACACAGAATTACACCGTAATGCCCTCACCCAGGCCGTCGGGTTTAGGCGCTTTGAAAATCCTCTCGCCCCAATAGGTCTCGAACTACCAAATCCCTGGCTTCATCGTCAAGGTTTCGTACTCCGTTTATCCAGCTGGTCGCCCGTTCTTGCGGCGTATCAGTGGTGGCGCGGGCGCCGCGGCTACTGCCGCCGTCATCTTCGAATTGGATCAGAGGTTCGTCTTGGACACTCTGGACTTCTTCTATAAATGCCCCTCTTCCTTGGCGGGGTTGCCAGTTCGCGTTGGTGCGCGGTTTGCGGGGTTGGCGGCAATCACGGGACATGTGTCCGAGCTTTCCACAGTTGTAGCAATTGATGTTCCTCATATCTACAACTCCTTTTCCTTGGGAGCGTCCCCCTTGTGACGTGTACGGGGGTCGAGCGTAGTCGATCTCTTCAGAGCCTGCGAGTCGAGCGCGGACCCTTCCGGGAGTGGTATCCATGGCATCCGGGTGATTCCGGAATGCCTGCCATCCCTGGCGCTGCTGTTGGGGACGATTTGGAGCGTTGAAAGTTCTGAGGGAAGTGTTGCCCGGCTTACCGGGTCCCGGGGGTTTACGTCCCCCCAAACGCGTTTGCAAATGCATCCACTTGCGTTGTTGCTCGAGTGCGGCCGTCTTCCATTGAGCGTACGTATTTGGGCTGTGGAAGTTGTATGCGTTTTTGTAGAGCTCTACCGGAAGTCCCCCTGTGAATTTGTCGAGGACTAGAGAATCGTCGAAGCGATATCCTGCTTCTCTGACCGCTTTCTCAAACTTGGCGACGTAAGAGTCAATGTCTTGTCCTTCCATTCGGAAACCTTTCTGCAGTTCTTGTTGCGCCCTTTCCTTCTCGAGTGTGTCGGCGAACGTGTTGCGGAAGCCGAGTTCAATGGCTTCCCAGATCCATTTGTCGTAGGGTCCATGTTTGGCCTTGTATGCCTTGACCCACTTGGTGGTAGATAGGACCCATTCGTTAACGTGGTCCCCTTGGATGTAGGTGAGGAAAATTAGCGCTTTTCGATAGGGAAGGGTGAACGCAGGGTTGTCATAGTTGGTTTCTACGAACAGTTCCCATTGAGTGAGGAACTGTTGGACTTTGGTGCGGTCTCCGGTGAACACAAGGGGTTCTTTGCCCATGAATTTCTCGGGCTTGGTTCCGCTAGACACGTTTGGTCCGGTGAAGAGGGGCCTTCCTGGATCTCCTCCTCCATCGTCTCCGCCTCCTCCTCCGTGCCCTTCAGGTGGGGGTCCTCCGCCGCGACCAATACGCGCGGGTTCCTGGAATGTGGTTGGTTGTTCGGTGATTGTAGTGGTCATATCTGTGGGAATGGACTCAGCTAGTAATCCTAGTTGTGCTTCTTCTTCTTCCGCTTGTGCTTCAAGAATGCGGATTTCTTCGGGGTTGCTTCCTAAGGATGGGGAAGGCGCGGGTGTCTTTGGAGTAGGGGATCGGATTGGTTCTTCTTCTTGTCCGTCGATAGGTCCCCACTGGTCTCTGGTAGTTGTTTCGCTTTGACGAATGTCGAGGTGGAGGCCTGATCCTGCTGGTCTGACGACTTGTAGTTTGCCGTGGAGTTCGTCCCACCGGATTTCTGTCCAACAGGTGTGGTCGAAGTTGAATTCTACCGGGATGAGTCCGGTCTTGCCGTCCTTATAAGTGTAGAGGACTACGTAGCCTGGGTCTCCTTGCTCTGTCTGCCAAAATGCTCCTTTGAGGTATTGTTTAGGGACGTTGCGTTCCCCTCTTCTGTCTATGTGATACGGTCTGAACGGGATCCAAAGATCGCGGGTTGTTACTGCGGAAGCCACATTGAAGGATCTTGGTCTTAATGTAACGTCTACCACGGACGTTGGCTTGACTTAAGCGCTATTGTGACGTGGGTTCCCTCGGGGGTGAAACCTGTGGTTGTCCGAGTGCTCGGGAAAGACTGCGGGATGGGGCCAATACGTGCCTGTAGAATCCCTGTAGGTGTACAACGTCTCTTCTACGGGAACGTTCGGGGGAGGGCTGGGGACTTTGCGGATGTACTCCCAGTCGAGGTGGTCGACGATGTAGTAACAATGAGTTGGGCGAGCGGTACGGGAGTTGAGATATTCGAAGACGAGATGACACGTGGTTCCAGGTGGATAAGTCACGGTCGGCTGATCTACCATTCACAAGGAAAGATGGAGATACGGTCACGGGGATCCCTTCTTGGTCGCAGAGGGATATGCCGGAGCTGGCTCACTTAGGGACACAACAAGTCCCTAGCGTAGAAGACGAGTAGAGGTGGTGGTATTTGAAGAAGACCAAGATGGGGATCCTGGTCCGTACTACTGCGAGTTTAAATACAAGTAAGGGAACTAGTTCTAGCTCCGCTCGAACTCGTAAGTAACCAATAGCGTAAGTAGCGTATCCTAATAATAGAATGCGCAGTCGTTATCGTAACTCGAAACACGTACAACAATAAGAGGCATCAGTCATCAGGTCAAATCACAATCACGTACAACAATAGCGAGCATCAGTCATCCAAACACGAGGCAACATGATCCGAAGTCCATGACACATTACTCCTGACGTACCAGGTCATCGTAAATACGTCAGAGTCCACAACCGGGCCGGGCAGTCCGAGACGAAACGTAACATGCTCTAGGCACCTCACACATGACAACCTTGGTGCGGTCCCCCAGCACCCTGCTCTCCCAGCAGGTGCTGCTGGCCTCACTGGTCCGACGGACGCAGGTCTGGCCATGATGGCCATGTGGAGCAAACAAGAGGAGGTCATTATTGGCCTCTTATATCTATCAGTCACCACAGAAGTTCTATCTGGGATTACGTCCCAAATCCTTTTCCCAACTGTGCATGACAAATTCGTGCAGTTGGAGGCGTTATATGGTGCCGTTGGCTCTATGGCCACTTTTAACTTATGGGTTGGCTTGGTCAATACCAAGCTGCAGGAAGGACGTCCCTTCCTCCCTCAACTCCAAAAAATGCTGGACTTGAGGAATACCCTTCAGGAGAACGGGATGGCGGTCTCAGACATGCAAATGTCCTTCATACTTCTAGACGCGCTCCCCCCCTCCTATTCTACCATTGCCGGCACCATACTGGCCACTGGCCCCCCTGCCAACCTACTTCCTCAGGACCTGATCAATAGGTTCATCAATGAGGAATCACGACTCTCCGGTCCCTCCGCCACCCTTAACAAGGTGGCACCTATCAAGTGGGCCTCTGGTTCGCGCCCCCCAAAGGCGCAACCATCGCCCAATCTCGGCAGTTCCACCTCGGCGGATATTATCTGCCATTACTGTCACAAGTCCGGCCATAAAAAGCCGGACTGCTACAAATTAAAAAGGGACCAGGAGAATGCCAAGAAGGGGAAGGCTGGGCAGCAGCGCAAGGCTGCCCAGAACGCCATGATTGGGACGCCGGACGCTGTACCGGCAGATAGAATAAATACAGTACCAGTACCAAAGAGCCGACTATTTACTATAGTTAACGGCTCTGGAAAAATAGAGGAGGTGCATGAAGCACCTCAAGTCTCCCTTTACATGATGTGCGCTCACCACGCACAAGTGGGATCAAAATGGATGATGGACAGTGGAGCTTCAACACATTTCACACCACACATCGAAGACTACGATACCTATGAACCACATGAAGGCATCAAAGTTCTACTTGGAGATAGCTCTCTGTTAAAGAGTGCTGGGACAGGTACCATAACTATCCGAACCAATAGAGGCTATGACCTCAAAATCTCAAATGTGTTGCATCTCCCAAATACACACTCGCGTATCCTCTCCACTAGCGCCCTAGCAGATAAGGGCGCTCTAGTCTCATTTGACTCCACTTCCTTCGCAATCAGATATAAAGGGAAGACTATTGCGGAAGGACATCGGGCTGCCAATCTCTATTGGCTTGACTGTCATAAATTGAATTCAGTCAAAGTAACTGCATCTGCTAGCCTAGATGTCTGGCATAAGCGCATGGGCCATATGTCCAAAGAAGCGCTGAAGAGGCATGCTCCTGAGGCTGTAAAAGGCCTCGTTATATCCAATGCCCCAGTGGAAGCCGGACCTTGCCTTGGTTGCGAACTAGGCAAATCCAGCCGCCTTCCATTCCCTCCTTCCATGAAACGTGCCGAGGATCACCTCGAAATAGTTCATAGTGACCTAGTTGGACCCCTCCAGAGTAACTCTATACAGGGGAACAAATACTTTGCCACCTTCATTGACGACTTCTCTAAAGCCGCAGTCGTCATATATATGAAGTCAAAGGATCAGTTTAAGGACACCTTTCTACACTATAAGGCGTGGGCTGAGAAGCAATTAAATAAGCCCATCAAATCCTTACACTCTGATCGAGGTGGCGAGTATGTCAACAATGAACTAAAGCACATACTACTGGAAGCGGGCATTGAGCATCGCCTCACTATGCCATATTCTCCACAACAGAATGGGAGAGCCGAGCGTTTTAACTGTACGGTTATGGAAAAAGGCACCAGCATGCTTCATCATGTGGGCCTTAGCCTTGGTTTCTGGGAACAAGCAGTTGAAACTGCTGTGCATATCTATAATCGCACTCCCACTCGTTCTAATAAATGGAGAACTCCGCTAGAGCTCTGGAATGGTACAGTTCCAGATGTCTCGTACTTTAGAGTATTTGGCTGCAAAGCCTACTACCATGTACCAGAACACAACCGGCAAAAGTTAGATCCTAAAGCAAAGGAAGCCGTGTTTGTGGGCTATGAAGCCCTTTCCAAGGGCTACAAACTATGGGACAGACATAGCCGACGCTTCATCTCTTCACGAGATGTTACATTTGATGAAGACGTCTTCCCGTCCCGTGGTGACCTGATCCCTCACCAGTACACCACACCGCTGCCAGAACAAGAAGTCGTTGACTCAACTGGTGGCACAATCTACATAAGAGTGCTTGATCAGCCTCTACCAGCTGTTGCCACAGCACCTCAGGCGCCACCAATCAATGTGGCCCTGCCTACTATACAGGTGCTGGAGGTCCTGCCTCCGCAAGAACAACAGCCTAGCACCCCACCAAATTCCACCCCCGCTCCAATAGATCAGACGATCTACCAGACTCCTCCATCTGCGCCCCCTGCCACTTCACCCCCTGTTCCTTCACGCTCAAGGTGAAACTGGCCACCCATGGTGACCCAGCCTATACCTGCCCCTAATTTCAATAGGGACATCAGCCCTCCTAGGGATACCCCTAGAAGCCCGAGGACTGAACAGGTGTCTTCGCCCCCTCGTCCTAGACGCAGCACAAGGACAAGGCGTCAAAATCCTCGCTACTACAATGAGGATAATGACGAATTTATGCAGGGTAGCAGCAGACTTACTATGATGGACTTGCTGAATGCGGCAGAGGCCCCTGGCTACAGGGATCCTCAGACCTTCAAGCAGGCCATGGAGTCTGAACACGCAGACGAGTGGCAAGAGGCATGCCAATATGAACTGGATGCCCTAGAAAAGCTACAAGTCTGGCGGTTGGAGCCCCTTCCTGCTGGAAGGAAGGTGGTCAAATGCAAGTGGGTTTTTAAGAAGAAAGCGGATGGACGCTTTCGTGCTAGGCTGGTGGCAAAAGGGTTCACCTGTAACGTCTACCACGGATGTTTGCCTGACTTAGGCACTATTGTAACGTGGGTTCCCTCGAGGGTGAAATCTGTGTATGTCCGATAGCGGAAAGACTGCGGGATGGGGCTGATACGTGCCGGTGGAATCTCTGTACGTATAGAGGGTTTCTTCTATGGGGACTCCTGCTGGTGGACTTGGGACGGTGTGGACGTATTCCCACTGGTGATTGTCGACAATGTAATAACAATGAGTTGGGCGCGCGGTACGGGCGTTGAGGTACTCGAAGACGAGGTGACAAGTAGTTCCGGGAGGGTAAGGCACAACTGGCGAATCTACCATTCACGACGTGAAGATGGAGATTAGGTCACGGGGATCCCCCTTGGTCTCGAAGGGATATGCCGGAGCTAGTTCACTTAAGGGCTTTGCAAGCCCTTAGCACAGCAGATGAGTTAGATGGTGGTATTCGAAGAAGACCAAGATGGGGATCCTGGTCTGTACTACTACGAGCTTAAATACAAGTAAGGGAGCTAGTTCCAGCTCCGCTCGAACTCGTAAGTAACCAATAGCGTAAGTAGTGTATCCTAATAATAGAATGCGCAGTCGTTATCGTAACACAGAACACGTACAACAATAGAAGACATCAGTCAGCAAGCCTAATCACGATCACGTACAACAATAGGGCGTATCAGTCATCCAAACACGAGGCGACATGATCCGGAGTCCATGACACATTACATCCGACATACCGAGTCATCGCGAATACGTCAGAGTCCACGACCGGGCCGGGCAGTCCGAGAACGAAACGTAACATCACCCCCTTTTCAGTGTCAAGCCCCAGCTTGACCACGCATGACGGTGAGGGGGTTAGTGCCCACAGAACGCAGGGCCCTGATGCGGGCTATCTCCTCCGCGTCCTGTCCCGCCTTGGGTCCGCGGTGAAGCGAGGCTCGGATGTTCTCGATGCGATCTATCGCATGCGCCCGCTGGAGTCGGGCGACGCACCTGTTGCGCTCTATCTCCAACCTCTCCAGTTTCATCTGCTCCGCTGCTACGCGGTGTTGCTGCGCTCGCCACCCGAGTGTCATGCAGCGATAGCGGTGTACCTCGGCGATGAGGGTCGCGTCCTTCTGATGAAGAAGCGCTTGGTCGACCGAATCGACTAATCCAGCGTCGGAGAGCAGGAACGTGAGGTCGTCGTCGGTGTAAGTGGGGGCAGAGGACTGCTCGTCGTAATAGGGGGTGGCGTGGACGGGCTTCCCGTACTGCTGGTTGCAGTTGGCTCGGAAGGCCAGTACGAAGGGGTCGGCGGTGAGGATGAGCTGAGTATACCGGGCCGGCCAAAGACGTTCTTGAGCGTCGCGAATCTGAAAGGGAATATAATGGACTCCCCTGTTGTACTCGTACCCCCTGGGAGGGGGTGTCTCCGCACGACTCTCGGCCTCCTGCACAGGTTCCTCCTCTGGATCGCGGCGAAGCGCGGATGGATGCGGCGTCGGTAATGTGAGAGCCTCCCCGGTGGGTCCGCAAAGCGGGGGGGTTTCCGAGTGTGTCGTGGTGAGATGGGTGGCGTAACGTAAATACGGATGCGCCTCGAGGCGTTCCGCCGGGTCGTATGGGTCCCCGCCTTCGTCGGGTCCCGGAGGTGAGGCTGGTCGACTGGGGACGTACCCCTGTTGTTCGTCGCCCGCTGGAGTGGGCGCTCGGGTTGGGATGTACTGGGAGGCAAGTCGGCTGGGCTGGTTGGTCTCGGAATAAACAGTGGGGGTCGGCGAAGGAATTGGGGATGGCCCGGGGGAAGGAGGACGATCTCCTCGCTGGTGAAGGGCGAGGGCAGTCGACAGGGGTGACGATGGCGTGGACTGTACTCGGTAAGGTGCCGAAAGCTCGGTGTTGACGACATAGCGGAAGTTGACCGGGGAGGATGGGCGCATGAGTGGAAGAGTGAGTAAGAGAAGGGGATGGGGACGTCTCTTGGAGTTTCCCTGCGCTTATATGTGTTTCTCTGGCGGGGTTGGAATTTTTGAACTCCCTTATCGCGTCGTCAGCGAATACGTCATCCTTATCGACCCACTGGTTGTCCGAGTCGGGGTATCCCCTCCATTTGACCAGGTACTGAAGTTTGCGACTTCTGCCGAACCGCCGCGAGTCTAGAATCTTCTCGACCTCGTATTCTTCTTCGCCGTTAACCAAATCTGGTGGTGGGCGCTGATAGTTGGGCCCGTGCGTGGGTGTTTCGCGATAAGGCGTCAGAAGGTCTACGTGGAACACTGGGTGTATCTGCCACTGCGTGGGAAGTTCTAATCGATAGTTGACTGCGGACATCACCTGAGCGACCTTAAAGGGGCCGTGGCGTCGCGCCGCGAGTTTTGCCGTTGGCTGGTGCGTACGTAGGTGGCGTCCTTCGAGCCACACTTGATCTCCGACCTGGAATTTGGGCGTATCTTTGGCCTTGATCCACCCCTGCTGCGCTTTGATCATCAAGTGACTGCGCGCGCTGGCGGAGTTCCTTGAACTGTTTGACCCTTAACGCCACTTGGGGTATCGGGGATGGCCTATCGGTCCAATCAGCACGAGGATTATATCCCATGAGGAGCTGGAACGGAGATTCTTTAGTAGTCTCGCTGGGCCAGTTATTATGCGTGAACTCAGCCATGGGGAGATAATGGATCCAATCGTCTTGTCGTTCGTTGACCCAGAATCGCAAGTACTGCTCCAGCCATTGATTCGTGCGTTCTGATTGTCCATCTGTTCTCGGGTGGTAGGCTGTGGAGATGTTTTGTTCGATGCCGAGTATTTTGCAGAGTTCTCGTGTGAAT
Source organism: Lactarius vividus (assembly GCA_021527035.1). NCBI lineage: Eukaryota > Fungi > Basidiomycota > Agaricomycetes > Russulales > Russulaceae > Lactarius > Lactarius vividus. Next base: position 708,813 of record JAKELG010000008.1, on the reverse strand, counting down.
TTAGAAGCGAATCGGGGGTCTCGGTCGCTAATGATTTTGCCCGGGAGTCCGAATCGGGGAAACACATGTTTGACATACAGTGCGGCTGTACCTTCGGCCGAGATTTCTTCTTGACAGGGGATAAAGAGGGACATTTTCGTGCAGTCATGGTCCGTTATCGTGAGGATCGTGTCGCAGCCCTGTGTTTCCGGAAGTTTAGTGATGAAATCAAGGGCGATAGTTTCGAATGGCATAGCTTCGGGTTTTGGGAAGATTGGGCGTAGTGGCGCCTTGATGGCCCTGGTATTGACCTTGATTCTTTGACAGTCGGCGCACCCTTTGACATAGTCCATAACCTTCGTTCCTCAAGCCTGGCCACCAGTAGTATCGTTCCACGAGTTTGATCGTTCGGCTGATCCCCGGATGTCCGTATACAGGAGGGTCATGGTGGTTTTTGACGAGTTCTCTTTTCTCCAAGAGTCCTCCCGTGACCACGCGGCGTCCATCTTTGTACCAGGTGCCTTCAATTTTCTTTAGTCCGTGTGGGTCTACCCAGGGGCGGAGTTGGTCCTCATCCTGGGCGTACACCGGGTTTACCTTTTCCATCTCTTGTACTGAGATGGTGGCGTTGATACGGAGGGGGTCTTCTGTGGTATCTATCGCTGCGGCTCGGACGAAGATTTCGTCTGGGAGTACTGTCACCTGGTCGTTATCTCCTTCTCCTTGATCGTAGTCTGGGCGTCTAGATAAAGCATCGGCTCTTCCGTTTGCCGTTCCCTTGATATGGTGAATTTCAATATCGTATTCAGAGAGTTCTAGTACTTCCCGGGCTACTCGGCGGCTTATCTTTTGTGGGGAGCGCCAGTATTGGAGGTTCATGTGATCCGAAAAGACTTTGATCTTGTGTGGTGATCCCGCCAAGTAGTGTCGCCAGTTTCTCAGCGCCTTGACGATTGCCAGTAGTTCTAGGTCGTAGATGTCGTAGTTTCTTTCTGCCTGCGCTGAGGGTGTTGGAGTAGTAGGCTATGGGATGTCTTTTGCCGTCCTCTTTTCGTTGAAGTAACACCGCTCCCTACCGCGAATCCCGAGGCGTCTACTTCTAGTTCGAATTGATCTTTCAGCTCAGCGTGTGCCAGCACTGGTTCTTCTGTGACGAGTTTCTTGATCTTGTCGAACGCCTCTTGTTCCGTGGTTGTCCATATCCATTCGGTGTCTTTGCGCGTTAGTTTGTTGAGGGGTCGTGCGTGTGTGGCAAAATTTCGAATGAAAGCGCGGTAGAAGTTACAGAAGCCTAGGAACGATCGCACCTGTTTGACGTTTTTTCGGGGTTGGCCAGTCCTTGATGCCTGAAATTTTGACGGGGTCCATGCGTGTCACCCCCTTTTCAATGATTACCCCCAGGTAATCGATGCTTGGGGCGTGGAAGATGCATTTTTCCGGTTTAAGGAATAGGTCGTTTTCTTCCAGTAGGTCCAGTATGTCATGTACCGCGTCGATGTGTGCTTGCTCTGTAGACCGAGTTGCTATGCCTATGTCGTCCATGTATACCCTGATGGTTGTTCCCTTTGTCTCGTGGTACGCAATGAGGTCTTTGCATATTTCATTCATCATGGTTTGGAAGGTCGCCGGGGAGTTAGTTAGTCCGAAAAACATTACCGTTGGTTCGAAGAGTCCGTATTTTGTCTTAAACGCGGCCTTTTCCTGATCCCCTTCTTTGATCCTTACGTTGTTGTATCCCCAGCGGATGTCCAATTTGGTGAATATGAACGCTCCGCTTAGGTCGGCGATGAGTTCTGGGATGAGTGGGAGAGGATATTGGTTGCGTATGGTCCAGTTGTTGATGTTCCGGTAGTCCTGTACAGGGCGTAGTTTTCCGTCCTTCTTTTTGATGAAGAAGAATGATGATGCGTACGGAGATTTCGATGGTCTAATGTATCCCTTGGCTAGTTGTTCGTCAATCCATCCCTTAAGTGCTACGTCTTCTGCTTGGCTCATGGGGTAAACCTTGCAGTCGATCGTGTCTGGGGCGTTCGGTTTGAAGTCGATTGCATGATCCCACGGTTTTGACAGTGGGAATCGGTTCGATTCCTCTTCGCTAAAGATTTTGACGTGCCTTTGATATTCTTCCGGTACCGTTTTTGCTTCTGTGTATTGCTTGGCCTCAATTGCCATTTCCGTTGACATTGTTGCGCGAAGACAAGTGTTCTCGAGGTCACATTCCTCCCTGAGTTGTTCTTCGATCTTCTGCTTGTTTGGTAGTAGCAGCTTCTCGAGTACGAGTCTGGCAATAACCGGATCTATTCAGGGTTTCGTGGGATCGATGGTACGGAGGACGACGGGGTACTCAGCTTCGTTTAGGGTGGCTGCAGCCCATTGGATATCGGGTTGGAACGTTGCCAACCATGGGTATCCAAGTATAATGTCTTCTCCCCCTACGTCGGTGACCAGGAATCGCATTTCTCTCTTGACTCCCTTGGTTTGTACTTCCAGATCCACGCAATGGGTGATCTTACCCCCTTTGTTGTGCGTGCCGTCAATGTTCCAGATCTTTCGATGACGGTCTAATTCCTTGAGGCCTAGCCTCATTCGTTTGACGAAATCCGGATGTATGAAATTGTTAGTGGCTCCGGAGTCCACTAGTGCTCTTTTGTCGGCCATGGCGTAACTTGCGCGCAATGAAACTGGAACATGCATAGATTGATAGCGCGTTATGAACACAGAGTTACACCGTAATGCCCTCACCCAGGCCGTCGGGTTCAGGCGCTTTGAAAATCCTCTCGCCTCAATAGATCCCGTACTACCAGGTCCCTGGCTTCGTCATCGAGACTTTGGACTCCGTTTATCCAACTGGTCGCCCGTTCTTGTGGCGTATCAGTGGTGGCGCGGGCGCCGCGGCTACTGCCGCCGTCGTCTTCAAATTGGATTAGGGGTTCTTCGGCTACACTTTGAACTTCTTCTATGAACGCCCCGCGTCCTTGGCGCGGTTGCCAGTTCGCGTTGTTGCGCGGGCGGCGGGGCTGACGGCAGTCGCGTTGGAAGTGGCCCGCTTTGCCGCAGTTGTAGCATAGTAGGTTCTTCTTATCGATGATCCCCTGGTTTGGGCGTCCTTGGGTGTACGGGGGTTTGGCGTAGTCGATTTCTTCGGATCCTGCGAGTCTGGCCCTGACCCTTCCTGGCGTAGTGTCCATGGCGTCAGGATGGTTCCTGAACGCCTGCCATCCCTGGCGTGGCTGCTGGGGACGATTTGGAGCGTTGAAAGTTCTGAGAGAGGTATTGCCCGGCTTACCGGGTCCCGGGGGTTTACGTCCCCCCAAACGCGTTTGGAGATGCATCCACTTGCGTTGTTGTTCTAGCACGGCTACTTTCCATTGTGCGTACGTGTTTGGGCTGTGGAAGTTATAGGCGTTTTTGTATAGTTCCACTGGCAGGCCGCTTGTGAACTTGTCCAGGACAAGGGAGTCGTCGAAGCGGTATCCTGCTTCTCTGACTGCTTTCTCGAATTTGGCGACGTACGTGTCGATGTCTTGCCCCTCCATACGGAACCCTTTCTGTAGTTCTTGTTGGGCGCGTTCTTTTTCGAGGGTATCGGCGAACGTGTTGCGGAAGCCGAGCTCGATAGCTTCCCAGATCCATTTGTCGTAGGGACCATGCTTGGCTTTGTATGCCTTGATCCACTTGGTGGTCGACAGGACCCATTCGTTGACGTGTTCCCCTTGAATATACGTAAGGAATATCAGCGCTTTGCGGTAGGGGAGGGTGAATGCAGGGTTGTCGTAGTTGGTTTCCACGAATAATTCCCATTGGGTAAGGAATTGCTGGACTTTGGTGCGGTCGCCGGTGAATACGAGTGGTTCTTTACCCATAAACTTCTCGGGTTTGGTTCCGCTGGAGACGTTGGGTCCTGTGAATAGAGGTCTTCCTGGATCTCCTCCTCCTTCGTCTCCTCCTCCTCCTCCACCCCCATGTCCTCCGGGCGGTGGTCCTTCTCCGCGACTTATACGCGCGGGTTCCTGGAATGTAGCGGGCTGTTCGGTGACGGTAGTGGTCATGTCTGTGGGGATGGACTCAGCTAATAGTCCTAACTGTATTTCTTCTTCTTCGGCTTGCGCTTCGAGGATTCGGATTTCCTCCGGGTTGCTTCCCAGTGAGGGGGATGGTGCAGGTGTCTTTGGGGTAGGGGAACGGACTGGCTCTTCTTCTTGTCCGTCGATGGGGCCCCACTGGTCTCTAGTGGTGACTTCGCTTTGTAGGATGTCGAGTTTGAGGCTTGATCCGGCTGGTCGGACGACTTGTAGTTTGTAGTGGAGGGCGTCCCACTTGAGCTCTGTCCAACAGGTGTGTTCGAAGTTAAATTCTACCGGGATGAGTCCGGTTTTGCCGTCCTTATAGGTGTAAAGGACTACGTAGCCTGGGTCTCCTTTCTCCTCTTGCCAAAAGGCTTCTTTGAGGTACTGTTTGGGGACGTTGCGTTCTCCCCTTCTGTCGATATGGTAGGGTCGGAATGGAATCCAAAGGTCGCGGGTGGTTACTGCGGAAGCCACGTTGGAGGATCTTGGTCTTAATGTAACGTCTACCACGGACGTTTGCCTGACTTAGGCACTATTGTAACGTGGGTTCCCTCGAGGGTGAAATCTGTGTATGTCCGATAGCGGAAAGACTGCGGGATGGGGCTGATACGTGCCGGTGGAATCTCTGTACGTATAGAGGGTTTCTTCTATGGGGACTCCTGCTGGTGGACTTGGGACGGTGTGGACGTATTCCCACTGGTGATTGTCGACAATGTAATAACAATGAGTTGGGCGCGCGGTACGGGCGTTGAGGTACTCGAAGACGAGGTGACAAGTAGTTCCGGGAGGGTAAGGCACAACTGGCGAATCTACCATTCACGACGTGAAGATGGAGATTAGGTCACGGGGATCCCCCTTGGTCTCGAAGGGATATGCCGGAGCTAGTTCACTTAAGGGCTTTGCAAGCCCTTAGCACAGCAGATGAGTTAGATGGTGGTATTCGAAGAAGACCAAGATGGGGATCCTGGTCTGTACTACTACGAGCTTAAATACAAGTAAGGGAGCTAGTTCCAGCTCCGCTCGAACTCGTAAGTAACCAATAGCGTAAGTAGTGTATCCTAATAATAGAATGCGCAGTCGTTATCGTAACACAGAACACGTACAACAATAGAAGACATCAGTCAGCAAGCCTAATCACGATCACGTACAACAATAGGGCGTATCAGTCATCCAAACACGAGGCGACATGATCCGGAGTCCATGACACATTACATCCGACATACCGAGTCATCGCGAATACGTCAGAGTCCACGACCGGGCCGGGCAGTCCGAGAACGAAACGTAACATCACCCAACTAGAGGGGGTGGACTTTGACGAAACTTTCTCTCCAGTTGCCCGTTTCGAGTCTTTACGACTCCTTTTGGCGTTAGCTACGCTAGAGGATTGGGAAATCCACCAGATGGACGTCAAGTCGGCGTTCCTACATGGGGAACTGGATGAAGAAATATACATGGAGCAACCAGTCGGTTTCGTCACAGCTGGCTCTGAACACATGGTGTGCAGACTCCAAAAGACCCTTTACGGCCTGAAACAAGCCTCCCGCGCATGGAATCTACAGTTCCATGGGGTTCTCACTGAACTCAGCTTCACGCGGACGTACTCTGATGCAGGAGTATACGTGTACCATCTCCAAGAGGGGGGTGGATCACTTTTCGTCATCTTATATGTAGATGATATCACTATACTGGGAAACTCTATGGACATGATCAATGATCTGAAGGCGTCTCTATCTAGTCGATATGAGATGACCGATCTGGGAGAAATCCAATCATATCTCGGTGTTAACATCACCAGAGATCGTGCTAACCACACAATGGAAATCAACCAGTCAGATTACATCAGAGACATAGTTGAAAGGTTCGGAATGAGGGATTCCAACCCAGTATACACCCCTCTTCCCTCTGGCGCCGAGGCTCACTTGATCAAATATGAAGATCAAGCCTCTACTTCTGAGATAAAGAAGTATCAACAGATAATCGGGTCTCTGCTATATGCGCAGATTGGAAGCAGACCCGATATCTCCTTCGCTGTTGCACGCCTCAGCCAATTCGCTTCCAACCCCTCTCAGCAGCATTTGCGCCTAGCCAAATATGTACTGGCTTACCTGAACACTACAAAGGACTTATCATTGCGCTACGCTGGAGGGACTGATGGAGTAGGCCTTCATGGCTACTGTGACTCTTCCTGGGGAGATCAGGAAGATCGCCACTCCACTTCAGGCTACGTCTACCTACTTGCACATGGCGCCATCTCTTGGTGTACCAGAAAGCAAAAGACGGTCGCTCAGTCCACCACAGAGGCTGAATACATGAGCCTCTGCGAGGCTGCAAATCAAGCCCAGTGGTACAGGACGTTCCTAGAGGAACTGGGGTATGAGGATTCCTCCCCCATACCTCTACACTGTGACAACAAGGGTGCTGTAGACTTAGCCCTAAACCCAGTCACAGGGAGACGGTCCAAACACATCCTCATTAAACATCACGCTGTAAGGGAATACGTAGAAAACAAGGTCATAGACCTAATACGTACCCCTACGAAGGACATGGTAGCAGACGGGCTCACCAAGCCCCTACCAAGGGAAACCTTCGAAAAGCTGGTTAATGATGTTGGGATGGTTTAAGTCTTGGAGAGATTAGATTGTGGATAAGATCCACATCTATCAGAAATTTGGGTTGATGGACCTGTTTTATAAGGTTGTCGATGAAGTGTCAAGGCAGGATAAGATGCGTCTTATCTCTGCAGAAGAGAGTCCTTTCTCTCTGTATTATATGGAGTATTCCCTGGACTTCAAAAAGTCGTCCTTTATGACACTTTAAGCCAGGTGATCAAGGGATCTCAATCCCAAACTCCTATAAGACTCTTGCATAGTTCTTATGTTGAGAACTTGTTGAAACTTGACACACGCTCTCATCACCATCTACCACCTATTCTTATCTCCAAATGGACTGCCTCCATCATGGAGGGATGTTGAGATGCAACTGATTCAAGTCACATGTCTCGTGGGATATGATTGAGTCATTCCCTTCCTTACACGGTATCTGACCCTTATGGTTAGATTTTGGACTTCCGGACTTGTACAGACCGGTTATTGTTTATCTTTATTGACTAGATCCTTATTAGGTTCTTATTGTTCTTATTGTTAAGATACCGGAGTTAACCGCTTTAGGCGGTCCTATTGTTCTTTGCCCTCCAATGGCATTTCTCCCTCTGGCGCACAGACCAGGTGTATTTTGTTTGGATCACCAGTGTGCACAGACCATTATTAGCTAAGCGTCCTGTATATAAGGACTGCTGTTTTCGCCTTCACACTTCAGAGTTACTTCTACCTCTGAAGTGTAAGTCCCTTCTCTACTAAGCCTCTCTACCTTACGCTGACACTAGTATAGTACTTGTTTGTCTTTAGGTGTGTAGCGCTGCTATTAGAGTTACTTCTACCTCTGAAGTTACTTGTTTGTCTTTAGCTCCTCGCTACTTTTATCTCGCTGTTAGTGCTGCCCGCTCAACAACAGCGGCCATTGTAGGTACATGTCATGAGTGCCTGTTTGGGGTAGTCACCAATGAAGGCAGCAAATATGGGATGACACCGCCGCCAGGTGCCATCACCACTGGTCATCACAAGGCCGTTCTCTCCATACAAATGAATCAGACTCAATAGCTTGTCCATGCATGAGTGAAATAAGTTAGCAAGAGCACGGCGCCGGGCTGTCTTGTTCCCTATACCTTCTAGTCGCGTTGATGGAATGTAACCGACCAGCATTTGAGCACCTCTGGATGGTTTTCGGCGGGTATATTTCCAACTGCTAGGTAAATCGGATATGCACTCTTCCCGCGGAAGAGCGTAAGTTGTGTCTTGTCAGAGGAAATGATGACGGGTACAACAGTTGCGCCAGGTCAAATTGATTCGAGAGAAGTCTAGAACACCGTAACTAGTGAGTACCTATATTTAACAACAGGTTCAGCCACACACCTGTACGGACCACCACCAGTCCCCAGTGTGCATCTCACTGTAGACCTGACATGTCCGCTCGGCATCGGCATAGTGTCGTTCTGGGGCAAATACAAGGTCTTGTGCGAACTCTGGGTTCCTGAAGAGTGTTTGGATACAAAGGATGATGTCGCGATGGTAAAAATGGAGGTGTTCCCCTCCTACTTCAAGAACATCGCTCTTGAAGGGGGGAGGGCCTGGCAACTTGTTGATGATGCTGTTCAGCTCATTGGTGGTGCTGTATGATAAACCGAGCCTTTCGACAACCTTAGGATACTCAGTTGTGTGATGTAAAATTGTATAACTAGATCCGTACCTCAGGAATCGCAAGTAATTCTGTCACCGCTGAAGACGATGGCCCACGCATCTTGGCCCAACGTGCAACCTCCCAGTCACGCTGAGATTGAAATGGTGTCCACACCGAGTCTCCAAGAGTATTGCGCATTGCCTCATACGCAGATGACCCTTGGTTCATACCGGGAACTGGTGCACCTGGAGATCCATGAGGAAACTGATTGACAACCAACACACCTGGATGGCGCAGCTCTGTTTCAGTCACAATGTAGCCTTCCAGAGGTGGTGCTGATGACAGGGTGGGATTGGGAAGTTCCAGATTTGGACCGGCCAGAGATGAGAAGTTAACGTCCCTAGCTAAAATATCAAACACATTTGTATCTTCTGTGTCAGCCAAATCCTCTGGCACAATTTCGTCACCATCTAGCATGTCGTATTAGTGCGACTCATGGCACAGCAGAAATCTTACCTTCACCAGGTGTCACGGCACCAGTAGCCTCATGTGTTGCCAGGGCAGTCTCGTCAATTGGAAGTGCTTCATGTTCTGAATTGTATACATCGCCAAGTCTTGAACTAGTTAAGTTGGATGGCCTTGAAATGTGGTTTGGCACCAAAGACATGGCTTGATGGCCTGATCGAGATGCCACGCATCTGTGCCCCAATTGTTCTATAGTACGACATCCCACCTGCCGAGTTCTGGTGACATGTTGAGAATGGCCTTGAGGGGTAAAAAACTTATTGCAGCCAGTACAGTGGACAAATGAAGTGCTCATGGTGGGAGACGTAAATGAATGAGCCAGGAGTTGTAAGTGCGCCGCAGTCCTTGTGGCACTCTGACATGTGACTCGGTTCTCTATCTGGTCCTTGTCGTGGCCTCACGTTTCATCAAAAATTCCCATCGCTCGCTTCGTCATTCAACTTTCTTTCCTTCCCTTGTCATCTTGTCTCAATCATAGTCATTCCTTCCTTCGCCAAAATGCCCAACCACTCCGATGCCAACAGCCCTCCCTGTCCATTCACACTGTACCCGAAGGTAACTCACCCAAAGTGTCATCAAGGTTCTTGCCGAAAAACTTATTCCCCTTCCATTCCCAGTGTAGCGAGCATTCCTATACCTTTGCCTGGCCCTGTAACATAGTGAGCACATGCACCTTCAGCCGGTGATTGGCCCAAGAGCTGTGCTCTCTGTTTCAAACCAAGGTGCACCTGACTTCTCTCAGATCTCAGAGTCTTACCCTCATCTTCTCAGTGTGCTGCGTCGTTGCCAACTCATGTCACCTCTGCTGGCCATGCCTCATCAGTACCAACTCATACCACCTTTTTGGCCACATCTCGCTCCTCTTTCCCACATTTCTTTCAGATTACAACTAAAACAATGCCGTTTGCTTACTTTTCTTGTGCCGTATACATAGCCTGTTTCACCATTGTTCTGGGTTTAGTTTAACACCGCCAACCTTGGGACTTGCTCATCTGCGATGTCGTCACCCCTCTGACCCTCGGACTCTGTTGCTATTGACCCTTACCCCCCTTCTTTACTTTCCCCTGCTTGTGCTCTCAAAAATTGACTCAACTACTTGTATATAAGGCTCAGACTATACTCAATAAATGACACCCATTTTCCTCATCTTTCTCACTCTCTTGTGTGACCTTCGCCGAACTGACAGGGTAGGTCTAAGTCAAATACACCCACCATCTTGATCAGTTCTCGATGGCACGTCGCACACGTCAATCAACACGGGGGTCACAGAGAAACCGTGCTTCATTGGAAGATATTATAGGTGAAACTACATCAACCCAAGTGAATGCTGCCGGTGGTCAAGGGATCGGCAACCTGACCTGACCTCAAAGCAACCTAAATGGTATGTCTAAAACCTCAAATTAGGCATAACTCACACTATGATCAGGAAATGGGAAACGCACCTCTACCCATGATAACCCTGGCATCCCTGCCATTCCAGAAGTCCAGCCCACCACTCCCAAAAGGGTGCGAAACACTGATAAGAACAAGTGTAAGGTCCGCATAGATCAGGAGTAATCAGCTTACCAAATATCCTCAGGCCCAGCCAATAGTCACCCAATGCAACTCAGATTGACAAATGAGGACAAGACACTGCAAGCTGAGCCTAAGGGAGCCTCTGTGGATGAAGGCAGTCAGGGCAAGGGAAAGCAAGCCGCATCACAGTTGCGACGAAGTAAGATGACTGCTTACAAATTTCCTTTGTTTGTCTTTGTTGATTGTTTACCTTGTTCGTTTTTTCAGCATCGTCTTTCTACCCTGGTTATCATGGTCTTGCCTCTATGTCTGAACTCAGAACCGATGCTCCCATGGATCTCACGGCTGATGAACCCCAGTCTGAAAATGAAGATGACTGGATTGATGACTCAGTGGCTGATCGCACCCAGGGACAGCATGCTGGACCCTCTGCGGCAACAGCAAATGAGGTATGTTTGCAGTGCCGCTTTGAATCATCTATTCCTAACTACTCTTGTAGAGACCCACCTGGCAGGGTTCGGGAACCACAAGCACCTCAGTGACTGGCACCACCAGTAGGTCTACTTGGGTCAGAGCCCCCTGGGCTCGGACCACTGACACGTCACTTGGGCATGGTGCCACTTTTTCAATAGCACCTGGATCTGTATCTTCCGGATCCACATCAGCGTCACCTACATCAGTGCCAGTGTCACACACATTGGTGTCACGCACATCAGTAGGGTGCACATCAGCGTCACTCTCATTGCTATCATCCACTGGAACAGTCACGCCAACTGATGCATCAGGTCAGAGCCTTTGTCGCATATATAATCTGTCTGACACATCTTAAAAATAGTTCCATCAAGTGTTCGTCAGGTTCGGGATAGTGTTACAACTGAATATGAGACCGCATGGCCCTCGAACACACAGCTTTCCTTTGCTCCAGGTTCAACCAGACTCATGCTCACTCTACAGCACCCTCTCATACGTGCTGTCATTCAAGAAGCTATTGAGAATGTTCGGGCGGCAATGCTGTTCAACGACGCATTCCCCAACTTGGCTCGTGCTTTCAACTTTATTCGTGATGGCCTTATCACAGCTGCCTATTCATATGGCCCAGTAGCATCAATGCTTCATACACGCCTTCTATGTTACGATTTTCCCCCTTTCTTCTCCCATGGACGCCTTCGTTCCTTACTTCTTATTCCCATGCCCCACCTTGTTACGCCCATAACTCATCACGCGCCCAACCGTTCCCCATGATCTCTTCGCAGTACGATATGCCCTCACGCCCCCTTCCTTGTATATCAAAGTCCACGGTGCTCCGGTCTCAGCTGACTCCCACATGACCCCGCGCAATCACTGTACTTCCTACTATAGCTCTGCCTTTGTTCTGCTTTTACTTAGGACTCCACTTATCGCGCCATATGTTTGTTGCGTACAAACATCCTGTACTAAGTATATAAGTCGCACGCTACCTAGCTTGTACGGTAGACTTGACTTCTTGTGTAATACCACATCGCTGTCAATCCATGAACGACTTATACGCTCGCCGTTTGCTTGAGCACGACTTTGGTTCGCCTTTGCGCTTGAACCCCAGAATCCCCGACTACCATCCACGTGTCTGAGGAGACCGTGTGGTGCTTATTCATCATCGAACTTGGTCTTGACTGACTACCTCGCATCCCGTTACCTCGGCTTGAACAACTTAGTGACGTGCTCGTCGCACATAATGTTCCTGTGGTAACGTTACATTCTAGAAGATGAAGAGTACTTGATGAAGATCATACCTTTGGTAAGCAGTACTGCATCTTGTCGTCAGCAATAACATCTCCCTCATTGATTAAAGCCACGTGCTCGCATCTCCCTTGTCAGGGCTGAGGTTAGAGAGCGGTGCAATGCCATTATGCTGCCAATCTTTTTGGCCATGTCACGTGAGGCAATCATCAAAAGTGTTCAACATCAACTCTCCAACTATAACTACACCTTTCCGGGAGTGGGACTGGTGAGTCTGGTCCCTCAAACTGACCCAAGCTAACATCCAGTCAGCCTGGGGGAACTCATAGACCTGTGAGGCGAATGCGGCCATATCGGAATGACTGGATTGTCACAGTGATCCGGGAGTTGTACTTCACTGGAGGGAACACATGCTTTGCAGCACGTTTTTCCCATTTCTTTGCAAATACTGAGCATGGTGATGGGGAAAACCAGCATGAAGTCCCAATCCCAATGGTTGCACTGGTTGCAACAGCAGTGAGTTATTTCTACAGTATGCTCATGAGTAAGCTAACCAGATCTATTAGCTCTATGCCACCATATATGAGTGGCGTACAGGTGTGCAGCAAGTTGCTGAGTTTTCAGCCTCTGCCTATTTAGATGTTTATCATGGCCATATCAACACCTTGCGTCAAATCAAGGAGAGGCGTGGTGGTGCATTCCATGCCATGATGACTGAAATTTATCACCAGGCAAGGTGAGCTTGTCTTTATCTGTCCTAACATGGTATTGACTGACTGTGATAGCGTTGTTGTTGATGTTGGTGTTGGCTCCAGTGTGCCAATTGCGGCACTTGATTTTGAAGAGCTTGAAGATTGAGTGTTATCTGATGTGCTTTCAACAAGCCGCTGTCTAATCCCAATCAGACTTGCTGTAAGTTCTGTCTTTTTATTTTGAATGTTCTAACTCACGTTTCAGTCAACAGCAGGCTCTATACTGAACATCTCATTGTTTTATATATATATTTAAAAACCCCCAAAAAAGTGTTGTGGTTTAGCTGGTAGTTAGTCGTAGCATCATTGATACATATCGGTAGTTTCGCTGCAAATGCCGAGTCGTTTTGATCAAAATTATCATTTGCCTTTTGAAGGCTTGTTGACAGATTATCAGGGGGGCACGCAAATATAATGATAATGTCAGATAGCGGTAAACTACCGACAACGTATTGAAATTATCGAAAATTAACAAAGTAGGTTTTTCCCGATGAAGCAAAGTATCTACAAACTCGCGGTAGATCTCGGGAGGCTTGGCGAGGATGGTAAGTTGCCAACGTTCACCGGCAAAACCAAGGACCGTACAAGTCATCATGGGGGGAACCAGGCCGGACCCAGTACCCATAGGGGCGGTGGTGGTGGTGCCACCGAACAGCTCGAATCTCACGGGTATGAGGCCGTTCCAGACGTCGTAGAGACGGCTGGTGGCACTTGGGAACGTATTGACAAGGTACGATATAGAGCCATATTGGCGTTCCACTGATTAATATATTGCAGCTACCACCTCATCTTTTCACGGTGTATCGACGGGGAGATCCAAACAAAACCGAATTAATTGCCAAGCGCCTGCGCGAGGGATCGAACGAGCTGTACTTCCTCAAGCATCTCCGTACGCTACGGTCACAGTCCCCGCACATTATTACATTGATAGAGGCCATACCTTCAATCACCGGGGATTGGCTCATTCTACCGAAGCAGCGATCTATCCACTACCAACAACTCATGAATCGTGGCGGCGTTCACATTCGCGTCCAGCTCGACTGGGGCCTCATCAAGGGGCTCACATATCTTCACGAGCACAACATTGCACACCGTGACATCAAGCCCGACAACCTTGTTTGCGACGCCGTCTTTTGCCTAAAAATCATTGACTTTGATGTAGCCATTGAAGTTCAGGACGAAAACACGGAAGTTGACGAATATCGCGGCACCAAGGGTTGGATAGCACCTGAATTAGGAAAGGAAGACGGACAAACGCTGATGCATAGCTCCATCAAAGCCGATAGATGGTCATGTGGGCGTGTTCTTTTGCGTCACATTATGGTTGGGAAGGGAGACAAGCACCTTTCAATGTTTGCTGAGCAACTGATGGCAAAGGATCCTCAGCAGAGACCGTCATTACTAGAATGGGACAAGTGGCCCATCGCACATTGTCCGACATATCTAAAAACCGTGGGAAAGAGTCACGACCTCGGCAAGACATGTTAGAAGTCGGTGGAGAAAGTATGAAGCCTCCAGATGCAAAGAAGCTCAGGCTCGCGGTGATTGACTCAAGCGAAGAGAGCTGAAAGGATCACATGCATCTCGACCGATGGGTGAAGTTTCATTGACAATAGATTACAGGTAAATTATGATACATAGATATCTACGCAGTGTCGATTCGTTTCAAGTTCCAGCACCAGTGTTCAAACAAAAATACAAAGTGTATCCTGTTCACTGTTGGCTCATCCATACGACCGCGTGATCGCGTTGAAGATGCTCGAAAGCGCGTGCGTGAGAATTCATGGGCAGAGTGTGGACACTGGAGGAAGAGGGGTTAAGAAAGGAATAGCCCAAGACCTAAGACCAAGACAAGACGTGCGACTGGGGTGAGACATAAGACCAAGGATTTCCCTAGACCACGGGAAGAGAATCAAGCCGAGACGTGTACGAAATAGTCAATATGCGCGCGGATCCGGTTGGAGCGAAGATGTGTGTCGAGTGCGAAGAGGGGAGGAGTAGCGGGAGGCGTGGAGGAAAGTGCTCGAAAGTCGAGGAGGATTAAGGGATGTTGGGGATGTGAGGGTGCAAAGCAAGAAGTCGGGAGAGGTAAGGAGCCGGGAAGAAGAGAGGGAATGGGAAGCCCCGGGAACGCAAGATGACCGCGCGAAGCCGAATGAGTCTGGGGGAGAGGCGAAGGAGAAGAGTCGATCTTAAAGTAGAGAAGGGAAAGGCGCTGTGAATAAAACGACAAGTTGGGTGTCCGTTACTTAGACCTGCCCTCGAAGAATCGCTCGATCACACAGAGGAAAGGGAGTGAAAACGGGGGAATCGACAATGACATTCGAATGCGAACGCGAGACCCTTTTATACATGCGAACTGAACCTAAGGTCAAAAGATCCGAAACGCGGCCAAGTCGAAAGTTGAGAGGCGAAATGCAAGGTGGGGAAAGTAAACGAAAAGTCAAGGGTGGAGAGTGTGCCGACGATGAAAACACGAGGCTGGCGCGAGGCCGAAAACACGAGTTGATGGTAAAGTAGGGGTGTCGATGAGTATACATGCATGGCCGAGAGATAGTGCCGGAGATATTGACGACGCCAATACAAACGGAAGTCAGAAAAATTGTATCAAAAAATGAAGGAAATCGAGGGCGCGAAATAATCCAGCAAAGGAACGAGGCTTGAAAGACGACGACATGAAGTCGATCGGCCGGGGGTGAAGGTATGAATGGTGAGACGAAGCATGGCACGCCTGAGGGCATCCGACGGGGGCGGGAGAGACGGGAATACGACGAGGCAAGGAACGACAAGTTTTGGAGACAAGATGATGGAAAGATGGTAAGGAGGAATGAGGTGAGACGAAGCGGATAAGAGACAGGTGGGCGAGTTGGTGGGGATGGTCGAGATAGGGCGTGATGGGTGACGACTCAGCAAGTTCGTCGCAGAATGCCGATAGAGCTGGTAAGATGCGCCGAGATCATTGGTTTGGGACACGGGCATGCCACTTACCGTCGGCCAGCTGCCCTCATGTGTCATTGAGGGTCATAGATGAAGACACGCTGTGACGCCCAGGCCAGGAATTGATGAGTTCAAGTGTGTCCAGGTGCGGCGCGACAAGGTCAGCGACCTGCTCCTTGGACAGGCACGCCCTATATCTGCAACAAAAGCAACGGCATACATGGAGTACACCCGTGAGCGGAGTAGTGAGGGACGTACTTTGGTGGCTAGGAGTGCTGACCTCGTAGAGGGTATCAGTCAGGGCATTCTCATGTTGGGACCTGAGGGCAATGTGGAGATCGGTCGTGGCTTCGGCGTCGTGGTGGCCTAGATGTTCCCAGTTTGAAGGAACTGCATTCCACGCATACTTCACGTGCGGGCTACTCCAATGCAATTTGATGGCTTCGCGACGGGGAAAGAGGCCTGGTGGAGAGGACAAAGAGCGCAAGGAGCCAGTTTTAGCGCATTATTACTAGAAGCGAGAGAAATGGTATCCAGTGCCAATACAACGAGTTTCCGAGGTCTGGTCGAGCCCTGGGGATTAGAGTGCCGAAAGCACAATTGCCAGCACAAGTGGGACGTAGAGCTTTTAAGGTACGTCGGATTGACCTCAGGAGTGGAAATGTCAGAACGGAGGTAGATGGACAGCCGTAAGTCCATAGACCTCAAACGTTTTATACGGTGTAACGACAGTAGTTGGCTAGATAGATTTAGCAAGCATCATGCACGCGTCGTGTTTCAAAACAGCAACTTAAGTTATTCGATGAGGAACGCGGCAGAGGTATGTTGGGAGACTCTGGGCCCAATTGGTGCATTTCTAGATTACATGGATGGCACTCATCAGTGCACAGCGCCCTCAACTTTGAGCGCGTTGAGCGGCAGATAATCGATGAACTGTCAAGGATACCCATTTTTATCTAAAGTAGCCGATACCAAGCGGGAGGGTAGTACAACCCTCTACCCCATTCTTTGGTACCGTCCCAACACAGATGGCCTCAGGCTGTTCTACGTCTGAAAGGTTGGAAGATCTCATGTCGCGATTGCTTAACTCGGCATGGTAAGGCCAGGGGTGCGGACAACTAGGTGGTCTGCAGGGTGGCCAGTAATGCCCCTAGCGAACGTATTTTGTTTCGAATCAAGGTCGTTGCTGGTATTTCGTTCCACCTATTATGCATTATGCTCGGTGACCTACTCGGCCAGTTATTCGTTTACGCGTTACGGCATAGGATCGGAACACGTCGTGGGAAATAGTGACCGGTGACTGTGTGTGACGTGGCCAAATAGAATACGTGGCCGTCGTGGTCCCGTGCTCGAGTCAAAAATAAATATAAATTCGAGTGCCAACAACGCTGTTTGTCCTTCATCTTTCCTCCCTCAACATGTCTCGTCCAACAAGGACGCGTGCAACCCGCCTCGTCTCGGGCTTGTCCTTCGCTTTCTTCCTCTTCCTCGCTCTTATTCTTCTCTGTCCACCCGCCGTCTCCGCTGACGATAAAAAGTCCGAATATGGCACAGTAATTGGTATTGGTACGTGTTGGTCTAGTACTTTCTCTTAACTCAACTCACACCCCTCATTAGATTTGGGAACAACGTACGTGCTTATCTCTCGCAGCATCAATGATACTTTACCAACGTCCTTCCGTCTAGTTATTCTTGCGTTGCGTGAGTGATTTACCTGGGCAAGTGACACGTCGGCAGTCTCTTACCACATTGTTTCCAGCGTGCAACGCGGCGGTCGTGTAGAAATTATTGCCAACGATCAGGGTCATCGTATTACACCCTCTTGGGTAGCCTTCACGGACGAGGAGCGACTGTGGGTGTTCTTTTCACGTCGCATAATATTGGCGTCGCGTTTACCCTGCATTCAGAATTGGTGATTCCGCCAAGAACGCGTTCCACTCTAACCCAACCAACACGGTCTTTGATGCCAAACGTCTGATTGGCCGGAAGATCGGCGAACCCGATTTGCAGCGCGACATTAAGCATTGGTAAGAACTCGTTTACCCTTGGTTCGGTCATCCTGACGTTGTCCCAGGCCTTTTAAGGTCATTGATAAGACTGGCAAGCCTGCTGTACAAGTTCAATATCGCGGCGAGGCGCGTGATTTTGTAGGTTTCCACGACCCAGTTTCGCCGAACTATTACTAATGTTTCTTGCGTGCCAGACTCCTGAGGAAATCTCTGCCATGATCCTAGTCAAGATGAAGGAGACCGCTGAGGCCTATCTTGGCAAGAAAGTCACGCACGCTGTTGTCACCGTCCCTGCCTGTGCGTTTCTACTTGTATTAGTACCAAAAAGAAAACTCGCTGACCTCACTATAGACTTTAATGACGCTCAGCGTCAGGCGACCAAGGACGCCGGGACTATCGCAGGCCTTCAGATCCTCCGCATCATCAACGAGCCCACAGCAGCAGCCATTGCCTACGGACTTGATAAGAAGTCCAAGTCTGAGTCTCGGATTATTGTTTACGACCTCGGCGGTGGCACCTTTGATGTTTCTCTCCTCTCGATCGATGATGGTGTCTTTGAGGTCTTGGCAACTGCCGGTGATACCCATCTTGGTGGCGAAGACTTTGATAACCGTGTCATTGAATATTTCGTCAAGCAGTACAAAAAGAAGACCGGCACAGACGTCTCGACTAACCTCCGCGCTTTGGGTAAGCTCAAGCGTGAGGTAGAGAAAGCAAAGCGCACACTGTCCTCCCAGCAGTCCACACGCCTTGAAATCGAGTCGTTCGAGGATGGCAATGATTTCTCCGAGACACTCACCCGCGCCAAGTTTGAGGAACTCAACCTCGACCTTTTCCGCAAGACCATGAAACCTGTCGAACAGGTCCTCAAGGACTCCGGTGTTAAGAAGGAGGAAATTGATGAAGTACGTATAACTTTCTGTTCTTTGGGACGCTCTTTAATCCCTGAAAAGGTTGTACTTGTCGGTGGCTCTACGCGTATCCCCAAAGTTCAACAACTCCTCAAGGAGTTCTTTGGTGGCAAAGAGCCCTCTAAGGGTATCAATCCTGATGAGGCCGTTGCCTACGGTGCCGCCGTCCAGGGTGGTATTCTCTCTGGAGAAGAAGGCACTGAGGATATCGTCCTTGTCGATGTTGCCGCTCTTACCCTTGGTATTGAGACTACCGGCGGTGTCTTCACTAAGCTGATCCCTCGTAACACTGTTATCCCCACCCGCAAGTCCCAAATGTGCGTGATCCTCACTTCTTTGGAATGCTGTTGGTGACATTAGATTCAGCTTCTCCACCGCCGCGGATAACCAGCCAACCGTTTTGATCCAAGTCTATGAGGGCGAACGCTCCTTAACAAAGGACAACAACCTTCTAGGAAAGTTCGAATTGTCTGGCATTCCCCCAGCACCGCGTGGCGTTCCACAAATCGAAGTTACTTTCGAAGTTGACACGAACGGTATCATGAAGATTTCGGCTGCTGACAAGGGAACGTGAGTCGGATCTTTTCCTCATTATAGCCTGACACCTAACGATCGTGTATAGTGGCAAGTCGGAGTCTATTACCATAACCAATGAGAAGGGCCGTCTCTCGAAAGACGACATCGACCGTATGATTCGGGAGGCTGAGGACTTTGCGGCTGAGGACGAGGTCGCGCGCAAGCGCATCGAAGCGCTCAATGCACTTTCATCGTTCATCTACGGTCTCAAGACACAGATTGGGGACCAAGATGGTCTCGGCGGTAAGATCGACGATGACGACCGTAAGACACTACTCGCCCTTGTCAAGGAGACCACAGAGTGGACCGAGACGGAGGGTCAAAATGCCACTGCGGAGGAGCTTGAGGAGAAGCTCGCGGAGGTGCAAACGGTGGTCAACCCGATTACTAGCAAGCTCTATGAGAGTGGAAGCGGATTCTCTGGCTCAGATGGATACGGACCTGGTGGGGACGATGAGCAGGAGCCTTTCCATAGTAACCACGATGAGCTTTAATAACACCGACATGGATATGTATAGTCACAAGTAATGCCATCCACGATATCTATTAGACGTGCACTACAAGTCCCGGATTTCTAAAATCCCTCATAACCTCCATTCCACTGTCCCGTACCGCCTTGTTGTCCCATCCCCATCCCTCCTTGCTGGCCCATCCCCATACCACCCATGCCCATACCCATTCCACCCATGCCCATGTTCCCCATACCCATATTTCCCATGTTCCCCATGCCCATGTTGGTCATCCCACCCACACCATCACCGACCATGCCATCGTCGCCCATGCCGCCACCTTCCCACATACCACCCGAGCCATCCATGTACGGAAATTGCCCACCCTCTGAGCCAGGGCCGCCTATCCAGCCCATGCCTGGTTGCATCTGCATGCCCGCACTGTCGAAGCCCGCTGCGCCAAACCCTGGCGCAATCATGCCCATCATCCCAGCACCGCCAGGCATTCCCATCGGCATCCCCATGTGCGGCCAGCCCATCCCGACGCCCACCCCGAGTGGGTTCATGCCCATGCTCATGTCCATCATGTTATTCGGCCCCCGCCCATGCGGCGCCTTCATCACCCCGCGCGCAGTCATCGGACCCCCACCGCCACTGCCGGGCCCCATCACCGCGCCGCCGGACTGGACGTTCCCTGAGCCACCACCACGCACGGGTGATTTGGGCCGCAGTGCGTCGACCTCTGGTCAACGACGCGTCAGCGCGGGTTTCTTCTTCGTACTGAATTGAGTGAGACGTACCGGGTGTCATGGGCACGACGGCGCGGCCGCTCTGCAGCCACCCGCGCATGGCGCCCTCCCACTTGTCCTGGTCCCAGCGCTCGACACGGTCGACACCGAGCTCCTGTCCGAGGACGTTCACGCCGCCGTCGAGCTGCTCGGGAGAGAGACGCGCTTCGACCGTGCACGCCTGCACGGTGGGCACGTGAGTCTCCTCACCCTCGGCGAGTACGCTGACCCACCCGCGCCGCAGGGAGCGCGCGCGCGCGAAGAGCTCGAGGCGCCGCAGGCCGAGACAGAAGTTCTCTATGAGCGTGTACATCTCGGGCGGCTTGCGCGTCGGATCGGTCGGGTCGCCCTCCCAGAGTATCACGTCCGTATCTGTGGTGGGTGTTGAGTTGGCGTGCCGTTATGACATGAGGGGGGAAAACGCGTACCGACGTTGCAGTGGACGAACCATGAGTCTGTCGAGCGACGCACGGTCCCGCGAATACCGATGAGACAGTGTTGTTTGGTGCGCGTGAGCAGGGAGGTCGTTGGCGGGTCTGTCTGAGTAAATAAAAGCGAATGCGTTGTCGGTCTGCGAGTCGCGGGAGGAGGATGATGCCACATACACCGGGCCCACGATTGCTCTCAAGATTCGTCTTCACCCAGCACACGTCCTCACAGCGGCGATAGCCCCACTTGGCGAGGACTTCGCGTCCGCGTTCGAGCCCGTCTCCGGCACCACTGCCTACCCAAAGAAAGACAAAGGACGGATCCGCCGCGAGCGTCGCGAGAGGGAGGTCTTGGAGGGTGTTCCATGAAAAGGAGGAAGACAAGGGCGGGTCGAGGACAATGACGTCAAACTTGGACGACTGAAGCGAGGCGAGCTCGGAGAAAGGGAGGTACATCGGTGGTAGTGCATACTCTGTCACAGAGACCTTTTTGAGGGCCAATAATCGCTGCTGTTTAGGGTACCTATTAAGAAGGAAAGTATCAGTACACGCGGTGACACATACGAAAAAGTTACGAACTCTTCAAAGCGTCTCTCTGGTTCTGCTCCAAGCACCCAGTTCTGAGGCCATTCTCCACCGTCAACATACCGCTGCGAATAGTCGTTCCGGATGGTCTCCTCCTCGGGGACGTAATTCTCGTAGTGGGCAGCGCGAGCACGCTTTGGGGGAGGCAGATCGGCTCTTGGTGGTCTCCGCCTAGGAACCAAGAGGGGCGAAGATGGCGGGGAAGGAGGAGGGGAAGGTTTGGGAGAAGGAATGAGGGGAAGCTTGAGTATTGACTGTGGCGGGGAAGAAAGGGTGCGCAGCTTTCGCCTGTGGGACTTTTGCGAGTCCCTCACCCGTGTGATCAGGGCGAGATGTTGAGCCAATATATCATTGGCAGAGGCCAACGCTTCCGTGACGGTAGCCGTCGCCATTGAGCCCAAGCGTCGAGCGTCGCGCTCGGTCCGGTTCATTTTTTTTTGGGACACTCACTCAATGGCCAAGAGGGGCACAAAAGCTACGCGCAAGTTCGCTGCGAGCGGCCAGCTCACTAAAAAGATCCAAGCGCGGAGAAAACACCAACAGATCCAGAGAAAGAATCCGAAAAATAAGGGCGCGAAGAGCAGACGTCGAGAACCCGCTCAGGCCGAGAGCGGACACAGCGAAAATGAGGAGCCGGAGGATGCTGACCACCCAAAGGCAAAAGAGAAAAAATCGAGGCACGTCGCGTTCTATACATACTCTCGTTGGACGAATTCATATCATATCTCCCGTGCTGGGATGTAGTCTCAAAGGCATGTCGGTAGATGACTTCTTGGGCGCGGACTTCATGGAAGAGGACGACGAGGTGAGTGCCTACTCTACCCACCTCGAACCCGAACTTGACGCGTACTGAAGGCTGGTGAGCCCGACATCGGTGCATCGGGGTCCGAGGACGACGGCGAAGACGGCGAGGACACGGGCGACGAAGATGATGCATCCTTCGCATCTGTAGACGAGCTCGAAGGTACTTCATTCTGTCGAATATCTGGCGTCACTTTCACTTATCACTCGGACTACTGCAGACGATGGAGCCGCACACATGCTAGAACTGTCTAAACTCGCTGAGAAGGATCCCGAGTTCTACAAGTATCTCCAAGAACACGATCGCGAGCTTCTTGACTTCAACATGGACGACGGCGACGGCGACGATGACGACGATGTTAGTGATAGCGCCGGCGGTGCTGCGGGGCCTGAAGGCGAGCAACTCCCTAGCTTGACCGAGAAAATACTGCGATCTTGGCAAAAATCTCTTCTCGAGGTATGTATCACGTCCTCTAGACAAGGACAAGTCTTCGACACATCGAGTTTTGTAGACACGGTCCCTACGGGCGTTGCGCAAGCTTCTCATCGCGTTCCGCTCTGCTGCGCTCATGAATGAAGAAGACAAGGTCCTCGCGTGGTCCATCGACAGTCCCGCGAGTGCGTCTCCTGCTGACCCTTTTTCAACCCCTACGACTGAACTCACGAAATGCAGTATATGATAAACTCGTAAGAACGGCTTTACGATATACCCCTGTCGTTCTGGAACACCACGTCCCGTACAAATTGCTTCCAAATGGTCGATAGTGCGCCCACATTCCGCACACTCATCCCTTTTGATGACTTACGCATCACCAAAGCAAAGCTCCCACACAAACGCGGAAACTAAAGACGTTGCAGAAGCTCATCATTTCGTTTTTTCACAATATCATCCACGTTGTCTCACAGCTCTCTGACCCCGAATTGCTGAAGACGGCGGTCACAGAGAGCACGAAGATGGTCCCATATGTAACAAGCAGCCGCAAGACTATCAAGCAATATCTCAAAGTTAGACAGCCTATTATTTTTGTTCGCTGGCGCCTCACTTATCTGTACGTCAGGCATGCTTAGGCTTATGGTCCACTGCGGACGACAGGGTGAGAATAGCTTCAATCCTCGCCATTCGCAAACTCGCTTGTGCAACCGACGAGTCCATCCTGGACCTTGTGCTAAGGGTCAGTATTCAAACAAAGGTCCAAGCGATCCCTGACCCTCGTTGTTCATTTTAGAACACTTACCAAACATTAGTAAAATCTTCGAAGAATACCAGTGCCCATTCCTTGCCGTCCATCACTTTCATGAAGAACTCTGCTTCAGAAATTTTCTGTCTCGATCATCAGGCCGCGTACCAGCACGCGTTCGGGTATATCCGACAGTTGGCCATTCATCTTCGGAGCAGTATGAAATTGAAAACGAAGGTAATGAATTCGAATGCTTATCATCTGCGCAGCCTTTTTCATCGTCTCGAATGTTTAGGACTCGTACAAGCAAGTTTATAATTGGCAATATATTCATGCCATCGATTTTTGGTCACTGCTCCTCGGGCGGGCATGCGAAACCCAAGAGACTTCTGACGGTGTGAAGAACAGCGACCTGCAACCTCTCATTTACCCACTTGTACAGGTGGCTACGGGAGCTATCAAGTATACCATAGTCATCGCCCCCAGACCCATGTACTCACGTACGCATCTCCCATAGACTCCTCCCACACCCCCGATCTTATCCCCTTCACTTGCATCTTGTCCGATCATTAATCCACCTTGCGAGACATAGTCTCACATATATTCCTCTCGCGCCTCACCTTCTGCCGGTATTGACCGCAACTCTGGCTTCCAAGTCTAAAGCGTCAACCTTACGGCCCCTAGACTTCGAGACTACTCTCCGCGTTCCACAGCAGTACTTGCACACGCACGTGTACACGGAAGGCCTTGCGCAAGAAACAGCCTATCTGACTGCAGAGTGGCTCTCGGTGCGCCCCGTCCATGGCAGCATTGCCTTCCCAGAACTTGTCGTTCCTATCGTCGCTTCCCTACGCCGTTCGCTGAAAGCCGGGCATGGCGGCCCCAAAGTGAGCGCTGCCACAAAAGCACTCGTAGAACGCATCGAAGAAAGTGCTCGTTGGGTATCCGAGCGCCGCGATGGGGTCACTTTCGCGCCTGGACAGACTGCTGCTGTCGATCTTTGGGAGGCGGACTTGCAGCTCGACGACGCGCCACTCGTCAAGTACGTCCGCGTGCTACGCAAGACTCGTGAAAGACAGCGTAAGCTCGTCGAAAAGGCGCGCGCAATTTCTTCATGTCGCCTTTGGGTTGCGACTAACTTGTCCTACCTTAGGCACGCAAGGGTGAAGACGAGGTTCTCGAAGAGTGAGCACCCTGTGTCTCTTGGGATCAAAAGTGGTGTATCCTGCCGTGGCTTCCCGCGGCTGTTGCCCCTGGCCGCAGGTGCGGAGATTGGAAAGTAGTCCACTGACGTGATACTACCCAACCTCATGTATCCTCATGAAACGACTTCTTCTGATACGTCTGGACATGCGGTCGTAGACCTCGGGTAGGTAGACTCTATGTCTTTGACAAATTTTTGGCGTTTGAAGGTCTTGTTATGGGACCGTGCATCTCCGTGCTTACCGGTCAACCGCCTCAGCGAAGGCTGCAATGAGCCAACTATGCCCGCAGAGATGTTTATAACGTAGGTTTGTTAAACCGAAAGATACACCGAAAGTGATGCATACGGTAGACCGTGACGGAGGCGCTTCATCTGTCTGCAAGCTCTGTGTTGCTAGCTCCTCCGAATCTTGTGTGGTTTTTTGTCACGCAACACTACACATTAATGACAACACGGATTTTCCCGACGAGACACCGCAGTAACTTGTAGGCTGTGGTGTAGGCATCCGCGGGCATTTTCCACCGCCACGCGCCCTCGTTGTCCCAATCACCTCTACCACCCGAAGAGTTCGTAACATTATACCTGGGTATCTAGGGAAACACCGGGGATATTTTAGCGACCTCTTACCTTGACGTACAGACGGTCCTCTTCGAAACGTCTTCGCTAATGCCTCAACTTGCGGATTATTTTTGCCGTGTGTGTTCTACGGGGGACATGCTGCTTGCGCGTGCGGCAGACAGCGCCATCATCGGCTGGTGCGGTTTTCGGATAGAAACGAAGTTTCGGAAGCAAGAGACACGCCGATAACCGCCAGTAGGTGCAACATGCAAAGTTAGCGGTCTCACACCACGCTCATCAGCTATTCTATTCTACCGTTCCTGCCGCGAACCCGAGAAGCCCTTGGGGCCGCGTAAGCCCCCTCATTCAGACCACTTTTCGAGTATTACCATGCGTGTGTCTAAGCGGCGCGGAAGCAGAGTGTAGCGGCGACCGCGGATACTTGCTCTGTTCCTATGGGTCCGAATTTGGCTGCGTTAGTGACTGACAGGTTCTATTGGGCTGTCTTGGTGCGATCTACCGTAACACGTCTCACAACCAGTACCGTTCTCATCTTGTTTGGATCCAGGAAACGGGGTCGCGCAAAGAGATCAAAGTCAATTCGAGCGCCCAGCAGAAAAAATGGAAATAGCATAGACATTTCCTGAATTTAGCAAGTCAGACCCTCCGGAGTCGTTGGTGTTGGTTCGAAATACTATATCCAACGTCAATGTGAGCTGCGCATCTCCAGGCACAAAGGACGGAGCATCGAACCCTTGCCCTTACCTTTTACCGCTGACAAACCAACCGACATCACGAAAGCACGTGCACCACGAAAACAGGAAAAGGGAAATTCGACATTGCGTACAACACACGCCGCGGGGATCTCTTTTTTTTTTTTCACGAATAATAGACCACTTTACACATACCTCCACATCACACGCAAGAAGTTTGGTAGGCCAAACTGCAGGGAGGTGTCGAACGACAAACGCGTGGACGCCAATCGAAGCTTCTCCAAGAGCATCTTTTGCACTCAGCTTACAGTATTTGGTTGTCGTGTTTTCCAAAGTTTCCCCGTCGTCGCGTTTCCCGTGCACACGTGCGTTGCGACAGGCGCCTCCTTTGAACCCCGTTTCGAACAGAAAGGTGAGTGCCACAAGTCCCTTTCCACTGTATACGGGAAACAGCTTACTGCACTCTTCTATTATATATATATTTGGCAACCCGAAGCAGTAAACACATACCTTAAATAATTCTTTCTCTAGACATCGAGCGCTACGTCTGTCACTGTGGACCCGGTGCACAACCCGCCAGGATATGTATTGTGTGTGAGAATATTTTTTAATGGCTAGCCTGAAGTGCTTCTGAGTGAAAGGGATGTCCGCAACATGCGGCGCTTTCGGTCCGTCTATGGGATGGAAGCACACCACCATTTAGACATACTTAGACATACGACATACGCTCTGTCGACTGATGATTGTTCTGGCACGACAAACCTAGCAGCCTATAGGACTGCCATATTGGAA
Organism: Lactarius vividus; assembly: GCA_021527035.1. Lineage (NCBI taxonomy): Eukaryota > Fungi > Basidiomycota > Agaricomycetes > Russulales > Russulaceae > Lactarius > Lactarius vividus. The sequence continues at coordinate 682,097 of JAKELG010000008.1, read as the reverse complement.
AAGGCCGGCTTTTTATGAAAGAATACCACTGACTTGCACAAACATCGGATCCGTGCTCACTTCTTGTGTGGTTGCACGTACGCCTCCTAACGGCACCTGTATCCACCAACAGGTTGCGGTGTCACAGAAACTATAGCCGTTTTGTAAAAGTTGGTCGGCTTTACACAAGAAGCCACTTCCTTGCGGCGTAGTCTATGGCCCGTTGCAATAGCTGTCTTGCCACTACCATACACCGAAAAAGATTTTCCACCAAGGTCGTCCAATTCCCCTAAGAGTCTTCTCATAACCCTCCTTTAGCCGGACGTAGTGTAGCGGCATCGATGTGGGTCGCAAGACTGTTTGCGGAATTGGGACCTAAAAATTTCCAGAAGGTCTTTTTTTTTTACACCCGCGAAATCATCAAAGATCACTAACTCGACGTGAGACCTGGTTCTTTTGAAGTGCGTTCGTTGCGGCCACGGCGTTTGCGGTCAGCGCAGGATGGTCCGCCAGGGCGGAAAGGAATGCTTTCAACTGGAGGTTCGGACGGAGCGGGTCTGCTGGCCAGTCTGTGGCAATATGCCGAAGTTGCTGTTGTGCATGCCTGAGATGGTTTGTCGACATCGTCGTCGTATCGAAACTGGCCGCGGCCCGGCTAACGATACACCCCCGCGTCCACGTGGTTGAGTGCGTCCCAACGAATTGGCTTTGTGTTCCGAGGGCAAGGTCAGTAGAACATGGAAACCTGCCTTCATATCGCAGCTCCAACCAGAATCGTTGATGCAAGCTATGGGAGGGGGGGGGGGTTTCACTTCCGATTCCTACTCTCACGTGTGGCATAGTTACTCTAGGCAATGCAACTCCACAAGTCTGCGCCACGGCAGCGCCTTGCACCGCATCGCGGATTCATGTCCTCCTGGCTTCTGTGTCCGAGGGTGTCCTCTTCGCTGTGAACGCAGGTCGGTGTCGGTGGCCTGGCCTCATCTCCCTCTTGTATCTCCAGCCTTCCGTGAGTAGTTGTTGGTCATTTGGGTTGGCCCTCCCCCCAGAAGCGTGAGCACGATTTGGTGGTTCTCCTTTACATCATATTTATGTTTCAGTAGGTAAGGGTAATTGTTTATCAGTACTGTATCCGTGCTCAGGGTTCAGGAAAGTGTCTCATCAATGGGTTCTATGTACCACCCAGCTTCTTCATCATCAAGAAGCCCGTCATTTACTAACTACTAGGGGCGGTTGACAGCATCGGGAATGGATGGCGGTCGTATCGGGCACACCCACAAATGTCTCTTTCCTCGCTCGCTCGGTCCCACATCATGTCTACTTCTGAAAATGAGGTCCTCGTCCTAGTCAGTCCGACATCATGTGGCGTTCTCCTTTACTTCCGGGAATCCTACTTCGGGTTGCATGATGCCGCCTTACTTTTTCATCGACTCGCTTTACTTTGAAACCTCGCTGCGTATCTCGCTTCTCTATTTTGGCGTAGCTATCCCAACTAATCGTCGAGTCGTATCTTCATGGTCTATTTCAAGTTTTTCTGTTCATTCATGGAACGAGGTCGTGTTGTCCATGTGGCCTGTTACGGAGCTGATTTGGCTTCGCGATGTAAAGAGTCAGGTGGCCTGCTCGGCTTTCCCTGCTCCAGGGTCCCATCACCGTGGAAGCGTCTCATTCCAGGGTTTCTGCCAAAATGGTTGTAGTTGATAACACCGTCGCTGGCCCCAGCGCCCGTGGTCGGATATAGCACCACCTGACTGAACGCTGTGGGAACTCGAGTGGTCTGTCCTTCCTCGGCTATCAAATACATGATACAGTCAATTGGGAAAGATGGGTGTATCATTAAGCAATAATCGCTCGTACACTGTATTACAAGGATTATCGGTTATCTGCTAAATAGTAATTGTTTTTCTACTTTGACTATTGTTCAGGGGTGGTCTGGGGGTATTTGCCTTGGTATTTGCTCGTTTTAGACGCTCGTGTGATGCCTCTGCAAACGATACTGTCCCTTACCCAGTATTCGAACAGTACCTGGTTGTCAGACAGTCGGCGAGCGTGACAAACAGCCAATTCTCATTTTTGCGACACAATAGGATTTTCATCTTAAAAACGTTGAAAAGTGGTACTAGATGGTGTATGCCTAATTTTTCAGGGATTGAAATTCGAGGTGTCCGAACACTAGGTAAGGGATAGTAGTCACTGCGTACACTTGGGTGAAGGGAGGAGTCGCGCGCGTTGTCAATGGTATCGTTGTTGCGAGGCACCTGACTTGGCGGGGGCGCTGCGGGAATTACAAATACTCACTAGCGCTCACTGCTGATGAACGCGGCGGTACGGGGACAGTGTGGCCGTGCGGCTGTGCACTCGCACGGCGGACGGCCGAAACAACACCCTTCTTGTTCGTGTTTCTACTCCGCCGAAGTCCTCGTGAAGCATCGCGCAGAATGTCGTCGTGCTGTGGTTCAGCTCGCACTCATGAGGGGAACAGCAGGAGTGTCCCCACAGGTGGCACCCTCCAACCGTTCCCCATTTCTCACCAGCCAACTCCCCACCCTGCAATTAATCCCTTCCTCGAAAAATCATCCTTCCACCCCCCCAGCATCTCCTCTCCTCCGCCGGTACACGCGCTCTCACAATTTGGTGGGACTCATTCCCCGCCCCCTCCGTCGTCCACGACGCATGGCTCCCTCGCGCCTTCCCCCCCTCCTCAAAGCCCTCACGTGAATATGTTCCACGGTAGCTCATCAGCCGATCTTTCTAGTTCCTTGAGCCCGTTGCGACGACCTAGCCCTTCTTACCCTGCCGCTGGGAATCCAAACCTGCTCTCTACGTATCGACCCTCTATTGCCATTCCTGCACCATCGGTGGCCACCACAGACGAAGGAAAAATGTCAGTTTCTATTGATTTTGGTAAGCTTCGTACTGCTAGTACTTACTACGTTGAGCTTTGAATTAACGGTCATGGTCTAGGGACTACTTTCTCTGGTGTGGTGAGTATATCTCTGCCCTAGCATAACCTATGGGACGTCGAACCATCATGCTTGTCACAGGCGTATGGCTCGTCGCGCATTGCTGCTGGGAAAGTACAACAGATTTTACATTGGCCAGGGGCAATGGAGACTTTTAGGAAAGTTCCGACTTGTCTACTGTATGATGAGCGAGGACAAGTCCTCGCGTGGGGCCTGGAGGCGAAAAACGCCAACCCGGTGCCCGGATCAATCAAGTGTGAATGGTACGACGTCGTAACGGCAACTGCTTCAATTTCAAAAGTCCTCAGCGTTACACCCCCGACAGGTTCAAACTATTCCTCGAGCCCCATGCACTTCGAGATCAGAACACGGTCGACCCACGATTACCTCCTTTACCTGTAAGGAAACCAGCGCCGACGATCGTATTAGCTAACGCCTCTTTCCCCAGCCTGGAAAGAAGCCCATCCATCTCATAGTGGACTTCTTGTATTGCATGTGGGAATACGCAAAAGAACAGATAACCCGCGAGATCGGCGCCGTCGCGGACCTAGGTGAGAGATAATACTCTGTTTCCTTCTGCACGCACTTCCCTCTGGGGTCTAATTGTAGATTCGGCTGATGTTTGGCTGACGGTTCCTGCTGCTTGGGACGCAAGGGGGTGTGAATTGATGCGCGAGGCAGCGATTACCGCTGGCCTTGTCCAGTCAGTGGGAGCACGAGACCGCGACTGGCGAGATCGCCTCCACATCATCACGTACGTACGCTTCTTCCTACCTGCGTCTCTACTCCATTTAATATCTTTGGGGTTCTTGCCATCCAGTGAACCCGAGGCAGCGGCCGTGCATTGTGCGCACCTGACCGACCTTCACAAACTGAAGCCCAGTCAGATATTCATGATTTGTGACGCTGGAGGTGGCACGGTTGTATGTACTTTACATCTATTTTTGGACTCGCCCGCCTCATGCTGTTGCGGTAACCCCACAGGACTTGGCTGTGTATCAAATCCTGGGTCAGCTGGCTACTCTCGAGATAGCGGAGATGTGCGCCCGTTCGGGGGCCAATTGTGGCTCCCTATTCCTGGATTTGCGCTTTCGCGAGCTTGTACGGACATTGCTCGCTGACCATCCCGCTCATCTCGACGCTGCGAGCTTGGCATATTTCATGCATTCTTTCAGCGAAACAGAGAAGATTACGTACAGGGGTGAAGTTGATGATGGTACGAGGAACACACTCCCCCCTTGCCCTCGTGGTCTTGCTGAACCTTGATGACAGGTTCTATGTTCAACTTTACGTGCTTCAATGTGGAAGACCCCCATGACCCTCAAGTTGGCTTATTCAATGGGGAACTTTCCATTCCTGGCAACCTCTTGCGCCGGGAAGTATTTGATCCCGTTGTGAACCAGGTGCGGGAACTCTCACGATTTCTTTTTGTACTTTAGCCCGTGCTACGAGTACCATTACGTGTAACGCCAACGTTTGCTGTTTTGCAGGCACTAGAACTCATAGAAGAACAAATGAAGAAGGTCAATCAACGCATTGATGCCCTCCTTCTCGTGGGAGGCTTCTCCGGGAGCACGTACTTATTCAAGCGAGTCCAGGTCAGTAGCTTCCATACACGTTTTGTACCTACTCGGAGAATATAATATCTTTTTTTTTTGCTCCCAGGAACGGTTCGGCGGACGAGTAAAGGTCATCGCGCGCCCCTCGGATGCCGATACGGCTACGGGGCGTGGTGCAGCACAATATGGTCTGGCGCGTCGTCCTCTCGTATCTTCGGTGGTCGCGCCTCGGTCCTACATGATGAAGGTACGCCACTTGACACGCCTACGTATCAACCCAGCCCCATGTCGTATTATTCAGGTTAAATTACCTGCGGAACCGGAAGATTTTATGAAACGTCCAGCCTATGTCTCTCAGAATAACGCGGGGGTTTCCATTTGCGAGAACAGGTAAACGATTTGTTCGTGCCTCCGATTCTCTTGTGAGAGAACCGATGTTCCGTTGTATAGGCTACAGTATTTGGTGGCGAAAGGCGCTATTCTACGCAAAGGGTTTGTGTGCTTCGTTTTTCGGGCCGGTTCTTTCGGGGCTGATTTCATTGTCTAGCCAAAAGATCAAGACCAAGTTCTGGTGAGTGAGTGTGTACAACCTGGAGAACATCAGAAATGACCTTCTCGGAAGTAAATACTCGCAAACCCCACATGGTAGGCGACCAAAGCGTTTGCAGTCCTTTTTTTTTTTTTTGGCTCACGTTAGTCCGTACAGACCGCGTATTTGTTGCGACGATGTATACATCGGACGCTGACAAGATCATGCGATACACGGACGAAGTGCGTGCATCTGAGTTTAGAACGTGGAAGAGAGACCGCATATCTGACGATAACTTCTCAAGGGCGAGACACTTGAATTGTGTAAGTGGACCGTAGACATCGGCTCACTGCCATCGTTCCAAGAAAACGCCAGCATGCCCACCCAGAACGGATTTTATACGGGTACGTAGCCTTATATTCGCAGTGACGGATGGGATGGACTCTGTTGCGCAGATTTTGAACTCGGACTTGAACTGGACGGGGCAGAGGTTCGCGGGATCTTGCTATACGAGGAACGTGAATGGGGTCGGGTCGTATTTGATATGTTGTCTTGATGACCACTCTTTCTCGGTTGGGTTTAATTGGTTGCTTTGTCGGTAGCGATGCATCAAGATTCATTGTCATCATCATCATCGTCTTAATTTAGTGAGTGAGCGATCAGACCCCATCAAGGTTGCGAGCTCGGGATCTGCCGGCTGACCCTGAAGCGGACATGGAGGCGGAGCAGGGATGATGGGTGGTGCAAAAACCAAACGCGTGTCGTTTTCCCTTCGTGTTCCGTGGTCCAATCCAACGTGACACAGGGACAATTGTCTTCAGTAGGCCAGGGCTGTGCCGAGTTCATGTCATACAACAGTCAAGTGAGGTGCCGTGTGGCGCCGCCATGGATGGTTAACGTTGATGATGCACTGGAGCTTTTTTTTTTTTTTCTCAGGTCCCGCGGATCGGTGTGTGTATGCGTATGTGTGTGGTTTTCGCACTCCGGAATCTGGTGGACCTTGGAGACACTCAAGGCGGGCGATCGCGGGTTTCTTATCGGATCGGTTCGCACAGGGGTCAAGTTACAGGCGAAGGCGCGGGCGGCTGCTGCGGACGGCGTGTGGTGCCAATGGCAACGTGCGGTCGTGCGGTGCCATTGTTGTACTGGTGCCCAAGTCCACCACCACCAAGTCCGCCAACTAGCCGACTAACTGGCACCGCACGTGTACTTGGTACCGGCACCTATAAGGCACACACAAGTTGTTGATCTGCCAGCCAGAGACCGGCGAAAGGGAAGAGGCGGTCGGGTGATTCGGGTTAGCAACAGATGAGCGACGGTAAGCACTGGTAGGCGACCATGGACCGGAAAAATGGACTCGGATAGAAGCGTGGCCGCAGATGCCCGAGGAAGAGCAAGATTTGGCTACCCGATTGCAACTATTGACCAAGAAGCGACGCCGTGCAACTGGAGACATGGAACGCGCTCTTTCTTGGCTCAAAACTGCAGATTGCCGCAATTGATCGGGGGCCACATCCGACTAGTGATGCACGAGTTAACGCCCCTACTCACCTCACCCAGGAAAAAAAATTATAACTGCAATATCAAAATTCTATAAAGTCCACCGCCTTTGCGCTCAAATGTTCTGCAACATCTTCGCCTTTTCCCCATGTCGGCTCTCTCGCTCCCTCCATCTGACATTCCTCTCGACGAGCTCTATAGCCTTTTGAAACCGGTCACCATCGACCGATCGTCATCCGCCGCCGTCTTTCAGAACTGGGGTCGCACTTTTACATGCACACCCTCGTCCGTCTTCCGTCCCGAGAGTGAGCTTCACTTGGAGCTCATCCTCGAGCTGGCGCGGCGCGAGGGGCAGACCGTACGTGCAGTCGGCGTCGGTCATTCGCCGAGTGACCTTGCGTGCACGTCGGGATACATGGTTCAGATGAGTCGACTTGACAAGATTATCGAGGTACGTCGCGTCACCGAACTGGCTTATCTTGTTTGTTTGAGTATATTTATCGCCCCGATGCGACCGGTGACTCCTTTCTCCTTCCCCCTCCGAAGTCCCGCGACGTCTGTTCGCACGCCGGGTACTGCCTGCCTTCCTAGCTCCGTTTTTTTTTTGGGTTCTTCTTTGTCTCGTCTCCAGGCACCATATATATATATATTTCTTAATCTGACATGCTTCCTTCTCCAATCACAAAGGTCAATTCTGAGAAACGATATGTTCACGCCCAAGGCGGTGTCACACTGCAAAGACTCCACGCCGCTCTGGCGGCCCGTGGCCTCGCCATGATCAATCTCGGCTCGATCTCTGAGCAGACCCTCGCCGGGATGCTGACAACAGCCACACACGGAACCGGCGTCGAGCATAAAGTTCTCTCAACGCACGTGCAGGCCGTGCGCCTACTGCTGGCTGATGGCACCAAGGTCATCTGCTCCCGGGACCGCCATCCGGATCTTTTCCTTGCCACATTATGCGGTTTGGGGAGCACCGGCATCATTCTCGACGTCCGTATGGAAGCCACACTGGCATTTCGCCTGCGCGAGGTGCAGGAAACGTTCAAATTTGATGACGTCATCAACCGGCTCGATACAATCGCGCGCTCGGCCGAGTTTGTGCGACTTTGGTGGTGGCCGCAGGTGGGAGACATCCGTGTGAGCACCATGGACAAGACCCAAGAGGTACGTGGGGAAAAACACCAATACTCCGTTCCGATCCGGAATCGGGTCTTCTGACCTTTGTGTTTCTTTCCAGCCCAGGCGCCCGCTGCAAAGCTGGCTCTGGCACTCACTAATGGGGTATCACGTTATCCAGTTCCTCCTCTTCATCGGTCTCTTTATTCCTCGCTTTAATATCTGGATCGGGTGGTTTTCGTCCTGGCTCGTCAGAGATAAGACTATATCCGTCGATGACAGCTTGAACGTGTTCAACATTGACTGCAAGGTCCTCCCGCTATCTCCTTTTCTCTGTCCCCCTGACTGTACGCTGACGCCTGGGCCGCCGACAGTACCGACAGTACTCTATCGAATGGGCTGTGCCATATTCACAAGCCCAGTCTTGCTTACGTGAATTGCGCCATTGGCTAGAGATGGAATTCAGCGATCCTCGCGGCCTGCGACCCCACTGTGGCCTCGAAATACGCTTCTCCGATGCCGACGATATCTGGCTCAGTCCCAGCTACGGCCAACGGACTTGCTGGATTGGAATCATACAGTACAAGTGCGTTTTCTATTCTTGTGTGGCACATGGACGAGGTGTATTCACCTGCTATACCAAAGACCTTACGGCCTCCCCGTCCCATATCGCAATCTTTTCGAACGCTTCGAGGGCATCATGATTCGTTATGGGGGACGCCCTCACTGGGCAAAGACACACGGCCTGCGACCGGACGCTCTGTCCGCGCTGTACCCGCGCTTCGAAGCGTTCCGGGGACTGCTGAGGGTCATCGATCCGGAGGGTGTCTTCCGCAACGAATATGTGTCACGCCACGTTTTTGGGGCAGCGGGCGCGCGCTTCGATGAGCGCGTCTTTAAGGCCAGGCAATAAACTAGGCACACCCCCCCCCGGTCTTCGCCCCCTTTTCGCCCCTTTGCCCCTGGCTTCGCTTACGCGAGTACCACAAGGCAGATGGGGATAACGCATAGAACCAACCCTCGCCCTCGCCTTCTCCACGCCCGATTTCGCTTTTCGTGTTTCATGCTTCACACCCAGACGTCCCCTTTTATGGAGGGGAAGATCAGTATCACCTCCTAATTCATCTAACGCTCGTAATCAACACCATCTAATTCTTGCATCCATGACATTGTAGTAAACGCTTTTCGAATAGTACCGCTTGGAATATTATCGCTGTAACCCGCAACGACGCCCATGAGGGTCCGTATTGTACAATATTGGACTTGATATTCGTCGTAATTCGCATGCAACCTTTGTCGGCTGCCTCAAAACCACCAGCGTGTGCGTACAAAAAAAAAGTCGGAAGCTCCAAATTTGGAACGCTCTGAGCGTGTACGACGGTTCGTCAGTCATACACCGGAATCAAACCTTACTTCTACTTCGGCTCAGCTCTTTCTTCTCTCTGTGTTTTGTTTTGTTTTAGACGAACGAACGAGAAAGACAAATAGGAGCTGCCCTGGATTGGTGCGTGTGTAACTTGTGACCAACGAACGCACAGGGAAAGAAGGTGGGTTATACAATCAAGTTCTCAAACAGATTACGCAGAGTACGGGAGAACCGGTAAGCAGGGGGCTAATGTGGGCACGCAGTAAAACTGGAGTGTTTACTAAATGGCCCTAACCGTTTAGTAAACACTTCTAAGCACCCCATTTTACATATGTGTACAAGCCCAAGAGAGCAAAGAGATCAAAGCAAAGACCCTCCACGGAAACATTATGTGCGCGTGGGTGTATTACAGCCCCAATTGTTGTTTAATCGAATCTCGGACAATCCGCTCGTATTCCTATAAACCGAGCTGTCAGAGACGTGAAGAGGGCGGCTCGGAAGCACGGACCGCATAGTTGTCCCGATAGAGCTTGCAGCAGTCAATGTTCGCACCGCTCTCGAGGTTCGGTTCTGGTTTATAAAAATTATCGGTCGTGCGTTGTGAGATACATAGGCGCGCGGCTAAGCAACAGGGCTATCGCATTACAAAACGGGAAGTGAAACACATACCAGCGAGCATCGAAATGACGCTGAGAAGCACCTTCTCGACGCTCTGCACGGGGCTCCACCGTTCCGAGGCTTGCTCGTACATCAGCGGGTCGTCGCCAGGGGTGTGCAGGATGGAAATGCAGACGTTGCCATCTGGGTAGACTGGCGCCAGCGCCGACGCCGCCGACGGCCGTTAGCATCGTGGCATTTATATTAAGAATGGGTTTCAAAGAGGCTAGACGAGGGGCTAGGGGGAAGAACGAAGAAGGAATCGCCTAACTTACTGTTTGGGTGGAATAAGGGAGGCTCAAACTTCATCTTGAACGGGGATAGCGGGTAGTCCGGTGGCTGCAGTAACAAAAGGGCAAAAAGAAAAAGAAAAAGAAAAAGAAAGTATATGGGCGGCGTAGATGAGGCATGGAAGCGGACGCACGAATGTCAGTTTGGCTGCGAATACACCGCCTTCCTGACAGGCGGATTGAAATTTTCAGAAAAATGGAAGGGAATAAAAAGACGGGCTTATACGATCGCGCAGGATGGCAACGACTTACGAAGGGTGTGTCCTTTGGTCCGCAGATGAGGGCTTCCCAAGCAAAGAAGTCAGATTCGGAGATCGGTCCTACGCACATGCGGGGGGACAAGAGGTCCGAGTTTGCACACGGAGTGATAAGTGACGAGTTCGATGGGGCAGCAAAAGCCGTACTCACCGGCTGTGAACATGCCATCCGGCGAGCCTGTGCCATTGCGTACATAGTAGGGTTCAATAAGTGTGCTACAAGGCGAGCAGAGCCGCACAATACATACCGCCTGAAGTCAGCTGCTTGTATTCGGTCATTAACCGCCTGAGCGCTGTAGAGCTCCCAGAAGCGCGCGAGGACATCGTTCGATCTAGTGTGAACGTTTGTGGGTGTGGAGGTGTAGGGGGCGTGTGTAGATGGGATGTGATACTCGCACTTTGATGCGGTGATGGTCCGCGACTAAGGACGGAAGCAAGTCCCGGTCCGGCTCGAAAAACCGCAGCTTAGCCTGACACCTGCCGTAAGGTGCCCCTTCTCAGCGCGGAGACGAACCCATTATAGATCGCACACTCGGACACATTGCGGCGTGTAGGAGACCCATATCTTGGGGTGTTCGCGATATCACGGAACCTAATGGGCGTAGAGCGATGTGCCAAGTTGACTTTCAGATTCAAGGCGTAAATCGTGATTCTCTGTGAACATAAATTAGATCCAGAGAGAGATTCATTCTACTGACTTGAAATCATTAGTTCAGTACTTTTGGTGAAATTAGGATTATAATCGACCAATCGCTTTCAGGGTGAAATCTACAACACATTCAGTGTCTACCGCGTCTCTTCGGACTCATGGCCAAGCAGGCGGTTGACCCGCGTGGTCACAAGCGATTCCAGAATTGCAAATATGTTTTCTTACGCATCTCACGGTAGGATGATAATTACACGCGTGAGACGAGACCTGCCATTTATACTCTCCATAAATGATAGCTGGGACTCAAGATAAGGAGGAACCTTCTGAGATTCTAGGAGAGAAGCGGCTGTCTCGTGACCGAACTCAGCTTTAAGATCAGAGATTTACGCTGACCCTGATGAGAACTGCAGCTGTGAGTAGGTAAAACAAAAGGGGTAATGTCCACTTCAAGCGTCATCAAGGACCAAACGAGGCACAACGTTCATCGCCATAAGCTATAATCGTATGTATGCAGGATAGTCGCGATCAGTGAGCGATTAAAAAATGACAAGTTGTTTTTTTTTCATACCTCTTGAAAAAGTAATTTTGCCGCATAAGGGATCGTGAGCTGAGCCACGTTCTTGGAGCTTTTGCAATATGTACACCAGCCCCTGTACCCGAGAAGGCCGCAAGCCTGGCACGCATTCACTTCAAACTTATCAGAAGAAATCATCAGACGCTCCAGTAGAAGTTGTGTAGCCCCGTAGCCGATGAGACAATCCCGTTCCATCTCGCCCAGGCGTAGACCACCCTCACGGGAGCGGCCCTCTGTGGGTTGTCGTGTCAGTGTGGCGCGGGGGCCCCTGTACACAACACCGGGAAGTAAAAAATCGGTCAACAGTTCACAGAGAGCACAGCAACAGTGTACCTCGCCCGAGCGTGCATCTTGTCCATCACCATGTGTTCTTTAATGTTACTCAACAAAGAAGCTTGAATGCCGCGGAATGAGAAAACTCACTGAGTTTCTACTCAATACAGTCAGGTGATTCGGGTCTTATCAGCCAAGGCCCAACAAACTAAGCTTACTTGGTAGTAAATGGGCCCAAAATACACGTATGCTTCCAGGGGTTCGCCAGTGATACCACTCGTGAGCATGTCCTTTCCAGAGTAGCTAAAGCCGTGCTCAATAAGGATACGAGACATATCTTCGACCTGTGACGGGCGCCGCTTAGCAATCAAATGCGCTGCTGGGAACTCGGAACTACTGCTGACTTTGGATCCCCCAAAGGCAGTACCGTATTGAAGCTTGCCTGCCAACACGCCTGCCTGGGAAGAACAAATTTCCCTTTGGAATCTATCGTAAAGTAAAATTATAGGGACAGACCTTTCCAGCGAGAAGTTCAATCATCTTGCCGACTGTCATCCTCGAGGGGAAACCGTGTGGGTTCATGATCGTGTCTGGTTCGCGTCAAATCACATCATCACATTACAAAACCACGAGACGGCGCTTACCAGGCACGATGCCCTGATCGTTGAATGGCATGTCCTCCTGGTTCACAATTAGCCCACAGACCCCTTTCTGACCGTGTCTGGAGGAGAACTTGTCGCCCAGCTCGGGTCTTCGGGTTTGCCGTACCAGAACCTTGATGAGCGTCTGATCGTTGTCAGTATCTGAGATCATAACTTTGTCGATGTGCCCAGCAACAGGTGATTTATACGTCATTGGAGCGTTCTTGTATGGTGCCGACGCGGCTGGCCCTGAGAAGGAATTGTCGTTGGCGTTCGATGGCGTCTGCTTGTTGACATAGACATCGCCTGGGTCCACTCGTTCGCCGACCCCAGCGAGGCCGTCAAGTTGAATGATGTCATACTTCTTCTGTATCTGGCCGTTATCATCTAGCGGTGCATCCGCAAGACGATCATAGCTAAGTGGCAGCGGTCATGAAAGTTTCGAAGATCAAGCGAAATCGTCACCCACGTCCCGTTGGGGTACTTGCGGATGAGCGTCATGTTTTTTCGAAGAACTTGACACCGTCCATATCCGCGATCTAAACTGGCCTGAGTAGGGAGACGGTAAAGAGACCAGTTCGTGAGTTAGGAATTAGGGAGCACCTTGTTAAGAATCAAAGCATCTTCTATATCGTAGCCAGAATAGCTCATAACGGCGACTGTGGCATTCTGTCCTGCTGGAAGTTTGTCATAGCCCACCAATTCAATCGTCTTCGTCTTGACCATGGGCTGTTGTGGATAAACGGACAAATACAACAGCGTATCGATGCGATTGAATTGGTTGTACCCAATGGCGCCAATAGCCTGTTTCCCCATGGCACACTGGTATGTGTTGCGGGGCGACTGGTTATGGTGCGGGTACGGAATAAGACCAGCAACTGCGCCGAGTAGAGTAAAAGGTTCGATCTCTAGATGGGTCGTAGTCGGGACAATGTCCGGCTCGTAAAGAGCAATGTAAGAATCATTTTCCTCGTTGACATCTAGATACTCGACTAGACCTTTTCGCAAGAAGTCGTCGAACTCGAGTGCACCTTGTTTGAGGAGCTACGGAAACGAGTCAGAGCACTGACTATTTGCCGCAGGTCTATTCGCACCTCGGTATGATGTTCCGTAACTGAGGGCTTACCGCCATCCACGATTATCATAGGGCGGCAGATACGACCGCCGTCGCTAGCAATGTTTACGGTCCGATGGTGATGATTGATGTAGATACTGACAAACTCGCTGACTCGGCCAGCGCGTCGGAGACGACGGAAGTTGTGAACGAAGCGTGTGGGGAAGCGTGTGAGACCGATAATTGTCCCGTTAACTTGCACCACAAAGGTACCAGGCGCATACATTTCTGTCCCTGTTGCCTGACAGATGTCTGCGGGATCGATTGTCAGGGTCGAATAATATATATAATAATAAAAAGTAGCTACCCTACCTTCCACGCCAAGCATGAAGGCGATCTTAACAATCGGCTCCTCCTCCACGTCAGTCGTAATGTGCGTCATAAGTGCCAGATTCTTGACCAATCCACAGGCCTCCCCTTCGGGTGTGTCACTAGGACACAGCATTCCCCACTGACTTGGCTGCAACGCTCGGGGGCCGCTGACTTTGCGTGTCTTCTCAAATTGGGAAGAAATGCGCGTCATCATGCCCAATGCCGAGATGAAACTCAGACGCGAAAGGACATGTGTGACACCCGCGCGTTCCATCCGGAACCGCTTTAGCGACCAGTTGCCCGTGGAGATGGCGCGCACAAAGCCAGTGGTGATGTGGTCCCCCTGGAATTGCATGGTATTCCAAGCATCAAACTCATTTGTACGTGAGGGTTTCTTGAGTACTTTGTCGATCGATGACTTGAGGTTGGTGTTGAAGGTTTTGAAAAGATCTTCAAACAACAATGCCAGCAACTGACCCGCCCTGAAAAAGACTCGTAAGCTATAGTGAACAACAGCGCTCCCTTTCACCTACAGCTCCAGCCTCTTGTTGCCCACGTAATCGCGATCGTCCACCATTTTCTCGTCATTCATCGCCATGAGTACACGTCTTGTCATAGTGGCGACAAAAATTGCTTTCGACCTGAAGTCCATACCCAAGACCGGCACGTGGGCCAGAACGATAGTTGCGAGCGCCTCGAGGGCCTCTTCCCAGGCCGGCCTGCGTGGGCCAATCACTCGGCGGTTTACCTTGACGCGGGTGCCGATCCACTCGAGGGCTTGATGACGTGTAAAAATGCCTAACCGTGCGGCCTCTTCTAGATTTGGCGCGAAGGCATTGACATACACCTCGGAATCACCTGAGGTGAGGAGGAGTATTTCCTTGTCCGATTGTATGCCTAAGGCCTTGAGCGCTACAGCAATGGGGACATCTTCATGTATTGAGTTGTGTCGGAGGTAAATTTTTCCCTTCTTAGTTGCGATGTAAGTCTTTGACTTGAGACCGCCGTGGGTTGAGCTTGTTGCCGATATTAGGACGATGCTGGTGAAGGACGAACTAAGGGACGTACGAAGTGCAAGAGGCTTGAACCACACCCTTAACAGGGTCAGTCTCAACAATGATGCGGTTCTTGCTCAGCTGTTCCTGAACAAGGATGACCTTTTCCGTGCCTTTGACGACGAAATACCCACCAGGGTCGAGCGGGCATTCGCTCATTTGAGCCAGTTGGGCTTCGGTACGACCTGTGAGCACGCATTTGTTGCTCCGGAGCATGATGGGAAGACGACCTATGTTCACATTTGACCTTCGGACGACATTCTTCCCTCGCGTATACTGAATGGTGACGAGAATCGGAGCACTGTACGTCGTATCTCGTAGACGACACTCGTGGGGGGTAACGCTTTTGTCGATCGCGTCTGCATCGGTACGGTCGGGGAATCCG
This sequence comes from Lactarius vividus, assembly GCA_021527035.1. Taxonomy (NCBI): domain Eukaryota; kingdom Fungi; phylum Basidiomycota; class Agaricomycetes; order Russulales; family Russulaceae; genus Lactarius; species Lactarius vividus. Next base: position 666,875 of record JAKELG010000008.1, on the reverse strand, counting down.
ACATGGATGTCGGTGTACTTTAACCAGAAGCGAGGGTCCACATCCGACGTGACCTTGTTGTTGGCCTTTAAGATGTTCTTGATGTCCACATCCACAAAATAATTGAAAGAGTCAATATGTTGTTTCACCAGACCCTTGACTTTTAAGAATGCGGGTAATAACAGCCATTTGTCCTGAAGTTGGTCTGTAAATGCGACGCAATCGCGAGCTCGTCATCGAGGGTACATTACCTCTACCTTCTTTATGGGATCTGTGAGGCCCAGTCCATGCCATTCTGTGCTATTCAGTTCCCCCCATGTTTCCATCGCGGGTTATGGAGTCAGATAGTGAGGAGACGGATCCAGTCACGTGGATTTTTCTTCGGGTCGCGTGCAACTGCGCTTCAACGACCGACCGACAACCCTCCCCCCAGCTACGAAATGGCGAACTCCAGCACAGAAAGCAATTTTCGCAGCAACCTTTCTCAATTTCGTTGGGCTCGAGGAGCGAACGACGATTCGCAGCCTTCTCAGGCTGGCAATTCTCGCAACCCTTTCTCTCGTTTCTACAACGCAGTCGGTGGGGCTTACGTCCCATTGCGGTCCAATGAACACTCCAACGAAGAGGAGGCATACTTTGCGCTGTCTCGCTGGGAACGGTTCGAAGCCCGCATCTTTGTCCCTCTCTCCAAGTTTACTAACTTTTCAACCATCACAGATTACTGGGCTTTCTCGCGTGCCTAGCCGGCGCCGCGGTTTGCTTTGCGGTTGCTTTCCTTACCCTTCCATTACTTGCTCTCCGTCCGGCGAAGTTTGCGCTCTCATTTAGGTATGCAAACGGTGGCAATTCCTGTTACCCTTATGGCTCAATGTCTCTTCCGGTGTAGCCTCGGAAGCTTGCTAGTTATGTTTGGGTAAGGCTTGCGTCGGACTGAGCCATGCCCAATCGTGGAATACGCTGACGGACGTCAAACAGTTTCTCCGTTTTGATCGGCCCCATAAACCACATACGACACCTCATGTCGAAAGAGCGTTTGCCATTCTCCGTCGCCTATCTGTCCAGTCTTGGTTTGACGCTCTATCTCGCACTCGGGGTACGGCACATCATCGATTGCCCCCGTCACGCTAACGGACGGTTCTTAGCCACATTCATATTTGGGGTCGTTAATTGGTGCCGCGATTCAAGTCATCGCGCTTGTCTCATATGTTCTAGCCTATTTCCCCGGAGGCTCGCAAACATTACGCTTTGGCGGTCAGATGGCGCTCCGTGGTGCAGGATCCCTCCTCCCCGTTTGAGCCATTGCACGAACTTGCATCTATATCCCACTTTGATTGTACCAATAGCAAATATCACGCATTGCGAACGTGCATCGACTTGTCCGAACAGCGCAGTTTATGAGGTGGAACGTTCCTGGGGTTGTGCCTCATGAAGACGGCGTAGGCAGGTTGAAATCAAAGCAGTCCAATTTGAGCTCACAAAAGCGGTATCAATACCCGGCGTAGCGAAGCAAATCCTGAAGAACGTAGGCCCAAACGGTTACTCGCTCGCCTTACAGTGGGCGGCAGGGCACGTTGGGATCTAGGGAACATGGACCCGGACAGGGAGACAGCGGACCCAAATATCTGACACTAGCAGCAACGTGGCTAGCCTTACAGTATTTCTGTTTCGGATCGGCTGGACCCTGCTCAACTGATGCCCATACAGTACAGGTCTCGAAGAACAGCCTGAAATGGTGCCAGGCGACGCGCTTGCAATGAACAGGGGATAGCCACCCTTCGCGCTCCTTGCAGAGAGGAGAGTTCACCCTAAAATAGGGGGGCATGTCAACGTTTCCAGGGGTGTGTTGTTCGAGGGGACTAAAGAGGCGGAAGTGCATTTGGCAGACAGACGCTAGTAGACAGCACCGAATCTTCCCAATTGCGCGCTTAACCGGGACAGTTCACCCAACCGGCGAATGCCGACGCCTCGCCTGCTGCCTGTACGCCACGTACCACAACAGGGATAGTCAGACCACACATCATTCGAATGTTTGGCGTCGCAACGCCTGCCATATTCGGGCTACGGTGTCATTTTGGCAGGTCGGATCCTACTGCAGCAGGAAAATCAAAGGAAATAGTGATACATAGGGTTCTGTGTTACCCCAAGGTGCACGTAAATGGAAAACCTGTTATATTACGCATTGATACCGTTCGTCTCTTCGCTCTCGAGACGTAGACCGACCGACTCGCGGATTCGTCGCGTCATGATTTCGATGTAAGCTTGACTTTCGCGCCATTTGTGGTCCTGCACGGATAGTTTATCGAGACTGCAGCACCAGCATTATAGAACGAAGACTTACAAAGCTGACCCCACTTAACTGGTGGAGGGCGTGCGAAAGTCGTTTTGCGGCCTCCTCGCGAAAGATTTCACTATCAAAGGGTTGTGGCACGGACCGTAAGACCGCTGCGGTTGATGCCTTCGTGGTTAGGTTATTGATGTGTCGTGACTCGCAGTAATAAGTGATGTGTCGCCAAAGAAGTAAGAGCGTCATTTCCACCGACGCTGTGATTATGCGTGTCAGCCACTCAGGACTTCGGCGTGGCGCCTGACTTGCCTAGAAGGGTATCTGCCGTGTTCCGTGCGCGACCTCGCGAGCGTTCAAGCTCGCGGCATATCAGAGTACGCTTCTGTCCAATATCGAGATCTCTGAGGCTGTCTATGTCTTGTAATGGGACGAGCTGTGTGTGACAAACAGATTGGTAATATCAATCACAGAGATAGAAAATCAGCTCACCCGACGAATGTCCTCAACCTGGACGTGATTACGGGCGTCTAATTCGACACTGATCGCAGCCATTTGTTTCAGTGTCTCCACAATTTCGTCACAAAGGTCTGTCAGCGCCTCAATTGCATTACCGACCGTGGGGACAGTGGCTGAAAGAAGGTTCGCCCATGAGAAATGTGCCATGAAGCGTATTTGTCCGCGAGTGACTGACCAACGAAGCGGGACGCCCTGTCTTCATGTCGCGGAGCAGTGATGATGGGTGACAGCACAATAGTAATTTCCGGCTCTAGAACACCGGCTGTAAGCAAAGCAGCGGAGCGGATGCATGGAACGGACGCACCCGTGAATTCACTCGCTGTCCCCAGATACACGATCAGCGCCTTGCGAACCGATAGTTCCTTTCGTTGAAGGATCACATCAAAATTGCAAGCGCCCCCATGACCTGGTATGCATTAGTCCCGTCAAAGTGATGTACTCGGAGATCCGGACCTGGTGCTGTGGAGTTCGCATCCAACCTCTCGGAATCCGTTTGCGGGCAGACATTCTGCAACCATCGAGTGGTTCCGAAACACCGAGCTGCCAATCCCAAAATTGCTGCGTGGATGCCACCATAACCGCTGTTCCCAGAGGCCTGTAGCCGGTGTGGGTAAAACGAGTCATTCCATTCTAGGGCTAAATTCACTCACAAGTTCCGACTTCGGCGCCGAAGGGTAGACCACTGAACACAGATAAACGAGAAGATGGATCTCATCAAGTACGGATAGCGAGATTTCGGCATCATTTCCAAGCAGCATGATGATCGTGTCGCGGTGGCTGGACAGAAATTCCAAAGCCTGAATATCGGCTCAGCTTGTCAAATCGAGAGGTGAGACATAGTACACTGTACCTGATTTACGGCAAATGAATGTCCTGAACCAAGTGTAGCCAGAATCGCATCGATGAGTTGTAAAGCGGGCAGGAATAGCTGGTGATACCGCTGAATGGCGGAGGGAAGGAAATGACCCTGATCTGGCCAACGTGTCAAATCAGGATAAGCCAACGGAACTTGGGAAGAGGCACACCAATAAATGTCTGATCAACATCGGGGCGAGTGTCTAGAAAATCGCAGATCGCTAGTGTGGGAAGCACCCTAGCTTCTATCAATCGCTCAGCCCCTTGACGTGTTTGCGCAATGCGGGTGAGAAGGGACATCTTCGCTTCGTAGACATAAAGCGAATTGAGGTCGTCTGATTAATGAATGCCGATTAATTACTCTCGCCCGATAAGTTGAGTGGACGAGAGTGCGTACCGGGCTCTGGTTTGAGAACGGCCTGTAGCCTCCGATCAGAGTCCTTGATGTCCCGGACAAAGACTCCGAGAAAACCGTGCCGGACAAGCGTTGATAGAATGGTTCCTTGTTTATCGCCGCGCGAAAGGTCGACGAGACAGTCGAGGAGCATGTAGGCGACGGTCTTCCACACCTCCGTTCCGTCTGTTGCATCGCGTGAGATAGTAGTAACCAGTCTTTCTGCAACCGGCTTGAGGACTGCTAGGTTCCCTGTCGAGGTCGTACTTGTTGACGGACCAGGCCGCGGAGGCGCGAGTGCCAGACTGCCACGCAACGACTCCTCTCGCGTTGAAGCGTATTGAGTACTCTCTGACAAGGCGTTTCCGGGGTCATCTGTCGCGAGATGAAAGTAATTGATGAGTGCTGCATAAAGGTTCCCGCGCACGAGCTCTACCCGATAATCTAGGACGCACTCCAGGAAGCTCCGTAATAAAGCATATGATCTCTCAGAGGACAGCGAACCCGAATGCGAAGACACTCCCAAGAGCTGTTGGCTACGCCAGTCCTCCCGCAGTTTGGTGATGAGGGACAAAGAAACCTCGGAGAGGAGCACCGCCGTAGATTCAGCCACACTACCCGAGCGAATTATAGGGGGTAACTCTTGGAGCAAGTCAGAAAGCATCGTCTCCCGTCGGTCTCGAGGCAAGCGAGTGAAGCACTTGACTAGGGTCATGTCCACCAACCTTCTCCACGATTCAAAGCTTGTGGACACGGCAAACAATACCTCCCGCTGACGGTTCTCAACTGCACAACTCTCCAAGACATACGCCGTTTCTGCGTTGAGGCGCTCTAGATCAACAGGGGTGACAATTCGGCCTTGCGTGTGCAAAAAGTGCCTTGCCCCGGAAAGGAGGGACAGCACAGCCGCTTGATCGACGACCTCGCATCCCTTGTCATCGAGAAGAATGCACGAAGTGAGATCTAGTTGGCCAAGGAGTTGCAGTTCGACAGGGTCTACATTGAGGGCATCGACCCAGTCGAAAAAGAGAGATTGAACGTATTCGATGATGCGTAGGTTTGACTGCCCCACCGCGCGGAAGGGCTGGAAAACGTCGTCATCCCAATCCCCAACGTCAGCCTGTCTTTGCTCGTTTCCATAGATTAATTCGAGCAGCTCTGAGACGCCCTTGAAGTGGCCGCGATTAGTGAGCGAGTGAAGGTCCAATGCGACAAGGTCAAAGACGTAGGATCGCAGCCGAAGGAAGGAAGTGAGGGACTCGACGGTGGTGGCGACTCTTGAACCATCAGAATACTGGACCTCGACGTTGGGGATGGGGAATGACGGGGGCTTGAAGGGTAGTGCGGCTAACTGGCGGACGGAGAAATTCTCACGGGTACGAAGGTAGCGCATCACGAAGTCAGATGTGTGGGGGTGGATGGACAGATTGTGTAACACTCGATAGAAGCGTTCCGCCAAGGCAGGCATGATGTTGAATAGAGGCTCGGCGTATGCGATCGTTTCGGGACCACCTTTGCTTCGATTAGTCCGAGGAATCCCGATATTCACCCAATCGAGGATGACATGTATAGAACTCCTCTGCGCTCCGAGAGCGTGCGGGTCTTGGATTTGTTGTGTATTGATGGCCCCTAAGAGCAGGAAGTGCGCAACATTAGGGTAAGGGACTCCGGGTCGCGTGTTTTGAGCGAGCAAGTCGAGCACAGCAGCCCGAACGGCCTGCGGTAGACCAGCAGGGACAATATCCGACTCTAAAGCACCGGCTCCCGTGAACTTATCTTCATCGTTTTCAGTCGCTTCAAGGCCGCACAGGGTCTCGACATCTAAAAGCTGGCGATAACCAACTATGATACGCTCCGATTCTGAGCTGCGTTCAAGCAGCGTCGCTAAGCTTGGGAAAGCGGGTGATTTGGTCAAGAGGCTGAGAATCTTTACAGACAGCAATGACACCTCGGGATGTGAACGAAAGGAGACATAAGCGGCAATAGTTGGGACATAAGTTGATGTGAATGAAAGAGCTTGATCTAAACGAGTGTAGAAAGAACGAGGTTGGGTAGCGTTGGGAATTTCGGCGAGTAATGGCACAAGAACATCCAGGAAGACGTCCTGAACCTCGAGTACTCGATGAACGATCCGAAGAATTCTAATGATGGTGCTGCTGAAGAGAGGTTCCTCATCGTCAAGACCTTGGTCGAAGCCTTGAACTCCTTCGGCGAGGTAAGCCAACAAACTCGCCTGAAGAGGGGAAGTCGTCAATATGCGTTGGAGGACGCCGAATCCTGGATGTGCCATGAGTCCCTTAAGAGCTTCCTTTCGAACGTGGTTCTCCTCGGCGAGTGTCAAGAGTATTTCTACATTGTAGCTTGCCAAACAGCGTTCAATGAAGGCCAGGCATAAGTCGTTCATCTGCCAACGTTCTCGATTATCCTGAAATTCCCTGCTTGGAATACGCAAGAAAACCTCGTCGATAACAAAGGCCACGAACGGATCGATGCCTGCTGGACGATATGGCTGACCGATGCTCTCGGGTATGGTGTTGATGGGCTCCGCATCTACGACCCTGCTCTTGAGCGACAGTTGCTTTGGAGTATGGATGAGCGTAGCTAGAAGCTGTAAAAAAGGAATGGTTTCAGGGTACATTTTGCTCGCCTCTTCCACAAGTTCGAGCTCCGCCTGTACGCCTTTCTTGGCAAGTCCACCCCCACCGCGTACATTTATGACCTCCAGGCGTTCCATGAGCAGCCACACCGTGCGGCATATCTCGACTCCTGGCAGACCCGCGCCGGCTTCGCAAAATGCCGCTAAAGCAGAGAACACGGCACCTTTGAGCTCCAATGGTACCCCGAGCGGGATGAGAGAGACAAGAGTCGGGATCGCGCGTAAGTGTGCGTGCCCGCTAATCGCTAGTCGTGCTGATATGGAGTATTTGGCCACAGTTGCGAGAAGACGCAGGAAGCATTGTCCGAGCCAGACGTCCTTTTGAGTTAATGAGGTATGCTGCGAATGTTGTGCTTGATGGGAAGACATAAAGCCGGATTGCGAGGCGGCGGTTTGCTGAGATCGTGCATTGCTAGATGTCACCGCCCAGGAATCGAGAATGCCGAAGATGGTGACCCAAGGTGCGATCGCGCCACTCGAGCTTGTGGCTGGTAGCATGCTTCCTGGGATAATCTCTCCACTACTTCGCGCCAGGAAGTTGTAGGTAAGGTCGCTGCACTGGTGACCTTTGGCCAATCCAGCAAGCATATCGTATAAAGCGATCGACACATCCAAGTCGCGAAGCTGCGTGGACCATACTGCCCATTGCAGGAATGCTGGCAGCTTCCCAGCCTGTGCCTCGACAGTTTCCAGCCAGCTGGGTCGCTGTGACGAGGAAGGTGCTGAACCCCAAAATTGAAGTCCACGCTCGGGGGGAAGAGCAGAAAAGAGTATGCCTATGAAAGAGAAGAGCATCGCAATATCGTTGCGAGGAGCTTGCGAGGGTCTTTCCGGCTCTGTACGAGCAGTAGATGAGCGGAAGTGTCGAGAGCGGTCCTGGCGCGTGCTCGCAAGAATGACATCTTCTTGTCGCTGCTTGATTTTGCGTAGCTCTGATGAGGCGTACGAGATAACGGATCGTACGAGCATCTCGAAACATTGAAAAACGGCTGGCTTGAAATCATCTGCTGGAAGAGGTTGTAGTTGGTCTGCCTCGCTGAACCGAATTATGGAGCCAGCATAGGACCCTGGTGGAAAGGTGCCCTCACGCTTGCAGAGCTTTGCTACAGAACCAGCAAGGAACGTAAAGGCGTTTCCTTGTACCGCATTCCAAATGTTTGTCTCTAGTTCCACTGTCTGAAATCCGTCCTTGTGTTCAAGAGAGGCGTCACGGTGCCGTGCCTCTGTCAAGAAGAGTGTCCACTTGAGTTGCACGGTGGCTTTCACGCCAGCTTCCTTCCACTCCTCCGTTGGGCTCAACTTGTTCTTCATTAGCTTGAGAATGGATGGGAACGTAGCGAGCTTTTGCCTCAGAAGACCTCCAGGGGCTCCGGGGTCGACGAGATCGAATGCAGCGAGTAACGAACAAAGGATGTAATAGGACATGTGGTGTCGTGGGTTTTCTTGGAGCCAGGGCACCATCTTCTCGACTTCATGGGGAGACAAATACCCGAGACGAGCGATGAGGAAAAGATTTGTGGCAAGAGCACGGCGCTCTCGGGTCAGTGATTCAACACGTATAGAATATATTTCGGCCCCCAAGGTTATATGTGCACCTGGGTGAAACGAGCAAGTTAAAGATCCGCCGCGGGGAGATGCCGTGAGAGACGGAGACGACGGACCTTGCAATGTGGTACTGCTCCCGGCGTTTTGTTTTGCTGATTGTGCTTGAGATATTGCGTGTTCGAGGGCTTCAATCTCGAGCAATACCTTCCAACCCAGACCCTTTTCCCCAAAAACCACGCCATCGGTCCTCTCCTTTGGTGGGATAAGTTGCTGCTGTACAAAAAGATCTAGGCGAGCGTGGAGGGCAGTAGCACCGGGAGAACCAGTCATCTCTGCTGCCTCGAGAAGGAACCGGATAGAGTCAGCCAAGTCGCGTCGTCTTCGGTGATGTTCAAGGACAACTTCCTCCAAGATGTTGACCGGGCTGAAATTCGGGTTACTCGAGATGACATATTGCATAAGTCCGGCGACATAACGCTCTGAACAAGAGAGGACCCGGGCGAGGTAGATGACCTGGGCTGCAAAGTCATTATTGACGGACATCTGTTGACCCTCCACGGTACATTTGCCTGATGTAAAAAAGGATTAGTCGGGTACTACCAAAGGATGTATGCTACGTGCCGCTCTGTAGCTCTCTCCTTTCGTCTTCACTGGGGGGACTGACGTCGAACAAGTTAATGAGGTTCCGCCGGTGTAGAACGAGCAGATCGAATAGCTCCTGTTCATCGATGTTGTTCTGAGGTTCTAGCGTTGTGAGGAGAATAGAGCGAAGACGCGGGAGGGATTCCATGTCGGGTAGCGTGTTAGAGTCAAGTAAACGCGTGCCACCATTGACGCGTTGAACGATGAATGAACAAGGCTTAGTCAGCTACAGCCCCGACGGTGTTGTACAGTGAGGTCAATAGTCCCTTTCTTTTTGTCGTTTCCTCCCAATATAAATTATGTCTCAACTAAGGTATAAGCCTCACAAACCATGGCCTCGCTGTTACTTGCACCGACACTCACGATACGATGTACTACCCAAACCCAATTCAAATTAATCGGCTGAGTCAGCCTCCAGTGTCTATTTCTCCCAACCCACTCTTTTCTTTCCATCATCTGGTTTTCTCTCACTCCTAGGCGTTGTTTGCGCTGGGACGTACTCCATCATGCATTTACTTACACTCCTTTCTTTACTTTCGTCGGCTTTCGGGCTCGCTTCAGCCCAGTATCATGTGTACCGCCCAAATAATCAGGTCGTGTTCGGTGGGGACAACGACACCACCCAAACCCAGTCTGCTTCAGCTGCCGCCGCCTCTTACACTGGTGCTGCCGCATATGACCCCACGGTCCTCCAAGCACCCGCTCCCCCAAGCCCACCAGTTCCGACGAATCAGGTCGTCCAACTCTACAGCGGGGGCATGAACGGTTTGTCCAAGCAACAACACGGCGCTTTCTTTGGGTTTTCTGTCGAAATGTCCGTCGCGACCCATGTCTGTTAGTAACTCTCCCTCTTTTGCATATTCGTTTTCCGACTCGTCTATCTCGCAGTGGGCAAGAATAGCTCCTTCGTACAAGTCCCCTTCCTCAACTTGATGGCAAATATCAAACAACGAGCTGGCTGGGTTCAGGTTCGGATTGGAGGTAACACGCAAGAGAGCGCAGAGCTTGTTCAAAGCCTTCCAAACGGCACGATCCTTGCAAAGGACCTGTCAAACTCTTTTAATCCCACCGGTACGCCACCACTGGCGTACACTACAGACCTCCTCTACCTCATGAACAATATCTCCGCTCTTACGAACACGCACTGGTACCTTGGTCAGTGTTCCTTCTGTTTGCTTTCCGCTCTCTAACGACCTTGTTAGGTGTCCCGTTCTTCAATACAACTCCCTTTGCTCTTGGCATTCTTGAGCAAGGCCAGACAATCCTCGGTAACAATCTCATCGCACTTCAGGCGGGGAACGAACCGGATCTCTATGCGCAACCTCCTCGCACGCACAGACCGACGGTGGGTGTCTGATTGGTTCTGTTTACTTGTTCATTGTAACCGTGCACCTTAGGGTTATGGTCCGGTTGACTACATGGGCGACATCGGCACGTTGGTCAACCAAGTGGCATCCGACTCGTTGATCCCCATCAAGGACAACCTCTTCCTTATTCCAAGCATCACTGCAACAGTTTGGACTCCGCAGGACGTCTGGAACACAGGGATCGTCCAAAATTATACGAATAGTCTGTTCGGTCTTGCCTTTGAACGGTGTGTAGAACCTCCGGTTACCCCGTAAGGTGATGTATAACACACTGACTCTTGCTTAGATATCCCAAAAATAACTGTGCTGCGGTGTACAAGACCGGAACCCCAGTCAACCCCCAAGATGTCTTCCCGGATTATCTCAGTCACAATGGCGCCTCTTCCCTGATTTCTGGCTACGTGGACTCTGCCCAATTCGCCATGGCCAACAATAAGCCCTTGATAATGTTCGAGACAAATACAGCTTCGTGTTCCGGATTTCCTGGCATCAGTGACTCATTTGGTGCTGCACTATGGGGCTTGGATTGGGCATTAATGATGGCGTTCAACAATTTCTCCACCGCCCTTTTTCACGTGGGTGGGCAGAACGCGTATTACAACCCGTTCACGCCACCTCCCACTAATCAATCAACCTTCCGTCAATGGACCATTGGTCCGATTTACTACTCTGCGCTTGTCATGTCTGAAGTGCTTGGCCCTAGCAACGCTTCTCAAGTTATCGACATTACACAAAACGTGTTCACGCCAATGTATGCAATCTACGAAAATGGCACGCCGACGAAGCTCGCGCTGTTCAACTTCGTCACAGATCCGTCTGGCGCAAATGACTGGACGGCAACAATTTCTGTCGGTGGTGGCCAGACGGGCCAGCCTGGAGCGACGCCTTCGTCTGTCAAAGTCAAGTACGCCACAATTATTTCTCAGGCGATTCTCTGGCTCTCACACTTCGCAGGTACCTAAGTGCCCAGTCCGTTGCCTCGAAGGGTAATTTTACCTGGGCTAACCAGGTACGTTCACCCACAAGTTCACCATGACCACGTCTCACATCACCGTCCTGCAGACGCTCGGCAATCAATTCCAGTCAGATGGCCGTCTCCAGGGCAACCTTGACGTTCAAACTGTGAATTGCGATACTACCGCTGGGACATGCCAGGTCAAGGTCCCGGCGCCATCCTTCGCGCTCGTCTTCCTTACGGACTCGGCGTTCTCGGCTGTCACACCAGACATACCACTAACATATTCGACGAGCGCAGTGACCCGTACGGCCAACACGATCTACATCGACCCCAGCATGCTCGCAACCAGCAATGGACATTATGGCATGGAGGACAAAAAGGGTGCAACCTCTTTCGGATCATCATCCGGCGGGCGTTCGTTGGGGGATACCTTGATGTCCGGCTCTTTCGCTCTCGCAAGTATTGTTGCGATCATTGGTACATTTGTCATTGGGCATCTGCGGTGAAAGTCTGCAATATACCACTAGACTCCTTCCGGATAAGTGCTACGGAGCACTTGTATCATACCATAAACCATTTCATGTCCATACCATCTACAAGCTGCTTTGTGGACATTCCCGTTCATGCAAGACTGCACGACCGGTCCTAAGAATCTAAGCGGGGCACAAGTATGCGTTTCAAGCACACGTTCCATAAAAACTAATTTCTATATCGTCGGCGACAGTGGACGTGGTGGTCCAATCAACTCCTTGGAGATGCGCTTCCTTTTCGGCTTGTAAGAGGGAACACACCACGAGTTGTCCTTCTCCGTTGGTGGTGTATCGCTCCCACCTAGGACACGGCGAAGTAGGGAGCGCTGGTGCCGCCTTAGGAGTGGCGCGGGTTTCGGCGTCGTCGGGCGGACCGGCTTCGTGCACAAGTCGCTTGCTGAAGGCGAACCCGCGAGACTCAGAGTTTCCCAAGACCAGTTCATATTGGCGGGGGTACCACCCTCTAAGCGGTCCCAGGACGGAGAACCTCTCCCGACATCCTCGCCGTCTTCGGCGCCTTCGTGGGGAGAGGCAGGCGTGGGAGGGGAGCCCAGCTCCTGGTCTGAATCGACGAGAGTAGGTGTTTGGTCCGCGTCGGTGCGCCAACGGTACGTGGAAGGAGGTGGTGCGAGCATGTCCACTTCCGGGCGCCGTGGCAGAGGCACCACTGTTGGCGTCGCCAAGGCATCCATGTGCGGCAGAGGGTCACTTTCAGACGTGACGACGATGCAAGGGATCGGGACGCCAAGGAACGTCTCGCTCTCTCGGTGGATTTCCATCTCTAGGATATGCAAAGAAGTACTAGGCGCGTCTAAGAAGGCGTGCAAGGTGGGCGGCAAAGACGGGAGAGGGAGCGGCACGTCGGTTAGGTAGAGTATGTCATCGCTGTCGAAATCACGCATCGCTTTGAGCTCGTCGGAAACGGCAAGCAGTTCGCTGAGTGGATCACGGCCAGAAGCGGGTTCGGGAGCTGCCGACTGAGAGGCCGAGGCCGACCAGCTGGGTAAACTAGCACGGCGGGATTTGATGCTCGGGGAGGCAGAAAGCCGCTGTTGCGCGAGGGGTGGGGAATCTAGATGATCCAGGTTATTCGTTGTCGTAGCAGAGGCCTGCAGCTCGAGTGCCGCGTCAAGATTAACAGATTTACGGGGTATGTTCTGCTGAGCTTTGGTCGTGGCGCTTGTCGAAGATGGCGTTGTCGTCAAGAAAGAACCTTCATCGACCGGTGGGGGAGGCCGGCGACGAGGAGGCCGTGGCTGGGGTCGAAGCGGGGGCGTGGTAGACAGCAGCGAGGGAACAAGCGGCGCCGAGGAGCGTTCGGCGTTCAGAGTACTGACCTCTTCGACTCTTCTGAAAAACGAGGAAGACGAGAACGAGACGTCGTCGGTACTTGGCAGAACCAGTCGAGTCAACGACGAAGGGCCGTCGCGTCCGGTACGACGTAAAGTGTCTGGTCGCGGTAGATATACTCTAGGCAGCAGAGGGGATAGCTGGCGTTTTGGCACTTGTCTGGGCTGCTGTCGCCTAAAGAGTGCTATCGTCCGCTGAATGAACGTCTTACTAGCATCTTTAGACGGCCGGTTTCCCGAGGAGCTCTCCCGAGTCAGTGGAGGCTCTGCAGAGACCGGAAGACCTTCGCTTCTAAGAAAGCCATACGAGTCATTAGAATCTGATTTGCGTAGGAGTTTGAGGCTCTTGCGCACGCTGGACTGGAAAGAATCCCGGGGGCGATGACGACTACCAGTAGAAGAGCCCGATGGGAGCATTGCGGTGTCTAGGTTGTCAGCGCCCGAGATCTACTCGAGCAGTGCTTGAAGAAACCGTTACGGTGCTGTGATTGTTGGTTGGATGACCTGTCGATTGTCGATCAATCAATCTTGTGGCGGTGCGATACCCTGTGACCGTGAGAAACATGTGGGTATCGCCTCCGTTGCCGTGGCTTTGACTGTTCTCTCCCCGATTCTTATTCTCTTCATCCTCTGTGAGGTTTGCCTGGTGCTCCTTCCCTTCCCTTCCTTCCGATCCCTTTCTACCTGCGGAGACAAATGCGTTCCTTCTTCCTCTTCGCTTTTGCTCTCGTGCTTGCTGGTCAAGGCAAGTCATGTACCATATCAACGAGGGTGTCTGAATTGATGTCTTTTGCAAGTAGCCGTGGCGCTGAACATCGCCATTGGTGGTTCCGTTGGGAATGTCACGGCCGATAACTTCTTAACAGTGCAGGATTCCACGCTCAACAATCAGGTGCGGGCAGTCGGGGGCCAGATTTTGATATTACTAACAAAGGTTCCCCAGTGTCAATCCTCCTGTGGGCCCGCGAACACAGCCATTCAAGTACGCCTGCTAGCTCTTGACCACTGCTTCCCCGTGTTCACGTAGTTTTGCAGGCTTGTAATGGCGATGGTGCTTGCCTATGCCGTAACGACACTGTTACAGCCATCACCGCGTGCCAGCAGTGCTACTTCACGAACATCATTAAGGACAATCGTCAGATGCCCGATCCTAGGGCAGGCTCCACCCCCGCTCTTGCAGGTTGGTCAACATTCTGCGCGTTATGAGATTTTGGTGTTAATTCCTACATAGCATACGTCGCGGCCTGTGGGGCTCCCCCCTTGAATATCACCGTCCCAGCCACCGAGGTTGCGCTCACACTGCCTCCTGGTTGGGATGGACCCACTGGCGTGCCCCTGAACCTCGGCGAAACGATTGTCTACGTTGGATTTGGTGCTGTAATCGGTATTGGCTCTATCGTAATTCTCTGCACCATGTAGGACATTTTGTGCTTCAGTTAGTCCATTCGGCTCGCGAGCGGTTGCTATGGAGGGTTGGGCGGGTAAATAGCGTACTTGTATCATCCCGCAGGTGGAGTTCTGCTACAGTACGTGAATAGAATCGTGCCAGCGCCAGTCCGTCACGGTCAAAACAAGCGACGCATCCGTCCATTCGCTCGTACATGTCATACACCAATTGATACCTGCCATACGCATACACCTTCCCCTCTTGACTCGATCAATGCCAGGCCTGGCCGCGCGGTTTTGGGCTGACGTTTCTTTCGTGGTCGGCAATTCTGGCACATCGCTCACTCCAGGCCTTAGGACGGCGTCGAAGACTCGCAGTCCTCGCAGCACGGTGTCATATGGGTGTTTACACTCGCAAAACATTGTTACGAGTCATGGGCGCTCCCCACCCAAGCGGTCTCTGGCGACCCACATAGCGACAACGCGCTCCTGGGAAGACGAAGCATTCCAAGACGCGTTATCGCAGTCACACAGACTGCTTCCTTCGACGGAGCATGGGGCCTCCATCTATGATGAATCCCTCAAAGCGGCATCCCCACTCCGTTCACCCCCGCCCGAGCCTCTATCTCCTCGTTTTGACTGGCGACTTAGGGCCACATCGCGTGCAGCTGCCAGGAGCGGCGGCCTCCAGTCATCGCACGACGGGACAAACTCACGGGCGTACGTCAAGCGCGTGATACCGCAACACCTTGAGATCCAATCAGGGGAGCCTTTTCACCATGAGGTGAATGCATATGAGAATCGGTGAGACCTTCATTTTTTATCTCCTGAGGTCAAGTCGCTAGACAGTCTTTTCTTTGCTAGGTTCTTGCCCCTGTTGGAGCTCGAACAAGCTGAAGAGGAGAAGGAAATGCGTGAACGACTGGCTAAATGGCCCCTCAAGAGATTGCGCGGTGAGGGGTACTGCATCACTGGGATGTCGGCGTTCTGGTTAGATTCTAAGTACGGCCACGTCGCCTCCTTTGCGTTGGGTCCCGGAGTCGCACTCCCGGACAACAAATTCGAGTGGGTGATTTATGGGCGTTATGACATATTTTTGCTGAGTGCCCTTTTAGGGGTGGCACATCTGTCCTTGTCACGCGCGTAGACCCACTCCAAGAGAAGCCCTTGCACGGTCGGGTGCTATCACGGACCTCCACGCAATTGCGAATATCGTTTCATAAGCTATTCGCCCTCGACGGTCAGCAATGGAGGTACGCCACATCTTCTTTTGCTATACGAAATGCTAATCGTAATCACCAAGGTTGGACCTTGGCCAGTCAAATGTCGTTTATGAGCGCATGTGCCATGCGATTGCGCAGCTCCATCACGACCCACGTGCTCTCCAAGAAGACAATTCGAATCCCGAGAGCGAGCTCGTCCTCTTGGGAACCCACTTACGCGATGTCATCCTTCGTTCATTTTCGCCGTCAAGTGACACCCACGAACCGAAGCACTTCCAGGCGGCGGACGATACTTCGTATGCTGCTCACGATGCGTTGGATCACTCATGGAAGATCGGGGGTGGGCATGGGGGCATATTCAAAGACGATATGCGGATCCAAAGTTGGGCAAAAAGATATTCGCGTGTAAACCCTATCCGGGTAGAGGGTGACCCAGAACTGCACGGGCTGAATGCGACCCAGGTAAGGGCGGTTGCCATGATGGTTAGTGAGCGATTCAGCCTCATTCACGGGGTAAGTGCTGTTTCCTTCATTAATTTTCTTACTTTGACCACACGCCTGCCCATCTGGTAGCCTCCTGGAACAGGAAAGAGCAAAACGATAATAGAGGCCGCACGGCTATTGAAGGTGGGCGTATATGCGGATGCATTTTGCGGTCGACTTACAAGCGCGACGGGATATAGGCCGAGTTTGAGGTTCCGGTGCCCATCCTTATTTGCACGTACACGAATATGGCACTTGACCATGTTGTCGAAGGCCTCGTCGAACGCGGCCTGAAGCCTCTGCGCGTGGGAATTGATGGCAAGGTTCAGCCAGCTCTCAGAGAATATTCATTGGAGGCGTATCTCGACAGACATCCTCGGCGGAGTGAGCTGGAGCGCCTTGTCCGCGACGAAACGAACTTGCAAGAGAAAATGCGGACACTGGAGAGAAACATCGACGAAGCTCGGACAAATGACAAACTTAATCGCCAAGCTAACTTGCGGGCAATCTTGGCGAATGTCGACCGTCAGTTTTGGGGAGTCAGAGCAAAGTTGTACAGGCTGCGCCAAGTTATGATTACCGACGTCCTAAAGCAGGCTGACGTAGTGGGTTAGCGCATTCGATCTCCGTTCCCATTTTATTGACGGAACCGTATTTCTAGATCTGCACGACGTGCATTGGCGCCGCATCTTCAGAACTGAGGAACATCGACTTCCCGGTTGTCTTCCTCGACGAAGCATCTATGGCCACGGAACCTGCGTCGCTGATCCCGTTGATGAAAGGTGTACGTGACGACCTCCTCGACTGACGCATGGCCTACTCACGAGTCTCCTGACGTAGTCGCAACATGTGGTTCTGATCGGCGACCACAAGCAATTGCCACCTGTGATCAGAAGTCGCGAGGCCCAGATCCGGGGACTCAACATTGGCCTCTTCGAACGTCTCACAGAGGAAGGTGGTATGTCTATTGAATGTGTATCGACCCGACGATTTATAGGGTCTAACGCGGCGTCTGTCAGCGATACAATCCATCATGCTTGACATGCAATATCGGATGCACCCCGAAATCTCACGCTTCCCTTCTTCGGAATTCTACGCGCGATCGTTGAAAGACGGAACTGTTGACTCTGGCGGCAATATACTTGCCCAGCTACGACCTCCGTTATCTGAGCACCTGGTTATCAACACACTGACTGGTGACAGACCGTCGGTTGTGTTCTTAGACCACGACGGTCTCGAGGCAATGAAAGATCGGAGTAGGATCAACGTAACAGACGCAGCCATAGTATGTGCTGTCATTGGGGATTTACTATGCCAGAACGATGTGAGGCCCAGCTTTCTGTTTTCTCCTTGGTATTAATTACCCGCAGGATCTACATGGCGAGGATATTGGGGTCATATCCCCGTACATTGCGCAAATTTCGCTGTTAAATTATCTGCTCAACGTCGATCCGGATCGCAGAGAGCATTTTCGCGGAATGTTAGGGGCAACACGTGCGGAAGAACTCGCACAGATCGAAGTTAAAACTGTGAACGGGTTCGAAGGCCGGCAGAAAGAGATCGTGCTGTTCTCGACGGTGCGGAACAATGCCGCCGGTTCATTGGGCTTCCTCGCCGACCGACGGCGGCTTAACGTGGGGCTTACACGAGCAAGGCGAGGGTTGTTCGTTATTGGAGGACTGGCGACATTGCGGGCTGGTTCGGCGGTTCGTGGTGCCGCAGCATGGAAGCATTACGCAGACTTTCTGGCCGGGGCACAATTGGTACGACCACTAAAGGGCGACGCGCTAAGAGAGGTGTTGGGTAGGTCTGGTTGGGGTATTGGAGAGTCCGCGTGACTGCTGCCGACATTTTTGGGTGTGTGTGATTCTACGATAATAGTACGGTATACTTTACAGTCAAAGTCCAAAAGTAATCCTCCTTATGACCGCTTATTAAAACCCTATCTTACCCTTGCCTGAGGTCAAATTACGATAAGTAACCAGGAGGGCTACGAATAAACTTGTGATGCTGGTGTCCCTGGCAACTTGAATGTGGGACCCTGAGAAAATGAAAGGCACGGCGGACATGGAAGTCGAAAGCCTTCGACACCGGCACTTGCCGGCGAGTTCCCGACGCGTGATCAGTTTGTGAAGAAATTGTGCCGTTACAGACAAGTTGTTTGTAACACTGCTACCTGAGCACCGCGGCGAGGATGGATGCAATCCGGGTGCCGGATGTTCGCGTCAACGTGATCGCATGATCACCGTATGCCGCGGAACCCATTTGCGGCGCCGTATCGAGCGCTTCGGACGGGTGCAATAGAGGACAACCGGCGTTGGGGCTGGAGCGCTGAAGTGACAAGAACCTGACGAGACGGGACGGAGAGGATAGTGATTAGTATCCACAATGGAAGAGGACGTAAGGGACCAGTATTCTGGACTGGTCGAGAGGGCAAGTCACGAGCCCGCGAGGTGCATGAATCTCGGTGAACCGGATCTGGCGATATTAACCTACTCAATCTGGGCAAAGATCTGGACGAGATCTTCGACTGAACTCGCTCCGGTGTCAAATTATTTCCGAATTCCGTCGCGTCGAGTTGAGGATTCTTCTTCCTTCCTTTTGCTCACAGGTCGAACTTTCATTCCTCAGGCAAAAAAAAACACGGCGCTCCATGCCGGGCGAGGATGGTTCTCCATGCATGGCGATTGGACAGGTTTGTTGATTCCATTTGGTGGATACTGTATTCCCGCCGAATTTGAATCGTCTAATGACGGGGACAAGCTCATTTGGGCCGTGACGAAACAATGACAACAGTAGAGTGCTCGTCGGCGTCTAGGGAATGAGTGGGTACGTCTAAATCCACTGTGTTTCGCTTTTCGTCCCTGAGCTGTCACTCGCCCTCATCTAACGAACCAACGCGCTCTGTTGCATACATCTTCTTTTCTCCTGCGACGATCGCTATCCTCGCCCCCCTCTCTCTTTCTTCCACTCTCTTTCCTTCTCACGCTCCTTCCTTCTCTCTTCTTATTCTTCCTTTCAGGCAGTCATTCCCTACCTCAAGAACCCCGGCTTCTCTCGCCATCCCACAACGCAACGATCATGACCATTCCCCTCGATCCTCTCTCCAGGCAAGCCCTGCCGTTGCATCATCGGTTTCTCTCCTCGCCTTCCCCAGCGACCATGCTATCTCTTGCACCTAGCGATATTCCCACTGGCCACCCTCTCTCCAAGTCTTCTTGTACGTCGCGTTGGCCGCTTATTTCTCCCCCCGCATTCACTTTACTCTTCTTTCTAGATGCCAAGAGGGACACGTGGGATCTATCTCCGGATACCCTCCTCGATCGTGACGCTCTGATTCCCAGGAGTCACTCACGAGTTTTAAGAGTGAGTTCCCCTTCCCCCACACATTATCCTCGTATCCTTACACCCGAGCCATGATTTAGTTTTATAATCTGCCACCGCTCCCGTCAGTTTTCCTGTATAATCTCTTCCTCAACGCCGCACAGGAATTCAATCACGTATGTACTTTCTCGACTAGGACGGGCATACACTCAGGTCTACCGCGGCTGTTTAGCCTGTCCCCACTCCCAAATCCCTGTGGACACGTCAAGCCGAATATACAGGCGCCAGTTTTTGCGATGGAGTTTGGGCGGTCTTCGGCACCCATGAAGAGGTACGTTTGTTTGTGCATAGCCACAATCTCGTAAATCGAAATTGGGTGGTGATGTTTCCCCCGCCGCCCCGCGGGGTTCCCGACGGCTGCGATGCGACGCATAGTTTATTCGTCTTCCTATACATCAGACCGTTGCTTCTCGTGATGATGTTTCATTTTTTTTTTTTTTTCGCTTTTGATTATAAATACAAGCGAGTGCTAATATGCTCTCTCCAGGCCAGCTCCGCTCTCGCAATTTTCAGAGCCACCATCTCAGTTTCGCTTGTCCCCGAGTCTGACCTGGAGCCCCTTCACAGCCTGCGGAGGCTCCATCTCCGTAGCGTAATATTGTTTATGTCGCTCTTTATGGACCCTCGCTTACATTGCTTCCAGGCAGGTCCCCTTCCGTTCACCTTTATGGAGTCACCAATGGCAATAGCGGCCAATGGACCCCCCTCGACTCGAGGCGGTGTCATTGCCACCTCAACAGGGTCTCTTTTGCCACCTCACTCCATGCCGTCGCCGCGCCCGCATTTTCCCGGGATGAGTAGTTCTGCTTTCACTCTATCGAGCAATCCACCTAATCCCCGTACTGTATTTCGTCTGGGTGACTGGATGTAAGCCGTCAGATAGTCCCTTTCTTTTTGACACCGTGCTTGTTGTATTGTCTTGTCTGACTGACATGATCTGGAACCCAATTCTAGGTGCCCATCCGCCAACTGCGCTGCCCACAATTTCGGGTAAGCTCAGATCATGTTCCGCTTCCCCTATCTGGGTTTCAAACCTCTGTCTCCCCCTATTTCCATTTCTCTTCTAATGAACTGTCCAGACGCAACTTCTCTTGCATCGGCTGCGGTTGCCCACGTCCTTCCACAACGAACGCCCCCTCTTCAAAGACACATTACCTGCCTATTACCAATCCAACGCAGGTCCCATCTCCTCGCTTCGTAGCGGCTCTCGAGCCCCAAATGCCTATATCACCGTCTCAGAGGGTTCCTCATATTCTCACACCATCTGGCCGTGCATTCAGCGTCGGTGGGAGAGTGCAGGATGTATCCTCAGATCCACGATCACCTTGCATTATCTTCTGGCCAGACAACGAGCCTTTCCCTGAACAAAGTCAGATACGCCACATCGACCTTGTTGGGGTTCCTGTACGTGTAACCCTTTGGTTTTATCGCTCGTCTTGACTCGTGGCATTCACGCAGCATCCTCCTATCCTGAATACCGGTAACAGAGGTCCCATAGAACATCAACCAGGTGATTGGGTATGCAAGAAATGCAACTATCTCAACTGGCGCAGACGGAAGGTCTGCCAGACTTGTTACCCCTGTGAGTCGTGTTACTAGATCGTTTCCATCTCTTTGCCTAATACCTATGATCACAGATGCCGAAGGAAACGGGGACTCCATTCCTGCGGCAGTTCAGGCGGACCGTATTAAGCGACTACGGGAAGCTCTTTGCGTGACACTACCTCCCTCACTTTCCAACCTTCAGACTGCTTCGCTGGATATATTCCCTCGGTCCCCAGTTGCACATATACAACGTTCACACTGTCGCTATATAGACTCACACGGATCCCGCACGATGTGTTCCCCAGCCTTGAAGAGTCGCGATCAGATTCGGTCGAGTGTGGAACTCGGTTTTCACTCCAAGGACACGATTTATCAAACATCGAGCGCCCCCGTTTCCTTGTCGTATTCAGAACCTGCACTTCTTCCCCTCGACAGCGGATCGGGTCCTTTTCTTCCATCCTGCCTCCAGGATATCGTGCAGTCGCCGTCATTATCGCCGACATCAACCGTTTCTGCAGACTTGTCCATAGACGAGTACGCTACGAGCCCCACCTCCGTTTATTCAACGATTAGTGCGAAGCACCACCCAAACAACGAACGCCCATTGCACGTACGCCGAACAACTTCTTCTGTCAGCCTGGGTCTAGGTAATATCTGGCAACTCGACGGAGAAGAAAGCAAGGCACTTTCCGGTTCATTGACGTCCCCGAACGAAGTTCCTCGTATATGAGAGCACGCACTCCAAGTCGCAGACGAGGCATCGGGGGTTTTGGTTGGACATTTCTGTGGCTCCTCGGACTTCGGTTGACTCACTTGCCTTGCGACGCGTCGTGATTACTCGTTGCCCATACATTGCTTTATTTTTTGGAAGATTCGAAGGATGGATTTGTAAAGCTCGTGCTTGTGCTTTTGTGGCGTCTCGGTTAACATTACGGAACAATGTACTCACCCCCTGCCTCTTAGATATTGCCCGCGCGGTCTGTATCTAGAAAGCGAGTTTTCTGATGTGTGATCTGACTCTGTGTCGTTCCTGGGCTACCTATCTCTGACGAGCTTTGAGCACTGTCATTGTGACTTCGCAGTCTGAAAGCCTCTATTAGACTACGAACGAACATGCAAGCTCGTCGTTATCTAGACTTCATTTTTGTGCGTTAGGAAAAGAGTTCTTCTAATAACCCCTTCCCGGATAAAATATCCCGTTGTGAGAACTCGGTCAAGAACTTTGATGACAGGGGACTGGAGGCGTTGGCATGTTAAGGGTTCTTACTGTGTGTTCTATTGTGATAGGCATTTTTTACAGGCAAAGATCAATTCCCATGTCCAGTGGCGTTAAGAAATGCGTTGACCTAGAAAAGGGATAAGGGAATGACAGGCGCCTTGCACCAGTCAGTCAGTAAAGCATTGCCCATGTCAGTGTCTCAACAACCACCAAGTCCCACAGCTGGAAGGCACAGCATATCAATCAAGTTGCACCCCTTTGGTCACACGAAAAAGATGTTAAATCCCCGCTTAAATATACAGCAATTGGTTACGGCGACAATTTAGACGAGCTTGCGTGTTTGCAGTGCAAACACTCACAGTGCATGGTCATGTGTGGACATTGACTGCTGGGTTTCCGGGTTGCACAAACAAAAGTGGGCCACATTTCCACCCATTCTGCAAAATTGGAGATCGATGGATTGATGCTCATTGCATCACTATCTACTGTACTAACTTATGTACCGTAGGTTTCTTGCACACACGCTTCCCGGATTACAGAATTTCGGTGTCAGTACTGTAGTATATCAAATCGCGTTTTGCGGCGTTCCCGTCTATAGATACCATCTCTCGCGCAGGCGCTTCCTTCGTACCATTGGCCGCGTGGCCATAACCGCCGCGGCGAGTCCACAGATGGTGAAGACAAGCTGAGCCTTGTTAAACGTCTCGCTCAACACGTCGAATGTACCCGACGGCGCAACGCGTGTCCCGAAAAGGTCGAGCCCATATGCAAAGACGAGCGAGGTGGATTCCAGTAAGGCTGGCGCAGTTAATATGTGTCTTATGTTCGCGACCTGCCAGAAAAGTTGGCCTAACCGGTCGGCTGGAGGAATGAATGACGTACGTGATAGTTATGGGAAAGAACGCGGTGTGCATCGTCCGGAAGCACCGGATCATATTGAACGAGCCATTCTTCTTGTTCCTCTGCAGTTGGCTTGTCCTTCGTCCGGCGCGGATTTAAGAACAGGCGAGGGAACGACTGGATCTGACCATTTTCGTTCGCCACTGAGCGAGTCAGACTTGAGCCACAGTGAGCTGATAGCCGGCTCACCTATTATGTCCTTCGTCGAGATACCATACTTGGTAGATGTTGTAGTAATCGATGTGATCGCGTGAGGGAAGATATAAGACTGCTCGATAGCAGTAATTGCCAGAGTTTTGTTCGAATAAGACGACAGTTCCGAACTGGACTCCGATCAGTCGTGCACTGGGTCCCACTCGAAGTACGACGTACCTCCTCGTCTTATCATCTGGCTTCGATCCTTCATACAGTTCAACGCTTACCAACCTACGGCCTTTCGTCTGCCCAACCCACTGGTACTCCTCTTCCCAGTATACATAGACCAGCCAGTTCTCTACGAACGTCGCATGCAGATCACATCTCCCCTGTTTAGCAGCGATGCTCACGTGATACACGATGCTCCCCTTTGCAGCATCCATCACATACACGCCACATGTATCGGGTGACCTCGTAGTCACAGCAATGAGATGTGGGTTAAGATATTTGTAGAGAGTAGTGCGGTTTCCGAGTACTTTTCCAAGCGAGGCAACAGGACCAGAAGGGCGAGGGATGACAGAAAGTATCTCTTCTCCAGCGGGTAAAGAGGATGTCCACGTTGCAAAAGCCGTAGGCCTTCCAACGTCAGCATTGCCGAACTGGTGGCCCGTCAATTGCCGTTGTCCAGGCAGCCCAGTACGCAAAACGACGTTCAATTTGCCAATGGCCTTTGCAAGCGCCCTCTCGTTCGCTGGCGTCTCAGGATAAACATATACCTACGGAGGGAAGGGGGGTTAGCATAAGGGGTATCATTCTAAAGATTGATACGAACTTGGCGGAACTCATCAAGAAGAATGACGGTCTTGTGGTTTCCAGGCAGTTGGTAGGCCTCCAACAAGGGTCCAGAGATGAGATCAACGCCTTGGAGTACCTCACCAACCGGCGACTTTCCCAAAACATCTTCCCCAGTGAGGGCGTTAACGTGGAAAAGTACCGTGTCAACAAGCCCCTAAAAACAGCAATCAGCCGTCTAATCGCCGAAAGTAGGACGAAAAGCTGTACGTTGCTTGCCCGTCGCTGTGCAACTAATACAGCTTCGGGGGAACCCCCATCGGCGATCGTCCGTACGACGAACAGCTTGCTAGGGATGACCTGGCCGCCGATTTGCGCCGCCCAGCCAAGGCCGAATACTCGGCTCCAAAGAATGGCGCCGCTAGTCGAGTCAAGCCCATAGACTTTGCCTAGATCATTCGCGGTAACAATGACCTGACGGAAACCAAACGCGTCACGCGTGAGCGAGTCAAGGGCAATTTCTTTCTGGGTAGACGCGTTGGGACCCGTTACAAATCTTTTGACAAAGTTGAGCATGTAGACGTGCATCCCCTGCAGAACACATAGGATGAATCCAATTGAGCTCAACGTGGAGCTGCCAAAAAAGTACCTTCGCGTCGGTTAGTTGCCGACTGATTCGCTCGACGAATGTATCACGCTCGTCGAAGGTGTGTGCCGCCGTGATCTTCTGCTCCGGCAGCTCGACCATTTCGGCGACCTGAAGCCTGGAGAGACCTTCTTCGCGCGTCCACTGTACAATATCGCCTTGCCAAAGTTGGACGGCACCAGTTGAAGTTGTCAGAGCTAGGTAAGGAAGTAAATCGACTTCTTTCACATATGCCGTATGTAACGCCACCTGAAAAATCAAATCAAGCGGCTGCAATAGAATGGAGTGGACGACCTACGTGACTGATGATTCCGTGCGCTTCGGTGTCAAAGTTGAACGTGAAGCCAGAAACGAGACCTTGTCCTGCAGCTAGGTGAGGAGCATACACGTGTGCTGAAGCTTTCTGCAAACGGGTGAACTTTGAGTGAACTCAGAGTGGATGGGCCGACACAGCCTGACGTACCCCCATGACAAACGACCAGAATATGCGCCCAATGTAAGGGAAGCCGTCTCGGTCAAGCCCACCAATGTATAACGAATCCGCATGTCGACCAGATTTTCCCTGAAGTCCATCGCATTAACGGCGCAGAAGATGAATTCCGGATACGGGTGCTCACCGAGTCAGTGAACTCCCAGATGACTTTCAACTTGTCTATATCGAGCTTAAGTACGCGACCGGTATCATTAGTCGTTAAGGCGACAAAATGGCCCTTGCTTTGCAAACCGATATCGACTATCCTAGTATATGCGGAACCCATCACGGAAGTAGGTTTCTCCGTTAGGTCAGGGATGAGCGCAAAGGAGAGAATTGTGCCAGCCTCAAGCCAGACAACGCGCGGGATGAGAGTTGCGGCGTCAGAAGAGAGGGCAAGTACGTCGGATGGTCCCGCCGCAACACTAAGAGGAACATTTGTGGAAGCAACCAGCTCTCCAGTGGATATAGATAGCGAGTATATGTATAAGGTTTTGGAAGCCGACGATTTTGTAAGACTGATAACATAGACGGTAGATGGCGTGGTTACCAATTTGGCGTAGACGACAGAGGCCCTGAAGGAACACTCAGACCCTGGGACACATGAAGGCAAAGGACACTCACGATTTATCGGCGGACTCCCAAGCCCAGCGGGCAGCGCCATTTGGTCCGATACGCCGAACGGTACGGCCGTTGGTCAATGCAAAAACATCGTCGGATTCAGGAATGAAGGCTATTGCCGCCGCAAGGCCAACGTCATCGGATTCAAGGTGGTCTGTATGGGGTGCATGCAAGCGCTTTTCCAAGATGAGTTGTCCGGTCAAACAGTCGAACGTCCTTAGTGTTGAGCCACCAGGTCCGGATAAAGATACAACAACTATAAAATAATGAGCTGGCGTAGACGCATGGGATGACATGACATACTATCCCGGTGCTGTTGATAATGGACAATGTGGTCCGTGGGGTCGAAGATGAATCGCCATGCTGTGCTGGAGTTAGACGATGGTAAGTGGCTATGACACGGTTGGTATGCACCTAGTTCTCCATTTGAGGCACGCAGTGCAGCGAGTACATTACTGCTCGTTGCAGTGAGTAAAAGTGCTTCCGTTGGTGGTCTTCCTGGAATGGAATGGAAAGTAGGCGAAGTGGTGAGAGAAGACGTCAGCGGTACGCCTACGAGAGGATGATGCCAGTCGACGACGCCAACGTCTGATTCGTAAAGAGCCAAGACCGTCGAACACAAAGTGAGGCCAAATAAATGGAGCCAGCGCATCGCTCGTCCGAGTCGTCCGAGTGTGCACGAGTTGGTGAACGTTAGGAACCGGTATTACATAATCTAGTCTGAGGGATGGGAATATAAGGGATAAGGGAATCCCCATCCTTTGGTGAACCTTCTCGTTTCCATTGCACGATGTCGACGACCTCAGCATCGCCCGCATCAAACACACTTTTACTTCGTCGCCAACTCACCGAGCTGACAAAGCACCCCGTAGAGGGTTTCTCTGCTGGTTCGTACCCCAAGATTCTCCCGCAACCCTTCCAACGCTCCCGTCCTGATAGCTATCTTCGCGAAGGACTTGTCGACGAGAACAATCTCTATGAATGGGATGTAATGATAATCGGGTTCGCCTCTCTTCCCCTTTCACTCCTCTCCGGCCTCGTTTTCTGCTTTGCTGGCATTATCCCGATGCTGACCTCCGATATTCGATCAAAAGCCCCCCGGATACTCTCTAGTGTGTATTCGTGCATGCCAGTGATATTCTATATCCTGATGTCGATCTCCAGTGAGGGTGGCTTCTTTAAAGCACGATTGACCTTTCCCCCGGAGTTCCCCCTTTTGCCTCCCAAGATGCGCTTTATCACCCCAATGTGGCATCCGAACAGTGCGCCTTTGTTTTCTCTTTTCTATATTTTGCCTCGCTTAAGCTGGAATTGCCGATTAGTTTACCCCGACGGCGGTGTATGTATCTCGATTCTTGTAAGCGCGCCCACTCTTCTGGTGCATAACTCAATCGAATTTAACCGCACTTTAAAGCATGCGCCTGGCGACGACCAGTACGGCTATGAGGACGCCGGAGAACGATGGATGCCCGTGCACACCGTCGAATCCATAGTCAGTGTTGACATTGGAAATCGTCATTCACTTGCTTACCTAACTTCATGCGCAGTTGCTGAGCGTTATCTCTCTCTTGTCCTCTGAGAAGCCAAACTTGGATAGTCCAGCGAACGTTGATGCCGCAAAGGAGATACGGACTGACTTTCCTGGTACGCATCGGCTTTTTATCTCCCTTCGCCCTTCACACTTGACATGGCCAATGCCAGCATACAAGAAGAAGGTCCGTCGTCTTGTTCGCCGAAGCGCCGACGAGGCCTTCGAGTAGTTGGTCGAACTCGCGCGTGCACAACCTCCACTCCTAGTAATTTCCGGGCACATATATTTCACTGACGTCGCTTCTGTGTAATACATTCATCGGTTTCCCCATTCCTGATACTCGACTGTTATCGCATTATCCCCTACGGGTATCCATACAAGGAAGACAGACGGTAAGGGAAGATGTTAAGCGGGACAATCGTCCTTCCTCTTCTCTAGACGTCGTCGTTAGGTCTCTGTTTGCCATCGAGCGCTAATCCGAGGAACGGCCAAATAGTCTGTAGGGTGCACAACCTGGTATATATCATACACCCACGGCAGTGAGCCAGAGAATCGTACATCATGGACAAATAAAGAAAGGCCAAAAAAAATAAAGTTGTACAGCGGGCGGTAAAAAGGAATAGGGACGGCCGGATTTGGATGGCCAGCGGAACAATGATGGAGATATCCGACGCGAGCAGAGAAGGGGTAGAACAAGCAGGCCCCACCCCTCATGTAGTCTGCTTCATTGTACGAAAACGCAGAAGCGGCGCAAGTCCAGACAGCGCACAAGCCTTCTTCAAAAAGTCGTGCTATAAGGAGGTGGGCTATCAGTACGTGTGTTTCAAAGAATCACAATTGAGACACACCTCGAGTAACTCGCCTGCAGTCGCACGGCTCTTCACGTCCACGCACAGGCATACGCTCAAAAACGCCTTGAGCTCACGCGAAAGCGCCTCGGGCTTCTTCAACGTCGGTGTCCCATTGGTTGCAATCAAGTAGAGGGCCTTCAGCGGCTCTTCGTCGAGGTATGGTGGCTCCTGCTCAATCATTTCGATCGCCATGATGCCGAGGGACCAAATGTCCACCTTGGCGCCATACTCTTTCTGTTTCACAACTTCAGGTGCCATCCAATAAGGTGTGCCCACCATCGTTGCGCGCTTCGACTTTTGGTCAGTCAATTTGGCGCAGAACCCAAAGTCGGCTTAAAAGGAAAGGATTCTTCGCGTTAGATCATCCAGAGCACGTAAGGAGTTCAAGCAGAGCCTACTGATTTTGACTCGCCCCGAAGCATCGAGGAGTACGTTATCCGATTTGATGTCGCGATGGATAATATGCTGGCTGTGTAAATGTCCAAGGCCCTTGCATGTCTACTGGCATGTTAGTGCGCCTGCGTGCGATCTAGGGACTACGATAGCTACCTCGTTTGAAATGCAAGCGATCTGATCTTCCTCCAGTGTATTGTTTTCGATTATATCGGTTAGCGCGCCACCTTCCATAAATTCCATGACCACCCAAAGTTCGTTGCCGCGGACGAGATACGAGTTTAGGAAGTTGACAATATTTGGATGACGGCTTTCTTTCATCACCATTATTTCATTCACAATGAGCTCCTTCCGCGGCTGTGTGGAGAGGTCCATCTCCTTGATCGCAACTTTCTTCCCTGTCGCGAGTGTCTTGGCGACGTACACATGCCCGGAGGCACTACAGAGAGATTACGTTCAAACCCCGGAAAGCGAGATAAAAGATAACACGTACCCTTGGCCAATCTTCTTGATCTTGCTATACAGCAGCTTTGGGTCTCCTGGATCCACCACGCTGCGCATTTTGTCCATGATCTGTGCCTCGGTCATCGTGCTAATTCGCTTCTCAATTTCCTTTGGCTTGGGTTTCTCGAGCGCTGCTGCGGCAGCAGCAACGCTCCCACCGGTAGCAGCTTTACTATCATCGCCATCAACAATAGCAGCGATACCACCAGGTTGAGGCAGCTTTTTGGTAGTCTGTAGCGGTTTGACGAGGGGTTGGTTGACTGCGGGTGCGCTGGCAGCGCCGACCGCCGACTGCGAGACATTGGACGTGCTTGCTGGTGCGGACTTGGCGGTGGAAAGCGCAGAGTGTTGATCGTTCTCCAGCTGCTGTTCGCGCTCGTTCTCTTCCTTCTCTTGTTCTGCCTCCCGCTGAGCCCGCTGGCGTTGTTGCTCGCGCTCGCGCTCTCGCTCCCTGTCACGCTCCCGTTCCCGTTCCCGTTCCCGTTCCCGTTCCCGTTCCCGATCTTCGGGACGTTGCGTCTGTAGTGAGTCTTTGCGGTCTGGGATGGTCGTATCACTTGGGCCCTGCGCTTTTGCGCGTTGCCTTAGGTCCGCGGGGTCCGGCCTTGGCGCCGACGGTGCGGATGGTGCAGGACGGCTGCCAGTGAGGAGTGGGCGTGGGGGAGCGGGACGGGAGGCCGAGATACCAGGAAGCGCGGGTCTCTGAGCCCCACCTGACTGGGATACCCCGATTGTCTGGGGATATGCGCCATTGACGTAGTCAGCAACGCGCTGAGCGCCCAACGCGAGATTTGTACTAGTTGAGTCCGAGCCGGAGGCTGCTGGTGCGGAATCTTGTCGGAGGAGAAGGGGTCGAGGTGATTCAGCAAGCGGTGGCAATTTTCCGAGACCCCCGAGGCCTGTACCGGCACCGAACCGGGCTAAAATAGTTGTCTATGAATGGGGTAAGGTGGGGTAGAACCAAGGAGAGCGCACGTGTGTTGGTGGCAGTCGTTATCCGCGTTGCTGGCGATAGCCCCATCTCTTCCATCTCGCGCTTTTGATGGTCAGTATAAAATTCCAACACGTCCAGCACAGCCTGGGGATTGCGCTGATAGTCCTCGCGCGTGATCGCGGACTGAGTGAGCAACTTGCTCCATTGTTCGGGCATGCCCTACATGCCCTTGTAAACGGGGAAAAAAAAAAAGGGGGGGGGGGGACGACGTACAGTAAATGCACCGGAGACAGGGTCAAATCCAACGTGCACTTTGTGGACAAAATTAGTAGGGTTGCTCACACCACTAAGGGGGCTTCGAGAATAGATGTCGTCCTGCCATCCGTATAATTCTTCATCCCCCTTCAATGAGAGATAGTAACGTTTGTCCCTCGTTTCGAGGAGGAGGCAGTAGGGTTTCATATCCGTACGCTCGATATTGGCGAGTTCGCGTAGTTGAATGATACTTTGAGGCCCTGCTGCCTAGTTACCCAACACATAAGTTAAGTTTCTAAACGAGATTGAGGCGTAGTGCAGGTGAACGATGGTGCGCCGTCGGATCAGAGACCGCGATACACAAACCGAGTAAATGCCGGCAGCGGCTTCGACCGACACAGATGCGAGAAGACGAGCGGTGGGGCGAGAACCCACCTCATTCTTATGGACAGAAAGAGTCTGCTCCTTGAGCACCAACCACTTCTCCCTCCAGATCCAACTTGCAAATGCGTCTTCTTTGAAGCCGACGGGACCTTGACGAATAACGCCGGACATGCCTGCACCGTCCGAGTTGCGATTCGGAAATCCGCCGATGTTTGGAGTACCGCCAATGCCTGAGTACGAGGTGGCATAGGAAGATGTTGAGATTGAGGGAGGGGTGAGGGTGATAGACGAACTGCTGGAGAAGGCAGTAGTGGAAGAACTTATGGACGCCTGACGGATGGGAATTTGGGGAGCAGGGCGAGAAGGAGTGAGAGAGGTCGCAGTGACCTGATTGAACGCCATGAGAGAAGAAGCAGTCAAAAGGGATCCGGTCGTCAACGGAAATGTCAAGTCAAGTCAAGGGCGAGGTTGACTATTAAGGCAAGTCGGGGCGACAAACAACACACAAAGTAGCACAATCGTGGAAACACTCAGGCGGATCATGCACACGGATCATCGTATTCTATGGTACGCTAGATAAGCAAGACGGTATCTACTTGTTCTTCGTATGTCTACGAGCACGATCTTAGAGACGGTTGTTCGAGAAGGAAGAGGAATCGACGTACTTGTACACGAAGCGCTTCTTCGTATGTGAAAACTCCCCCAGCTTATGCCCAACCATATCTTGGGTAATTGTCACGGGGATGTAGTCCTTTCCGTTATGCACGAGAAAACGGATTCTGTACAGCGTCAAGGTGACCTTCCAGTGACGGATTCGAACACTTACCCAACGAAGTGGGGCAGGATGGTGCACGAACGAGCGTCCGTTTTTATGGGGGTGTTGTTGGTAAGTGCTTCCCGGACATTAGGGAAAGAAACAAAGAAAGGCCCTGCATATCGTTGAGAGACATTCGGATTTACCCTGTTGCACGGCTGACCTTTCCATGCGGACCTTCCCGAACGCAAGATAATTGAAGGGTACATTTGAGTTACCAACTTGTCCAAGGCGCTGTGTGTCACTCAGTGACGAGTGCATCTTTTTTTTTCTTTTTTTTTCGATAACTACTTAGCCTAATTACCGAAAATAAGTGCTAGATAGCAGGAGTTTTACCATCAGCCAGCCCTATCTAGCCCGCGTAAAGCCGGGCCGAAGCCCAGATATGAGGGACAAGGTGACGCTGATGGCTGAATCAGTGCGGACACCGATGGAAATGGGTCAGATGGCCCCGGCTTGCTCCCTCTTTCAGATATTTCTCAGAATTACTTCATCGGTGGGCCACGGGGCTACTCCCTTTATTGACCCTCCATTCGATGTAGGTCAGTGGCCTGTGCAGTCGGCCACCCACTGCACAAAGTCACGAAATGCGTGGGTTTACGAGCGATTATTTCATTGACACTCAAAGTATTCTACAGAATTTTGACTACCAGTGACTAGCTTGATCACAAACCAACACAACCAATAGATTTCCCACAAGAAGCTTCAACCATCACACCACAGTGTTACGTTGATCTGATCGATTCAGGTCCTCAACGAGCCTGGACCTGGGAAACGCCCCGGCCATACTCATGCACAGCAATCGGGGAGCATGTAGCTAAACTTTGCTGCGAATTCTGTACGGGCCTGACAAAGCCTCTAAGCAAAATAAATGTATCACTCCTTATGCAGACAGATAGCTATTTAGCACACGTCCCAAACATTGTACACGTACAGTAATACTTCCCATGCTACTAATTAAGTGCGGGTAGAGCCGCTCGGAGCACTACTCTCGGCGGCCACAAGCTGCCCAAGGACACCTACAACTCCTTCACGCGAAAGCCTCCACCGGGCATCCGTCCCTCCGGTTCCTGTTGAGCATGTTTCGGCATTGTCCAACTCGCCTAATCGACGCAGTAGCTTTTCGTCTCGGCCAATTGCGAGTACAAAGTCCTTTGCGTGTGCAATGCTTTCGCTTTCTTCGGGTAGGATCCAAGGTGCACGCGGGGAATAAGTGGGACCACCAGCGTGCAGAATTGCACCAACTGCTGTCGACCGCGATATATAGTTAGGCAGGACGAGGAACGCATTCTCTCCAGGAATGATCCGTAAACCATAACGCTCGCCAAGACTATGCACATGTTTTGTCAGTCTAGAACAGAGGGGACAAAGTCACAAGACGGACCTGTCAAAGATGTGGTTCTGCGCCTCTGCGGCCTGACGACGCGCCCACGCACGATCGCCTGTGTCCACTGCCTCGTCACCGCTGAAGTATCGCCACACAATGCTGGCCTCTCGTTCTTCCACAAAAGAGCCAGGTGTACGCTCCGTGAACTATATGGGATCGCTTTGAGTCAGCTCGCACGCGACCATTCTAAATCTTGGCGTACAAAGTTAAGAATCTCAATACATGCGTTTTTCCACGTTAGGTTGAAGTTGGCAACCATCGTGATCCAGGACGACTCGCCGCTCTTTCCGGGAATGGGCTTTACGAAGCAACCGTTCTCTGCCCTAATCACCCGACGCTATTCAGCTCATCGGCCCCACAAAGGGAACAATTACTTACACAAACCCAATTCTGGGAACTTCCTTCGCAACCCCATCGAGCGCCTTGACTGGGAGCCCACTCAACAACCATACCTCGTTCTTGCTCTCCTCAGACAAGCGTCTGACAACCTCAATAGCCTCCTGCGGGATCTGTTGACCTTGACCTTCATGTTCGAGTCGTGGGTGGCGTTGCCAGAGCGTATCTTCGAAGTCGATGAGTAGGAGACGCCGTTGCGAGTGGCGGTAGCGAGGGAGTAAGAGTGCGAGGTCCAACGATGCAACCAGAGCATCTCCCTGTTGATGCTCAATGTTCATGCGCAGGCAACGTGTAAGGAATGAGGTGACGAATGCTTGAGCTGTCTGAGTGACAACATGATTGTGCAAGTCCTATTCATGGCGTAAGAAAGGGTAGAGGCTCGGGGAGATGATGGTTTTTGCTCACATCCCAACGTGAATACGCCTCGTCGTCGTCCATGGTGAGCGCCTGGTGGATCGCATTTGCCGTGTTGCGGGTGTCCCAGGGGTTCACTGCGATGCAAGAGCGAAAACCACTATAGCTATATGAACCAGTGAACTGCGCATATATCAGGCGATAATGTTTCCTGCCCCACTGTTCGACATACCTCGCTGAGAATCAACGGTCGGTGTCGTTCCTCTTGACATATCACAAATTCGTGAGTGCGCAGTGCCATGCCTTCACGCATACTGGTAACAAGGAACGCGTCTGCAACAGTCAGAAGTGCCAAATATTGGCTGAAACTGAGGTCCTCGGTATGAAGGAAGACGACGGGCTGGTATGTGAGCGTGGAGAAACGCGAGTTGATGCGCGCGACAATGTCGGCTACCCCACCATGTGCCTCGTTCTCTTCAGAGGTTTGCAATGCGACCTGAATGAGGGCAACCTTCTGGTGGTACTCTGGGTGTTTATCAAGGAAGGCCTCGAATGCGAGCAGTTTATGGCGTACGCCCTGAAAAGGGTGATGAATGATGTCCTATTGATAATAAAATAAGGTCGAACCTGTACTTCGTCGAGCTTGTCACGGCCAACGACGAGTTTTACACCGGCATACCGCTCTTTTAGAGTCTGGACCCACTGCGCGACCTCCGTATCACGCCTACTCGGCGGTTCGATTAGGTCCGGTCGTCATACCTCACATGTAAATAGCTCACCTCTTTTCTTTGAGACCTCTTACATCAATACCGACAGGAAATACACCAACATCGACAACGTGGTCATCCAACTGGATACCCTTAGGCAGCGTTTCCAAGGACAAGATACGAGAGACCGTCTGACGGAAATGGCGCGCATAATTGGCTGTTTGGAACCCGATGAGGTCTGCAGAGAGCATTCCGCGAAGCAGAGACTCGCGAACCGACAAACAACGGAAGATTTCCGAAGAAGGAAAAGCGACGTGCAAGAAAAATCCGATGATTGCAGTAGGTAGTTTTGCGCGCACGAGCTGAGGCACGAGCATCAAGTGGTAGTCATTAACCCAAACTGGCCATCGTGTCAGCGCTCATAACAAAAAAGATCGAATGAGAACGCACTGATATCGCCCTCCTGATAATTCGTGACAATCGTGTCTGCGAAGCGTTGATTGACAGATACATATTGCTTGTAGCTAGAGCTCTCGTAAAAGCTCTTCGTCTTTGGGGCATCCGGCACAACATAGTGCAAGCATGGCCAAAGCACATGGTGACAGAAATTATCGTAATATTGAGTAAATTCGTCGTCTGGGATCCAAACTGGAGAGCTATCGTATTCTTCGATCATGCGGTGGTCAATGTTCCTACGGAGAGGGTGATTAAAGGAATCCGTATTTGTGCCGAGGGTTCCAACCCAGCGCTTGCGTTTCAGGCGCCCATCGAGAGAATTTATAGCGTTAGTGAGGCCGCCATTGCTATGAGGATTCGGTTCTATGTGATATTGGCGACCCATGGGCGAGTCGGAGAGGGGACGACGTGCGATTGAGCGAGTGCTCTTGCGCTGAGAACGAAGCGGGATGTGGGCATGATGTTCGTCAATCGAGCGCTGGCGTATCGGGGCAGGCGAACCCGAGGGATCAACGCAGTTGTACGCAGAAGGCTTAGTCTTCGCATCACCGTATCCCGATGGTGTGAGTTGTGTCAGGGTCGCGAACAACGGACTAACATGTTCTACGCCTGGGGTTACTGCGGGTGAGCCTGTACGAGACTGCGCACGTCCAAGTCGGACCAGAAGTTTTACGAGGCAGGAGACAAATTTAGCGAATTTAGAGGGGCCAGGGCGGTCAGGTTTGGCAACAGTATGACTAGTACCAGGACTTGCCTTGTCTTTTAGATCTTCTACGATACTGAGAATTGGGGCAGGTGTGCGAGCTCTCGATGGGGGTAGAGATCGCTTGAATCCTTGTTCTTTACCATGACCAGGAAAGGCAGCGGGTAACGACAATGGTCGCGGCGAGTGCACGGCGGTCCGTTCGTCTGGGGTAGGAGGATGCGACTCTCCAAGGATAGCCGTATTTGGAAGGAAGAGGGATGCGATCACGACACGATGGTTTCTGAACGAGCTCATCGCCACTGCAGCAGCGCGGGAGGACTCGAGGTAAGGAGATTGGAAGGGGTAAACCCAAAATTTCGACCGGGTGCATCTTCTTTTAAATACACTACGACCATTCTATCGGAGACTGCCGGCGTTCATCATCGTCAGTGGGGCATCCGCTGGCTCCGTTTCCCTTGCCACGTCCTTATAGATCCATTATAGCAGTTACCTTCCAGCGCTATGTCCGATGTGTATCGTCTCCGGCTATTATTTATGTCCTTCAATGGCCATCGATCAGTGATTATCCCGGATCTATTCGTTCATTTCGCAACATCGACGGTAAATTGGCGGAATATTATCATCTCGTGCAGTGCCACCGATTTATTTCTATTGTCGATAATAGAGCCAACCCGTGGCATGTTCTTTACTGCCACCAATCAAACTTCCTCAGACGACAGCGTTCTAATTTGTCCCTGAACGTTTGTCGTGTATAAGTCTCGACGCTCGCCGGCCGGGTATTACAACCCACCGCCCCCACATATTACAACGCTTGCTCACTCCGAACATATCACGTAGCATCATGTGACCACAAGCTCCATGTGGCCCGAAGGGTCCTCCTGCAATGCTGTTGATGTGTTTGCAATCCAGCTCAACACATGAAATACTGCAGAATAGATGACTGTGAATCTGAACACTAAACACAACATATGCTACTGCTTTAACTATGGAAATATGACAGTCAAACATATTTCTAACTTGTTTCTAGTGTTTGAAAGTCTGACTTGGTCTGGTTTTTTGCCCTAATCTGGGGAAACTGGACTGCAACTGGTTCTTTGTTTACATATTTTTCCCAGGCTGGACTGGACTGACAAAGTTGGTCTGGTCCAGTTGCAGAATTTTCAAAGACCAGCTTGATGAACAGCATAGGTGAAGAAGGAGCTATTGTTACATTTTGCTTTGTGGACTGCTCAGACTGGAAGTGGACTCTGACATACATACAATAACCTGGTATGTCAGCAGTAATGTGTCATGGACTGGTAACATCAGTCAGCCATTGTACCTTGATGACTGATGTCCTTGGATCTGCTTACTGTATGATATTATGAGTGATGTTCATTCCTAGGTAGCTTTAAAGCCCCTCTGTGAAGTCTGATACCCTCTAGTGTAAGTAGCTCAAAACCTACTACAGCTATCCTATGATTGAGTCATAGTAACTATCACATGTCACCACAACTCCTGCTGACTGATATGTGAGTCCATGACTAATTACTACTTACTACTGTAGTTATAACTGTGTAGTAAGAGAGTCCACTTTGTTCATAACATCACCCCCTTTTCAGCTGCAATGCCCATGGCACTGAGTGGGTCCTTGTTGTAACGTCTACCACGGACGTCTGCCTGACTTAGGCACTGTTATAACGTGGGTTCCCTCGGGGGTGGAATCTGTGGTTGTCCGAGTGCTCGGGGAATACAGCAGGGTGAGGCCAATACGTGCCTGTGGAATCTCTGTACGTGTACAACGTCTCCTCTACGGGAATGCCTGGTGGGGGACTGGGGACTTTGCGGATATACTCCCAGTCGAGGTTGTCGACTATGTAGTAGCAGTGGGTTGGGCGAGCGGTGCGCGAGTTGAGGTATTCGAAGACTAAGTGGCACGTGGTACCTGGCGGGTAATTGACGGTCGGCTGATCTACCATTCACGAAGGAAAGATGGAGATGAAGTCACGGGGATCCCTCTTGGTCATAAGGGATATGCCGGAGCTAGCTCACTTAGGGACACTGCGAGTCCCTAGCACAGAAGATGAGCGAAGAGTGGTATTTCGAAGAAGACCAAGATGGGGATCCCGGTCTGTACTACGGTGAACTTAAATACAAGTAAGGGAGTCAGTTCTAGCTCCGCTCGAACTCGTAAGTAACCAATAGCGTAAGTAGCGTATCCTAGTAATAGAATGCGCAGTCGTCGTCGTAATCCGAAACACGTACAACAATAGAACATCAGTCAGCAAGCCTAATCACGATCACGTACAACAATGGAGGGTCATCAGTCAGCACAACACGAGGCGGTAAGATCCGAAGTCCATGACGTATTACTGCTAACGTGCCGAGTCATCACAAACACGTCAGAGTTCACAACCGGTCTGAGCAGTCCGAGATGAAACGTAACATCACCCCCTTTTCAGCGTCAAGCCCCAGCTTGACCACGCATGACTGCGAGGGGGTTAGTCCCGACCTCACGAAGAGCCCTGATCCGGGCTATCTCCTCTGCGTCCTGTTCCGCCTTCGGTCCGCGGTGAAGTGACGCCCGCATGTTCTCGATGCGGTCTACTGCATGCGCCCGCTGAAGTCGGGCGACGCACCTGTTGCGTTCGATCCCTATGCGCTCCAGTTTCATCTGCTCTGCTGCCAACCAATGTTGCTGGGCCCGCCAACCGAGTGTCATACAGCGGTAGCGGTGGACTTCGGCCGTGAGAGTCGCGTCCTTCATGTGAAGGAGCGCCTGGTCGACCGAGTCGACTAGTCCCGCGTCGGAGAGCAGGAACGTGAGGTCGTCGTCGGTGTAAGAGGGGGAAGAGGACTGCTCGTCGTAGTAGGGGACGGCGTGGACGGGCTTCCCGTATTGTTGATTGCATCCCGCCCTGAAGGCCAGGACGAACGGGTCGGCGGTGAGGATGAGCTGAGTATACCGGGCGGGCCAAAGACATTCTTGAGCGTCTCGAATCTGAAAGGGAATGTAATGGACTCCCCTGTTGAACTGATATCCCCTGGGCGGGGGCGTCTCTGGCCGATCCTCGGTCTCCTGCATATGTTCCTCCTCTTGATCTGCGCGAACCTGGGGTGGATGCGGCGTCGGTAGTGTGATAACCTCCCCGGTGGGTCCGCATAGCGGGGGGGTTTCCGAGTGTGTCGTGGTGAGATGGGTGGCGTAACGTAGATACTGATGCGCCTCGAGCCGTTCCGCTGGGTCGTACGGGTCCCCGCCTTTGTCGGGTCCCGGCAGAGATGCTGGTCGACTGGGTACGTACCCCTGTTCGTCGCCCGCTGGAGTGGGCGCTCTGGTCGGGACGTAGTGGTCTCCGAGGTAGCTGGGCTGGTTGCTCTTGGAATAAACAGTGGGGGTCGGCGAAGGAACTGGGGATGGCCCGGGGGAAGGAGGACGATCTCCTCGCTGGTGAAGGGCGAGGGTAGACGACAGGGGTGACGGTGGCGTGGATTGTACTCGGTAAGGTGCCGATAGCTCGGTGTTGACGACATAGCGGAAGTTTACTGGGGAAGAGGGCCTCATAAGTGGGGAGTGAAGTGAAGGAAGGAGATGGGGACGTCTCTTGGGATTTCCCTGCGCTTATATGTGTTTCGCGGGCGGGGTTAGAATTTTTGAACTCCCGAATTGCGTCGTCTGCAAATACGTCATCCTTATCGACCCACTGATTGTCCGAGTCGGGGTACCCCTTCCATTTGACCAGGTACTGCAATTTGCGACTTTTGCCGAATCGCCGAGAGTCTAGAATCTTCTCGACTTCGTATTCTTCTTCTCCGCCAACTAGATCTGGTGGTGGGCGCTGATAATTGGGCCCGTGCGTGGGTGTCTCGCGATAAGGCGTCAGGAGGTCCACATGGAATACTGGGTGTATCTGCCACTGCGTGGGAAGTTCTAGGCGGTAGTTGACTGCGGACATCACCTGAGCAACCTTAAAGGGGCCGTGACGTCGCGCCGCTAATTTCGCCGTAGGTTGATGTGTGCGTAAGTGGCGCCCTTCTAGCCATACTTGATCTCCGATTTGGAATTTGGGTGTATCTTTGGCCTTGATCCACCCCTGCTGCGCTTTGATCATCAGTGACTGTGCGCGCTGTCGGAGCTCCTTGAATTGTTTGACCCTGAGCGCCACCTGTGGGATTGGTGATGGCCTGTCGGTCCAATCAGCGCGGGGGTTGTACCCCATGAGGAGCTGAAAGGGGGATTCTTTAGTGGTTTCGCTAGGCCAATTGTTATGGGTGAACTCAGCCATGGGGAGGTAGTGTATCCAATCGTCCTGCCTTTCGTTGACCCAAAATCGCAGGTATTGTTCTAGCCATTGATTTGTACGCTCTGATTGTCCATCGGTACGTGGATGGTAGGCCGTGGAGATGTTTTGTTCAATGCCCAGGATTTTGCACAGCTCTCGTGTGAATTTTGACGCGAATCGGGGATCTCGGTCGCTGATGATTTTCCCGGGTAGGCCGAATCTGGGGAACACGTGTTTGATGTAGAGGGCTGCCGTTCCTTCTGCCGATATCTCTTCTTGGCATGGGATGAATAGGGACATTTTTGTACAATCGTGGTCCGTTATCGTGAGGATTGTGTCACAGCCCTGTGCTTCGGGAAGTTTAGTGATGAAATCAAGCGCGATAGTTTCAAATGGCATAGCTTCAGGTTTCGGGAATATGGGGCGTAATGGTGCCTTGATGGCTCGGGTGTTAACCTTGATGCGTTGACAATCGGCGCACCCCTTGACGTAGTCCATAACTTCGTTTTTAAGACCCGGCCACCAGTAGTATCGTTCCACGAGCTTAATCGTTCGGCTGATCCCTGGGTGTCCGTATACCGGGGGGTTGTGGTGGTTCTTGATGAGTTCCCTTTTTTCCAGGAGTCCCCCAGTGACTACGCGACGTCCGTCTTTGTACCAGGTGCCTTCGATCTTCTTTAGTCCGTGTGGGTCTGTCCAGGGGCGGAGTTTGTCTTCATCCTGAGCGTACACCGGGTTCACCTTTTCCATTTCTTGTACTGAGATGGTGGCGTTGATACGGAGGGGGTCTTCTGTGGTATCTATCGCTGCGGCCCTGACGAAGAGTTCGTCTGGGAGTACTGTCACCTGGTCGTTATCGCCTTCTCCTTGATCGTAATCCGGGCGTCTAGATAGGGCGTCGGCTCTTCCATTTGCCGTTCCTTTGATGTGGTGAATTTCAATGTCGTATTCAGAAAGTTCTAGTACTTCCCGGGCTACTCGGCGGCTTATCTTTTGTGGGGAGCGCCAGTATTGGAGGTTCATGTGATCTGAGAAGACTTTGATCTTGTGTGGCGATCCAGCCAAGTAGTGTCGCCAGTTCCTCAGTGCCTTAACGATTGCCAGCAATTCTAGGTCGTAGATGTCGTAGTTCCTTTCCGCCGCGCTGAGAGTGTTGGAGTAGTAGGCTATGGGGTGTCTCTTGCCGTCCTTCTTGCGTTGGAGTAGCACCGCTCCTACCGCGAATCCCGAGGCGTCTACTTCTAGTTCGAATTGATCTTTCAGTTCTGCGTGTGCCAGTACTGGTTCTTCTGTGACGAGTTTCTTGATCTTGTCAAACGCTTCTTGTTCCGCGGTTGTCCACGTCCATTCGGTGTCTTTGCGTGTAAGTTTGTTGAGGGGTCGTGCGTGCGTGGCAAAATTTCGAATGAAAGCGCGGTAAAAGTTGCAGAAGCCTAGGAATGATCGCACTTGTTTGACGTTTTTGGGGGTTGGCCAATCTTTGATACCTGAAATTTTGACGGGGTCCATGTGTGTCACCCCCTTTTCAATGATTACCCCCAGGTAATCGATGCTCGGGGCGTGGAAGATGCATTTTTCTGGTTTGAGGAATAGGTCATTTTCTTCCAGAAGGTCCAGTATGTCGTGTACCGCGTCGATGTGTGCCTGTTCCGTTGACCGAGTTGCTATTCCTATGTCGTCCATATACACCCTGATGGTCGTTCCCTTTGTTTCGTGATACGCGATGAGGTCTTTGCAGATTTCGTTCATCATGGTTTGGAAGGTTGCCGGGGAGTTTGTCAGTCCGAAAAACATTACCGTTGGTTCGAAGAGTCCGTATTTTGTTTTGAACGCCGCTTTTTCCTGGTCTCCCTCTTTGATCCTAACGTTATTGTATCCCCATCGGATGTCCAGCTTGGTGAATATGAACGCTCCGCTCAGGTCGGCGATGAGTTCTGGGATAAGTGGAAGAGGGTATTGGTTGCAGTATGGTCCAGTTGTTGATATTCCGGTAGTCCTGCACGGGGCGTAGTTTTCCGTCCTTCTTTTTAATGAAGAAGAATGATGACGCGTACGGGGATTTAGAGGGTCTAATGTACCCTTTCGCTAGTTGTTCGTCAATCCATTCTTTGAGTGCTACGTCTTCTGCTTGACTCATGGGGTAGACCTTGCAGTCGATGGTATCCGGTGCGTTTGGTTTGAAGTCGATCGCGTGATCCCAGGGTTTTGACAATGGGAATCGATTCGATTCTTCCTCGCTGAAAATCTTGACATGCCGTTGATATTCTTCCGGTACTGCTTTTACTTCCGTGTATTGCTTCGCTTCGATGGCCATTTCTGTTGACATTGTCGCACGCAGGCGGGTATCTTCGAGGTCGCATTCCCTTTTTAGTTGTGCTTCGATTTTCTGCTTATTTGGCAACAGCAGTTTTTCTAGCACAAGTCTGGCGATTACCGGGTCTATCCGGGGTTTCGTGGGATTGATGGTGCGAAGGACAACTGGATACTCAGCTTCGTTTAGGGTGGCCGTGGCCCATTGGATGTCTGGTTGGAATGTTGCCAACCACGGATAGCCCAGTATAATGTCTTCTCCTCCTACGTCGGTGACTAGGAATCGCATTTCTTTCTTCACTCCTTTGGTTTGTACTTCCAGATCCACGCAGTGGGTGATCTTGCCCCCTTTGTTATGCGTGCTGTCAATGTTCCAGATCTTTCGATGACGGTCTAGTTCTTTGAGGCCCAGCCTCATTCGTTTAACAAAGTCCGGATGTATGAAATTGTTAGTGGCTCCGGAATCCACTAGTGCTCGTTTGTCGGCCATGGCGTAACTTGCGCGCAATGAAACTGGAACATGCATAGATTGATAGCGCGTTATGAACACAGAATTACACCGTAATGCCCTCACCCAGGCCGTCGGGTTCAGGCGCTTTGAAAATCCTCTCGCCCCAATAGGTCCCGAACTACCAAATCCCTGGCTTCGTCGTCGAGGTTTCGGACTCCGTTTATCCAACTGGTCGCCCGTTCTTGCGGCGTATCAGTGGTGGCGCGGGCGCCTCGGCTGCTGCTGTTATCATCCTCGAATTGGATAAGGGGTTCTTCTGTGACGCTTTGAACTTCCTCGATGAAGGCTCCTCGCCCTTGGCGTGGTTGCCAGTTTGCATTAGTACGCGGGCGACGCGGTTGGCGGCAGTCTCTTTGGAAATGGCCTGCTTTGCCACAGTTGTAGCAAAGGAGGTTCTTCTTGTCGATGATCCCTTGATTAGGTCGTCCTCCTTGTTGGGTGTAGGGAGGTTTGGCGTAATCGATCTCTTCCGATCCTGCTAGGCGGGCACGAACTCTTCCCGGCGTGGTATCCATGGCATCGGGATGATTCCTGAATGCCTGCCATCCCTGACGGGGTTGCTGGGGGCGGTTTGGAGCATTGAACGTCCTTAGAGAAGTATTGCCCGGCTTACCGGGTCCTGGGGGTTTACGTCCCCCCAAACGTGTCTGCAAGTGCATCCATTTGCATTGTTGTTCCAACGCTGCTACCTTCCACTGGGCGTACGTGTTTGGACTGTGGAAGTTGTAGGCATTCTTGTAGAGTTCTACTGGTAGACCGCTTGTAAACTTGTCCAGGACGAGGGAGTCGTCGAAACGATATCCTGCTTCTCTAACCGCCTTCTCGAATTTGGCGACATATGTGTCGATATCTTGTCCTTCCATACGGAATCCTTTCTGTAGCTCCTGTTGTGCGCGTTCCTTCTCAAGAGTGTCGGCGAACGTGTTGCAGAAGCCGAGTTCGATTGCTTCCCAGATCCATTTGTCGTAGGGGCCGTGTTTGGTTTTGTATGCCTTGACCCA
The DNA here is from genome assembly GCA_021527035.1 of Lactarius vividus. Taxonomy (NCBI): domain Eukaryota; kingdom Fungi; phylum Basidiomycota; class Agaricomycetes; order Russulales; family Russulaceae; genus Lactarius; species Lactarius vividus. The sequence continues at coordinate 623,238 of JAKELG010000008.1, read as the reverse complement.
TTTGGTGGTCGACAGGACCCACTCGTTGACGTGTTCCCCCTGGATATAAGTGAGGAAGATTAGTGCTTTGCGGTAGGGGAGGGTGAACGCAGGATTGTCGTAGTTGGTCTCCACGAATAATTCCCATTGAGTAAGGAATTGTTGGACTTTGGTGCGGTCGCCTGTGAATACGAGCGGTTCTTTACCCATGAATTTCTCGGGTTTGGTTCCGCTGGAGACGTTGGGCCCTGTGAATAGGGGTCCTCCTGGGTCTCCTCCTCCGTCGTCTCCTCCTCCTCCTCCGCCTCCGTGTCCTCCGGGCGGTGGTCCTTCTCCGCGACTTATGCGCGCGGGTTCCTGGAATGTAGCGGGTTGTTCGGTGATGGTAGTGGCCATGTCTGTGGGGATAGACTCAGCTAATAGTCCCAACTGTGTTTCTTCTTCCTCAGCTTGTGCTTCAAGGATGCGGATCTCTTCTGGGTTACTTCCTAAGGAAGGGGATGGTGCGGGTGTTTTCGGGGTAGGGGAGCGGACTGGTTCTTCTTCTTGTCCGTCGATGGGGCCCCACTGGTCTCTGGTGGTGACTTCGCTTTGTAATATGTCGAGTTTGAGGCTCGATCCTGCGGGTCGGACGACTTGTAATTTGTAGTGAAGGGCGTCCCACTTGAGTTCTGTCCAACAGGTGTGTTCGAAGTTAAATTCTACCGGAATGAGTCTGGTCTTTCCGTCCTTGTAGGTATAGAGGACTACGTAGCCTGGATCTCCTTGTTCTGTCTGCCAAAAGGCCTCTTTGAGGTATTGCTTGGGGACGTTGCGTTCCCCTCTTCTGTCAATGTGATAGGGTCGGAATGGAATCCAAAGGTCGCGGGTGGTTACTGCGGAAGCCACGTTGAAGGATCTTGGTCTTAATGTAACGTCTACCACGGACGTCTGCCTGACTTAGGCGCTGTTATAACGTGGGTTCCCTCGGGGGTGGAATCTGTGGTTGTCCGAGTGCTCGGGGAATACAGCAGGGTGAGGCCAATACGTGCCTGTGGAATCTCTGTACGTGTACAACGTCTCCTCTACGGGAATGCCTGGTGGGGGACTGGGGACTTTGCGGATATACTCCCAGTCGAGGTTGTCGACTATGTAGTAGCAGTGGGTTGGGCGAGCGGTGCGCGAGTTGAGGTATTCGAAGACTAAGTGGCACGTGGTACCTGGCGGGTAATTGACGGTCGGCTGATCTACCATTCACGAAGGAAAGATGGAGATGAAGTCACGGGGATCCCTCTTGGTCGTAAGGGATATGCCGGAGCTAGCTCACTTAGGGACACTGCGAGTCCCTAGCACAGAAGATGAGCGAAGAGTGGTATTTCGAAGAAGACCAAGATGGGGATCCCGGTCTGTACTACGGTGAACTTAAATACAAGTAAGGGAGTCAGTTCTAGCTCCGCTCGAACTCGTAAGTAACCAATAGCGTAAGTAGCGTATCCTAGTAATAGAATGCGCAGTCGTCGTCGTAATCCGAAACACGTACAACAATAGAACATCAGTCAGCAAGCCTAATCACGATCACGTACAACAATGGAGGGTCATCAGTCAGCACAACACGAGGCGGTAAGATCCGAAGTCCATGACGTATTACTGCTAACGTGCCGAGTCATCACAAACACGTCAGAGTTCACAACCGGTCCGAGCAGTCCGAGATGAAACGTAACACTTGTTATGATCCGACACTTCAGACTTTCTCTGTGTGTGACTTTTGTTATCCTGTTTCACTTCGCTCCATTTGTCTTTTATTTTGTTACCAAAGGGGCTATCAATGTTAGCCACCCTAGACTCCGCTTCTACATCAGTGCCTTGGCTTGTTTTGACTCTTTACTTCTGTATGGACTTGTGTTCATGTTGTTTGGAACCTCGTCCTATTTAAAGCTGTACTTTACACTGTAGGAAGCCAGACTTGGCTTCGTTTGCAATCTAGCAACCTTGCCTTCACTCTTTGGTGTGACTTAGCCTTTCCCCTCTTCTTGTGCATCCCCTACCTCTGTCCCTAACCAGGACTGTAACGTCTACCACAGACGTTCGTCTGACTTAGACGCTGTTGTGGTGTGGGTTCCCTCGGGGATGGAATCTGTGGTTGTCCGAGTGCTCTGGAAAGACTGCGGGATGCGGCCAATACGTGCCTGTAGAATCTCTGTAGGTGTATAACGTTTCCTCGACTGGAACGTTCGGGGGTGGACAAGGGACTTTGCGGATATACTCCCACTCGAGGTTGTCGACGATGTAGTAACAGTGAGTTGGTCGAGCGGTACGGGAGTTGAGGTATTCGAAGACGAGGTGACACGTGGTACCAGGCGGATAAGTCACGGTCGGCTGATCTACCATTCACGGAGGAAGATGGAGATGAGGTCACGGGGATCCCTTCTTGGTCACAGAGGGATATGCCGGAGCTAGTTCACTTAGGGACGCGACAAGCCCCTAGTTCGGAAGACGAGTAGAAGGTGTGGTAATTGAAGAAGACCAAGATGGGGATCCTGGTCCGTAGTACTACAAACTTAAATACAAGTAAGGGAGCTAGTTCCAGCTCCGCTCGAACTTGTAAGTAGCCAATAGCGTAAGTAGCGTACTCTAATAATAGAATGCGCAGTCGTCCTCGTAATCTGAAACACGTACAACAATAGAGCCTTAGTCACCAAGCCTAATTGCAATCACGTACAACAATAAGGGTCATCAGTCAGCACAACACGAGGCGGTAAGATCCAAAGTCCATGACGTATTACTGCTAACGTGCCGAGTCATCACGAACACGTCAGAGTCCACAACCGGTCCGGGCAGTCCGAGAGCGAAACGTAACATCACCCCCTTTTCAGCGTCAAGCCCCAGCTTGACCTCGCATGATAGCAAGTGGGTTAGTACCGACCTCGCGAAGAGCCCTGATCCGGGCTATCTCCTCCGCATCCTGGTCCGCCTTGGGTCCGCGATGAAGCGAGGCCCGCACATTCTCGATGCGGTCTACCGCATGCGCCCGCTGAAGTCGGGCGACGCACCTGTTGCGCTCGATCTCTATGCGCTCCAGTTTCATCTGCTCTGCTGCCAGCCGATGTTGCTGTGCTCGCCATCCCAACGTCATACAGCGGTAATGATGGATTTCGGCCATGAGGGTCGCGTCCTTCATGTGAAGGAGCGCCTGGTCGACCGAGTCGACTAATCCCGCGTCGGAGAGCAGGAACGTGAGGTCGTCGTCGGTGTAAGCGGGGGCAGAGGACTGTTCGTCGTAGTAGGGGACGGCGTGAACGGGCTTCCCATACTGCTGGTTGCATCCGGCCCTGAAGGCCAGGACAAAGGGGTCGGCCGTGAGGATGAGCTGAGTATACCGGGCGGGCCAAAGACATTCCTGAGCGTCGCGAATCTGAAAGGGAATATAATGGACTCCCCTGTTGAACTGGTACCCCCTGGGAGGGGGTGTCTCCGCACGACTCTCGGTCTCCTGCACAGATTCCTCTTCTGAATCGCGGTGAACCGTGGGTGGATACGGCGTCGGTAGTGTGATAGCTTCCCCGGTGGGTCCGCAAAGCGGGGGGGTTTCCGAGTGTGTCGTGGTGAGATGGGTGGCATAACGTAAATACTGATGCGCCTCGAGACGTTCCGCTGGGTCGTACGGGTCCCCGCCTTCGTCGGGTCCCAGTGGAGATGTTGGTCGGCTGGGTACATACCCTCGTTCGTCGCCCGCTGGAGTGGGCGCTCTGGTCGGGACGTAGTGGTCTCTGAGGTAGCTGGGCTGGTTGCTCTCGGAATAAACAGTGGGGGTCGGCGAAGGAATTGGGGATGTCCCGGGGGAAGGAGGACGACTTCCTCGTTGGTGAAGGGCAAGGGTAGTCGACAGGGGTGATGATGGCGTGGACTGTACTCGGTAAGGTGTGGATAGTTCCTCGTTGACGACATAGCGGAAGTTGACTGGGGAAGAGGGCCTCATAAGTGGGGAGCGAAGTGAAGGAAGGAGATGGGGACGTCTCTTGGGATTTCCCTGCGCTTATATGTGCTTCACGGGCGGGGTTGGAATTTTTGAATTCCCGAATTGCGTCATCTGCGAATATGTCATTCTTATCGACCCACTGGTTGTCCGAGTCCGGATATCCCTTCCATTTGACCAAATACTGTAGTTTGCGACTCCTGCCGAATCGCCGAGAGTCTAGAATCTTCTCGACTTCGTATTCTTCTTCGCCACCAACTAGATCCGGTGGTGGGCGCTGATAGTTGGGTCCGTGCGTGGGTGTTTCGCGATAAGGAGTCAGGAGGTCCACATGGAACACTGGATGAATCTGCCACTGCGTGGGAAGTTCTAGGCGGCGGACATCACCTGAGCAACCTTGAAGGGGCCATGGCGTCGCGCCGCCAGTTTCGCCGTTGGCTGGTGGGTACGTAAGTGGCGTCCTTCCAACCATACTTGATCCCCTATTTGGAACTTGGGCGTATCTTTCGCTTTGATCCATCTCTGCTGCGCTTTGATCATCAAGGATTGCGCGCGCTGTCGGAGTTCCTTAAACTGTTTGACCCTGAGCGCCACTTGTGGGATTGGTGATGGCCTGTCGGTCCAATCAGCGCGTGGGTTGTATCCCATGAGGAGCTGAAACGGAGATTCTTTAGTGGTTTCACTGGGCCAGTTGTTGTGAGTGAACTCAGCCATGGGGAGGTAGTGTATCCAATCATCCTGTCGTTCGTTGACCCAGAATCGCAGGTATTGCTCCAGCCATTGGTTTGTGCGTTCCGATTGTCCGTCCGTCCGCGGGTGGTAAGCCGTAGAAATATTTTGCTCGATCCCTAGGATTTTACATAGTTCGCGGGTGAACTTAGAGGCGAACCTCGGGTCTCGATCACTGATTATCTTCCCTGGTAGTCCGAATCGAGGGAACACGTGTTTGACGTATAGTGCGGCTGTGCCTTCGGCCGATATCTCTTCTTGGCACGGGATGAACAGGGACATTTTTGTGCAGTCATGATCCGTTATCGTGAGAATCGTGTCGCAGCCCTGTGCTTCAGGGAGTTTAGTGATAAAATCAAGCGCGATGGTCTCAAATGGCATAGCTTCGGGTTTTGGGAATATGGGGCGTAGCGGCGCCTTGATGGCCCTGGTATTGACTTTGATTCTTTGACAGTCAGCGCATCCTCTGACGTAGTCCATGACTTCGTTCCTTAGGCCTGGCCACCAGTAGTATCGTTCCACGAGTTTGATGGTTCGACTGATCCCTGGATGTCCGTATACGGGAGGGTCGTGATGGTTTTTGATGAGTTCTCGCTTCTCAAGGAGTCCTCCTGTGACCACTCGTCGTCCGTCCTTGTACCAGGTGTCTTCGATTTTCTTTAGTCCGTGTGAGTCTATCCAAGGGCGGAGTTTGTCGTTGTCTTGGGCGTATACTGGGTTTGCTTTCTCCATTTCTTGTACCGATATGGTGGCGTTGATTCGAAGAGGGTCTTCCGTCGTATCTATTGCTGCGGCCCTGACGAAGATGTCATCGGGTAGTACTGTGACCTGGTCGTTATCTCCTTCTCCTTGATCGTAGTCTGGGCGTCTAGATAGGGCATCGGCTCGTCCATTTGCCGTTCCCTTGATGTGGTGAATCTCGATATCATATTCGGAGAGTTCTAGTACTTCCCGTGCTACTCGGCGACTTATCTTTTGCGGAGAGCGCCAGTACTGGAGGTTCATGTGATCCGAGAATACCTTGATCTTATGTGGGGATCCTGCCAGGTAATGGCGCCAGTTTCGAAGTGCCTTGATGATCGCTAGGAGCTCGAGGTCATAGATATCGTAGTTCCGTTCTGCTGCGCTGAGGGTGTTTGAATAGTAGGCGATGGGGTGTCTCTTGCCGTCTTCTTTTCGTTGGAGTAGTACTGCTCCTACTGTGAATCCTGAGGCGTCTACTTCGAGTTCGAATTGATCTTCTAACTTGGCGTGCGCGAGAACTGGTTCTTCCGTGACGAGCTTTTTGATTTTGTAACGTCTACCACGGACGTTTGCCTGACTTAGGCGCTGTTATAACGTGGGTTCCCTCGGGGATGGAATCTGCATGTATCCGCTAGCGGGAAGACTGCGGGATGAGGTTGGTACGTGCCGGTGGAATCCCTATACGTATAGAGGGATTCTTCTACGGGGACTCCTGCTGGTGGGCTAGGGACGGTGTGGACGTATTCCCACTGAAGGTTGTCGACAATGTAGTAACAGTGAGTCGGACGGGCGGTCCTGGCGTTGAGATATTCGAAGACGAGGTGGCACGTAGTTCCGGGTGGGTAAGGTACGATCGGCGAATCTACCATTCACGAAGAGATATGGAGATAGTGTCACGGGGATCCCTCTTGGTCTCGAAGGGATATGCCGGAGCTAGTTCACTTAAGGGCGACTACGGGCCCTTAGCACAGAAGACGAGTTAGACGGTGGTATTCGAAGAAGACCAAGATGGAGATCCTGGTCCGTGATACTACAAGCTTAAATACATGTAAGGGAGTCAGTTCTGACTCCGCTCGAACTTGTAGATAGCCAATAGCGTAAGTAGCGTATCCTAATTGTAACGTCTACCACGGACGTCTGCCTGACTTAGGCGCTGTTATGACGTGGGTTCCCTCGGGGGTGGAATCTGTGGTTGTCCGAGTGCTCGGGGAATACAGCAGGGTGAGGCCAATACGTGCCTGTGGAATCTCTGTACGTGTACAACGTCTCTTCTACGGGGATGCCTGGTGGGGGACTGGGGACTTTGCGGATATACTCCCAATCGAGGTTGTCGACTATGTAGTAGCAGTGGGTTGGGCGAGCGGTGCGCGAGTTGAGGTATTCGAAGACTAAGTGACACGTGGTACCTGGCGGGTAATTGACGGTCGGCTGATCTACCATTCACGAAGGAAAGATGGAGATGAAGTCACGGGGATCCCTCTTGGTCGTAAGGGATATGCCGGAGCTAGCTCACTTAGGGACACTGCGAGTCCCTAGCACAGAAGACGAGTGAAGAGTGGTATTCGAAGAAGACCAAGATGGAGATCCCGGTCTGTACTATGGTGAACTTAAATACAAGTAAGGGAGCCAGTTCTAGCTCCGCTCGAACTCGTAAGTAACCAATAGCGTAAGTAGCGTATCCTAATAATAGAATGCGCAGTCGTCGTCGTAATCCGAAACACGTACAACAATAGAACATCAGTCAGCAAGCCTAATCACGATCACGTACAACAATGGAGGGTCATCAGTCAGCACAACACGAGGCGGTAAGATCCGAAGTCCATGACGTATTACTGCTAACGTGCCGAGTCATCACAAACACGTCAGAGTTCACAACCGGTCCGAGCAGTCCGAGATGAAACGTAACACTAATAATAGAATGCGCAGTCGTCATCGTAATCCACAACACGTACAACAATAGGGTTATCAGTCAGCGAGCCAAATCACAATCACGTACAACAATAGGGGTCATCAGTCAGCCGAAACACGAGGCAGTAAGATCCGAAGTCCATGACACATTACATCCGACATACCGAGTCATCGCGGATACGTCAGAGTCCACGACCGGGCCGAGCAGTCCGAGAACCGAACGTAACATCACCCCCTTTTCAGCGTCAAGCCCCAGCTTGACCACGCATAACGGCCAGGGGATTGGTGCCTACGGCGCGTAGTGCCCTGATACGGGATATCTCCTCGGCGTCCTGCTCCGCCTTGGGTCCGCGGTGAAGCGAGGCCCGAATGTTCTCGATGCGGTCTATCGCATGCGCCCGCTGGAGTCGGGCGATGCACCTGTTGCGATCTATCTCCAACCTTTCCAGCTTCATCTGTTCCGCCGCCACGCGATGTTGCTGCGCCCGCCACCCGAGCGTCATGCAGCGATAGCGGTGTACTTCGGCGATGAGGGTCGCATCCTTCTGGTGAAGGAGCGCCTGGTCGACCGAATTGACTAGTCCTGCATCGGAGAGCAGGAACGTGAGGTCGTCGTCAGTGTAAGCGGGGGCAGAGGACTGCTCGTCGTAGTAGGGGGTGGCGTGGACGGGCTTCCCGTACTGTTGGTTGCAATTGGCTCGGAAGGCCAATACGAAGGGGTCGGTGGTGAGGATGAGCTGAGTATACCGGGCCAGCCAAAGACGTTCCTGAGCGTCGCGAATCTGAAAGGGAATATAGTGGACTCCCCTGTTGTACTCGTACCCCCTGGGAGGGGGTGTCTCCGCACGACTCTCGGTCTCCTGCACAGATTCCTCCTCTGGATCGCGGCGAACCGCGGGTGGATACGACGTCGGTAGTGTGATAGCTTCCCCGGTGGGTCCGCAAAGCGGGGGGGTTTCCGAGTGTGTCGTGGTGAGATGGGTGGCGTAACGTAAATATTGATGCGCCTCGAGGCGCTCCGCCGGGTCGTACGGGTCCCCACCTTCGTCGGGTCCCGGGGGTGAGGCTGGTCGACTGGGGACGTACCCCTGTTGTTCGTCGCCCGCTGGAGTGGGCGCTCGGGTTGGGACGTACTGGGAGGCAAGTCGGCTGGGCTGGTTGGTCTCGGAATAAAGAGTGGGGGTCGGCGAAGGAATTGGGGATGACCCGGGGGAAGGAGGACGATCTCCTCGCTGGTGAAGGGCGAGGGTAGACGACAGGGGTGACGATGGCGTGGACTGTACTCGGTAAGGTGCCGAAAGTTCGGTGTTGACAACATAACGGAAGTTGACTGGGGAGGAGGGACGCATGAGTGGGCAGGTGAGTAGGAGGGGGAGATGGGGACGTCTCTTGGAGTTTCCCTGCGCTTATATGCGTTTCCCTGGCGGGGTTAGAATTTTTGAACTCCCTTATCGCGTCGTCGGCGAATACGTCATCCTTATCGACCCACTGGTTGTCCGAGTCGGGGTATCCCTTCCATTTGACCAGATACTGTAACTTGCGACTTCTGCCGAACCGCCGCGAATCTAGAATCTTCTCGACTTCGTATTCTTCTTCGCCTTCTACTAGATCGGGTGGTGGGCGCTGATAATTTGGTCCGTGCGTGGGTGTTTCACGATAAGGCGTCAGAAGGTCTACATGGAACACTGGGTGGATCTGCCACTGCGTGGGAAGTTCTAGTCGGTAATTGACTGCGGACATCACCTGAGCAACCTTGAATGGGCCGTGGCGTCTTGCCGCTAGTTTCGCCATTGGCTGATGGGTACGTAGGTGGCGTCCTTCTAGCCACACTTGGTCCCCTACTTGGAACTTGGGCGTATCTTTGGTTTTGATCCACCCTTGCTGCGCTTTGATCATCAGTGACTGCGCGCGCTGGCGGAGTTCCTTGAACTGTTTGACCCTGAGCTGCCACTTGTGGAATTGGCGATGGCCTATCGGTCCAATCAGCGCGTGGGTTGTATCCCATGAGGAGCTGAAACGGGGATTCTTTAGTGGTTTCGCTGGGCCAGTTATTGTGTGTAAACTCAGCCATGGGGAGGTAATGGATCCAGTCGTCTTGCCGTTCGTTGACCCAAAATCGCAGGTACTGTTCCAGCCATTGATTGGTGCGTTCAGACTGCCCATCCGTTCGCGGGTGGTAGGCCGTCGAGATATTCTGTTCGATCCCCAAGAGTTTGCATAGTTCGCGCGTAAACTTTGAGGCGAATCTGGGGTCTCGGTCGCTGATAATCTTCCCTGGGAGTCCAAATCGGGGAAACACGTGTTTGACGTAAAGGGCGGCTGTTCCTTCTGCCGATATTTCTTCTTGGCATGGGATGAAGAGGGACATCTTTGTACAGTCATGGTCCGTTATCGTGAGGATCGTGTCGCAGCCCTGTGCTTCGGGAAGTTTAGTGATGAAATCAAGCGCGATAGTTTCGAACGGCATAGCTTCGGGTTTTGGGAATATTGGGCGTAACGGCGCCTTGATGGCCCTGGTGTTGACCTTGATCCTCTGACAGTCGGCGCATCCTTTGACGTAGTCCATAACTTCGTTTCTCAGACCTGGCCACCAATAATATCGCTCTACGAGTTTGATGGTTCGACTGATCCCCGGGTGTCCGTATACTGGAGGGTCGTGATGGTTTTTGATGAGTTCTCGTTTCTCAAGGAGTCCTCCTGTAACTACCCGTCGTCCGTCCTTGTACCAGGTGCCTTCGATCTTCTTTAATCCGTGCGGGTCTACCCAAGGGCGGAGTTTGTCGTCGTCTTGGGCGTATACCGGATTTGTCTTTTCCATTTCTTGTACTGAGATCGTGGCGTTGATTCGAAGGGGGTCTTCCGTCGTATCTATTGCTGCGGCCCTGACGAAGATGTCATCGGGTAGTACCGTGACTTGGTCGTTATCTCCTTCCCCTTGATCGTAGTCTGGACGTCTAGATAGGGCGTCGGCTCTTCCATTTGCCGTTCCCTTGATATGGTGAATCTCAATATCATATTCAGAGAGTTCTAGTACTTCCCGGGCTACTCGGCGGCTTATCTTTTGCGGGGAGCGCCAGTATTGGAGGTTCATGTGATCTGAGAAAACTTTGATCTTGTGTGGAGATCCGGCTAGGTAGTGTCGCCAGTTTCGGAGTGCTTTGACGATTGCTAGCAGTTCCAAGTCGTATATGTCATAGTTTCGTTCCGCGGCGCTAAGGGTATTTGAATAGTACGCAATGGGATGTCTCTTGCCATCTTCCTTGCGTTGGAGTAGTACTGCTCCTACTGCGAATCCTGAGGCGTCCACTTCTAGTTCGAACTGATCTTCCAGTTTTGCGTGTGCGAGTACCGGTTCTTCTGTGACGAGCTTCTTGATTTTGTCAAAGGCTTCCTGTTCTGCGGTCGTCCAAGTCCATTCGGTGTCTTTGCGTGTGAGTTTGTTGAGGGGTCGTGCATGTGTGGCAAAATTTCGAATGAAAGCGCGGTAGAAGTTGCAGAAACCTAAGAACGATCGCACCTGTTTGACGTTTTTGGGGGTTGGCCAATCCCTGATGCCCGAAATTTTGACGGGGTCCATGCGTGTCACCCCCTTTTCAATGATTACCCCCAGGTAATCGATACTAGGGGCGTGGAAGATGCACTTTTCCGGTTTGAGGAACAGGTCGTTTTCTTCCAAGAGGTCCAGTACGTCGTGTACCGCGTCGATGTGTGCCTGTTCTGTGGATCGAGTGGCGATTCCTATGTCATCCATGTATACCCTGATGGTCGTCCCTTTTGTTTCATGGTACGCAATAAGGTCTTTGCAGATTTCGTTCATCATGGTTTGGAAGGTTGCCGGAGAGTTGGTTAGCCCGAAGAACATTACCGTTGGTTCGAAAAGTCCGTATTTTGTTTTAAACACCGCTTTCTCCTGGTCTCCTTCTTTAATCCTTACGTTATTGTACCCCCAGCGGATGTCCAATTTGGTGAATATGAACGCTCCGCTTAGGTCAGCGATGAGCTCTGGGATAAGCGGGAGAGGGTATTGGTTGCGTATAGTCCAATTGTTGATGTTCCGGTAGTCCTGTACGGGGCGTAGTTTTCCGTCCTTCTTTTTAATGAAGAAAAAGGATGATGCGTATGGAGATTTCGATGGTCTGATATATCCTTTGGCCAGTTGTTCGTCGATCCATTCTTTTAGCGCTACGTCTTCTGCTTGGCTCATGGGATAAACCTTGCAGTCGATAGTGTCCAGGGCGTTCGGCTTGAAGTCGATTGCGTGATCCCACGGTTTTGATAGTGGGAATCGGTTCGATTCTTCTTCGCTAAAGATTTTGACGTGCCTTTGATATTCTTCGGGTACCGTTTTTGCTTCCGTGTATTGCTTGGCCTCGATCGCCATTTCCGTGGACATTGTTGCGCGAAGGCGAGTATCTTCGAGGTCGCATTCCCTTTTGAGCTGTTTCTCGATCTTTTGCTTATTTGGTAGTAGCAGTTTCTCGAGTACAAGCCTGGCGATGACCGGATCTATTCGGGGTTTTGAGGGGTTTGTAGTTCGCAGGACTACTGGGTACTCAGCTTCGTTTAGGGTAGCGGAGGCCCATTGGATGTCGGGTTGGAAGGTTGCCAGCCAGGGATATCCTAGGATGATGTCCTCTCCTCCTACGTCGGTGACTAGGAATCTCATTTCTTTGATGATTCCCTTGGTTTGCACTTCTAGATCTACGTAATGGGTGATCTTGCCCCCTTTGTTGTGTGTGCCGTCGATGTTCCAGATCTTTCGATGTCGGTCTAATTCTCTGGAACCTAGCCTCATTCGTTTGACGAAGTCCGGATGTATAAAGTTGTTTGTGGCTCCGGAGTCCACTAATGCTCTTTTGTCGGCCATGGCGTAACTTGCGCGCAATGAAACTGGAACATGCATAGATTGATAGCGCGTTATGAACACAGAATTACACCGTAGTGCCCTCACCCAGGCCGTCGGGTTCAGGCGCTTTGAAAATCCTCTCGCCCCAATAGGTCCCGAACTACCAGATCCCTGGCCTCATCGTCGAGGTTTCGAACTCCGTTTATCCAGCTGGTCGCCCGTTCTTGTGGCGTATCAGTGGTGGCGCGGGCGCCGCGGCTACTGCCGCCGTCATCGTCAAGTTGGATCAGGGGTTCCTCGGCTACGCTTTGAACTTCTTCTATGAATGCCCCACGTCCTTGGCGCGGTTGCCAGTTCGCGTTGTTGCGCGGGTGGCGGGGCTGTCGACAGTCGCGTTGGAAGTGGCCCGCTTTGCCACAGTTGTAGCAAAGAAGATTCTTCTTGTTGATGATTCCTTGATTCTGTCGTCCCCCTTGTTGAGTGTACGGGGGTCTGGCGTAGTCGATTTCTTCGGATCCCGCGAGTCTGGCTCTAACCCTTCCTGGCGTGGTGTCCATGGCGTCAGGGTGATTCCTAAACGCCTGCCACCCTTGGCGCGGTTGCTGCGGACGATTTGGAGCATTGAACGTTCTGAGGGAGGTGTTGCCTGGCTTACCGGGTCCTGGGGGTTTACGTCCCCCCAAACGCGTCTGGAGGTGCATCCACTTGCGCTGTTGTTCCAACGCGGCTACCTTCCATTGTGCGTACGTGTTCGGGCTGTGGAAGTTGTAGGCATTCTTGTATAATTCCACTGGAAGTCCACTGGTGAATTTATCCAGGACGAGCGAGTCGTCGAAACGGTATCCTGCCTCTCGGACCGCCTTCTCGAATTTGGCGATGTATGAGTCGATGTCTTGTCCTTCCATGCGGAAGCCTTTCTGGAGCTCTTGTTGCGCCCTTTCTTTTTCGAGGGTGTCGGCGAACGTATTGTGGAAGCCAAGTTCGATAGCTTCCCAGATCCATTTGTCGTAGGGGCCGTGCTTGGCCTTGTAGGCCTTGATCCACTTGGTGGTGGAGAGGACCCATTCGTTGACATGTTCCCCCTGGATATAGGTCAGGAAGATTAGTGCTTTGCGATAGGGAAGGGTGAACGCAGGGTTGTCGTAATTGGTTTCTACGAATAGTTCCCATTGGGTGAGGAATTGTTGGACTTTGGTGCGGTCTCCGGTGAATACGAGGGGTTCCTTGCCCATGAACTTCTCGGGTTTGGTCCCGCTTGATACATTGGGTCCGGTGAAGAGGGGTCCTCCCGGATCGCCTCCTCCATCGCCTCCTCCTCCTCCTCCTCCGTGTCCTCCTGGAGGGGGGTCTTCTCCACGGCTGATGCGCGCAGGTTCCTGGAACGTGGCGGGTTGTTCGGTGATAGTAGTGGTCATGTCTGTGGGGATGGACTCAGCTAATAATCCCAACTGTGCTTCTTCTTCTTCGGCTTGTGCTTCGAGGATTCGAATTTCCTCTGGGTTGCTTCCCAACGAAGGGGATGGTGCGGGTGTTTTTGGAGTGGGAGAGCGGACTGGTTCTTCTTCTTGTCCGTCGATGGGGCCCCACTGGTCTCTGGTGGTGACTTCGCTTTGTAATATATCGAGTTTGAGGCTCGATCCTGCGGGTCGGACGACTTGTAGTTTGTAGTGGAGGGCGTCCCACTTGAGTTCTGTCCAACAGGTGTGTTCAAAGTTAAATTCTACCGGGATGAGTCCGGTCTTTCCGTCCTTGTAGGTGTAGAGGACTACGTAGCCTGGGTCTCCTTGCTCTGTCTGCCAAAAGGCCTCTTTGAGGTATTGCTTGGGGACGTTACGTTCCCCTCTTCTGTCAATGTGATAGGGTCGGAATGGAATCCAAAGGTCGCGGGTTGTCACTGCGGAAGCCACGTTGAAGGATCTTGGTCTTAATGTAACGTCTACCACGGACGTTTGCCTGACTTAGGCGCTGTTATAACGTGGGTTCCCTCGGGGATGGAATCTGCGTGTATCCGCTAGCGGGAAGACTGCGGGATGAGGTTGGTACGTGCCGGTGGAATCCCTATACGTATAGAGGGATTCTTCTACGGGGACTCCTGCTGGTGGGCTAGGGACGGTGTGGACGTATTCCCACTGAAGGTTGTCGACAATGTAGTAACAGTGAGTCGGACGGGCGGTCCTGGCATTGAGATATTCGAAGACGAGGTGGCACGTAGTTCCGGGTGGGTAAGGTACGATCGGCGAATCTACCATTCACGAAGAGATATGGAGATAGTGTCACGGGGATCCCTCTTGGTCTCGAAGGGATATGCCGGAGCTAGTTCACTTAAGGGCGACTACGGGCCCTTAGCACAGAAGACGAGTTAGACGGTGGTATTCGAAGAAGACCAAGATGGAGATCCTGGTCCGTGATACTACAAGCTTAAATACATGTAAGGGAGTCAGTTCTGACTCCGCTCGAACTTGTAGATAGCCAATAGCGTAAGTAGCGTATCCTAATAATAGAATGCGCAGTCGTCATCGTAATCCACAACACGTACAACAATAGGGTTATCAGTCAGCGAGCCAAATCACAATCACGTACAACAATAGGGGTCATCAGTCAGCCGAAACACGAGGCAGTAAGATCCGAAGTCCATGACACATTACATCCGACATACCGAGTCATCGCGGATACGTCAGAGTCCACGACCGGGCCGAGCAGTCCGAGAACCGAATGTAACAGATTTTGTCGAACGCTTCTTGTTCCGTTGCGGTCCATGTCCATTCCGTGTCCTTCCGTGTGAGTTTGTTAAGGGGGCGTGCGTGTGTGGCAAAATTTCGGATGAAAGCGCGATAAAAATTGCAGAAACCTAGGAACGATCGCACCTGTTTGACGTTTTTGGGGTTTGGCCAGTCCTTAATGCCGGAAATTTTGACGGGGTCCATGCGTGTCACCCCCTTTTCAATGATTACCCCCAGGTAATCGATGCTTGGTGCGTGGAAGATACATTTTTCCGGTTTGAGGAATAGATCGTTTTCCTCTAGTAGGTCTAGGATGTCGTGTACCGCGTCGATGTGTGCTTGTTCCGTGGATTGGGTTGCTATGCCTATGTCGTCCATGTATACTCTGATGATCGTACCCTTTGTTTCATGGTACGCGATAAGGTCCTTGCAGATCTCATTCATCATGGTTTGGAAGGTCGCCGGAGAATTGGTCAGCCCGAAAAACATTACCGTTGGTTCAAAAAGTCCGTATTTCGTTTTGAACGCGGCCTTTTCCTGGTCTCCCTCTTTGATCCTTACGTTGTTGTAGCCCCAACGAATATCCAGTTTGGTGAATATGAACGCTCCGCTCAGGTCTGCGATGAGTTCCGGGATGAGTGGGAGGGGATATTGGTTGCCTATTGTCCAGTTGTTGATATTCCGGTAGTCCTGTACAGGGCATAGTTTTCCGTCCTTCTTTTTGATGAAGAAAAAGGATGATGCGTACGGGGATTTAGAGGGTCTGATGTATCCTTTGGCCAGTTGTTCGTCGATCCATTCTTTGAGCGCTTTGTCTTCCGTCTGACTCATTGGGTAGATTTTGCAGTCGATTGTGTCCGGTGCGTTTGGTTTGAAGTCAATTGCGTGATCCCAGGGTTTTGCCAACGGGAAGCGATTGGATTCTTCTTCGCTGAAGATTTTGACGTGTCGCTGGTATTCTTCTGGGACTGCTTTCTTTTCCGTGTACTGCTTGGCTTCTATAGCCATTTCGGTTGACATTGTTGCGTGTAGACGAGCGTCTTCGAGGTCGCACTCCCGTCGTAGCTGTTCTTCGATTTTCTGTTTGTTGGGGAGTAGCAGCTTTTCGAGCACTAGTCGTGCTATGATTGGATCTACTCGTGGTCTTGTGGGGTTGGTGGTGCGGAGAACAACTGGATACTCAGCTTCATTAAGTGTAGCCGTCGCCCATTGGATATCGGGCTGGAAGGTCGCCAGCCATGGATACCCCAATATTATATCTTCTCCTCCTACGTCGGTTACTAGGAATCGCATTTCTTTGACAACTCCCTTGGTTTGTACTTCCAGATCCACGCAATGGGTGATCTTGCCCCCTTTGTTGTGCGTGCCGTCAATGTTCCAGATCTTTCGATGACGGTCTAGTTCCTTGAGGCCTAGCCTCATTCTCTTGACGAAATCCGGATGTATGAAGTTGTTGGTGGCTCCGGAGTCCACTAGTGCTCTTTTGTTGGCCATGGCGTAACTTGCGCGCAATGAAACTGGAACATGCATAGATTGATAGCGCATTATGAACACAGAATTACACCATAATGCCCTTACCCAGGCCGTCGGGTTCAGGCGCTTTGAAAATCCTCTCGCCCCAACAGATCCCGAACTACCAGGTCCCTGGCTTCATCGTCAAGGTTTCGAACTCCGTTTATCCAGCTGGTTGCCCGTTCTTGTGGCGTATCAGTGGTGGCGCGGGCGCCACGGCTACTGCCTCCGTCATCTTCGAATTGGATTAGAGGTTCGTCTTGGACGCTCTGGACTTCTTCTATAAACGCCCCCCTTCCCTGGCGGGGTTGCCAGTTCGTGTTGGTGCGCGGTTTGCGGGGTTGGCGGCAATCACGGGACATGTGTCCAAGCTTTCCGCAGTTGTAGCAGTTGATGTTCTTCATATCTACAACTCCTTTTCCTTGGGAACGTCCTCCCTGTGTCGTATACGGAGGTCGAGCGTAGTCGATTTCTTCGGAGCCGGCAAGGTGGGCTCTAACCCTTCCTGGGGTGGTGTCCATTGCGTCGGGGTGGTTTCTAAACGCTTGCCATCCCTGGCGTGGCTGCTGGGGGCGGTTTGGGGCGTTGAACGTTCTTATGGAAGTATTGCTCGGCTTACCGGGTCCCGGGGGTTTACGTCCCCCCAAACGCGTTTGTAGATGCATCCATTTGCGCTGCTGCTCGAGCGCCGCCGTCTTCCACTGGGCGTAAGTGTTTGGGCTGTGGAAATTGTAGGCGTTCTTGTAGAGTTCCACCGGTAGTCTGCTGGTGAATTTGTCGAGGACTAGGGAGTCGTCGAAGCGATACCCGGCTTCCCTGACCGCCTTTTCAAACTTGGCGACATACGAGTCAATGTCTTGCCCTTCCATTCGGAAGCCTTTCTGAAGTTCTTGTTGCGCTCGCTCTTTCTCGAGAGTGTCCGCGAACGTGTTGCGGAAGCCAAGTTCTATGGCCTCCCAGATCCATTTGTCGTAGGGCCCATGTTTGGCCTTGTATGCCTTGACCCATTTAGTGGTGGATAGGACCCACTTGTTGACGTGATCTCCTTGGATGTAGGTGAGGAAGATCAGCGCTTTTCGGTAAGGGAGGGTGAACGCAGGGTTATCGTAGTTGGTTTCTACGAACAGCTCCCATTGGGTGAGGAACTGTTGGACTTTGGGGCGATCCCCGGTGAATACGAGGGGTTCCTTGCCCATAAACTTCTCGGGCTTGGTTCCACTTGACACGTTTGGTCCAGTGAAGAGTGGTCCTCCCGGGTCTCCTCCTCCGTCATCTCCCCCTCCGCCGCGACTGATACGCGTGGGTTCCTGGAACGTAGTGGGTTGTTCGGTGATAGTAGTGGTCATGTCTGTGGGGATGGACTCAGCTAGCAATCCTAGTTGTGTTTCTTCTTCTTCTGCCTGTGCTTCGAGGATGCGGATTTCCTCGGGGTTGCTTCCCAATGATGGGGAGGGTGCTGGTGTCTTGGGAGTCGGGGAGCGGACTGGTTCTTCTTCTTGTCCGTCGATAGGTCCCCACTGGTCTCTAGTGGTCGTCTCGCTTTGATGAATGTCGAGGTGGAGGCCTGATCCTGCGGGTCTGATGACTTGTAATTTGCCGTGGATTTCGTCCCACTTGATTTCCGTCCAACACGTGTGGTCGAAGTTGAATTCTACCGGGATAAGTCCGGTTTTGCCGTCTCTGTAAGTGTAGAGGACTACGTAGCCTGGGTCTCCTTGTTCTGTCTGCCAAAATGCTCCTTTGAGGTATTGTTTAGGGACGTTGCGTTCCCCTCTTCTGTCGATGTGATACGGTCGAAACGGGATCCAGAGATCGCGGGTTGTTACTGCGGAAGCCACGTTGAAGGATCTTGGTCTTAATGTAACGTCTACCACAGACGTTCGTCTGACTTAGACGCTGTTGTGGCGTGGGTTCCCTCGGGGATGGAATCTGTGGTTGTCCGAGTGCTCTGGAAAGACTGTGGGATGCGGCCAATACGTGCCTGTAGAATCTCTGTAGGTGTATAACATTTCCTCGACTGGAACGTTCGGGGGTGGACAAGGGACTTTGCGGATATACTCCCACTCGAGGTTGTCGACGATGTAGTAACAGTGAGTTGGTCGAGCGGTACGGGAGTTGAGGTATTCGAAGACGAGGTGACACGTGGTACCAGGTGGATAAGTCACGGTCGGCTGATCTACCATTCACGGAGGAAGATGGAGATGAGGTCACGGGGATCCCTTCTTGGTCACAGAGGGATATGCCGGAGCTAGTTCACTTAGGGATGCGACAAGCCCCTAGTTCGGAAGACGAGTAGAAGGTGTGGTAATTGAAGAAGACCAAGATGGGGATCCTGGTCCGTAGTACTACAAACTTAAATACAAGTAAGGGAGCTAGTTCCAGCTCCGCTCGAACTTGTAAGTAGCCAATAGCGTAAGTAGCGTACTCTAATAATAGAATGCGCAGTCGTCCTCATAATCTGAAACACGTACAACAATAGAGCCTTAGTCACCAAGCCTAATCGCAATCACGTACAACAATAAGGGTCATCAGTCAGCACAACACGAGGCGGTAAGATCCAAAGTCCATGACGTATTACTGCTAACGTGCCGAGTCATCACGAACACGTCAGAGTCCACAACCGGTCCGGGCAGTCCGAGAGCGAAACGTAACAAGGACACCCTTGGAGTCTTTGCAGTTGAACTATATCAACGTGTCACACCTGTTAGACTCTGTGTACTTGCAAGACTGAGTATAGAGAAGTGTCAGACACTTTGGGCGAGGAGCCCTAACTACAGAGTAGTGGCACATATCATGTCACACCCCAGACCACTCGTATTTCATAGCAATAAGACAATAGATATCTTTGCTTGATACTTGTGTGATATTGAACCCCTTGAACCCATGTCCCTGCTAGGACATAACATAAGCCAAGTCTACAACCCCCGACACACCAGGGACACCACTACCTCACAGTAGGGTGAGTGACAATCCAAGAGGACGCATCAGCCAATGCCCAGAACAACCACAGAACCCCCAGAACAACAAACCAGGTGATGGATCCTCTTTGACACAAGAGGCCGCTTCAGCAACTCCCCACACAAAACAAAACCCAGAAACAGACCACAATTGTGGCTAGTATCAGTGTCACCCTCGAACCAGACAACAACTGGACCCCAGTCCAAACCAGAACCCAAGACGACCTCCCACACCATGTTAATAGCGGCCAACTAGGAAAAGGAGCTCACTGGACCATAGAACCAGACTGACCACCTTGCTACAAGTGCCTTATACTTCCGAAACGCGTACCACATATCAACCTCAAGTGTCACCCCACAAAGATACACTGAAGGACTCAGCTGGTGGAATGAAACAGACGAACAAAACCCAGACACACCTATAGCAGGAAGCTCTAGGGGAACATACGGACTCTGACAGAGCCAACCAGAAAGCTCAGACGAAGAAGACCAAAACTCAGTATCCTCCCACTCCTCTAACAACCACCTCACCCTCATCATACCTCCACAAGCTTCATCTCATGCCAGCCCCACCATCCCCACCTGGATAGAACCATCCCCACTAGAACCAGATCAACCAGAAGTGTTCCCAACCCCAATACCACCCATCAGAGTACCTTCACCAGTTCAACCACCACAGAACCCCAACAACGATCAAACAGCACCCACCATGTCCACAACAACCACCCCAGCCACCCCACACACCAGTGCCAGTGGAGGACTCAAAGGAGTAGCACCTACTGCCTTCACCGGAAACAGAACAGAGAGTAGCCAGTTCAAAAGAGAACTACTACGATACATCAAGTTAAATAGCAAACATGAGCTCATCAAGCAACCCTATTCACAAGTCCTGT
Organism: Lactarius vividus; assembly: GCA_021527035.1. Classification (NCBI taxonomy): domain Eukaryota; kingdom Fungi; phylum Basidiomycota; class Agaricomycetes; order Russulales; family Russulaceae; genus Lactarius; species Lactarius vividus. The sequence continues at coordinate 602,998 of JAKELG010000008.1, read as the reverse complement.
TCGCCCTCACACTGTTCAAGGGACCTGGAGTACAACTATGGGTCAATCAAACAGAAGACAACATGGAAGCGGCACTAGCAGACCACACCAAAACCCTCACCAAAGACAGTGAAGACCTATGGGATGGATTCATCAGAACCTTCGACAGGGATTGGACCGACACCCTGAACAAAGAGAAAGCTTATCAAAAGCTGATCAACCTAAAGATGCAAGGTGGAGCACTAGACAATTACATCCTTGACTTTGAAAACCTTGCAGGAATAGCAGGATGGGACAGAAACACACCAGGAACAATAGAGTTCTTCAAAAGAGGCCTACCAACAGGCGCATATTGTGCTTGCCTCATGAGGACCACCATACCAAACACCATGGACGAATGGCAAGCTGCTGCCAGAGCAGAACACCAACAATGGCAGCTCCTGAAGTCAGGACCAGGAACTAGAAACACTGGCCCCACACAAAGTGTAAGCCAGAACCAAAACTGAACCAGAAGGGACCCCAATGCTATGGATGTCAACACTATGACCACTACACCCTTCAAGAAACTCACTGAAGAAGAAAAGAAGACACCCATGAAGGAGGGACACTGCTTCAAGTGCAGACAACAAGGGCACATGGCCAGAAATTGCCAACACCAAAACACCCCAAGTCAGACAAAAGTCCAAGCCACAGACACCCAAGAAGCAGACACAGCACCCCTCTACACCCAAGAAGCGAGCACATCATCAGTGTCAGTTGCCACAACAGAGGACAAAGTCTGACAAGCCTATGCACTCATTCAAGGCATGTCAGAAGAGGAAAAGAGATGTTACTATGCCCTTGACCAGGATTTTTGCAATGCCGACCTATGAGAGCTGATAGGAAGGCTAATTCAATGTATAGTGTTCACGATAGTGCCATGACAATCCAAGTCCTTGTTCACCTATACTACAAAGATGCTCAAGTGAATGTGCTCCTAGACAGTGGAGCTACAGACAACCTCATAGACCGAAACCTGATCCAGAAACTAGGACTGGGAACCACACCTCTACAACCCCCAATGATAGTCCAAAATGTAGATGGATCACTAAACAAAGATGGCACCATAACAGAAAAGTGCCAACTATGGATAAAAAGAGGAGAAAAGGAAACTGTGTTCCAATTTTTCATGACCAGTCTAGGAGAAGATAGAATGATATTTGGCTACCCATGGTTCAAACCAGAAAACCCAGTCATCGACTGGAAGAAACAAGAACTAAAAGGAGAACCTGTCACTGTCCTAACTGGAGGATATTGTTTTTGTCATGATCATGTGACATGTGATGTGGCTTGGGAGAAATTCAGACTGACACCAGGACTGACAGCAAGGCAAAATGCTGGCAATTGTCAAAATGCTTACGCGTTCTCTTGGTTTGCTTAGAAACTAGTCATGAAAACCACAGTCTGTATAGTATAAATATGAGACTCATATGTCTGTAGTTACTTTGTCTGAGCTTTGTAGAAATCCCAGCCAAATTTTGCACATCTGGAGTGAACAGCGTGTCCCTCTCGTCTCGTACATTTTCCTAGCGAGCTAAACCCTCGCTCACCATCCACACTCTCTAAGTCAGAACCCTTGACATCGGGTTCTGTCTTGATCCGTTTCCGTCGCCGCATTAAGCCCATCCAGCTTATCGCCGCAGGTCTCCCGAACATTCCGGCTGGAACGTAACAGTTTTAGAAGAAAATGACACCAAGAAGCAAAAATTGTGACAAGTACCACAACCTTTGACCCAGTAAAAGAAACGGAAATACCAGAAGAATACCAACTCCACCATAAAGTATTCACTGACGAAGAAGCACAACGCTTCCCCCCAGAAAGAGAAGAAGATCACCCCATCACACTGCACCCAGACACACCTAATAAAATCAACTGTAAAATATACCCACTTCCCCCACAAGAAGATGAAGCATTAAAAGTGTACCTAGAAGAAAACATAGCCAAAGGATACATCTACGAAGGAAGCTCCCCCTATGCATCATCCTTCTTCTTCAGAAAGAAAACAGACGGAGGGCTGTGCCCCATCCTCGACTATAGACCCCTAAATGCATGGACAGTAAAGGACACTTACCCCCTGCTGCTCATATCTGATATCCTAACAAACCTACATGGGAAGACACTGTTCTCCAAGTTCAACATCAGGTGGGGGTACCATAATATTCGCATCAAGGAAGAAGACCAATGGAAAGCGGCCTTCAAAACACCTAGGGGATTGTTCATACCCAGAGTTATGACCTTTGGCCTCACAAACGCACCAGCCACCTTTGCAAGAACAATGAGCAGAATACTTCGACCACTCATGGACAAGTACCCAAAAGAGTTGTTCGTCTATATAGACGATGTCTTAATAGCCACAGAAGAAGACACCACGTGCCACAGACAAATTGTCCACGAGTTCCTGGAAATATGTGAGAAGGAATCCTATTTCCTGAAAGTGACCAAGTGTGTATTCGAACAAAGAAAGATCCTGTAACATCTACCATGGACGTTGGCCTGACTTAGGTGTCGGTGTAATGTGGGTTCCCTTCTGGGCAGAAATGATGGTTGTCGGGAGAGTCAGGGAAGACTGTGGGATGGCGCTGATAGGCCCCAAGGTGATCTCGATAAGTGTAGAGGGGGAGGTTGAGAGGAACGTTCGGGGGAGGATTAGGGACTTTACGGATATACCTCCAACTGGGATGGTCAACGATGTAGTAACACTTGTAGGGTCTAGTGACACGGGAGTTGAGATACTCAAAGACGAGATGACACGTGGTACCAGGCAGGTAAGTCACAGTCTGCGTATCCACCATTCACAAGGGAACTGGGGATGAAGGTCACAGGGATCCCTTCTTGGTCTAAGGGATATACCGGAGCTAGTTCACTTAAGAGTCTCACAGACTCTTAGCACAGTAGACAAGTTAGGATGTGGTATTTGAAGAAGACCAAGATGGGAATCCTGGTCCGTACTACTATGAGCTTCAATACACCTAAGGGAGCCAGTTCCAGCTCCGCTCGAACATGTAGATAGCCAATGGCATAAGTAGCATGAACCCTAGTACAGCGATCCTAGGGATCAGTCATCCATATTGTAATATTGTACACGTACAACAATAGCAGACATCAGTCAGCACAGTAAGCTCCATCACGTACAACAATAGGGAGCATCAGTCAGCGGAACACGAGGCGGCAAGATCCAAAGTCCATGACACATTACTGCTGACACGTTGGGTCATCACGAACACGTCAGAGTTCACAACCAGGCCGGGCAGTCCGAGAATGAAACGTAACATCACCCCCTTTTCAGGTTCAAGCCCCAGCTTGACTGCGCATGACCGCAAGGGGGTTTGTGCCAAGGGATCACATGTGACAAATCACCTCTATCTCCTTGGCATCTTCTTCCACTTGAGGACCCCGGTGGAACGAGGATCGCTCGTTCTCGATGTGGTCGACTGTGTGAGCACGCTGGAGTCGGGCTACACACTGGTTCCTCTTGATCTCTATGTGCACCAGCTTCATCTGTTCTGCCACGACCCGATGCTGTTGGGTGCACCAGCCGAGAGTCATGCACTGATAGCGGTGCACCTTGGCCACGAGGGTGAGGTCCTTCATGTGAAGGAGCACTTGATCAACCGAGTCGACTAGTCCCGCATTGGAGAGCAGGAACGTGAGGTCGTTGCTGGTGTAAGTGGGGGAAGCGGACTGTCCCTCGAAATAGGGAATGGCGTGGACAGGCTTGCTGTATTGCTGGTTGTTCCCAGCATAGAAGGCCAGGATGAAGGGGTTGGCAGTGAGGATGAGCTGAGTATACTGGGCTGGCCAAAGACGTTCTTGAGCGTCTCGAATCTGGAATGGAATGTAATGTACTCCCTGGTTGAACTGATATCCCCTGGGCGGGGGAGTCTCTGACCGATCTTCGGCCTCTGACACATGTTCCTCCTCTTGATCATGGCGAAGCGCGGATTGAGGTGGCGCCGGTAGTGTGAGAGCTTCCCTGGTGGGTCCGCATAACAGGGGGGTTTCCAAGTGTGTCGTGGTGAGATGGGTGGTGTAACGCAAATACGGATGCATCTCGAGGTGTTTGGCTGGGTCGTATGGATCCCTGCCTTCGTCAGGTCCCGGTGGTGCCACTGGTCTGCTGGGCACATATCCCTGTTTGTTGCCCGCTGGAGTAGGCGCTCTGGTGGGGATGTAGTTGCTCCCGAGTTGGCTGGGCTGATTGGTCTCGGAATAAAGAGTGGGGGACGGCGAAGGAATTCAGGATGATGTGGGGGAAGTAGGATGACTTCCTCGTTGGTAAAGGGAGAGGGTAGATGACAGGGGTGATGATGGCATGGACTGTGTTTGGTAAGGAGCTGCCAGACTGGTATCAACGACATAGCGGAAGTGAACTGGGGAGGAAGGGCACATGAGTGATGGTGGCAGTAGTGGAAGGAGATGGGGACATCTCTTGGGATTTCCCTGCGCTTATATGTGCTTCACGAGCGGGGTTGGAATTTTTGAATTCCCAAATGGCATCGTCTGTGAACATGTCATCCTTATCGACCCACTGATTATCCAAGTCTGGGTATCCCTTCCATTTGACCAAATACTGCAACTTGCGACTTCTGCCGAAATGCTGAGAGTCTAGAATCTTCTCAACCTCATATTCTTCCTCGCCACCGACTAGATCCGGTGGTGGGTGCTGATAATTGGGTCCGTGTGTGGGTGTTTTGCAATAGGGCGTAAGGAGATCCACATGGAACACTGGGTGGATCTGCCACTGTGTGGGAAGTTCTAGGCAATAATTGACTGCAGACATCACCTGAATGACCTTGAATGGGCCGTGGCATCTGGCCACTAGTTTTGCCATTGGTTGATGCGTATGTAGGTGGCATCCTTCCAGCCATACTTGATCCCCAATTTGGAACTTGGGCGTATCTTTGGCCTTGATCCACCCCTGCTGCGCTTTGATCATCAGTGATTGCGCGTGCTGTCGGAGTTCTTTAAACTGTTTGACCCTTAACACTACTTGTGGGATAGGGGACGGTCGATCCGTCCAGTCGGCATGGGGGTTGTATCCCATGAGGAGCTGGAATGGAGATTCCTTAGTGGTTTCGCTAGGCCAATTGTTATGCGTGAACTCAGCCATGGGGAGATAGTGGATCCAATCGTCTTGTCGCTCGTTGACCCAGAACTGCAAATATTGCTCCAGCCATTGGTTGGTGCGTTCAGATTGTCCATCGGTGCAAGGATGATAAGTGGTGGAAATATTCTGTTCGATACCAAGGATCTTGCATAATTTGCGCATGAACTTTGATGCGAATCGTGGGTCCCTGTCACTGATTATTTTGCCAGGTAATCCGAATCGGGGGAAGACGTGTTTCATGTACAGGGTGGCAGTCCCTTCAGCCGATATTTCTTCTTGACAGGGAATAAACAGGGACATCTTCGTGCAATCATGATCCGTTATCGTGAGGATTGTATTGCAGTCTTGTGCCACTGGAAGTTTAGTGATAAAGTCAAGAGCGATAGTTTCAAATGGCATAGCTTCTGGTTTGGGGAATATTGGGCGCAGTGGCGCTTTGATGGCCCTGGTGTTGACTTTGATTCTTTGACAGTCAGCGCATCCTCTGACATAGTCCATAACTTCTTGATGTAGTCCAGGCCACCAGTAATATCGTTCTACAAGCTTGATAGTACAGCTGATTCTGGGGTGTCCATATATGGGAGGGTCATGATGCGTTTTGATGATTTTGTGCTTCTCATGGAGTCCTCCGATGACCGCATGTCTTCCATCTTTGTACCATGTGCCTTTGATCAGTTTGAGACCATGTGGGTCTACCCATGGGTGTATCTTGTTGGCATCTTGTGCGTATATCGGATTGATCTTCTCCATTTCCTTTACTGATATAGTGGCGTTGATTCAGAGTGGGTCGTCAGTGGTGTCCAATGATGTTGCTCGGACGAAGACTTCATCTGGCAGCACCGTAACGTGTTCATTATTGCCTTCTCCTTGGTTGTAGTCTGGGCGTCTGGACAGGGCATCGGCTCTTCCATTTGCTGTTCCTTTAATATGGTGAATCTCAATATCATATTCGGAGAGTTCAAGTACTTCCCGGGCTACTTGGCGGCTTATCTTTTGCGGGGAGCGCCAGTATTGTAGATTCATGTGATTCAAGAAGACTTTGATCTTGTGTGGAGATCCCGCCAAGTAGTGACGCCAGTTTCGAAGTGCCTTGACGATTGCTAGGAGTTCTAGGTCGTAGATGTCATAGTTCCGTTCTGCTGCACTAAGGGTGTTGGAGTAGTATGCAATGGGGTGTCTCTTGCCGTCTTCTTTGTGCTGGAGTAGTACTGCTCCTACTGCAAATCCTGATGCGTCTACTTCCAGTTCGAATTGATCTTCTAGGTTGGCGTGTGCGAGTACTGGTTCTTCTGTGACAAGTTTCTTGATTTTGTCGAACACTTCTTGTTCCACTGTTGTCCATGTCCATTCGATCTCTTTGTGCGTGAGTTTGTTGAGGGGTCGTGCATAGGTGGCAAAATTTCGAATGAAAGCGCGATAAAAATTGCAGAAGCCTAAGAAAGATCGCACCTGATTGACGTTCTTTGGAGTGGGCCAGTCTTTGATGCTGGAAATTTTGACAGGGTCCATATGAGTCACCCCCTTTTCAATGATTACCCCCAGGTAATCGATGCTAGGAGCGTGAAAGATGCATTTCTCAGGTTTGAGGAAAAGGTCGTTTTGTTCCAGTAGGTCCAATACGTCGTGTACTGTGTCGATGTGTGCCTGTTCATTAGACCATGTTGCAATGCCAATGTCGTCCATGTATACCCTGATAACTGTTCCCTTTGTTTCGTGGTAGGCGATGAGGTCTTTACAGATTTCGTTCATCATGGTTTGGAAGGTAGCTGGGGAGTTTGTCAGTCTGAAGAACATTACAGTGGGTTCAAAGAGTCTGTAATGCATTTTGAACGTGGCTTTCTCCTGATCTCCCTCCTTGATGTGTCCGTTGTTATATCCCCAGCGAATGTCGAGCTTAGTGAATATGAATGCTCCACTGAGGTCGGCGATAAGTTCAGGTATAAGAGGGAGTGGATATTGATTGCGTATGTATGGTCCATTTGTTGATGTTCCGGTAGTCCTGTACTGGGCATAGCTTTCTGTCCTTCTTTTTGATGAAGAAAAAGGATGATGCGTACAGGGATTTTGATGGTCTAATGTATCCCTTTGCCAGTTGTTCGTCAATCCATTCCTTCAATGCTTTGTCTTCTGCTTGGCTCATTGGATAAACTTTGCAGTCGATGGTGTCTGGAGCGTCTGGTTTGAATTCAATGGCGTGGTCCCATGGTTTGGAGAGAGGAAAGCGTTGGGATTCTTCTTCGCTGAAGATTTTGACATGTCACTTGTATTCTTCCGGAACTGCTTTCTTCTCTGTGTATTGTCGGGCTTTGATGGCTAGCTCAGTGGACATAGTGGCTTGGAGTCGCGTTGCTTCCAGATCGCATTCCTGTTGCAGTTCTTCTTCAACATGTAGTTTGTCGGGTATGCCCAATACCTTCTGGAGTATGAGTCGAGCGATGACAGGGTCTATGCGTGGCTTGGTGGGGTTGATAGTTGTTACGATTTTCCCCTCTCTTTCTCTTGGACACTTCCATTCCTCGCTTCTCATTCCCATATCCCACCTTGATACGTTCATAACTCCTTATGCGCCCAACCGTTTCTGATGAACTCTTCGCCGCACGATACGCCTTTACGCCCCCTTTCTTGTATATCAAAGTTCACGGCGCTCCGGGCTCAGCTGACTCGCACATGACCCCATGCAATCACCATGTTTCCTACTATAGCTGCACCTTTGTTCCGCCTTTGTTCAGAACCCAGGTATCACGCCATATGTTTGTTGCGTACAAACATCCTGTACTAGTATATAAGTTGCACGCTACCTAGCTTGTACGGTAGACTTGACTTCTTGTGTAATACCACATCGTTGTCAATCCACGAACAACTTTACGCTCGCTGTTTTGCTTGAGCACGACTTTGGTTCACCTTTGCGCTTGAACCCCCGAACTTCCCGACCACCACCTGCATGCCCGAGGAGGCCGTGTGGTGCTTATTCATCATCGAACTTGGTCTTACCCGACCTTCTTGCATCCCGTTACCTCGGCCTGAGTGACTTAGTGACGTGCACGTCGCACATAATGTTCCTGTGGTAATGTTACATTAAGTCAAGTCTCTCACAACCCTGGCGACTAGTAGGAGTCGCACGAAATTCCAGCCGCAGTACATCAATCGGTACCTCACCGACGAACTCTCCAGCCACAAAAAAGGTGCAGTAATCTGGGAAGAAATCCACAACCAAGAAGGGTACTTCATTTTCGACGCCAAAAATCAGGAATACCACCAAGTCCATTACTTCGACGACCTTTGTATCTGGGCCTATATCGACTACGACCCAAAACAAGGATGGTGGTACACCTACAAAGCTGTCCCTCCACAATTCGGCGCAGGACCCCTCGGGTCAACCAACATCACAGGAATTAACATCGACCCAGACGAATCAACCACCCTTACTCCCATACAGCCAGAGATGGCCACCAACACTCAGGTTGCCACCAGCCTTACTACTGCGGGAGCCTCCGGCTCGGGCAGTGGAGGACCACATGCTACAGGAGGTCGATTGGCTGCTCAGATGGGCGGAGCAACTCATAGCTCTAGCGCCCAGCCAACGATGGGGTCGAGCGGTGGCCCAACTGCTGGACCTAGTGGAGGCATACATGGTAGCAGTGGAGGCCCACCGGGCGGTGGTGCCCCTGGTGGTGGCGGAGGTGGTCTGGGTGGCGGAGCCCCTGGTGGTGGCGCCCCAGGAGGAGGTGCGCTCCCCGTGGGCCCAGCTGGGGCAGTACCAGCACCGGGAGGGGGCAAACTTTGGGGCAACCCACCACCCGTCTTCGAGGGAAATCGAGAGGAGAGTCGAAACTTTCTTCGATCCTTTCGAATTTATTGAGGAATGAACCCAACCGTGGACCAGCTCACAATACCCTATTCAAGGGCCATGACCTTCCTCTCGTACATGAGGGGGCATCTGGTGGACGATTGGGTAGATGAGCAAACCACGTGGCTAGACACCCAGATAGCAGGAGGAGTACTGCATAACGAAGAAAATCTATGGAACACGGTCCTTGACCGGTTCACAAATGCCTACACCAACACCACCGAACGAACCAGAGTGCGCCAAGACATTGATAAGTTGAAGATGATTGGCGAAGATATCGACATGTATATCGCAAAATTCCAGAACCTCACGACCAAAGCTGGCTACAATCCAGACGAAGCCAATGTCATCGAGAAATTCCAAGCAGGACTCCCTGACAACCTCGTAATCAATGCCATACGCTTTCAACACCCAGTTACATGGGATCAATGGAAAGCGGTGGCACGACTTCAGCAAGCTGAATATCTCATGCTGAAACCCCGCCTCACACGCAATCGACAAGGTGAAAAACGAGGGGGTCACACCCGAGATCAGTGGGTCCAAGCCCTTAACAAGGCATGTGACCCAAACACCATGGATATTAGCCGCACTAGAGCCCGCGCAACCCTCACAGACACTGAGAAGCAAAGGATGGTTGCAGAGGGGAGATGTTTCCAATGCGGAGAGAAGGGTCATGTGTCGCGTAATTGCCCACAAAAAGGCACTCGCGTTGCTCAGACCACAAGCGGAGGAGAAGCGCCTCCTCCCGTCCCCTCTACCCCCGCAGTATCGCCTTCCCCCCTCGTTACTCGAGTCACCGTATCAGCAAACCGCATACTGTCAAATGATGAAGTGGCTGACGCTCAGATCGCAGCGTTGGCTGCTCAACCAAAAGAGGTGCGGGACCTCTTGGTGGAGAAGCTTTTTGGAGGAAAGGATTTTCCGAACGCCTAAACCTGTCGGCCTGGGCAAAGGTGCTACATGTGTACTATAGCAGATATCGATCTATGTGAATCCCAGTTCTTTTCAAATCTGCAAACGCAATGGCCGAACGACAGGTCCTGTTGGACTCTGGAGCAACCGACAACTTTATTTGTGCGGAGCTGCTCAAATGAACACATCTTGGGACCCGACCCGTCTCCACTCCCATCACCATATGGAACGTTGACGGAACTTACAACCGAGATGGCGCAATAACCCAGTACACCGATTTGGCGGTGCAGACTGGTGAGCACACGAAGACACTTCGTTTCCTGGTAACCAACCTAGGAAAAGATGAAGCGATCCTGGGCTACCCCTGGTTCTCGGCCTTCGAGCCTGAGATAGAATGGAGGAACGCCACGCTGAATGAAAACTTCCAACCAGTCGTAATCTCCAGCCTGAATCTCCAGACTGATGCCATGCCCCTGGAAGCTGCCATCAGGGCTCTGCAGGCATATGAGCTCAATGAGGAGGCGTGGGAGCAGGTTGTGAACGAAGAATCGGAGCCAAGCATTACATTCCTGCGAAAGACAACCACCGCGTCGGAACTCGCTCAGCAGGAAGCAGCAAAGAGGCAGGTTTGAACGTTCGAGGAAATGGTTCCTCCGGAATATTGGTCACACCATAAGGTGTTTAGCAAAGAAGTGTTGTACCGATTTCCCCCGTCCCATATATGGGACCACTCCATTGAATTACTCCCCGACACACCCACCACCCTTGACTGCAAAGTATACCCCTTGACTGCAAACGAAGGAGAGGCACTCACAGCCTTCCTGAACGAACAACTCGAGAAGGGATACATTCGCCCTTCAAAGTCTGCCTACGCGTCACCTTTCTTCTTTATCAAAAAGAAAGATGGAAAACTACGCCCAGTACAGGACTACCAACATCTCAACGAACTCACTGTAAAGAACCACTATCCCCTCCCCCTCATCCCAGAACTCGTCAATCACATTCAAACTGCGCGACTATATTCGAAATTAGACATTCGATGGGGGTACAATAATGTCCGCATCCAAGAGGGCGACGAGTGGAAAGTGGCGTTCAAAACCAATCAAGGTCTATTCAAACCCTGTGTCATGTTTTTCGGCCTTACCAATTCCCCCTCTACCTTCCAAACAATGATGGACGCTGTATTCTGTGACCTCATTCTGACAAACAAGGTTATTGTCTATATGGACGACATCCTCATCGCCACGATCGACGATAAGAACCATCATCGAAAAGTCCTACATAAAGTGCTACAACTCTGCGAAGAACACAATCTATACGTAAAACCAGAGAAGTGCGAGTTCGAGGTCTACGAGACTGAGTACCTGGGCCTCATCATCGGCCAGGAACAACTACGGATGGACCCTGTTAAAGTTCGAGGAATCCGGGAATGGCAACCTCCGAAGAGCCTCAAAGAGGTTCGCGCGTTCCTAGGATTCTGCAACTTTTATTGAAGATTCATACAGGGGTTCTCCCAACTCGCCCGACCTCTCCACGACCTCACAAAGAAGGACGTCCAATGGCATTGGGGTGACACGCAGCAAAACACTTTCGAAGACATTAAGAAGCGCGTATGCGAAGAACCCATGCTTCTGTTCCCAGATCTCGCGAAACCATTCAAACTGGAGGTCGACGCCTCGAACGTCGCAGTAGGAGCCATGCTAAACCAGTTAGGCCCCAACCAGAAATTTCACCCCGTCGCATTCCACTCTGACACTGCACGCAAATGAGGGTTTAATTTAAAAAAAACCTGAAGTAAACCCTAAGAAGTGTTAAAGGATTCCCACAGTTTACTTTTATTTAAACTTTGAATAAAGAGTTTGAGTCTCTCTGGTGAAAAATTAGGCAAAAGAAACTGTGTGGGAAATATTAAACTCTTCTCTGAGTTTTCCAGCCCAAGGGATTCCTGGTAGGGAGATGTCAAACTCTCCTTATCTGGGTTTATTCTCATTGGAGAGTCTGATCATTCTCAAACATTCATATGTACACACAAAAAGGGTGGGAATGTTTAGTTACCTAATCTCAAACTCTTCCCGGGCAGAATGCGACCCGGGAAGAGTCTGATCAATATGACATAAACTTTCCAAAATAATTCATTGTAAACTTAGACTCTCCACAGCGAGGTCCGTGCATGTGACCTAAACCGGGCCGGCCTCGGTCCAAATTCGGAGTCGGAATACTTAGTCAAATTCCTCCTCAGCCACGCCGTCCGGCAGCTGCCGACTATGTCACATGAGAAAGTCACGTACACATCATACACAAATCTCCGATCCATGTCCTGATTTGGCTGTAAAGTCAGCATGGTCCAGGTCCAACCGTCTGGCTGGCTGACTGTCCCTCAGTTGGACACATTGACAGTCCGACTATCTGTCACTCGGACACATTGACTGTCCGACTGTCCGTCACTCGGACACATTTACTGTCTGACGGTCGGTCACTCGGTCACTCGCCTCACCTGGGCTTCCAACCTCAGCGTCTTGTTCTCGGGCGCCTTGCTTGCGCTCGTTGTTGACTTGACCAACTCTTCTGTATGCTGGTCACTGACTCCGGAAAATAAAAATTGTATTAAAAAAACAAAAACTATCTGGCTATCCGATAACCCGACACCCAAGCAATTTGACTGTCCAACAATTACCGACGTTCAGACGAGATAAAAGTAAGAAAAGTGGAATTATCTGGTAGGCGAAGGCGTGCGTGAATATGGAGTGCAATGTGCAAGCGTTGACGTTACGACCTGCGGAAAACGTGTAGTGAGAGAGGCGAATATAAGGCGAATATACTCGCTGGTCCTCACCACGGGAATCCACGCGTTATGTCGAAGGGACATCCAGCTCACCCCACTGCAACTCCGCAACGACGGTAGGCATAATGGTCCTCAAACGGCGACGGTGGAGGTTTTACAGGATGTCACTCCGTAGCATCCAGCCTGGAGATGAGGTACGTCGGATGGGGTTGACTTGGGAGAGGAAGTATTTCGGTACATACAGAGCGGCAGCAGCACTCACCTCAATACCGACAATGAATAGAATATCCCATCACGTCTTGAAAGGGACACAGGCTTGTCACTCCTGCCCTGCCCCGCCTTCCTCTTGCCCGCCCCGACCACCCCAGTGGCGTCGGGATCAGGGTTGACCACCAATAAGGCGGCGAGTACTGACGGTTGCCCGCAAGGGACAGCAGGACCAGCCACAACGAGTTAAGACCCAGCGACGCGTGCGCAGGTGCCAAGGGCATCCCGACACAGCTCACCCCACTGCAACTCCGCGACGACGGTAGGAGCAGGGAGGCATCATGGTCCTCGGAGGGCGACGGTGGAGGAGGGTTACGGAACGTCGCTCCGTAGCACCAAGCCTTGAATGGCCTGTCAAGGACGGTGGCGGTGACTTGACAACTTAGACAGAGTCAGCCGTGTAGTCGAGCATAGAAAACGAAGGTGCTCACCTTGACGTCGACAAACAGAGGGTTGGTCCAGTAAACGGAGCGAAAATTCTATAAGACAAGGGTGTTGCAATGAAACCGACACACCAATGCGGGACCACGAAAATCTTCTGAGCCTTCTTGAGGGAAGGGGTATGCCCTGGCTACGGTAGAACGTCCAAATCGGAACGAGGTCGAAGGGGAGGGACAGCAGACACTCCCACCTTCGCAACCAGACAGCGCGTCAAGGTTGCTCGAGTGGGGTGGTGTGTGAGGACAGTGTGCATGGCTTGAGGAGATTGAAGACCGTCGCCTAGGGGGAAGGTGGGGAGGTAGAGCATGGAGGGCGGTGGGAAGGTAGAGCATGGAGGGCGGTGGGAAGGTAGAGCATGGAGGACAATGATGTGGTGTCAGAAAGAAGTGGTAGTGAAGCGAGAAATCGATGAGTTGGTACTCCGCCAGTTCTCCATTTTCCCGATATGGCAAAAGCAGCGGTCTCGTGTCAGGGGAAATATGTCGAGATTGGCCCTTCAGCACTACGTACAGTACTTATACAACATATGGCTGCAGACGTATGTATAATAGCGAAGGTTACAATCATAGTAACTTGGCGCACCTCAAACCCTCCAGTGAGTCTTGAACACATCTCCGAGTGCATCGGCGCCGTTTTAGCCGTCTGCGGCTGTACGATACCATACATACTGAACAGGTGTAACTGAACAAAGGCAGTGTTGGCGCCGATATAATACGAAGCTGGCTCACTTCAGCGCTGCGCACCTTTTCTACTTCTCCCTCCCATGCCGACGTTGATCCACCCTAAGCCACTTATATTTTTCAACGTGACACCCATTCATCCAACAGGATTGACGCAAGTTGATCTGGGAGAAGTAGACGAGGACGAGGAATCGACTCGGACGCGCTACTCGTCTTTACCTCCAACACCGACACAGGCTGAGCACAAGTTTAAAGAAGCTAGACACCAATCTCTACCTCCACTGGCAAGGGACACAGAGCCATCCGCCCAACTACCCTCTCTCGAGGAGGTGGGCGAGAATGATTGTAGCACCGAAGAGATGGTGTCATCCTTTACAAAAGACGGCAACTCAACAAAGGTGAGACAACTGCTTCTTATGGAACGTGATGACCATATCTCGTGAATAGGAAGGTGCTGGAACATCCAGTGAGACTGGCGCTGTCCAGAATGATGAACGGCTTCGCGCTTCCCACGTGAGTTATAAATCCATGCGATACCAAAACTGTGTAACACTGACTATGTATACGCGGTTAGGGGGCGATAATTCCTCGCTCTATAACCGGGATTAAGAAAGAGGCCATCAAGACCTGCTGGTTTATGGTGTGGAACGAACAAGCCATTAGCAGACCACCTGTATTGCATTCGACGGTACAGTTGGAGCTCGGAGATCTGTTTATCAATCAGTTCTACTCCGCACGTCACGGCGCACAGGTTCTCCAAGTCTGGCTCTTAGTGCCTACAGACGGCTCAACAGAATATAGATGGAAACAGGTGAGGGGCTGTTCGCACTTGTTGGACGTTCGTTCCTGACTTCAAAAAAAAAAAAAGGTCCGCGAGAATGAGAAGACGTACCATCCCAAGCTAAAGAACCGCACCTTGGCCTTTCAACCAAACTGACACGCGAACGGTCCCTTCGTGGGTCCTCCGTAATACAGATCGCCGACAAAGAGCCATGCCTCAAATTGTCCTGCGTTGAGTGGAGGAGTTTAGGTAGTGAATCAGTAGACAGAGACACATGTAAACATTCGTTCGCATCGTTTCATAGCTATATGTTGTGTACGAATGACCTGCGTCTTGCAATGTCAGAAACTGTTCGATATCGAGGGCGGATGATATGCCGAACGCGTGCACAAACCAGACCTATGTAGGGGTTATCGGCGCGAAGAGGCGCAGTGTGCCTTCGTTCTGCACGGTTCATGCACGCCAGTTAGCACGCCAAAAATAAGGTAGGGTGGGAGGAGGAGAAACGCGCACTGGTAAATACATCCCCAAACCGATTCGAGCAGGGTCGTGGTAGAGCGTGGGCACGCTGTCCACGGGGAATGTGTGTGTGGAGATGGCGCACGCAGGGGCGACGCATACGACTCGTGCGCCGAGAGGCGCCGCTGCTACTTTGCCGCCTTGGTGGGCACAATGGTTATTATCAACCTGCGAAAAGAAAGGGGCGTATCTGGCACCAGTGAGGGAGACCTGGCCAAGCGTGAGTCGTGTTGTTAGTTATTGGAACCGGCATCCAGCGACACTTTGAAGAGGAAGCTTGATCAACCTTTCCCGACCACTTGCGCCGGTACGCAGCAGACCGTGAGCGCTGGCGCGTCACCGTTGCGACAAGCAAACCCCGCAGTTGCACAACGACGCCGACCTTCTCCCGATAGTATGCCCCCTTCAGGGGGTCGAGTATAAGTTATTTACGCGGCGTGGATGAAATTTCTTTTGACTAGGTAGCGGGCTCTGACTACAGCACACAGATACACTACCATTTGAGTAGTACAGCTACCACCACTATCACGAAAGACAAATGTATCCAGAAATTTTGCGGGAACTTCAGTTCAATGTGATCGCCTCCGATTGGAGCTAGAAAGAAGTCAGTATGGTCACGCCCCTCCACGGTATCACTACACACATGATGTGGATGTCATCATAACCCTTGGGACTGTCGCCCACAAGAAAATGTAACTTTTCCCAGAATTTTCTGTGGCCGTGACTATTAAGAACCGGTCGTCTTCTTCTAGAAAAGCTGTCTGTGTCGCATCAGCAGGGTCATCCCGTGTACCTAGACGCAACGCACCACCAAAGCGCTCACTCTGAAATCCTCTAGAGTGTTTCGATTCAGTGTTATTCTGCTTGAGGACGAATACACTTACCGCCATGTTCCAAACACAGTAACTGGTCCCCACGTTCGGCATCCCATACATATGCCTTATTGTCGCCGCCAGCGCCTGTCACCGCAAAACCTTCGTGGGCAAAGCTTACACGCTGAGAAGGTACCCTTGACAATCGTATTTGGCCTTCCCCTTGCGTGGTTGTAGCGCCTGTTTTCAAGTCACGTATATCATGGGGCTTTACAGCGGGCCTAGTTCGCACTTCCAGGCTCTGGACCGCGCCTGACTTCAAGTCCCGTATCTCGAAGTTGTTTGTCCTATCAACGGTCGCCGCAAGCCTCCCGTCAGGGGATAGGGAGAGGGTGGCACTGCCGTTACACCTTCAGACGATGTCAAGATTTGCATTCGTGAGAGTTCCCCTTACCACTCGTCAATGGGAAATTGCCACAGCACTGTCATGCTTGCCACGTCCCAGCATCTAATAAATAATATGAGAATTCGTAGGCAGTCGTGAAGAAATATTGTCATACAAAATTCCGTGCAGTCTATATGACACAACCGCGAGAGATGCACTTGTACCCGCGTCTTGACTTTGCCAATTGACAGATGTAACCTCAACTACTCGGCGGAGATCAAGCACACTCGGGGGGGGCAGCTTGACCTTCAGCTCCCAGGATTCCACTACAAACAAAGCGAAATTGAACGTGAGCTTCATATGCGGGAACGAACATACCTTGCTCAACAGCTCGCGCTTCACGCTTCCAAATCTTGACTTCATCCATGGCCCCAGAGATTGGAAAGAGGTCGTTGAACTTGGGGGACAAACAGTGAATGGGAGCGCTGTGTCCCTTGAAGAAAGTTGTTTTAACAAAGCGCTGGAAATGCTGTCAGTATTCACTTGAACTCAAGACGCGTGGGTTTAACCCCCATACCTCGCTGATATCCACGGATGCCATCATACCATTTTTGCACCCGAACAAAAATCCGTTTGAGTTCCTCAGCCAAACCACTGAGAGAACAGGGGAATGCGACTTTATGCGACACAGTGCACGACCTGACTGCACAGACCACACGAGCACATTGCAGTCCGTACTGCCTGTTACAAGCCGATGTCCATCAAGACTAAGCGACATGCAGGTGATGCTAGCTTCATGTGCGGGCTGGTGATATTGCTCTTGGTATTCAAGTGGCTGGGCCATATGATGTGGGTAACTTTAAGGAAACGAGGGTCAGTTTGAACAAAGGCGGATTGATATACGCGAGCGCTGAGACGTGCAAGGCACGTGCACCAACACATGTACAACGTCGATCGATCGCCGTCACAGTCACGGCAACCACCGCATCACACTACCAGTAGACCTACATAACATCAGGTAACGACGCAGCATTGTAGAGGTTATAGATGTAATGCACACAAAGTTCTGAAACTACCAACGTAGCCGTGTAGCCGTATGTACCATGGTCATCATTCTAGAAGATCCAGTGCCTCTATCACCGCATGAGAAAAGGATAACCGACTTGCTTAATACCTGCATATTGTAAGGCGCGTCAAGGGCACTGTGGTCAGACTTTGGAGAAAACTTACGTTGTAGCTACGCGTTGCTTGTGCGATGCTAGTGACATACTTGGGTTAAAGTCAAGGAATAAAGGGCTGATGACGAACCAGAGATAGCTGGGATGGCTTCGATAATGCCGTGATATCATTGCCTTCCCCAGCACTGCTCCCAACGGACATGGCCTGGGATTTACAGGACGTCACCTTAATTTTACTTACAAGTGCTGCAGCCAACGCCGTTATCGAATCTACATCACCCTGTATAGCTTGTCAACCGGTCATCTCCGTCAATTTGAAGACACAACTGAAAGTATAGCGGACTTACTCGTATGGTCATCCTCACAAAACATTTCCGTCTGTACTTTCGAAAACTGGACATCCATCCCATTCACCCCTACTTTCAATCGACGGCGTATTCTTCTAGTATACGTAGAAACTAGCCACCCCGCCTGTGAATGCTGAACTAAGACCCGTATCAGACCACTTATGTGTACTAGTAAGACACACCTCCTCGCCGTCCTCCATGATGTCCTCGTGTGTACTATCGCCGTCCATGAACCGGTGTAAGGGGGTGACAGGTCCGGAATCCCGAATGGGGGTGGAGTTGGTTGAAAGAAACAAAAACTTGGTCCTTTCAATTTAAATTTGGTTTAGTCCCCACGTCGCCACCCGAGCGCACGTGGGCCTTCTTATATCGGGAATCGGCAGTCTACAAGGAAGTGCAAGCATACGATATTCAGACTCAGCTGTACATCGTGAAAAGCAACCCATTTGGCAGGGGTTGCCAAATCAGGATTGACCCTCATAAGGGCGGCGAGTTGACAGTTGCCCACAGGCTAGCAGGACCAGCCGCACCGAATTATGAGTCATTAGCGTGTGCGAAGGTACTGAAGGCATTTTGACGCAACTCACTGCACCTCCGCAACGATGTAGAAGGTAGTAATAATCCTCAGAGGGCGACGGCGGAAGAGGGATTACAGAGCATCGCCAATAGCACCCTGCCTGGAGATGCAGTATGGCAGGTGGGGATAACAAGAAGTGAGGAAGCAGCAACGATACTCACCTCAGCACTGGCAACAAGTGGAACATCGCCTCGCGATGTTGAAGGAACACAGACCTGCCACTCCCGCCCTGCCCCGCCCTCCTCTTGCCCGCCCCGACCACCCCAGTGGCGTCGGGATCAGGGTTGACCACCAATAAGGCGGCGAGTACTGACGGTTGCCCGCAAGGGACAGCAGGACCAGCCACAACGAGTTAAGACCCAGCGACGCGTGTGCAGGTGCCAAAGGCATCCCGACACAGCTCACCCTACTGCAACTCCGCGACGACGGTAGGAGCGGGGAGGCATCATGGTCCTCGGAGGGCGACGGCGGAGGAGGAGTCACAGAGCATCGCTCTGTATCATCCAGCCTGGAGATGAGGTGCGTCGGATGGGAGTAGCCTAAGAAAGGTCAGGAAGTATTCTAGTACATGGCAGAGCGACAACAATACTCACCTCGATACCGACAACGAATAGAATATCCCACCACGTCTTGAAAGGGACACAGGCTTGCCACTCCTGCCCTGCCCCGCCTTCCTCTTGCCTGACCCGACCACCCCAGTGGCGTCAGGATCAGGGTTGACCACCAATAAGGCGGCGAGTACTGACGGTTGCCCGCAAGGGACAGCAGGACCAGCCACAACGAGTTAAGACCCAGCGACGCGTGTGCAGGTGCCAAAGGCATCCCGACACAGCTCACCCCACTGCAACTCCGCGACGACGGTAGGAGCGGGGAGGCATCATGGTCCTCGGAGGGCGACGGCGGAGGAGGGTTACGGAACGTCGCTCCGTAGCACCAAGCCTTGAATGGCCTGTCAAGGACGGTGGCGGTGACTTGACAACTTAGACAAAGTCAGTCGTGTAGTCGAGCATAGAAAACGAAGGTGCTCACCTTGACGTCGACAAACAGAGGGTTGGTCCAGTAAACGGAGCGAAAATTCTATAAGACAAGGGTGTTGCAATGAAACCGACACACCAATGCGGGACCACAAAAATCTTCTGAGCCTTCTTGAGGGAAGGGGTGTGCCCTGGCTACGGTAGAACGTCCAAATCGGAACGAGGTCGAAGGGGAGGGACAGCAGACACTCCCACCTTCGCAACCAGACAGCGCGTCAAGGTTGCTCGAGTGGGGTGGTGTGTGGGGACAGTGTGCATGGCTTGAGGAGATTGAGGCTGTCGCTTGGAGGAGAGGTGCGGCCAAAGTAGTGTGGGACGATGTCGTGGTATTGAACATGTTGAACCAGTTAGGCCTTAGGTTCCTAGCCATAATAGGAAGGCCATATGTCCCCCATGACCCGGTGACCTCGGGTTCGGGTGCACCTCGGTGCTCCCATCACCAAATTCGACGGTCTCCTTTATGTAATCAATGAAGTATATTTCTTGAGGTGAGGCGTTGGAACCGGTCGCGCAGGCTTCCACACGGTTCAAAACCTCGTACAGACGTCTACTTTGTTAGGGGACGTGTCCCTCTAAATACTCTAAGCCCACGTGCAAGTGCAGCACCGCTGGGAATGCGAGAGATGAGCCGCTTGGGCTCGACGAAGATCTGCCGCGCAGGGGATCGCGCACGTTTCTGCGCATCACTAAATATGGTAGATAAGACCACCTCTGTCTGTAGCACCCTGCACCGGTGTACCTAAGTGCGCACGGTGGAGGACACGGGGGTGAGATGTACTCTGTAACGTCTACCACGGATGTTGGTCTGACTTAGACGCTGTTGTAACGTGGGTTCCCTCGGGGGTGAAACCTGTGATTGTCCGAGTGCTCGGGAAAGACTGCGGGATGAGGCCAATACGTGCCTGTGGAATCTCTATAGGTGTACAACGTTTCCGCGATAGGGACGTGTGGTGGCGGACTGGGGACTTTGCGAATGTACTCCCACTGGAGGTTGTCGACAATGTAGTAACAATGGGTCGGACGCGCGGTGCGGGAGTTGAGATATTCAAAGACGAGGTGACACGTGGTACCGGGTGGGTAAATGACGGTCGGCTGATCTACCATTCACGAGGGAAGATGGAGATGGAGTCACGGGGATCCCTTCTTGGTCGTAGAGGGATATGCCGGAGCTAGTTCACTTAGGGACGCTGCGAGTCCCTAGTACAGAAGACGAGTAGAAGTTGTGGTATTTCGAAGAAGACCAAGATGGGGATCCTGGTCTGCGGTACTACGAGTTTAAGTACATGTAAGGGAGCTAGTTCCAGCTCCGCTCGAACTTGTAAGTAACCAATAGCGTAAGTAGCGTACTCTAATAATAGAATGCGCAGTCGTCCATCGTAATCCGAAACGCGTACAACAATAGAACATCAGTCAGCGAGCCTAATCACAATCACGTACAACAATAGGAGTCATCAGTCAGCACAACACGAGGCGGTAAGATCCGAAGTCCATGATGTATTACTACTGACTTGTCGAGTCATCGCGAACATGTCAGAGTCCACAACCGGTCCGGGCATTCCGAGACGAAACGTAACATCACCCCCTTTTCAGCGTCAAGCCCCAGCTTGACCATGCATAACGGCAAGCGGATTAGTGCCAACCTCACGGAGGGCCCGGATGCGGGCTATCTCCTCGGCGTCCTGCTCCGCCTTCGGTCCTCGGTGGAGAGAAGCTCGCACGTTCTCGATGCGGTCCACCGCATGTGCTCGTTGAAGTCTGGCGACACACCTGTTGCGCTCGATCTCGATGCGCTCCAACTTCGTCTGCTCCGCCGCCAGTCGATGCTGCTGGGCCCGCCATCCTAACGTCATGCACCAGTAGCGATGGATCTCGGCCATGAGAGTCGCATCCTTCATATGAAGGAGCGCTTGGTCGACCGAGTCGACTAGTCCCGCGTCGGAGAGCAGGAACGTGAGGTCGTCGTCGGTGTAAGTGGGGGAAGAGGACTGTTTGTTGTAGTAGGGGACGGCGTGGACGGGCTTCCCGTATTGCTGATCGCATCCCGCCCTGAAGGCCAGAACGAACGGGTCGGCGGTGAGGATGAGCTGAGTATACCGGGCGGGCCAAAGGCGTTCTTGAGCGTCTCGAATCTGAAAGGGAATATAATGGACTCCCCTGTTGAACTGATACCCCCTGGGAGGGGGTGTCTCCGCACGACTTTCGGCCTCCGACACAGATTCCTCCTTCGAATCGCGGCGAAGCGCGGATGGATGTGGCGTCGGTAGTGTGATAGCTTCCCCGGTGGGTCCGCAAAGCGGGGGGGTTTCCAAGTGTGTCGTGGTGAGATGGGTGGCGTAACGTAAATACTGATGCGCCTCGAGGCGCTCCGCCGGGTCGTACGGGTCCCCCGCGTCGTCGGGTCCTGGCGGGGACGCTGGTCGGCTGGGTACGTACCCTTGTTCGTCGCCCGCTGGGGTGGGCGCTCTGGTTGGGACGTAATGGTCTCCGAGGTAGTTGGGCTGGTTGCTCTCGGAATAAACAGTGGGGGTCGGCGAAGGAACTGGGGATGGCCCGGGGGAAGGAGGACGACTTCCTCGTTGGTGAAGGGCGAGGGTAGACGACAGGGGTGACGATGGCGTGGATGGTACTCGGTAAGGTGTGGATAGTTCGTCGTTGACGACATAGCGGAAGTGGATGGGAGACTGGGAGCGCATTAGCAATGAAGGTAGAAGAGGGGGATGGAGACGTCTCTTGGGATTTCCCTGCGTTTATATGTACTTCGCGAGCGGGGTTAGAACTTTTGAATTCCCGAATTGCGTCGTCTGCGAATACGTCATCCTTATCGACCCACTGGTTGTCCGAGTCGGGGTATCCCTTCCATTTGACCAAGTACTGCAATTTGCGACTTCTGCCGAATCGCCGAGAGTCTAGAATTTTCTCGACCTCGTATTCCTCTTCTCCGCCGACTAGATCCGGTGGCGGGCGTTGGTAATTGGGTCCGTGCGTGGGTGTCTCGCGATAAGGCGTTAGGAGGTCCACATGGAACACTGGGTGGATTTGCCACTGCGTGGGAAGTTCTAGACGATAGTTGACTGCAGACATCACCTGTGCTATCCTGAACGGGCCGTGGCGTCGTGCCGCTAGTTTTGCCGTTGGCTGATGCGTGCGTAAGTGGCGTCCTTCTAGCCATACTTGATCCCCTATCTGGAACCTGGGCGTATCTTTGGCCTTGATCCACCCCTGCTGCGCTTTGATCATCAGTGATTGCGCGCGTTGTCGGAGTTCCTTGAATTGTTTGACCCTGAGCGCCACTTGGGGAATTGGTGATGGCCTATCGGTCCAATCAGCGCGGGGATTGTACCCCATGAGGAGCTGGAAGGGAGATTCTTTAGTGGTTTCGCTGGGCCAGTTGTTGTGGGTGAACTCAGCCATGGGGAGATAGTGTATCCAATCGTCTTGTCGTTCGTTGACCCAGAATCGTAGGTATTGTTCTAGCCATTGATTTGTACGTTCGGACTGCCCGTCGGTCCGCGGGTGGTAAGCCGTGGAGATGTTTTGCTGGATGCCCAGAATTTTGCATAGTTCGCGCGTGAATTTTGATGCAAATCGGGGGTCTCTATCGCTGATGATCTTCCCGGGTAGGCCGAATCTGGGGAACACGTGTTTGGCATAGAGGGCTGCTGTCCCTTCTGCCGATACTTCTTCTTGGCACGGGATGAATAGGGACATTTTTGTGCAGTCATGATCCGTTATCGTGAGGATCGTGTCGCAGCCCTGTGCTTCTGGAAGTTTAGTGATGAAATCAAGTGCGATGGTTTCAAAAGGCATAGCTTCGGGTTTTGGAAATATTGGGCGCAACGGTGCCTTGATGGCCCTGGTGTTGACCTTGATCCTCTGACAGTCAGCGCACCCTTTGACGTAATCCATGACCTCGTTTCTCAAGCCTGGCCACCAGTAATACCATTCCACAAGTTTGATGGTTCGACTGATTCCCGGGTGTCCGTATACGGGGGGGTCGTGATGATTCCTAATGAGTTCCCTCTTTTCCAGGAGCCCTCCCGTGACTACTCGACGCCCATCTTTGTACCAGGTGCCCTCGATCTTCTTCAGTCCATGCGGGTCTATCCAAGGGCGGAGTCGATCTTCTTCCTGGGCGTATACTGGGTTCGTCTTTTCCATCTCTTGTACTGATATGGTGGCGTTGATTCGGAGGGGGTCTTCCGTCGTGTCTATTGTCGCGGCTCTGACGAAGATGTCATCGGGTAGTACCGTTACTTGGTCGTTATCGCCTTCTCCTTGATCGTAATCCGGGCGTCTAGATAGGGTGTAACGTCTACCACGGACGTTTGCCTGACTTAGGCGCTATTGTAACGTGGGTTCCCTCGGGGGTAGAATCTGTGTGTATCCGCTAGTGGGAAGACTGCGGGATGAGGCTGATACGTGCCGGTGGAATCTCTATACGTATAGAGAGTTTCTTCTATGGGGACTCCTGCCGGTGGGCTTGGGACGGTGTGGACGTATTCCCACTGAAGGTTGTCGACAATGTAATAGCAATGAGTCGGGCGGGCGGTCCTGGCGTTGAGATATTCGAAGACGAGGTGGCACGTAGTTCCGGGTGGATAAGGCACTATTGGCGAATCTACCATTCACAGTGGAAGATGGAGATAGAGTCACGGGGATCCCTCTTGGTCTCTAAGGGATATGCCGGAGCTAGTTCACTTAAGGGCGACTACAGGCCCTTAGCACAGAGGACGAGTTCAGAAGGTGGTATTCGAAGAAGACCAAGATGGGGATCCTGGTCCGTACTACTGTGAACTTAAGTACAAGTAAGGGAGCTAGTTCGAGCTCCGCTCGAACTCGTAAGTAACCAATAGCGTAAGTAGCGTACTCTAATAATAGAATGCGCAGTCGTCATCGTAATCCACAACACGTACAACAATAGGGTCATCAGTCAGCAGGCGTAATTGTTAACACGTACAACAATAGGAATCATCAGTCAGCCGAGACGCGAGGTAGCAAGATCCGAAGTCCATGACACATTACATCTGACATACCAAGTCATCGCGAATACGTCAGAGTCCACAACCGGGCCGGGCAGTCCGAGAACGAAACGTAACATAGGGCGTCGGCTCGTCCGTTGGCCGTTCCCTTAATGTGGTGAATCTCTATGTCATACTCCGAAAGTTCTAGTACTTCCCGGGCTACTCGGCGGCTTATCTTTTGTGGTGAGCGCCAATATTGAAGGTTCATATGGTCCGAGAAGACTTTGATTTTGTGTGGTGATCCGGCTAGATAGTGGCGCCAATTTCGTAGTGCTTTCACGATTGCCAGAAGTTCCAGGTCATAGATGTCGTAGTTTCGTTCCGCCGTGCTGAGGGTGTTTGAATAATAGGCGATAGGGTGTCTCTTGCCATCGTCCTTGCGTTGGAGTAGCACTGCTCCTACTGCAAATCCCGAGGCGTCTACCTCTAGTTCGAACTGGTCTTCTAGTTTGGCGTGTGCGAGGACTGGTTCTTCCGTGACAAGCTTCTTGATTTTGTCGAACGCTTCCTGTTCTGTTGCCGTCCATGTCCATTCCGTGTCTTTTCGTGTGAGTTTGTTTAGGGGGCGAGCATGTGTGGCGAAATTTCGAATGAAAGCGCGGTAAAAGTTACAGAATCCTAGGAACGATCGCACCTGTTTGACATTTTTGGGGTTTGGCCAGTCTTTAATGCCGGAAATTTTGACGGGGTCCATGCGTGTCACCCCCTTTTCAATGATTACCCCCAGGTAATCGATGCTTGGAGCGTGGAAGATGCACTTTTCCGGTTTGAGGAATAGGTCATTTTCCTCCAGTAAGTCCAGAATGTCGTGTACTGCGTCGATGTGTGCTTGTTTCGTGGATCGTGTGGCTATGCCTATATCGTCCATGTATACTCTGATGGTCGTGCCCTTGGTTTCGTGGTACGCGATAAGGTCTTTGCAGATTTCGTTCATCATGGTTTGAAACGTTGCCGGTGAGTTGGTCAGCCCGAAGAACATTACCGTTGGTTCGAAGAGTCCGTATTTCGTCTTGAACGCGGCTTTTTCCTGGTCCCCTTCCTTGATTCGTACGTTGTTATAGCCCCAGCGAATGTCCAGTTTGGTGAATATGAACGCTCCACTTAGGTCTGCGATGAGCTCCGGGATGAGTGGGAGGGGGTATTGGTTGCGTATGGTCCAGTTGTTGATATTCCGGTAGTCCTGTACGGGGCGTAGTTTTCCGTCCTTCTTTTTGATGAAGAAAAAGGATGATGTGTACGGAGATTTAGAGGGTCTGATGTATCCTTTGGCCAGTTGTTCGTCGATCCATTCTTTGAGTGCCTTGTCTTCCGCTTGACTCATCGGGTAGATTTTACAGTCGATCGTGTCCGGTGCATTTGGTTTGAAGTCGATCGCGTGATCCCACGGTTTTGACAGTGGGAAGCGGTTGGACTCTTCTTCGCTGAAGATTTTGACGTGCCGTTGGTACTCCTCGGGGATCGCTTTCTTTTCCGTGTATTGCTTGGCTTCTATAGCCATTTCGGTTGACATTGTCGCTCGCAGGCGTGTGTTCTCGAGGTCGCATTCCCGTCGTAGCTGTTCTTCGATTCTTTGTTTGTTGGGAAGTAGTAACTTCTCGAGTACGAGTCGTGCTATGATTGGATCTATCCGCGGTCTTGTAGGGTTGATGGTGCGAAGGACAACTGGATACTCAGCTTTGTTAAGCGTGGCTGTGGCCCATTGGATGTCGGGTTGGAAGGTTGCTAGCCAGGGGTATCCTAGTATTATGTCTTCTCCTCCTACGTCGGTCACCAGGAATCACATCTCTTTGGTGACTCCTTTGGTTTGTACTTCTAGGTCCACGCAGTGTGTGATTTTTCCCCCTTTGTTATGCGTACCGTCGATATTCCAGATTTTTCGATGACGGTCGAGTTCTTTGAGGCCTAGCCTCATTCTTTTGACAAATTCCGGATGTATGAAATTGTTAGTGGCTCCGGAGTCCACGAGTGCTCGTTTGTCGGCCATGGCGTAACTTGCGCGCAGTGAAACTGGAACATGCATAGATTGATAGCGCGTTATGAACACAGAATTACACCGTAATGCCCTCACCCAGGCCGTTGGGTTCAGGCGCTTTGAAAATCCTCTCGCCCCAACAGGTCCCGAACTACCAAGTCCCTGGCTTCGTCGTCCAAGTTTCGGACTCCGTTTATCCAGCTGGTCGCCCGTTCTTGTGGCGTATCAGTGGTGGCGCGGGCGCCGCGGCTGCTGCCGCCGTCATCTTCAAATTGGATTAGAGGCTCGTCTTGGACGCTCTGAACTTCTTCTATGAAGGCCCCTTTGCCTTGACGAGGTTGCCAGTTCGTGTTGGTACGCGGTTTGCGGGGTTGGCGGCAATCACGGGACATGTGTCCGAGTTTTCCACAATTGTAGCAGTTGATGTTCTTCATGTCTACGACCCCTTTTCCTTGCGAACGCCCTCCTTGCGATGTATACGGAGGTCGAGCGTAGTCGATCTCTTCCGATCCCGCGAGTCTGGCGCGGACTCTTCCCGGGGTGGTGTCCATGGCGTCCGGGTGATTCCGGAACGCCTGCCATCCTTGTCGCGGCTGTTGAGGGCGGTTTGGAGCGTTGAAAGTTCTGAGAGAGGTATTGCCCGGCTTACCGGGTCCCGGGGGTTTACGTCCCCCCAAACGCGTTTGCAGGTGCATCCATTTGCGCTGTTGCTCGAGCGCTGCTGTCTTCCATTGAGCGTACGTGTTTGGGCTGTGGAAGTTGTACGCATTCTTATAAAGTTCCACCGGAAGCCCACTGGTGAATTTGTCGAGGACTAGAGAATCGTCGAAGCGGTATCCAGCTTCTCTGACTGCCTTCTCAAACTTGGCGACGTAAGAGTCGATATCTTGTCCTTCCATTCGGAAGCCTTTCTGGAGGTCTTGTTGTGCTCTCTCTTTCTCGAGCGTGTCGGCGAACGTGTTGCGGAAGCCAAGTTCTATGGCTTCCCAGATCCACTTGTCGTAGGGCCCGTGTTTGGCCTTGTACGCTTTGACCCATTTAGTGGTGGACAGGACCCATTCGTTAACATGGTCTCCTTGGATGTAGGTGAGGAAGATCAGCGCTTTTCTGTAGGGAAGGGTGAACGCAGGGTTGTCGTAATTGGTTTCCACGAACAGCTCCCATTGGGTGAGGAACTGTTGGACTTTAGTACGATCTCCAGTGAATACGAGGGGTTCTTTGCCCATGAATTTCTCGGGCTTGGTTCCGCTTGATACGTTTGGTCCGGAGAAAAGTGGTCCTCCAGGATCTCCTCCTCCGTCATCTCCTCCTCCTCCTCCGGGTCCTCCGGGTGGAGGTCCTCCTCCGCGACTGATGCGCGTGGGTTCCTGAAATGTGGTCGGCTGCTCGGTAATTGTGGTGGTCATGTCTGTGGGGATAGACTCAGCTAATAGTCCTAGTTGCGCTTCTTCTTCTTCTGCTTGCGCTTCGAGGATGCGAATTTCTTCGGGGTTGCTTCCCAAAGATGGAGAAGGTGCTGGCGTTTTAGGGGTTGGAGAGCGGACGGGTTCTTCTTCTTGTCCGTCGATAGGTCCCCACTGATCTCTTGTAGTTGTTTCGCTTTGACGGATGTCGAGGTGGAGTCCTGATCCTGCGGGTCTGACGACTTGTAGTTTGCCGTGGAGTTCGTCCCACCTGATTTCCGTCCAACAAGTGTGGTCAAAATTAAACTCTACCGGGATCAGTCCGGTCTTTCCGTCCTTGTAGGTGTAAAGGACTACGTAGCCTGGGTCGCCTTGTTCTGTCTGCCAAAATGCTCCTTTGAGATATTGTTTAGGGACGTTGCGTTCCCCTCTTCTGTCGATATGGTACGGTCGAAATGGGATCCAAAGATCGCGGGTTGTTACTGCGGAAGCCACGTTGAAGGATCTTGGTCTTAATGTAACGTCTACCACGGACGTTGGTCTGACTTAGACGCTGTTGTAACGTGGGTTCCCTCGGGGGTGAAACCTGTGATTGTCCGAGTGCTCGGGAAAGACTGCGGGATGAGGCCAATACGTGCCTGTGGAATCTCTATAGGTGTACAACGTTTCCGCGATAGGGACGTGTGGTGGCGGACTGGGGACTTTGTGAATGTACTCCCACTGGAGGTTGTTGACAATGTAGTAACAATGGGTCGGACGCGCGGTGTGGGAGTTGAGATATTCAAAGACGAGGTGACACGTGGTACCGGGTGGGTAAATGACGGTCGGCTGATCTACCATTCACGAGGGAAGATGGAGATGGAGTCACGGGGATCCCTTCTTGGTCGTAGAGGGATATGCCGGAGCTAGTTCACTTAGGGACGCTGCGAGTCCCTAGTACAGAAGACGAGTAGAAGTTGTGGTATTTCGAAGAAGACCAAGATGGGGATCCTGGTCTGCGGTACTACGAGTTTAAGTACATGTAAGGGAGCTAGTTCCAGCTCCGCTCGAACTTGTAAGTAACCAATAGCGTAAGTAGCGTACTCTAATAATAGAATGCGCAGTCGTCCATCGTAATCCGAAACGCGTACAACAATAGAACATCAGTCAGCGAGCCTAATCACAATCACGTACAACAATAGGAGTCATCAGTCAGCACAACACGAGGCGGTAAGATCCGAAGTCCATGACGTATTACTACTGACTTGTCGAGTCATCGCGAACATGTCAGAGTCCACAACCGGTCCGGGCATTCCGAGACGAAACGTAACATACTCGACCATACTGAGAGCCCCTGAACCCGCTTCTAAATCGGGAAATTGGACGGCTCGGACCTGCCGGACCCGCCAGCGAGGAGCCCTCCCTGGGAGGTCGTCCCAAGTGGGCGGTACCAATGTCAAGAGAAAAAAATATAACAAATAGTGGCCTAAGTCAGTCGGACGCGAACTTGGACTCGGAATTGGGTGATCACTATTCAGGTCGATATTCAGTGCTAGTTTACATGTCCGCTTGTTTTCATCAAGGTTTTCATGCTACTATTTGTGGGAGAGGCTTTCTCATGTGCCACAAAAAACACCAGAAATCCCCCTCATTCAGGAAGGTCAGCTCATAGCGTACGCCACTGTCGAAATCCAGGGCCCAAGCGAAGGTCAATGTTTCCTGGTGATGTAAGCAACGCTATACTCGTATGTGACATGTGACTTCACACACCGGCATGTGGATGTAATCCCACGCTTCACATATTTGGTCGTGGAAAGCAACGTAATCCGCAAATTCGTCAGCTACGACGACTTCAAAGACAACTAGGTCGGAAGTGAGGGACATCGATGTGTGGAGAAATGCACTATACGAACAATACCCTGCGCTCGGCTCTGCGACAGTTACCGCCGCCAATTTCTTCGGTATGCTTGTATCAAAGTCCCAATAGTAACAGGAGCAAGACGCCCGAAACCCGACTTGGCGAGTGTGAAAATATATATCTCTGCACGCAATTACGCAATTAAGTTCATTAGGGTTTTTAAGGATTATTGAATGACTGACCGATTCATACTTGCGATTTTCTGGGTAACTTGGGAAGGAATTGATAGACTCGGAACCGTCGGCTGCGCTGCTGCCAGTGGGACCGCTGCTGCAATATGTAGCTCGTATGTGTCTTTATGGTGAAAGTAAAGTGGCATGTACAGTATCGCCAACTGAAAGCCGAACCAATAACACCATGCCGAGATATAGCGACCGCCATTCCCTCCTAGCCATTGTTCGTTTCACCACCCAGTCCGTGGGACTCTGCCTTCCGTGCCTTTGACATGGGCACCGTCTGGAGCTATGTACCGGCGCATGATCTATTGCTGGTGCGGTGCTATCTGTCGAGCGCTGAGCCCCTGACGCTCCGTGTCTAGATCCGCCCTTCGTGCCTGTTGTCCACCAATTGCAAGGCTCAAGGCCTCGCATGTTGGGCTCCGCCTGCCTCGATCAACGTCATCTCGTCGAGCCTCTGAGCTCTGCATCGATTGCCGTCAGGCTCGTGACTGGCTCGTGTAAGGCCCCTGCGTACGCACACGCACAACAGAACAATGGCGTTCTTTTTCGAACCAGGCCCCAGCAGCAGCGCCCGAGACCGATCACGGACACGAGGCAATGTCCCTGACGCCACTTCCATCATCGACGCCATGAAGCACGACGACCCCGCCAGTTGTCAATTTCGGACACCGAAAACACCCCAAAAGACATTGGAAGAAGCTTGACAGAGAGCGGTCAAGTTTTGGACTCCAGGATGTGAGGCCAGCTCGTCACTGAGCCAGGAACACCTCTCTTTTCCAAATTGCTTTTGTCTCGTCTCACCTCCCGGGACACTTCTAAACACATGCAAACGCGAGTCTGTACTTGATGTGGGTAACAAATGCGGCTCATTTTGTTTTCTTTTATTACAGTAAAAAATTCATGTTTTCGAAACGAATTAGATCATAGGGGAAAATGAGGCATGGAAGGGGGTTCATTTACGTTGACGGACAGACCTGCTGCATTTGCGGTTTCCTATTCCCAATATTGACCATGTACAACTTAGACTCAGTTCTAACAGAATACTCAGTTGACAACTCATCATATGGCACGATGAAGGCGGTACCTTATCCAAGGGCAGCGCGTGGAAGCACGGAAAGCCGAAGTCCTCTTCTTCAAGCGGAGTATAAGCGAAGTGCGCAACAATCTCTTGCGATGTCACAATCTCGAGTTCCTCCTCAAGTTCGGGGTAGTAGACGCGACCTCCCACTAAAGGGTATTGACGATATGGGTCACACGATGCCGCTTGTGGTGACAACTCTTTGAACCTCTGGATCACAAAGTAGACCTCTGATGGTCGCAGAACGGAATGAGTGAATATCTGTTTGATTTTCCCTGCATGCCAGCCTTCACGAATTCCTTTGCCAACGGCCACGTAGCTGTCACGAATTGAGAAAGTTGATGGGCTAAAGATGGTGCCGCGATGGTGAAATTTGTTGTATTGCATTGCTCTCGCGTTCGTCGCGCTGCTTGGACCTGGGCCGACGAGTTGACTTACCTGTGGCCCCTTTCCCATGCAGATTAGGTGCGCCTCCAGGTCCTTCATGAGGCTTGCCTCTAGCCAGCATTCCTCCCCCTTTAAGACTCCTCGCCGCCAGTCCAGGGATGTCAAGTCCTCTGCGACAGTCCCTCTGACCGAGGGGTTAAGGAAATTTACCAGCTGATGAGCGAATGGTTCTATGTGGTGTTCGGGGCGTGCGCACGAGGAGATAAGGCTCTTGAGCCTCTGCATCATACACATACGTTCGAACAATGTTTTCTCCAGTTCACCTGACCATAGTCTGTAAAGGCTCGCCGTCTCACGGTAGCGGTGATGACGTACCAAATCTTCCGTTCGTTTCTATGTTCTGGAGCATGTGATTATATCGCTCGAAAACCCAGCAGCGCCACGCTGTAGTTGGGCCAAAGTGAGACAAAAGTTCCGTCATATGGATGGCGAGGTGATGATACGGGACTAGTTGGATCATGGGGAAGAGTTTGTCAAGTCCACTTAGATATTTCAGCATGAGGTTGCGAAATTCTTCAGCCCGGGCCATGGTTACAGACCTTCCGGCAGCAATCTTAGTCGCTGCGATAAGGTCACAGAAATTCACAAATAGTTGTTTCTCGCGGCTATCGGCAGGCTGAGACCCCCAGAGTCGACCTAAAGTCACGATGAGATTCACAGTGCAGAATACGCGCCACCCATCTGCGGATATTTTTCCTTGACTTTTGTCACCAATCCGCGGTGGTGCGGGAGAGCACCAGGAAGGCAACGTTGTCTTTTCCATGTCATTCCATATTTCTTTGAGCCTCGAACGACCCAGCACACGACTTTTTCCACGGCTGGTGTTTGCTTGCTTTGCAAGGGAAAGGCGCATTGAATCTGGATTTACAACGTTTCGAGAGTCGTCTATGATTCCTTCCTTGTGTCTCTATCCGAAATTCTGGTTATCTGAAGGTTTGCAGGGCGGCTAACTCGGCGACATGTACCGTTTCCATCAGTGCCTCAATCAGTTTACTCTTCCTATACCTTCGGATCATCTTCATCCTTGCATTATTCCAGGTCCTCTGCTCGTCCGACTTCATCCCTTCATAACCGGCCGGTTTTTTTTGAACTTTGACAAAGTAAAGGTGAGAGAGGGCCAAAGCCGAGAGCTCAGAGAAGTCGTCAACAGAATCCGCGAAGAGATAGAACTCCATGGCGGTGTGTGCATCCGAAACAGAGATTGGGTGTTCGTCCGGCGAGCTTCTGTCAGTGCGAGCATTCTCAATGTTCTCCTGTTCCTGTGTGGTCAAGGGGCTGATCAATTTCTCATTTTCGTCGAACCACCCATTGTCACGTCGCTGTAGATTGCAGAATCAAAACGCTGAGACGATCAAAGCAAGACAGAGACGCAATGCTTACGTATCTGGTCAAGAGCTCCATCAAGCGCTCATGTTTCTCACCCTTCACTGGGATGCTGTGGTGAATAGCTAGGTTGGAAAGCGTTTTAGTTTTTTCAGTTCGCAACTTCTCCAATGTACCCGTGCGGAAAGTCAGGAACGCTCTCTGGAACTCTGGGGATGACCGTACTTCTGCAGACAATGGATCAGATGTGACACCACCTCCGTCCTCAATACTAATGTCCATCCCCCAGATGTCTCGGCAATGGCGCGAAAGTATTCTTAGGAAGAAGGCGTGCATGGGGTCAACGCATACACTTGAAATAGGATCGAAGTACGGGAGCCTGAGGAATTCAGAATAGCGCACGCCGTGCTTTTTAGTGATGTCGGATCGCTGTTTCACATCGGGAGCGTCGCGCCATTCAAAAGCGAGTCTTCTGTGCTCTACGCACGAGCGGGGCTCCCAAGTGGTAGGGTCGAGGTTGTTGATATCTTTGAGTTGCAACTTGCAGTAAGAGCAGAAATTTGCCGATTGATGACTGGTGAAACCCATCGCCTGACGAGCCGCTGGGAGGTCGCAAATGATTAGCGCAAGTGCACTCCTTGTATTTCGTCCATTCGGGTAATTCCATGTGCGAGTGTAATGGACGCCATTTACGTAGGACTCTAAAAGATCATCGACAAGGGGGGAAAGGAAGTGATTGATTTCTTCCATTGAAGGTTCTTTTGGACCGGGGATAATACCTGCTAAAAACATATTCTCGGATTTGAAGCGCTCCTCTGGTGGAAGGTTCAAGCAGACCATGTATAACCCCATCACAGTGGCTGCTCGACCTGCCTGTTTCAACTGGAAGGGATTGAAGCCGTCCATGTTAAAAATGAACAGGTAACGCCCTTCATTCTCAGTATGCTTGTGGAAAAAAGGCTTGCCGTCGACACCAGGGATACTGTACAACCCAGGAGCATCCCATATATCTTCCATGACTCCGTTACTCGAAGGAGAGAACTCGCGGTCCATAAGATCCTCCATACCAGGACGGCATAACATTTCCCCCAGCCATTCCTTGAAATTGTGATACAGGAACTGACGAACCGGGAGTGTATATTCATGGCTTTGAATAACGCGAGTTCTTTGGAGCCGCCGACCACATATTTGTTGGGTCAGCAGGCCTTTCGATGGGCAGTATGAGGGATAGGAACCTGGTCCGTTGTTGGGGTAACAGGATGAACATTTGGGACAGGAGACAAAGGTGGTGTAAGAGGGTTTCAGCGCAAGCCTATTGATGACCGTGCGAGCGTCCATGGGAATAGATTTTTCGAGGTACTTTCCCTGACCTTTGGCACTGTCGAAGTCTGCCACCATAAGGTTAACAAGGAAGCGCAGCGAGCAGAGAAGCTGCGTGCAATCCCTCAGTGACAGTCCGGACACAGTGTGCATTACGGCGACAATAATATGTGCCACTGTTATTACGGGGTGAGTATCGGAGGAGAAAAGTGACTGCGACGTTTCGAAATGGGAAGCTATATGTTCAAACACACATGAGATTAGAATAAAAGAGGCCCAAAGGAAACACAAACATGTGTCCACGACCTGCGCCATGCCCGGGTCAGGGAGAGGGGGGACAATGCGAGTCTTCCGGGTGGCATTATATCTTTGCCACGCACGTAACTTGATATCCTCTAATTTATTCCATTCATCTCGGAGGCAGTCGAGTAACTGGTGCTTCATTTTTTCACATTTCTCGAACCTCCGACAATCCATTTTATCAGTTTCTAAGAACAAGGTGACGACCCAGCCTTGGTATTCGAGGAAATTGGCATTCGTGGTCGCGTGGCTTTGTAACGGTGGAGGGGTATTCGGGTCGTTGTTTTTAGAAGGCTCGCAGAATGCAAGGGCTTCGGTGGTGACATCCCTGACCGATCCCGATTGAAAGACAGATAGACAAGTCTGTAGGGAGCGGGCGAGCTCATTGTCGTGAGAAATGCTTGGGATCGGATGTTCAGAGGTGTTGACACTGATGTGACCGTCATCCTCGGATGATAGCATCCCTGAACCATGGTTCTTGGATATTTGCGGCATCGAGAACGAGGGTGCTGCTGCATCGAGAGATGGCTCACAGTCTGGCTGATGCTCCATGTACTTGAGACGCTTGTCGTGCCTACGATGCTCCCAATAATCTTGAACTCCCAATCGTTTTCCTTTGCGAGAAACACCCCATTCGTCCCTTGTTTCATGCAGAACACAGCCGTGGCTGGTACATGTACAGATGCGTTGTGATGTAGACATCA
Source organism: Lactarius vividus (assembly GCA_021527035.1). Lineage (NCBI taxonomy): Eukaryota > Fungi > Basidiomycota > Agaricomycetes > Russulales > Russulaceae > Lactarius > Lactarius vividus. Next base: position 567,666 of record JAKELG010000008.1, on the reverse strand, counting down.
GCTTCGGGCTAGGTAGATGTGCGCAGGCGACTTGTGACCTGACTACTTAAGTCAAACAATGAGGGATATAGCGGCTGTAGGCTTACAGTAATAGGATAGGAGTTGGGGCAGAGATAGAGACAGTGATGGGCCAAGACGCGAATTAGCGACGCGCTTGCGTTGCCGAAAAGAGTAGCCATCAGCCATAGGCACGCGCGATAATCGATGATTGGCCATAGCTGGATATGATCAAGCTCGATCAGTCTGGCCATTGATCACTCAATCTTATGAGCTTAGCTCGAGCTCGGTATTTATTGAGAAAACTGACGCAAGTTCCGGGTATCATATGATGGACTACCAACATAATACATACCGGATTCGCAACTGACACAAGTTGCCTCGGACAGTGGAGCGCCTAAGTCATCACCTCGCCCCCGCCTAACTCTTTCACTTGCTCCAATGCGTGCGCGTTCTCCACGGGAGATCACGCACTGGGCACTAGAGATATATCCCACTACATGGCTGATTGCCGCTGGACATCGCACTGGTATAACGACGTTGCAACTGCGCGTACCAGACATCCCAAGTCCAGGTCCCATTGCGACGTTGCGCCTTCCCTGCAATCCCAAAATGCCTCCCTCACCTCACGATCTTCCTCGTCTTAGATTGGCCAAGTCAACTCTACCATTCATTACCAAAAACGTTCGTAGGCGATAGTCAGGTGGGGGCCAATGGTCAACAACTTATACGCTCCACCAAGCAAAGAGACCCCCGCACTCATGGGTCATCCACGTCAGTCAGTCGTTCGGTGACTTCCATATAAGAACTCGTGACAATCGAATAAGTTGTCCTTCATGGATGGAGACGACAAACCGAGACTGTCATAATTCAGACACCTGCATTAATCGCGTTACCAAACCACTTACGCCAAGAGTACCATGAACATATCGCGGACATCTACGACATGGATGACAGCGAAATTGATCAACCGGCCTGCTGAAAGAATGAGTACAAGTACGGTGACGATATAAATGGCACGTACTGTTCGTCTGACTCAGTCCGCCTTCATATATTGGCATTGCCGCTCTTTCTACTTGAAGTTTAAGATGTCTTGAGCCAATACTCCAGAGCGAAGAGAATATGACCGAGACCGAGACCGACTCCCAGGTAATCGAGAGGGCGAAAAGTATGACAGAAGAAGTCCGGAGGGCGTGCCAGACCACTTAGTTGGTTAAAGGGAACAGCTCTGTTCCGTGGAGGCTACTGTGGAAGATCTTTTGCTGTGAAGGGGTACGATCACTGTATGGTGCACGATGAAAAGACACAACGAGGTAGCGCGTAGGCGTTACGGTTCGAATACTGGTTAACAAGGGAAGCACGTGTTCCTAGTTAGGAATTAATCGATGTTACGTAAGAGGGCAAAAAATCTAACGGCTCACTGGTAGTCTCTGACATCCAGAATAATTCACATCTTGCTTACGCGAATCTGCGAAGTCAAGTGAATGACTGTTGGAAACAAAAAAAAATTAAACATCTGATGGGCCTTCGTTAACGCAAGTGTGATACAATTAGCGAGCTATCATTATCTTCACTGAAGAGAAGGTAACCCACGACCTCCATTGCGGGGTCAACGTGAAAGACAAACCTCTGAGTCCCCGATTTGATCTACCACTACCTGCCGCCTACTAAGTAAGCTCAGTGAGGGCGGAGATATGGAGCAACACACCATAATGTCCAGTCACGTTCTATTGCATCAGCCTTAATAGTGACGAGGTCTGCCTACTAACGGTTTGCCTCAAGGGGCAGCAGGACCTGCCACAACGAGTTAAGACCCAGTGACGCGTGCGCAGGTGCCAAAGGCATCCCAACGTGGCTCACCCAACTGCAACTCCGCAACGGCGGTAGGGAGGGGCGGCATAATGGTCCTCAAACGGCGACGGCGGAGGTTTTACAGGACATCACTCCGTAGCATCCAGCCTGGAGATGAGGTGCAGTCGGATGGGGTTGACTTGGAAGAAAGTGTTCCGGTACATACAGAGCGGCAGCAGCACTCACCTCAATACCGACAATGAATAAAATATCCCACCACGTCTTGAAAGGAACATAGGCCTGCCACTCCTGCCCTGCCCCTGCCTTCCTCTTGCCCGCCCCGACCACCCCAGTGGCGTCGGGATCAGGGTTGACCACCAATAAGGCGGCGAGTACTGACGGTTGCCCGCAAGGGACAGCAGGACCAGCCACAACGAGTTAAGACCCAGCGACGCGTGCGCAGGTGCCAAAGGCATCCCGACACAGCTCACCCTACTGCAACTCCACGACGACGGTAGGAGCGGGGAGGCATCATGGTCCTCGGAGGGCGACGGCGGAGGAGGAGTCACAGAGCATCGCTCTGTATCATCCAGCCTGGAGATGAGGTGCGTCGGATGGGAGTAGCCTAAGAAAGGTCAGGAAGTATTCTAGTACATGGCAGAGCGGCGACGATACTCACCTCGATACCGACAACGAATAGAATATCCCATCACGCCCTGAAAGGAACATAGGCCTGCCACTCCTGCCCTGCCCCGCCTTCCTCTTGCCCGCCCCGACCACCCCAGTGGCGTCGGGATCAGGGTTGACCACCAATAAGGCGGCGAGTACTGACGGTTGCCCGCAAGGGACAGCAGGACCAGCCACAACGAGTTAAGACCCAGTGACGCGTGCGCAGGTGCCAAAGGCATCCCGACACAGCTCACCCTACTGCAACTCCGCGACGACGGTAGGAGCGGGGAGGCATCATGGTCCTCGGAGGGCGACGGCGGAGGAGGAGTCACAAAGCGTCGCTCTGTATCATCCAGCCTGGAGATGAGGTGCGTCGGATGGGAGTAGCCTAAGAAAGGTCAGGAAGTATTCTAGTACATGGCAGAGCGGCGACGATACTCACCTCGATACCGACAACGAATAGAATATCCCATCACGCCCTGAAAGGAACATAGGCCTGCCACTCCTGCCCTGCCCCGCCTTCCTCTTGCCCGCCCCGACCACCCCAGTGGCGTCGGGATCAGGGTTGACCACCAATAAGGCGGCGAGTACTGACGGTTGCCCGCAAGGGACAGCAGGACCAGCCACAACGAGTTAAGACCCAGCGACGCGTGCGCAGGTGCCAAAGGCATCCCGACACAGCTCACCCCACTGCAACTCCGCGACGACGGTAGGAGCGGGGAGGCATCATGGTCCTCGGAGGGCGACGGCGGAGGAGGGTTACGGAACGTCGCTCCGTAGCACCAAGCCTTGAATGGCCTGTCAAGGACGGTGGCGGTGACTTGACAACTTAGACAGAGTCAGTCGTGTAGTCGTACATAGAATAGAATAGAACGAAGGTACTCACCTTGACGCCGACAAACAAAGGGTTGGTCCAGTAAACGGAGCGAAATTTCCCTAAGACGAGGGAGTTGCGAGGAAACTGACACACCAATGCGGACCACGAAAATCTTCTGAGCCTTCTTGGAGGAAGAGGTGTGCTCTGGCTACGGTAGAACGTCCAAATCCGATCAAGGTCGAAGGGGAGGGACAGCAGACACTCCCACCTTCGCAACCAGACAGCGCGTCAAGGTTGCTCGAGTGGGGTGGTGTGTGGGGACAGTGTGCATAGCTTGAAGAGATTGAAGACCGTCGCCTGGGGGGAAGGTGGGGAGGTAGAGCATGGAGGGCGGTGATGTGGTGTCAGAGGAAACGGTAGTGAAGCGAAAAATCGATATGAGTTGGCACTCCGCCAGTTCCCCGTCTTCCCGATGTGGCTAGATGTGACTAACTATATATCTGCAGCCTCGGCAATTGCAAATCCCACTTGCACCTCTTTCGCCTCTTTCTGAAACATGGCCCGCACCAAACAATCAGCCCGGCTATCCCAACCCTCTCGACTTCGACCTCGTCGACAGCTCGCCGTGATGAGTTGCGGTGGTGGGTCCAAATCCGCGGCGAAGCCCGCCCCGCAGAAGGTCGTAGACCTCAGCGCTGAGATTCGTGACCTTGAGCGCGACACCGCGCTTCATCCACATCCGGATTCGACGCGACCCCGACAAGAACCCGCCATGACACGCTACCGTGGTGTCCAACCCCGGGCTCCACCCGCCCCCAAACAGAAGAAACGTGCCCCTCGGAGCCGGAAGAAGAAGGTCCAGGCACCCCCCTTGACGAGGTCCGAGACACCACCGTTGACGAGGTCCGAGGCACCCGCCCCCCAGAGGAGGTCTGAAGCTACCCTTCCCCCGGTGGTCATAGACCTCACTGGGGACGACTGAAGAGTTGAACGCAACTTCACAGTAAGTCGCGCATTTACCGTCTCATCTCAGTACACTCAATCTCATAGAGCCTTGGATCCTGAACTTGGGCGCCTCGCGGATGCCTCTGCGCCCCGTTTGGTGCCGCGTCATCAAATTACTTTACTTTGTATATATTTTCTTGTGTAATAAATAGACCGGTGACCCGTATGAAGGTGATGTCGATTATCATATACAGAATACCCCAAGCCAGGGGAAAGATCGGAAGGGCCTCGGCGAAAGAGGGACTCGCTGCGGTCATGCGAAACTCGAAAGCAATCCGTCGTGTCCTCGAACGCACTTTAGCCGAGACAGACATATCATATTTGTATATTAGGCGTGGCTCCACAAGGGGATAGGGGGAAAAAAGGCTCTTCATAATATCCACTTGTCTCGGTAAGCGAAACTAGAAGGGTTGTCAAGCCCGGAACAATAACTAACAACTAATCTCACCTCACACCCCCAAAATCCTGCGCGTTCTCAGGCTGCTAGCTGTTTGACGGCTTCCTGCGCTCACTTTACCTCGAGACCCATGTACAACAGTAAGCGTGCTCTTGACCTCAAGGCATCAATGTATCAACATGTGCTACTGCCTCTCGAGTATCAACAAAAGAGCCATCACGATTTCCGTATCTAGATGCAGCTGGTGATGATCGCATCGGGAGTCGGGCATAACTTAGGTTTGAGGGTCTTAATGGTTGGCACCCAGTCCTATCCTAACCTAGGCGGATCCTGAATATCTCCGAATACATGTAGGATAGGATGTAGGCTTATGGGAAGTCACCCAGTATTGGTCTACCGGGGGTGACCTTAAGCCAAGCGATTGAGGCTTAATATAGAGAGCGTTCATTATTCTCATTCCCAGTGGTACGTCGTTGAGTTCAGATGACTTGTGAGCATGTGAGCGGCGAGCGTGGGAACGTGAATGTGGGAATCTCTAATGAGGCTACTGCAGTAGCTCTGCAATTGATCGGCTCAAGTGCCGTTCACAGCGCCCTTTGATACACGACACGGACAACGCTCGTGCGCATTTTGACTCTTTGATCCTCCTGTATTATGCCCTTCACCTCGTTGAGCGACATTTTTAAACCCACTCAACAAACACAACTCGACCGCCAGACTCAGTTTGGCCGTCAGAGATTTTTAACGGAGCAGACACCAGTGACGGTTTGTGCTAACTGTAATCCCCAATTGACGCTAACTGAGCCCGACTTTTTTTCAGTCGTCTTCCATCTCAAGGAGGCGCACTCGTCTCGGTAGCTTTTTCAATGGTGCTGGTGGCATCAGCAAGGGTGTCCACCGTGAAACAAATCGAACATGGCCCCCCTGGGTCAAGGCCCTTACTTTTGCCCTCACCGGTCTATGGGTAATCTGTGCATCATCGGCGGATTTTTCCTTCGAGTTGTCTTCCCCGTCTTCTCTCCCCTTCGCATTTCGCATCTTCACACATTGATTCGACATCTTTTCCGACAGTCGCCTTCCAGCTTCGCTCACGTGGGGTCGGTACACTGTAGAACTTTGTTTGGGCTCCCGCTCAAATGTTCTTCCCTGCTTTTGACTATGCTAGCCTGTCTGTGGGCGGCAATGCAATAGAAGCGTTGACCTCCGTGACATACTCGCCTTTGGCACGCAAGGATTATGCCGCGTTGAGGCGTATTTTCTCACGAGATCCCCGAGTGGACCACTCACCGGCTGCCGCGTTAACGGATGGGATAGACCCCGGACAGTGTTGGGCCTTCCATGGGGATTCCGGGCAGCTAGGCATACAGCTCGCCAAGGCCATCCGCGTGACTGCTCTCACTGTTGGGCATACGAACATGTCATCCACCACTTCCGCCCCCAAGGGCTTCGTCCTTTGGGGCCTGAAACCCGTTGACAGCGATTTTTGTGCTGCTTTTGGAGGCATAGGCCCACCTCGACTTAACTTTGGCTCCAGGTTGTGCGGTGTTCGTTTACTCTCTGGTATTTATGATCCTTCCAACTCCCAACTTTATCAGAACTTCACCATCGACCCAAGTACCCCTTACTACGCTAACTCCTTTGATAACGTAATAGTTCAGATAGTAGGAAATTGGGGTCACCCGGGCTTTACATGTATCTATCGCATCCAGGTTTATGGCGAAGTTTCTGACTTGTCATAGTGACATATAAATATATTCCTCGTGGCCACTTTAAGGACAGCCGGCACCAAGCCCTTGGCTCGAACAATAGATCGCCATCTTGTCATCTAAGCAGTACGCTATCTCATCTCAGTCCGCCATCGCATGCATGATCGCATGACCCTTTAAATTTACCCCCGTCCGAGTCGCATTGTCTGTGCTTCGCGCACGTCGATCACTTCGGCCACGCTGCCCCTTGGCTCCCCAACTGCCACGTCTTGGCCTTGTTCCGCGTTTTCAAGTTTTTACAATCCCTGTGTCTCGTTTCATTCTCGCTTTCGCCTTCTAATGCCATGTTGTTTGCTCATGAGTTCCGACCTTGTACTGTAATCTGTACGTATGCTTAGACGCCGTCTGAACCCAAATATCACCTAGCGTACCCGTCTCGAACTGATCTTTTTTTGGACAAATGATGTATTAGATAGCAACCACTAGGTTACCCAACAGTCGATGCGAATCCTCGGAGGCTCGAAAATGGGGGGAAAAATGCAAATTGCCTCTGACGTCAGGTCACTGCCTCCCGCCTTCGTTCCTCTCAAGACGTGGTCATTCCCTCTATCCGTATGCCCTCCATCACAAGCATTCCCGACTTGCCTCTGATTGGAGTGCTCGCTGTCCCTCCCTTCTCGCCTTCTTGAGGTCCCACTTAGCGCTCGAGATGCGCTGTCCACTCTTTGGTTTAAGGGTCTGCACTCTGTCAGACGGCTTCTAGTTGAGTGCCCACGTAGCTTCTCTCAGCTACTGTATACGCGGTCACTCACACCACCGGTCGTTGGACTTACAGCACCTCCAGGCTGGAAGTTGGAGAACGCTGCTCCACGTCGTCTTCACTCACCAACGGCCTTAGCCCGTCCCCTCTTACCACCATTGCGGAGGTGCAGTGTGGCGAGCGGCGGTGGTCAATCCCCGCCACCATCGTCCAGGTCGGGCACGAAGAAGGCAGGGCAATGTGGGCGTGATCCCTCTCGCCAACTTCTCTATCGCTGTCTTGGGTAGCCGCACCCCTGCATCAATGAGGTATGCGTTGATTGTCTCGCAATCGTGGAAGGTATGGATAGGTCAGTACCCACATATCTAGGCTTTCGTCGCGACTCCCCTTTTCCTGACCCGTCCCACATACGTTGTTTAGATAAAATACTCAGAATACGACGGAGCTCAGTATACCTGTTGTGTGAAGCGCAACACGAGGCTTTTCAACAAAGGTGCTTTCGCGACACAAACAAAGGGGATAGATGTATTTTATTTCGTCGACTGGGTCTTGACTCTTACTTTTCTCCCACCATCCCCCATCTGATTATCCACTGCTGCCTTTCCCCTCCCCTGCCCAGCTGTCAAGATCGTTCGAATAATCTAGGTGCGGCATACTCCATACTTATTCTGATTCCATGCACACATACGGATGTTATAAGACTTGCGTGGCGTGGCATTACCATACAACGCCTCCCTTCCCACAAGTGCTATCATGCATCGGATCCCCATCTACTATCCTGTGCCATTGTCTGCTACGACGGCGCAGCAAGCAGCGCTAGGCGAGGTTCACCCCAATGATGGTGCCACTGCCACCACCGCTCCCACATGTATCGGCGAGAGGGTATGTTCTAAGTCTGGCACGAAATGGTTCTTGACTGACCAATCCCTCTAGAAGAGGAAGCTTGACGAATATGGAGGCAAGGCTGATCCCCGTCGTGCGAAGCGTCCGAACTTACACACGCAGACTGCAGTCGACCATGAGGTGAGATTAGTTGTTAGTTATTGTTCCAGGCTTGACAACCCTTCTAGTTTCGCTTACCGAGACAAGCGGATATTATGAGTGAGCTTACCGGGATAGACGATGACCTTCGTGCCGCCCTTATCGAGAATGAAAAAATACGCGTCCAGATCTGCGAATTGGAGGCTATAAATGGACAATTCGCAAACCGCTTGCGCGGTTTCCAGGACAAGTTAAACAAGTTTGCGGATGACATCTAAGGCCAGTCACAAATCATTCGTTTCGTTCCTTTTTTTGTGTACATTAAATAAAGGCACTGTAATGTACGCCACGTATGTAATATAAGCCTGTTTGGTACAATACTAGTCAAAGAGCGCGTCTGGTGCAAACAAGTGGCCGCTCGGAAATATGCTTGTTGAAGTCGTGAGTCGCGCAAAATCCTTTTCGATCACAGTACCCGTACCGCGGCGCACGTGTGACATAAGCACCGTGTGGACCAAGATCGCAGTCGACAGCCGCCCTTGCAGACGCCTCTAGGCAAATCATGTCCTCTCCTCCACCCTATGCTCTCTGGGCATCCGCCGATGACTGGAAACCTGGGTTTGTGATGCTGGGTTCTAACGTCAGCAGCTATCCCGACAGCCCCTCCTCAATCTGAGGTCATAATCGGTGCCGACGGCTTATGGGGTGTTCACGAGTGGACGGTTTACCCACAGCTTCATCACCCTGAGTTCCCTTATCTCGCCTGGATTCCTTTGCACTCACCAAATTCCTCCTTTTCCTCCAACATCCTCACACGCTCTATTGACAAGTCGATGTGGCAAGTTCATTCAAACAAATCCAACATCCACGGTGTCCGTCGGGATGTGCTTGATGAGCTTACGGTCAAATGGAAGTCGACCAAGGCTGCCCTGGAAGACCCTTTTAGTACCATCTCCTTCGACCACACCTCTGTTCGGTGCCCAAGACAAGCGTACAACAGGGCCTTTGAGGCTTTGAGCCGACTGGAGATTCCTGAGGGCTTTGAAGCTTGGCGCGATTTCGTTGAGGTTTTTCGAAACCTTCAACGGTCTCTTTTGGAACTCCATGCATTTCTGGACTGGTGGGAGGATAATCGCGCCGGTAACAATTTTCGCTCTCCCATTCGTGCGCCAACTCGAGGCGCCATTTTTGAGGACGTGCGGCTGTACGCGAATTATGCACGCCAGTCCGTAGGGGCCCTTCTCCTCATTCACAAGTCAACATTTTCGCTCGATCCCACAAAGGAGGTTGCATTATCGCCTCGTAAATTGTGCAAAACACAACCTATGTCCCTCCACCCTCCCCTCCACTCTCTTCGTCATTGGTACTATCCCCCGCTCGTGCACGACGTCGTGACAGAACTGGAGACTGCTGCCCGAGGCTACGCAGAACGTTTGGACACCTTCAATCCGACGAAGGGGTTCAAGCGTAAGATGGACAAAATGAAGAACAAGGTGAACGACGAAGGTAAGCTAAGTTCCGCACCTTCCACGACTCAAACTAATCAGACTAATGACTCGTACATAGCCTGTCGCATGGCTAAAAAGGCTAAGACAGACTTGGCCTCCGAATCGAACAACCAGGAGCTGAGACGCCTCACCGATGCTGGGGCAACACCAGATTGGTTCCCGAAGATACAAGAAGTTTGGAAACATGCCGTGGGCCACGTCAGTCACCTCGGCCTCGCTTCTCAAGAGTCCTCCCGTCGCTTCGCGCTTCCCCCTATCCATCTCTTCTGGGGTGGTGAGCCCCCGAACCAACGCGTCTACTATCACCATTATCTCCTGCTCTTCAATGAAATCAAGAACCGGCCTGAGCGTGACCTCCCCGCCCTCACCACCCACGAATGGAGGGCCATTCTTGGAAACTCATATTGGAAGAAACAGTGGCCCAAGCACGACGAGAATAATTCATCGACATTTGACCCAAACGTGTTTTGGAAGTGTGGAGGCCCTCTCCTTTTCGGGAATGAGCGGAGTGCCGACGTTGCTGCAGGGCGTTATAATCCGACCAGCCGGTTGTCTTGCCGTTGCGACGTCCAGTTGGCCACGGCAGACGAGAGTGATATTCGCCAGGTGGTTTTATACTACCTCAATTCGTTCCACGTGTATGAGGAGATCAGGGAGATGGAACGCCTTCAATTCCCGACCACTTTCGAGAAGCGATGGCGAGGTTTATATCTTGAGGTTAACCAGATTATGGAGATGTGGGACCCGTCAGGTGGCGTTGTCAACACCAAGTTTTTTTGCGACAAGGAGGTGTGGATACGTTGGGTTCGGGCCGTACGTGACGTCGTAGCTGGTTGGGGTGGCTTCGACCAGTGGGATTGGGGTAGCTTCTCAAAGGTAAGGGCGATGGAAATCGACGATCTCTCGGAGCTGGACTTCCAAAGGTTCACCGTCCGTCTACTCGCTTTCTTCATTCACTCGTTTGTCACACGTCTGGGCTACTACCCATCGGCCTTGCTTCATCCTCCCACTCTCGCTGCCCATTCTTGCATCAGTCATCTCAAGAAGTTTGGCTATGGACTTATTACACTTCCGATCTCCGTCGAATAGATTCACCAGGCATTAAAAGAGCCTTTTTTCCCCCTATCCCCTTGTGGAGCCACGCCTAATATACAAATATGATATGTCTGTCTCGGCTAAAGTGCGTTCGAGGACACGACGGATTGCTTTCGAGTTTCGCATGACCGCAGCGAGTCCCTCTTTCGCCGAGGCCCTTCCGATCTTTCCCCTGGCTTGGGGTATTCTGTATATGATAATCGACATCACCTTCATACGGGTCACCGGTCTATTTATTACACAAGAAAATATATACAAAGTAAAGTAATTTGATGACGCGGCACCAAACGGGGTGCAGAGGCATCCGCGAGGCGCCCAAGTTCAGGATCCAAGGCTCTATGAGATTGAGTGTACTGAGATGAGACGGTAAATGCGCGACTTACTGTGAAGTTGCGTTCAACTCTTCAGTCGTCCCCAGTGAGGTCTATGACCACCGGGGGAAGGGTAGCTTCAGACCTCCTCTGGGGGGCGGGTGCCTCGGACCTCGTCAACGGTGGTGTCTCGGACCTCGTCAAGGGGGGTGCCTGGACCTTCTTCTTCCGGCTCCGAGGGGCACGTTTCTTCTGTTTGGGGGCGGGTGGAGCCCGGGGTTGGACACCACGGTAGCAGTGTCATGGCGGGTTCTTGTCGGGGTCGCGTCGAATCCGGATGTGGATGAAGCGCGGTGTCGCGCTCAAGGTCACGAATCTCAGCGCTGAGGTCTACGACCTTCTGCGGGGCGGGCTTCGCCGCGGATTTGGACCCACCACCGCAACTCATCACGGCGAGCTGTCGACGAGGTCGAAGTCGAGAGGGTTGGGATAGCCGGGCTGATTGTTTGGTGCAGGGCCATGTTTCAGAAAGAGGCGAAAGAGGTGCAAGTGGGATTTGCAATTGCCGAGGCTGCAGATATATAGTTAGTCACATCTAGCCACATCGGGAAGACGGGGAACTGGCGGAGTGCCAACTCATATCGATTTTTCGCTTCACTACCGTTTCCTCTGACACCACATCACCTGCCCTCCATGCTCTACCTCCCCACCTTCCCCCCAGGCGACGGTCTTCAATCTCTTCAAGCTATGCACACTGTCCCCACACACCACCCCACTCGAGCAACCTTGACGCGCTGTCTGGTTGCGAAGGTGGGAGTGTCTGCTGTCCCTCCCCTTCGACCTTGATCGGATTTGGACGTTCTACCGTAGCCAGAGCACACCTCTTCCTCCAAGAAGGCTCAGAAGATTTTCGTGGTCCGCATTGGTGTGTCAGTTTCCTCGCAACTCCCTCGTCTTAGGGAAATTTCGCTCCGTTTACTGGACCAACCCTTTGTTTGTCGGCGTCAAGGTGAGTACCTTCGTTCTATTCTATTCTATGTACGACTACACGACTGACTCTGTCTAAGTTGTCAAGTCACCGCCACCGTCCTTGACAGGCCATTCAAGGCTTGGTGCTACGGAGCGACGTTCCGTAACCCTCCTCCGCCGTCGCCCTCCGAGGACCATGATGCCTCCCCGCTCCTACCGTCGTCGCGGAGTTGCAGTGGGGTGAGCTGTGTCGGGATGCCTTTGGCACCTGCGCACGCGTCGCTGGGTCTTAACTCGTTGTGGCTGGTCCTGCTGTCCCTTGCGGGCAACCGTCAGTACTCAGCCGCCTTATTGGTGGTCAACCCTGATCCCGACGCCACTGGGGTGGTCGGGGCGGGCAAGAGGAAGGCGGGGCAGGGCAGGAGTGGCAGGCCTATGTTCCTTTCAGGGCGTGATGGGATATTCTATTCGTTGTCGGTATCGAGGTGAGTATCGTCGCCGCTCTGCCATGTACTAGAATACTTCCTGACCTTTCTTAGGCTACTCCCATCCGACGCACCTCATCTCCAGGCTGGATGATACAGAGCGACGCTTTGTGACTCCTCCTCCGCCGTCGCCCTCCGAGGACCATGATGCCTCCCCGCTCCTACCGTCGTCGCGGAGTTGCAGTAGGGTGAGCTGTGTCGGGATGCCTTTGGCACCTGCGCACGCGTCGCTGGGTCTTAACTCGTTGTGGCTGGTCCTGCTGTCCCTTGCGGGCAACCGTCAGTACTCGCCGCCTTATTGGTGGTCAACCCTGATCCCGACGCCACTGGGGTGGTCGGGGCGGGCAAGAGGAAGGCGGGGCAGGGCAGGAGTGGCAGGCCTATGTTCCTTTCAGGGCGTGATGGGATATTCTATTCGTTGTCGGTATCGAGGTGAGTATCGTCGCCGCTCTGCCATGTACTAGAATACTTCCTGACCTTTCTTAGGCTACTCCCATCCGACGCACCTCATCTCCAGGCTGGATGATACAGAGCGATGCTCTGTGACTCCTCCTCCGCCGTCGCCCTCCGAGGACCATGATGCCTCCCCGCTCCTACCGTCGTCGCGGAGTTGCAGTAGGGTGAGCTGTGTCGGGATGCCTTTGGCACCTGCGCACGCGTCGCTGGGTCTTAACTCGTTGTGGCTGGTCCTGCTGTCCCTTGCGGGCAACCGTCAGTACTCGCCGCCTTATTGGTGGTCAACCCTGATCCCGACGCCACTGGGGTGGTCGGGGCGGGCAAGAGGAAGGCGGGGCAGGGCAGGAGTGGCAGGCCTATGTTCCTTTCAAGACGTGGTGGGATATTTTATTCATTGTCGGTATTGAGGTGAGTGCTGCTGCCGCTCTGTATGTACCGGAACACTTTCTTCCAAGTCAACCCCATCCGACGCACCTCATCTCCAGGCTGGATGCTACGGAGTGATGTCCTGTAAAACCTCCGCCGTCGCCGTTTGAGGACCATTATGCCGCCCCTCCCTACCGCCGTTGCGGAGTTGCAGTTGGGTGAGCCACGTTGGGATGCCCTTGGCACCTTCGCCATCTTATGTCAATTCCGATTTGACATCACTGAAGGTATCAGGTTAGACAAGAAGAATGTACTGTCGTTCGACCTTGTGCAAGGATTCTTGTAGGGAGCGCCAGTGAATACATTTGCCCTTCTTACCTTCGTTCGCCTCTTCGGTATAGTACTGCCGGCGCTTGCAATGTGCACGCTACATCCACGTGCGCCTTTGTCCACTGGCTAGATATGTGTACCATTGTTACTCCGATGAATCACTCGAGACTATTTAAAGGATTTGCAGGGCTCACATCAAGGTCGCCCTTTATTCTTGTCGACATATCATGCGCCTACGGAGTCACTCTCAAAAGTTGACGGCAAAGGTAAGACTGAGCCTTTAAAGCCACCGTTGCGTCGTTCTCACCAGTATTAGCGGGCTGTTACCTTCCGTTTGATGGTGAGTGAATACACCTGCGTGCCACCCATTCTACTCATCACCTCCCAATAGAGCGTCGCATGTTTGACTTCCCCAAAGCAGGTAGAAGAACTGCTATGTGTCATCAAGCATCGAAATAAGATCGCTCTCCAAATCGAAATCGTTGAGGTATCCGCGGATGCCATTGATGGGTCAGCTTTCAAGTCAATTCGAGAGATCCTTTGTCGCACAAGAAATATCACCGACCTCGTCCTTCGATTCTCATTCCAACCCATTCGCATACTCCCCACGACCTTAATTCTTCAAAGGCTCACGTCTTTAGATGTCAGCATCGCTCATGCCACCGTTGCACAACTACTCCGAACCCATCCACGCATCGAAAATCTGACACTTGGACCTTGCAACGACACCCTGCGCTGTCCTCTTGCTGGTCTTTCGCTTCATTTTCTGCAATGCCTCACTTGCCCTCCTGGCTGTGTACGAGCCCTCACAGAGAACAGTGTTGTGGATCGGCTTATCGCTACGTACGATGGCGTTCGATATGCCCGTTTCCCTATTCTCCGACTTTTGGACTTTCACCCCATCGAAACTTGCGCAGTTCTAACTACCCTTCACATCGACTTTGATCACACGGCTGAACGACTTCTCCTCCGCATCTCAGCCGCAGCTCCAGCCCTTATCTACCTGAAACTGACGGAGAGCGTGTTCTCATCTGAGGTATTCTGTTTGCTTGGTGATACAAACCATGCGCTAACGTGGTACATACTTTTATCAGGTCGCACCAATGCCATGGAACGATACGGAGAGTTGGGAAGCCGGACTGCGGTCTCTTTCGTCTATTAAGAATCTGTTGCTACGATCATGGCGCCTTCTCGGGGAGACGATGGACACGGAGGATGCGTTTATCGTTGACTGGTTCCGTTTCCCCGAGTGGCTCTGCCACGTAGTTGTTTGGTCTGACGCTCGCCAAGGCATGGGGCGCTTAGTCGTTTGGGATGACATGGAAACGGGCTGGCAGAAGACCTATGAACAAGTGTCCATGAATGCAGAGGACCCTCCGATTGAC
The DNA here is from genome assembly GCA_021527035.1 of Lactarius vividus. NCBI lineage: Eukaryota > Fungi > Basidiomycota > Agaricomycetes > Russulales > Russulaceae > Lactarius > Lactarius vividus. The sequence goes on along the minus strand of JAKELG010000008.1, from coordinate 552,638 downwards.
ACTGCAGCTTTCGTATAAGATAGCTCAGTCTTTTCGAATTCGTTGTATTATTTCATTGTACCATAATAACTTTTGGGTTTACTAAATTCGATCATTCATGATCACGCCGATCAATTCAATAGAAATTCGTCCAGCTCGGCGCGCATTACAATGTAACAAAGGGAACTTGTTGAACGACAAAAACGGCCACGTTCGAGCTAATGTCGGCGCATACGTCGCGTGGGTTGCCTTTGAACGCTTAGGTACTTATGCATTGTGCCACCGAGTCCTAACTCTCGGAGGCGATTGCTCACAACGCTCACAACTTGGATTCTTCATTGACATTTCCCCTCCATTTCTTCTGGCGTTGTCACATTTCTAGGTAGAATGCCTGACGCCTCGGTTACTAATCGTTCAAACAACAAGCAATTATACATCCGCCCTCGTAAACTCAAGCTTCGAGTTTGCCCTCGAGACCCAGTTATCGAGCCACCGCCAAAACGTGTACGTATCCACGATATGTGAGTTTCTACTCATATACTTCCTCCTTGGCGTCGGCGTTGACTCCGATAGTTTGCCGGGCGCTAACACTGAACACATTTACGTGGCAATGGAGGCGATTGCCGGCGTATCAGATCTCCAGACCCGGGTCGTTGAAGTACAGGAGGTAGTAGGGGCGCCTCAGCGTTCTGATGCAGCGCGTCTGCAGCCGGAGCCGCAGTCGACAGATCCCCAGGGGCGCGAGCAAGAAATAGAGGTGCGGGAAGAGCTAGAACGAACAACAGAGGTGCACCATGAGCTCGAGCAAGAAACAGGGGTGCGTCACATCTCTTTGCGTCTAATCTCGGATGCTCAGCGGTTTCGTGATCAGACCGTCAGCACACACGTTACTGGTCCAGAGGTTATCCGACCAACCCCGACCGTTCAAGATCCTCAGTGGCAAGGTATAACCGGTCCAGCGCTGGAAATTCAGGCTGCGGATCGCCAAGAACAGTCAGAGGTACGCCAAAAGTTTACATTGCGGTTTACACGAGATCCGAGTATTCTTTTTGCTAGAGTGCGGATATTGAACACGAAAAGCGTGCGATAATCAGATTGACGCACCCAGAGACTTCAGAACAGGGAAGTCGGGCTGTTGAACCTCCCGAACCCAGGCAGACAGATGTACGTCGGCAGTTTACCTGCTATTATCTCAAATTCTTAGGGGTTCTTTGACAGTCTGTGGCTGTCCCGGGCTCTGACGAGAGAAGAAACGTTCCAACCACTCAGACACTCTCCGCCGAATATATCGAGCAGACGATGTGTCAACATTACGAAGAGCTCATCGGTGTGGAAGTCGGAAAAGTAGGCTATCCGTCGATCCCTTTCCAATAGTACTGACTTGGAGCCATAAAGTGGCATGCAGGACGCAGTTGCCTACCGAAAGAGTTACCTAGAGCAGACACGCAGCGCCCATCGCGACCGCTGTGCAGTAGAACTAGACATATTATCCCCAGGGTTCACGCTTGTTGCTTTGGTGGAATTCGGACAAGTCATGGTTAAGGTTCGTAGTTCTCCTACAATCTGTACGAATGTTTATGAACTGTGGGGTTCTACAGACCAATAGCAAGTGCGAGCTAGCGGAGCAGAAGGATGTACATACCTTCTGTAACGCGGTAACAGATATGGCCCGGGAAATATGCAAGTCATTTTTCCCACTTTGCGTCCAGCTCGCTAGTGGAGGGCCTATCACGAACGAGGTACTCGCTCGCGCAGAGGAGTTTCAGGGAGGTCGTTTCCAGCGTTTGGCTCTAGGTGCAATGGGAAACGTGTGTAGCGCCTTGTGACATATTCGGTTCCAGCTCGACGTGTTCCCTTTCCAGATAACTGCGCAGAACAAGGCTGGAATCGAACTGGTGATAGAGTCGGAGAGAAAGGCGGTGGACGCCATCATATCCCGCCAAAAGGAAATAGCTCAAGATCAAGATCAAGCGGGACAATCGAGGCGAGAGGACGGCACAATATCTGTACGTGGTGCTGAAATCGTCATGTCATAGTGTTTCTGATAGTGTATAAGACCGAAAGGCTAGGTCTGACTCAACCTAAGAATGGCAAACGCAGCTTGGGCCCAGTACGTGTATGTCCATAAAGCAACAGTAAAGAGTAGTGACAGAATCTCAGCAGAGCTCGCTGCGAAAGGGCACCACTGTAAAACAAAAAGAAGCGCAAACACGACCGTGTTCCTCGACTGAACGGCCTGCGTCGAGCTGACATAGACACGAACGAGGTGTGTAAGGTAAGTGATGCAACCCATAACCATTTGTGCATTAGACCCCAATACATCGCCTGGCAGCGGTTACAGAAGTGGAAGGCCCACGAATCGTGTGAGGTAGGTTGCGAAAGGGAAAGGTGGACTTTCCCCCCGCATAGTGACATACGGTACCAGACCCCCGCCCTTCAACAATACATACCACAGGCAATTGACTATGAGGTCGAGGTACGTCATTAAACGCCGTTCCCTAATGGTGGTATACAATGTCAAAACCTCGGTTTGCAGATGGAGGTAGACGATCAGGAGCGTGAGGTCCGTCACTCCAATATATTTCCTATGCAAATACTCTGACAGTGCCTCGGATACGCCTTATGGAAATAGCAGATTATAGAGGTTATCGACCTGGAGGGCGAGGTTCGTAGTTCGATGGGCATTCCCCCCACATTTTAATAAAGAATCGCCGTCCAGCAGCAAGAACAGGCAGCACCAAGTCCGGGGCGCGAGGTACGTCATTCGAATATTTCCTTTGCGGCACACTCTGACAGGGAGTCTCGGATGGTTGCAGCAACGGAATGTAGAGACCGCTCATAGGGAGCGCAATTTACCCCTCTCCATGGCGCTTGTTCCATATCGCGGTCACAGGCGCGAGGTACGTTATCTTCTATCCAAGAGCTGATGGTGAGTGTCGGATGATTTTCATAAAGCAGCAACCTGCGGAGACCGCTCATGAGGAATGTGGCGTGTCTTTATCTATACCACTTGTTCCACATCGTGGTAACCGTGACGTGCAACATCAAAATTTTGCCTTACAGCGGCAGCGGATAGATGAGGTAGCCAATCAGGAGCGCGAGGTGCGGCATCTTAAGAGCTTTCCTACACAGCACAGTGACGGCGAGTGGCGCGACTGCCTTTTAGCAGCAGACTCTGGACACCGCGAGTAGTCTCAGCTCTCTCTCTCTCTCGATGGCGCTTGTTCCGTATTGTAGTGACCCCCAGCGTCTGAGACCTACCATGCAACAACAAGAACGGAACGTGGTTAAAAGAGGGCGTGAGGTATGACATTTTCTACATAGCGCATTGATGAAGATTGCTGGATGGTCGCCGTGCAGCAGCAGCAGCATATTGTGGGGGTTGCCAACCCGGAAGCTGAGGTACGTCGCTCGTGGGGGGCTATACCACAAGCACTGATACGATCATAGGGGCTCGCTGTGCAGCACGCGCAGCACACAGAACAAGTAGTGACCAACCTGGGGCGCGAGATGGAAGTGGCTAATCGGGACTCTGAGGTACGGCTTGGCACCTCACTATACCAGACATTCGCCTCGATCCAGCGGGGACAAGGGACAGTTGATCGGAATGAGGACGGTGCACCTGCAATTTCAGTTGGCGGTGTATTGAGTATGGGATGTAAGAAGTCAAACCAGGAGCGGACTCAAGCTCAACTGACGGCCGAAAGCCGTGAGGTGAGTAGTGTGGGACCCCCTCGTCCGAGATATGTGGTGATACGTGACGGTGACAGAGATTTGCTATGACCCACAAACTGTTAACTGGCGTTTCAGCAAGTCTACGGATGTTCCAACCGGAAGAAAGTGGTCTTGACAAAGTGGATCAACGGGCAGCGCTTGGGGAATCAGCTGGAGGACAAATGGAAGCGTCACAGGAAACGAGATGGCGTCAACGTGAGAGCCGGGATGCCCAGGCATCTGTTGCACTCCACTTAGTAAGCCCACTTTCTCCGTTTTGACAACAGGACTCCAATAAGTCTATCAGGTGCGTGGGCGCAAACAACAGGCAACCGATGGGTCGGCTCACACCGCAAGTGACTCAAACTGGGTATGTGTTAAGTTCTATCTCACGCAGTGCCCCTGAATCGTAAGCTAACGCGTATAAGTTGACCACCCGAGATTCAGGTCATGGCGATGATCGAACAGGCGAATCCGAAAATGTATGTCTTTATATTGAAATGAATGTCGGATTGATTGTGAGCTCCGTATTCTAGCGTCCCACTGAGAATACAGGCATGGAGATAGACGGCGAGGTCCCTGGCCAGGAACAAGTGCGCGTGAACCTCTCTTTGTCAATTCGCAATTGTTTCAACCAAGAATCCTTTTCAGTGCATGGGCGATGGTGGGGGCGGTGGGTCTGGTCAAAGCCATTCAAGTAGCGCGGACGTGTGCTCGGGGCTGGCCATGCTTACTGCATCCATCGATCGACAAAGCCAGTTGTTGCAGTCACTGCTCAGTCACACGATCACACGATCAGAGCCCTCACCGTCGTCGAATCCACGGGACTCTGAACCGACCGAGGACACATTCATAGGTAAGAAAAGGGATCACGAGTTTAGGGTCCCCATTTGTCGTCGTCGTGGCAAAGCTCCCGACTGAACTTAATTGTCGAGTAAGTTTATTTCAATGACTGTAAGACGCCTGATTATGAATATTTCCGCAGGCAGCGATTCGCAAACATGTCAACGAACTCATGGGAAGAAAATGCACCGATGCTCCTCCGGAACCTGCATCCATGGAGGCCATTCTTAACTACAAGTCTACTCTCGATGAGGAAGACGGTCCTTCTATGGAACACTTTCAGGCAGATTTCTCTGAAAAATCTCCGGGGTGTAGCGCGTGGAATCATCGCCTACGTGATCTTTTCGTGGCCGATTACGTAAAAAAGGGCCTCCCATTCACCACAGTCACGAAGCTCTCCGTTTTTTTCATGACATATTTAGAAACACTGCAAGCTGCTAATCGAAAAATGGCCGCGACTGCCGAACAAGAACGGGCATATAAAGAGGCTTCACATAGAAACAGGATCGCGAAACGGAAGAAGACGGTGAGTCTATACACGTTTAAACGTGTCGACACTGACATTGTCGAAACGATTTACCAGCGGTTCGACACCCAAATTAGCGCCTTGCATTACTACAAAATCAGTCGGTTCATCAAACCTTTGAGAGAGATGTCACGTGCAGTCCTCAGTGACGACGAGAGTGACCATGAACAGGGCACCCACAGAGGACAAAGCCGTTACTCCATTGTAAATGAGGCATGGAGATCGAAGGAGTTGGTGGTATGGCTTAGAACGATAGACCTGCTCGCCTGCGGTGAGAAATGGGGCGGGCGCAATGTCGCACGGCAAGGTAACAATAGGCGTATCCGACTTCACTCAACTCGTTCCAAAGATGGGGTCGCAATCGCTGGACTGCCAGAAAATTTCTACGATTGTAGAATGGCTGAACTCTTTGAAGCGCTACCAGAGAGATAAGCTGGATGTCCAACCGCCTATGGACCTGGCATTTTCAGAGGAAGAGAAGCGGTGCGCACTTATGCACCTATATGCATTAGGCATCTGATGGCGACTTCATTTTCACAGGTTGGCGGCGCAATTCATACCTCTCGCAAAAGGAGACGCGCACCCTGTGAACCAAGACGTGGTCGATATCAGTACCCTTGAGAACTGGCTCCTACATGGCAGGCTAGAAAATAGCTGAGATAGTTTTTCGTGTTTGGCAGTTAGCTGAAAGTTAGATGCAGCCAAGGGCTGTAATTAACTCAAAAGTTTAGGTCAATAATTTGTAACATATATACATCAGTCGATTCTTCGGTTCGCCTGGGTCAACTTATCAATCCTGTTGGACTGAATGGGTATCAAGTTGAAAAATATCTACGGAAGGGCACGCGACGCTGAAGTGAGCCAGCTTCGCATTATACCGGCGCTAACATCCCCTTTGTCCAGTTACACCAACATAGAGAACGCATATCCCTCGATTCCCACTCGGCGATGCAAAGCACAGTACATCAAGGAAGAGACGAAGCGGGTGGCATAGATCAGGTAAAAAGGGACGTAGACGAACGGCTTCAATCATTTGAAGATCGGCTCGATAATATACGGGTGAGCCATTCCACCGCCATACACCGAGTTCAACTGAACGATAGCTCATAGCTTACTGTTGGACAACACAATGACACCATCAAGGGGGATGTCCTCGCTGGATTCAGCTCGCTACAGTCTAGACTCGACGATTTCAAGTCAAGTATAGAGACTTCTAGGCGAGGATGGCAGGCCAACTTTGGTGCGTCTGCCCGTACCTAGTATATTCCAATTCTCCACCTTTTTACAGAGGAAAGAGTACACAAGAAACTACACTCAGTTGAGTCGGTTTTGGCAGAAATTCTGAAGGCCCTGCCAGTACCAGAGGACAACACGATAAAACAAACACCTATCATTGCTTTGGACCCACACGTTCAGCCTCTGGCGTGTCCCCGGCGTCCTGAAGGTCAAAAGCCGAGTATTTAACTTATCTTTTCCGTTTGAGACAGTCTGACCGCTCTCACTTAACAGTAAATGGCGAAGTGCCTGAAAGCACCAACGTAGATCGGGAAGATGAAGCCACCAATTTAACCGTCCCTCTAGACAACACGAGAAAACAAGCACCTGTCACCGCTTTGAACCCACACGTTCAGTCTCTGGCGTGTCCCCGGCATCCGGAAGACCAAAGCCTGAGTATTTAACTTCTCTTTTCCGTCTGAGACGGTCTGACCCCTCTCATTTAACAGCAAACGGCGAAGGACCTGAGAACACCATCATAGAACGGGGAGATGAAACCACCAATTCAACCGTCCCAACTGTTGTTGAGGAACACTTACTGACATCTTCCGGTCGCGCAAGGAGCGGCGAGGAGACATGTGGTGTCGTACAGCCGCAGACGGCTAACAATTATTTACATGGCACTGAACAAGGCACTGAGGAACTCGGAGTAGATGTCTTGGCTGAACACTTGCTGAAAGGTTTTGAGGTGCGCCAAGTTACTATGATTGTGGCCTTCGCTATAATATTATATTATACATACGACATCTGCAGCCATGTTATACAAGTACGAGATGTTGTATAAGTACGGTAGTGCGGAAGAGTATATAATGTCAGCTCGACATATTTCCCTGACCGAGGCCGAGGGGGAGCCCTACTTTGGCCATATCGATATCGGGAAGACGGGGAACTGGCGGAGTGCCAACTCATATCGATTTTTCGCTTCACTACCGTTTCCTCTGACACCACATCACCGCCCTCCATGCTCTACCTCCCCACCTTCCCCCCAGGCGACGGTCTTCAATCTCTTCAAGCTATGCACACTGTCCCCACACACCACCCCACTCGAGCAACCTTGACGCGCTGTCTGGTTGCGAAGGTGGGAGTGTCTGCTGTCCCTCCCCTTCGACCTTGATCGGATTTGGACGTTCTACCGTAGCCAGAGCACACCTCTTCCTCCAAGAAGGCTCAGAAGATTTTCGTGGTCCGCATTGGTGTGTCAGTTTCCTCGCAACTCCCTCGTCTTAGGGAAATTTCGCTCCGTTTACTGGACCAACCCTTTGTTTGTCGGCGTCAAGGTGAGTACCTTCGTTCTATTCTATTCTATGTACGACTACACGACTGACTCTGTCTAAGTTGTCAAGTCACCGCCACCGTCCTTGACAGGCCATTCAAGGCTTGGTGCTACGGAGCGACGTTCCGTAACCCTCCTCCGCCGTCGCCCTCCGAGGACCATGATGCCTCCCCGCTCCTACCGCCGTCGCGGAGTTGCAGTGGGGTGAGCTGTGTCGGGATGCCCTTGGCACCTGCGCACGCGTCGCTGGGTCTTAACTCGTTGTGGCTGGTCCTGCTGTCCCTTGCGGGCAACCGTCAGTACTCGCCGCCTTATTGGTGGTCAACCCTGATCCCGACGCCACTGGGGTGGTCGGGGCGGGCAAGAGGAAGGCGGGGCAGGGCAGGAGTGACAAGCCTGTGTCCCTTTCAAGACGTGATGGGATATTCTATTCATTGTCGGTATTGAGGTGAGTGCTGCTGCCGCTCTGTATGTACCGAAATACTTCCTCTCCCAAGTCAACCCCATCCGACGTACCTCATCTCCAGGCTGGATGCTACGGAGTGACATCCTGTAAAACCTCCACCGTCGCCGTTTGAGGACCATTATGCCTACCGTCGTTGCGGAGTTGCAGTGGGGTGAGCTGGATGTCCCTTCGACATAACGCGTGGATTCCCGTGGTGAGGACCAGCGAGTATATTCGCCTTATATTCGCCTCTCTCACTACACGTTTTCCGCAGGTCGTAACGTCAACGCTTGCACATTGCACTCCATATTCACGCACGCCTTCGCCTACCAGATAATTCCACTTTTCTTACTTTTATCTCGTCTGAACGTCGGTAATTGTTGGACAGTCAAATTGCTTGGGTGTCAGGGTTATCGGATAGCCAGATAGTTTTTGTTTTTTTAATACAATTTTTATTTTCCGGAGTCAGTGACCAGCATACAGAAGAGTTGGTCAAGTCAACAACGAGCGCAAGCAAGGCGCCCGAGAACAAGACGCTGAGGTTGGAAGCCCAGGCGAGGCGAGTGACCGAGTGACCGACCGTCGGACAGTAAATGTGTCCGAGTGACGGACAGTCGGACAGTCAATGTGTCCGAGTGACGGATAGTCGGACTGTCAATGTGTCCAACTGAGGGACAGTCAGCCAGCCAGACGGTCGGACCTGGACCATGCTGACTTTACAGCCAAATCAGGACATGGATCGGAGATTTGTGTATGATGTGTACGTGACTTTCTCATGTGACATAGTCGGCAGCTGCCGGACGGCGTGGCTGAGGAGGAATTTGACTAAGTATTCCGACTCCGAATTTGGACCGAGGCCGGCCCGGTTTAGGTCACATGCACGGACCTCGCTGTGGAGAGTCTAAGTTTACAATGAATTATTTTGGAAAGTTTATGTCATATTGATCAGACTCTTCCCGGGTCGCATTCTGCCCGGGAAGAGTTTGAGATTAGGTAACTAAACATTCCCACCCTTTTTGTGTGTACATATGAATGTTTGAGAATGATCAGACTCTCCAATGAGAATAAACCCAGATAAGGAGAGTTTGACATCTCCCTACCAGGAATCCCTTGGGCTGGAAAACTCAGAGAAGAGTTTAATATTTCCCACACAGTTTCTTTTGCCTAATTTTTCACCAGAGAGACTCAAACTCTTTATTCAAAGTTTAAATAAAAGTAAACTGTGGGAATCCTTTAACACTTCTTAGGGTTTACTTCAGGTTTTTTTTAAATTAAACCCTCATTTGCGTGCAGTGTGAGTCATTTACAGAGACAGAGCGAAACTACGACATCTATGACCGGGAATTACTAGCTGTGGTCAAAGCGCTACGAGCATGGAGAACATACCTCGTAGGATCTCCCCATAAAATCATTATCCACACCAACCACGCCAACCTCCAATATTGGAAGGAACCCCAGAAGATCAACTGGAGAATAGCGCGAGAGTTCCTAGAGCTGTTGGAATACGACTTTATTCTGAGACACGTAGCAGGAACGAAGAATGCGCGCACAGACGCCCTGTCCAGGTGGTCGGATTACAAGTCCGGCAAAGGGGACAACACCAACGTCACCATCCTACCAGCTGAAAGATTCATCCGAGCCACCCAAATGTCAATATGTGATATGGATATCTGGTCCTGGGTGGCTCAGAACGCTGGCAAGGAAGAAGCGGCACGATGGGCCGAACACCACAACCTCAAACAGCATAACGGGCTGTGGTGGAAAGATGATGCGTTAGTCGTTGTCGGGGACAACGATCTTAAGCGGGGGGTAATCGCCTTCTTTCACGACTCTCCAAGCATGGGCCATCCCGGAATTGCCAACACACGTGAACTAGTACGACACGATTATTGGTGGCCCACCATATGAGAAGACGTTGAAGAGTACATCAAGGGATGTGCCGTATGTCAGGCCAACAAAATCAACCCCCACCAACAAAAACCCCACCTATTTCCCATATCCACCGATCCTGAGGTGGAACCATTCGAAGTTGTTGCTATGGACTTTATCACCAAACTACCCCCGTCCCAGGGATTTGACTCCATCCTCACGATCACCGATCACGACTGTTCAAAAGCCGTGATCTTCATATCCTGTCACAAAACCATCACCACCGAAGGAGTAGCACGACTGTATCTCCAACATGTTTACCCACACTATGGAATACTGCACAAACTCATCACAGACCGAGACCCACGATTTATGTCCGCGTTCATGAAAGGGTTGTGCAGCACGCTAGGGATATGACAGAACATTTCCTCCACATATCACCCCCAAACAGATGGCCAGTCGGAACATACCAACCAATGGCTGGAACAGTACTTACGTCATTGGAGCAACGTTCAACAGGACAATTGGGTGGAAGCACTCCCGGTAGCACAGTTCGCGCACAACTCCTGGCCAAATGCAACCACAAAACATTCCCCGTTCTCGCTCATCATGGGATGGGAACCACGAATGACATGGGTCTCAAAACCTACACACGTACCGTCGGTTGACCAACGCCTGGAAGAAATGGTCATAAGACGACAGCACGCACAAGACTGCATTAAACATGCGCAAGACCTCATGGCCAAGAAGGGGAGAACCTGCTTCATCCCTTACATTGAAGGGGCCCAGGTCTGGCTAGAAGGGACGAACTTGAGAACGTTCTACCCCACCGCGAAATTAGCCCCTAAATGTCACGGTCCATTCTGAATCAAGAAGGCCTTATCAAAGGTGACGTACGAATTGGAGCTGCCAGTCACATGGAAGATACACCTGGTGTTCCACGCAAACCTTCTCACACCATATAAGGAGACGGAACTACACGGGGAAAACTTCTCATGTCCTCCCCCTGACCTCATGGATGGAGAAGAAGAATTTGAAGTGGAGCGGATCATGGGGTCGCGACTCCATGGACGAGGGCACAAACTCCAATTCCTAGTCAAGTGGAGAGGATTTCCCATGAGTGACAGCTCGTGGGAGCCAGCTGACCATGTCAAACATGCGCCGGATGCAATCGCTGACTTCTATCGCCGACATCCAATGGCCGATGGAGCAGGGAGAGAGCTATAAGAAGACAGGGAAACAAAGAACGGTCTCCATATCCCCATCATGACAACTCCCATTCCCCACGACACTGCCCCAGCAACTGACCGACCCTGCCCCCCATCCGCCCTCATCCTTGAAAGGCTCACAGTACCCTCACAGTCGGAGGGAATCCCCACCCCCTTCGTATCCTGAACGCCCTACTCGATTATCCCTTCACGACCCCCGACTCCTGTCCTCGCCATTGCACTCAACGTCTCCCCTACTAGCCCAACTCCCCCTCCATCATCCCCGCCACCACTTGAGCCCACAGTAGCCCCCCTTCTGGAAGCACCCCCAGGCCTTACGCCCGTTGTCCCCCTGTCATGCCTGGCATCTGAGCTTCCCCATCCTTACTCGCTGACTCCAGCGGCACCCCCTCGTCAGTTACGACCAGATCCTCGTCTCGCATCATTAGATGACGAGGAGGAACCAGTTGACGAGGGGGATGACGAAGAGTTGGATGACCCCGGACTCCCGTTCTTCCTTAACGCTCCCGACACCCCGTTCTTCTTCCCCTTGATGATCCCGCTGGAGGACGATATCACGAAAGTCCAAGCGAAGTACATTTACTATCGCCGAGACTATTGGGAGATTATCGGAACCCAGGGAAGGGGAAAACTGTGTTACTGCCAGGAGGTCTACCTGTCAACACCATGCCCTACCACCATGCACCCCGCCATTTCACCCCATCAGCTAGCTGTTTTCAGTCCGCATGATCCGTGCGCAGTTACCATTAACGAGGTATTGAGCGAGCTCAAAAACCCCCACCTATCTGCAGAGGTTGCGAGATTGCGGCAGTGCCTTGGGGACAAGATCGCTCTAGACGCGTGGAGGGCAGATCTCCGACGGCTGGAGCAGGAGGCTACTTGCGACCAGTTCCACTTAGATGCCAAGTTACAGGGTATCACGAAGCGCATGCAGTACGCAGGCGCCATCCCCCTCATCACCGACAAGTTCGTCGAGCTCACCACACGCCCTATACACCCCCGCCACTACTTCCCCAAACTTCCACTCGTGCCACGACCCGGAGGGCCTGTTGAGATGCTGCACCTCATAGATGGGCCCAGTCGGGCGCAGAAACGGCGCAAGTGTTACTTATGCAAAAAGCGCGGGCACAGGATGAGTGAGTGCCCCAACAGGCCGCCAACTGGTGTCTGTGTATGGTGCGCAAGTCGAGCTCATGCTTCGGAGAATTGTCTTATCCATCTCCTTGCGCCCATTACCCCGGCGTTCGAGGAGCCCTCTGAGCGTCCCCGCTGGTGCGGGAAGTGCCTGAGGTTTGATGCACGGCACGATGAGATCAAGTGCCCACAGTACGAGGCATGTAGGCGGTGTGGAGAGCGTGGCAGGTACTTGTTCCTCTGCCAACACGTCTGCCCGGTGGACGACCGGGATGATGAAACTAATGACCCCAGCGCTGACGTATACGATTACATTGGCAGTGACTGAAGTCGTGGCGACTTCAGGTCTAACAGGGGGGTAATGTTATGATTTTCCCCTCTCTTTCTCTTGGACACTTCCGTTCCTCGCTTCTCATTCCCATATCCCACCTTGATACATTCATAACTCCTTATGCGCCCAACCGTTTCTGATGAACTCTTCGCCGCACGATACGCCTTTACGCCCCCTTTCTTGTATATCAAAGTTCACGGCGCTCCGGGCTCAGCTGACTCGCACATGACCCCGCGCAATCACCATGTTTCCTACTATAGCTGCACCTTTGTTCTGCCTTTGTTCAGAACCCAGGTATCATGCCATATGTTTGTTGTGTACAAACATCCTGTACTAGTATATAAGTTGCACGCTACCTAGCTTGTATGGTAGACTTGACTTCTTGTGTAATACCACATCGTTGTCAATCCATGAACAACTTTACGCTCGCTGTTTCGCTTGAGCACGACTTTGGTTCACCTTTGCGCTTGAACCCCCAAACTTCCCGACTACCACCTGCGTGCCCGAGGAGGCCATGTGGTGCTTATTCATCATCGAACTTAGTCTTACCCGACCTTCTCACATCCCGTTACCTCGGCCTGAGTGACTTAGTGACATGCACGTTGCACATAACGTTCCTGTGGTAATGTTACAATAGTACGAAGCACAACAGGGTACTCAGCTTCATTTAGTGTGGTGGAGGCCCACTGAATGTTGGGTTGGAATGTAGCCAGCCAAGGGTATCCTAGGATGATGTCTTCTCCTCCTACGTCGGTGATGAGGAATCTCATATCCTTCTTGACTCCTTTGGTTTCGACTTCGAGATCCACACAATGGGTTATCTTCCCCCCTTTGTTATGTGTGCCATCAATATTCCAGATCTTTCGATGACGGTCCAGTTCTTTGAGGCCTAGCCTCATTCTTCGTGTGAAATCCAGATGGATAAAGTTATTAGTGGCTCCAGAGTCCACTAGTGCTTGTTTGTCAGCCATGGCATAACTTGTGCGCAATGAAACTGGAACATGCATAGATTGATAGCGCATTATGAACACAGAGTTACACTGTAATGCCCTCACCCAGGCCGTCGGGTTCAGGTGCTTTGAAAATCCTCTCGCCCCATTAGGTCCTGTACTACCAAGTCCCTTGCTTCCTCGTTGAGGTTTCAGACTCCGTTTATCCAGCTGGTTGCCCGCTCTTGCGGCGTCTCAGTGGTGGCGTGGGCGCCGCAGCTACTGCCACCGTCATCTTTGAATTGGATGAGGGGTTCTTCAGCGATGCTTTGAACTTCTTCAATAAACGCACTGCGTCCTTGGCGAGGTTGCCAGTTCTGGTTGTTGCGCTGACGACGTGGCTGGAGACAATTGCGGGAGAAGTGACCTGGTTTGCCACAGTTAAAGCAGTTGATATTCTTCATGTCTATCACTCCTCTTCCCTGTTGGCGTCCTCCTTGTGGGGTATAGGGTGGCCTGGTGTAGTCCACTTCTTCAGATCCTGCAAGGCGGGCTCTGACTCTTCCTGGGGTGGTATCCATTGCATCCAGGTGGTTCCAGAATGTCTGCCATCCCTGTCGCAGTTGCTGTGGGTGGTTTGGAGCATTGAACGTCCTTAGAGAGGTATTACCCGGCTTACCGGGTCCCAGGGGTTTACGTCCCCCCAAACACGTTTGTAAATGCATCCATTTGCGTTGTTGCTCTAATATGGCCACTTTCCATTGGGCATAGGTGTTGGGGCTGTGGAAGTTGTACGCATTCTTGTATAGCTCGACTGGTAGTCCGCTGGTGAATTTGTCGAGGACAAGGGAATCGTCAAAATGGTATCCTGCTTCATGCACCGCTTTTTCGAATCTGGTGATGTACGAGTCAATGTCTTGTCCTTCCATTTGGAATCCTTTCTGGAGGTCTTGTTGCGTGCATTCCCTCACAAGGGTATCTGCAAAGGTGTTGCGGAAGCCAAGCTTGATCGCTTCCCAGATCCATTTGTCGTACAGCCCATGCTTGGCTTTGTACGCCTTGACCCACTTGGTGGTGGATAGGACCCACTCGTTAACGTGGTCTCCTTGAATGTAGGTGAGGAAGATCAGCGCCTTGCGGTAAGGGAGGGTGAGCGCAAGGTTGTCGTAGTTGGTTTCAACGAACAGCTCCCACTGGGTGAGAAACTGTTGGACTTTGGTGCAGTCCCCGGTAAATACCAGGGGTTCTTTTCCCATGAATTTCTCTGCCTCCTCCTCCTGGTGGGCCTTCTCCACGGCTGATGCGTGCTGGTTCCTGAAAGGTGGTGGGTTGCTCGGTGATAGTGGTCGTCATGTCTGTAGGGATGGACTCAGCTAATAACCCTAACTGGGCTTCTTCTTCTTCGGCTTGGGCTTTGAGGATATGGATTTCCTCTGGATTGCTGGCGAGGGATGGGGAAGGTGCGGGTGTCTTGGGCATAGGGGATCGAACGGGTTCTTCTTCTTCTCCGTCAATGGGTCCCCACTGATCTCTTGTGGTTACTTCGCTTTGGAGTATGTCGAGTTTGAGACTCGATCCGGCAGGTCGGACGACTTGTAGTTTGTAGTGGAGTGCATCCCACTTGAGTTCTGTCCAACAGGTGTGTTCGAAGTTGAATTCTATGGGGATGAGTCCTGTAGAACCGTCTTTGTAAGTGTAGGAGACGATGTAGCCTGGGTCTCCTTGTTCCATCTGCCAAAAGGCTTCTTTGAGGTATTTCTTGGGGATGTTGCGCTCCCCTCTTCTGTCAATGTGATACGAGTGAAACGGGATCCAAAGATCTCGGGTTGTTACTGCAGTGGAAGCCATGTTGAAGGATCTTGGTCTTAATGTAACGTCTACCATGGACGTTGGCCTGACTTAGGCATTGGTGTAACGTGGGTTCCCTTCTGGGCAGAAACGATGGTTGTTGGGAGAGTCGGGGAAGACTGTGGGATGGCGCTGATAGGCCCCAAGGTGATCTCAATAAGTGTAGAGGGGGAGGTCGAGAGGAACGTTTGGGGGAGGATTAGGGACTTTACAGATATACCTCCAACTGGGATGGTCAACGATGTAGTAACACTTGTAGGGTCTAGCGACACGGGAGTTGAGATACTCGAAGATGAGATGACACGTGGTACCAGGCGGGTAATTCACGGTTGGCGTATCCACCATTCACAAGGGAACTGGGGATGGAGGTCACGGGGATCCCTTCTTGGTCTAAGGGATATACCGGAGCTAGTTCACTTAAGAGTCTCACAGACTCTTAGCACAGTAGACAAGTTAGGATGTGGTATTTGAAGAAGACCAAGATGGGAATCCTGGTCCGTACTACTATGAGCTTAAATACACCTAAGGGAGCCAGTTCCAGCTCCACTTGAACATGTAGGTAGCCAATGGCGTAAGTAGCGTGAACCCTAGTACAGCAATCCTAGGGATCAGTCATCCGTATTGTAATATTGTACACGTACAACAATAGCAGACATCAGTCAGCACAGTAAGCTCCATCACGTACAACAATAGGGAACATCAGTCAGCAGAACACGAGGCAGTAAGATCCGAAGTCCATGACACATTACTGCTGACACGTTGGGTCATCACGAACACGTCAGAGTTCACAACCGGGCCGGGCAGTCCAAGAACGAAACGTAACAGATCCACTACCTAGGAATTGTCATAGATGGATCAAACGTCAAAATAGACCCAAAGAAGGTAGAGGGACTGAAAGAATGGCCAAGAGACATCAAATCGGTCAAACAAGCAAGAAGCATACTAGGGACACTAAGCTACCAGCGCCCCTTCATCCCCAACTTTGCCCACTTAGCAAGGCCTATCACAGACACAATAAAAACAAAGGAAGGCCCATTTGAATGGACAGAAGAGGCAAAAGAAGCCCTAGAGACCCTCATTGCACTTGTATGCGAAGACCCAGTCCTGTGCCAACCAGACATGAACAAACCCTTTGAACTAGAAGTGGATGCCTCCACTTTTGCCACAGGAGCAATCCTCACACAGAAGGATGACAGAAACAAACCCCAAGCAATAGGCTACTTCTCAAAGTCCTTCTCAGAAGTGGAGCACAATTATGATATCCATGATAGAGAACTCTTAGTGGTCATCTGGGGTCTGGAACACTGGAGACACCTACTCCTGGGATCACCCCATGAAATCACGGTGTTTACGGTCCACAAGAACCTAAAATATTACTGACACCCTCGCCAAATCAACAGACGAGTTGCAAGATACATTCCCAGACTGGCAGACTATCACATCAAACTCCACCACAAACCTGGAGCCCAGAACCATGCAGATGCCCTATCTAGATGCCCAGATCATGACACAGGAGAAGAAGACAACAGCAACATAACAGTCCTAACCCCAACCATCTTTGCAAACTCCGTACTCTCCATAAGGATAGATGACCGTGTCATGGCACACCAATTAGACCACTCAGACACTCTAGATGAGTGGGCCACCCCCTTTCAGCTGGTGAAACATGGAAAGTACTGGTGAAAGGGTGACAAACTTGTGGTTGTGGACAACACACCGCTAAAGAGGGGGGTAATTTCCCTGTTTTATGATACAAAAACTGCAGGACACCCCGGAATAACAAAGACCCTCTGGATAGTGTCACAAGACTTCTGGTGGCCAAACATGAAAGAAGACATATCCACATATGTAAAAGGGTATGCCACCTGCCAAGCAAACAAGAACTTCCCTGGAAACCCAAAACCCCCAATATTCCCCATAAAGACAAACCCAGAAGCCCTCCCCTTTGAAACCATTGCTCTAGACTTCATCAGAAAGCTACCACAATCAGAAGGACATGACACCATTCTCACCATCATGGATCATGACTGTTCTAAGGCAGCCTTCTTTATCCCATGCAATGAAACAATTGATGCAGAAGGAGTAGCAAAACTATATGCCAAAACAGTGTTACCACACTATGGCCTACCAAGAAGGGTCATCTCCGACAGAGACCCTAGATTCACAGCAAACTTCATCAAGGAACTATGCAGAGTGCTTGACATTGAACAAAACATAAGCACCGCATACCACCCCCAAACAGATGGACAATCTGAACAAACAAACCAGTGGTTAGAACAGTACCTCTGAATGTTCATAAACCACCAACAAGACAACTGGACAGAGCTGCTACCACTAGCACAGTACACCCACAACTCCTGGCCAAGCGCAACCACAAAGAAAACACCCTATGAACTAATTCTGGGGTACATTCCAAGAATACACCAACCAGAAAGAACAGCAATGGTTTCAGGAACACAGAAAAGGCTAGAACAAATCCAAGAAGCCAGAAGAGCAGCACAAGCGGCAATCACCCATGCCCAGTCACTCTACAAAGACTCCCCTTGTTTCCAACAATACACTGAAGGGGATACAGTGTGGCTTGACACCAAGAACTTGAAGACAATGCACCCCAGTTTCAAACTGTCCCCAAAAAGATATGGACCCTTCAGGGTCACAAAAAGAATCTCCACTACTACATATGCCCTGAAACTTCCCCATCAGTGGAGGATCCACCCAGTATTCCATGCGTCACTTCTCATGCCACACAAAGAAACATCCATACATGGCAAAAGGTTTACGGAACCTCCCCCAGATCTGATAGAAGGAGAACAAGAGTGGGAAATCAAAAAGATACTAGAAACAAGACGCCACAGGAATCAATTACAGTTCCTGATCAAGTGGAAGGGATACTCCGATTGTTACGTCCTAGCAGGGATGTGGGTTCAAGGGGTTCGATATCGCACAAGTATCAAGCAAAGACGTCTATTGTCTTATTGCTATGAAATACGAGTGGTCTGGGGTGTGGCACAATATGTGCCACTACTCTGTAGTTAGGGCTCCTCGCCCGAAGTGTCTGACACTTCTCTATACTCAGTCTTGCAAGTACACAGAGTCTAACAGGTGTGACGCATTGATATAGTTCAACTGCAAAGACTCCGAGGGTGTCCAGGTTAGGGACAGAGGTAGGGGATGCACAAGAAGAGAGGGGAAAGGCTGAGTCACACCAAAGAATGAAGGCAAGGTTGCTAGATTGCAAACAAAGCCAAGTCTGGCTTCCTACAGTGTAAAGTACAGCTTTAAATAAGACGAGGTTCCAAACAACATGAACACAAGTCCACACAGAAGTAAAGAGCCAAAACAAGTCAAGGCACTGATGTAGAAGTGGAGTCTAGGGTGGCTAACATTGATAGCCCCTTTAGTAACAAAATAAAAGACAAATGGAGCGAAGTGAAACAGGATAACAAAAGTCACACACAGAGAAAGTCTGAAGCATCAGATCATAACACTGATGCACACAACAGTTGGGAACCGGAGAAGAACCTCAATGCCCCAGAACTTATTCAGGAACACTTTGAGCACAACCCCAGAAGTGAGGGAGCAAAGAAATGGTTAAAACGAAAAGAAGTAGTGGTACAAACAGTCACCACACTTCCCACTCGCTCAAACACAATGCCCTCTCGCTCCTACTCTGTAGAACGCCTTGTTGCTCATGCCATGGAAAGGGGTTCCTTTGATGAGACTGTCACGGATGCATTCATTTTCGCCTTTTGTGGATCACGTGACCTGTCATCATGTTCTCTAGTTAGTCATGTGAAATATCATGCACTTTTCGTCATGTGACCCTGGGAAGGTATCCCTATATATGGACATCCCCTTATGGTCGCATTCTATATACGGACAGACTCTGTTGATTGGTAGATAAGGATAGAACCTTCTAGTACGCTCTAGATTACGCTTACTAGGCATGTATCATGTGCTGTATTAGGTTTTACTCAGCGACACGTCATACACAGTCAGCCTTGATGACAGTGCATCAGTCAGCACTAAAGATAGGGCTATTAATAGACACAACGCATCAGCTCTTTAGTCATAGTCGATTACTTTACACTTAGTAACAGTGTTCAAGCTCCAACTTAATCGCAGCCGCAGTAGATACTTAAGCTTGCCTGTAGCGTCCTGAGTGGAACCAACTTGTCCTCTTGGTTCTCCACTCAGGTGCGCTTTCACTTGTACTTCCTTACTATCTCCAATCTAACTTGTCCTCTTGGTTCTCCACTCAGCCTGCTGTCATGTGACACCTTGTCTCTGACCTTGGATAAAGGTCTATACGCTGACATATGCTCCACACCATCTGTAGGTTTTAGTGCATGATTTATCTCCACGCTGACATTGAGTCACGTCCTTGACAGTTCACTTCAAATCCACTTGACTTGGTGTAGCTGATAGTCATACCGCTACATTAGGACAAGTTCCTTCACACTCTTGAGCTCCTCATTGCTCACCAGTTGTTTGATCTTTTCTCTAGGTGGTAGACATCCACCAGTCCCTAGTGTTATCCACCTCACTCTTTGCCTGTGGACCTTTGTAAGCAGAATCTGTGCAGTTGTGGTACATCTGTAGTGTCCGTAAAGCCGGCATACAGTGTGCTTGCCTTTATTGGGTCTATCTGGTCACCAGTAGACTACTCTGGGCACAGGTTGCAGAACTGGTCACCACGCCAGATAAGCTGCAATTTGACTTCGAGCCAGCCAGGCCTAGCCTGCGACAGCTGTACGCGAAGTAAACAGAAATGTTTGAGAGCGCTTCGGCGTGAGAGGCAGCCAACAGGTCGAGAAGACTGAGGCAGACAGCCTTGTGGCTCTACACTTCCCATTTACACCACTCCTGAGTGTTTGGTTATTGCTGCAGCCTTGCGCAGTGTGAAACATCACTGTGTATTGGTCTTGCTTGATCCGACTCTCCATTCACCTTTGACTTAGCGTTCCGCAGTCGTCATATCTTGACATCTTAAAAAACCACCCTATCCACCCTGCCTTGCTTCTTTGTGAACACCCATTGTAACGTCTACCATGGACGTTGGCCTGACTTAGGCGTCTGTATAATGTGGGTTCACTTCTGGACGGAAACGGTGGTTGTCGGGAGAGTCGGGGAATACGGCTGGGTGGCGCTGGTATGCTCCGAGGTGGTCGCGGTAAGTGTAAAGGGGAAGATCGAGCGGGACGTTCGGGGGAACTCCGGGGACTTTACGGATATACCTCCAACTGGGGTGATCGACGATGTAGTAACACTTGTAAGGCCTTGCGGTTCGGGAGTTGAGATATTCGAAGACAAGATGACATGTAGTACCAGGTGGGTAAGAGACGGTCGGTGTATCCACCATTCATGAGGGAACTGGGGATTAGAAGTCACGGGGATCCCTCTTGGTCTTAGGGATATGCCGGAGCTAGTTCACTTAAGAGTCGATGAGACTCTTAGCACAATAGACGAGTGAGAAGGTGGTATTCAAAGAAGACCAAGATGGGGATCCTGGTCCGTAGTACTATGAGCTTAAATACACGTAAGGGAGTCAGTTCTAACTCCGCTCGAACTTGTACGTAGCCAATAGCGTAAGTAGCGTAAATCCTAGGACAGGGATCCTAGGAATCAGTCATCCACAACATAATACCAATATCGTACAACAATAGAACTCGGAAGCAAACGCGTAAGACACATCATGTACAACAATGGGAATCATCAGTCAGCCGGAACACGAGGCAACAAGATCCGAAGTCCATGACACATTACTACTGACATACCGGGTCATCACGAATACGTCAGAGTTCACGACCGGGCCGGGCAGTCCGAAAGCAGAACGTAACACCCATGCCCGCCTATGCCATCTCTTTAGGAGGAGACAAGCCCTATCACCACCTCAGTTGTCCCCAGAAGCCTCTGCTACTGCATCACTTCGAGTCTTAGAGGAGCCTCGTTCTTGCCCCTCTTCTCCAGCACCATCATCTACACTCTCCTCCTCCCCCACAGTCGGGCACCTCTCTGCGGCCTCATCTGCAACCTTAGTTGATGAAGGAGTCTGGTTCGAAGGCTTCCAAATAGAGGAACCACCCCGTACCACTGCCGAAACAATCGTCCAAGCTCTTTATTTCTTCCCTGGTGTACGTCAAGTACTCAAAGAAGAATATCCAGGAACTACGACCGTTCCAGGAACTGACTTCACCATCGAAGATCTCATTCTCTTCGCTGAAGAAATAGTCCCCGTCCTCTCTCGCCCCCCATCCCCAGTTCAAATAGACTGTGGCTCCCAAAGGGAAACAACGAGCGCGTCAAGTGCAAGCTCAGTATCTGAAAGGAGTTCACTCTAAATTCGCACTCCCTCCTCTTTCAAAGTCCGAAAGAGAATACGTGTCACGAATTCAAGACTGGGACGACCTCTCGCCCGATGAACAGCTACTCCTATTACAGGATCATCGTCAGGTGCAGTACAAGGCAGATAAAAAGGCTCAGGAAGAAGAGCTAGAGAAAATGTCGGCATCATCCTCCTCCTCATCTCACACTGTTCAACTGGACCCCGCTCCGGCCCCTGCACCTATAATACCACCTCCCCCTCCCACCATCCAAGACTGCATCAACCTCATAAACCAACTCGGACTGACTATGGGCCACCTTGCACAACAAGTCTCTGACCTAACACAGCAAGTGGCCGCCACCCAGGCCAAGCCCAAGAAGGTTGGAGGCAAGGATATAGTGGCCTGCCCCAAAGCATGGGATGGAAAGGGCAACTCAACAGATGCCCGCCACTTCCTCACCGCCTTCCACAACTGGGCCTCCTCACAAGGAGACGCTCTCAACACTTGGGAGCCTATCCTACAGTCATGGATGCCAATAGAAGAGAGGTGGATCGCCGCCGCCTTGAATTTGATGGAAGGAGAAGCCAAGATCTGGGCTCTCCCCTACCTCGAGGCGGCCAATCAAGGCTCATTCCCCTTTGTGGGAATTTATGACAACTTCATTAAAGAATTCAATTGCCGCTTCTCCCCAATGGATGTCTGTGACATCACCTGGGAGGAGCTGAAGAAGACACGACAAGGGAAGAAGTCCGTTGCCAAATACACGTCAATATTCGAGCAGTACAGCGGACAGACTGGATGGTCTAAAGCCGACCTTCGTGACTGTTTCTACACCGGTCTAAATGACGAGATTAAGGATATTCTCGCCACGACCGAAAGGAAGCAGGACACCTTCGACAATCTTAAAGCTACAGCCACGCTTATAGATCAACGACTCCACCAACGCCACACAGAAAAGTCTGGAAAGACTAATCTGCCCACGTCTCATGACCCAGATGCCATGCAAGTTGATGCCACATGCCAACAAAGTTCGCAAGGCAACAAGGGGAAGGACGAGTTCTTCAAGAACCAAGTGGAGTATTGAAAGTGGATGCAAGGAAAATGCTACAGTTGCGGGTCCAAGGACCACACAAAAAAGGATGGAAATCATGAACGGGACGTGTGCAACTGGTGCCAGAAAGCTGGTCACTGCGCCCCCGTTTGTATGATCAAAAAGTTGGGGAAACTGGCCAAAGCAAAAGCTGCGGCTATGACAGAATCCTCAGCCCCTCTGTCCTCGTCAAACTCATCCAGTACAGTGGCCGCGGCCACCTCTTCCAATACCTCTCAGCCAAAGACATCCCAGGCAGACGTGGCAAAGTTGATGGAGATGGTTAAAAGGCAGCAGAAGACCATTGAGGCTCTCAAAGCGGCTTTTTAGATCAGGGGTTGCGTGTAGCTGCGACCGGCCCCTTAAACACAGACTTTGACTTGGCTTCATGTTCTTGTAGTATATGTCTCAGGACTCGCCTCATTTCGGACTCAAATTCTGTAATTCCTATGTACCCAGAGATTGCCTGTAAGTTAGATAGTAGTGATGTCTCAGTTTTGTTGTCTCCTGTTTCTACATCTACATCTGCCTCCGAGATGAACTTTATTTCTAGTTCCTACTCTAAAACAGCTCCTCAACCAGTCTCAAGGACATTGGTTTTGAGTGTAGCCGTGCTGCAAGTGATGAATTCTGATGCAGCACTTTCTTCTTCCTTTGTTATTCCCAAAACAAAAGATAAAAAATCCCATTTCCATATTAGTGTCTATTTATCCGGACGTCATCGTACTGTAAAAGTAACAGCAATGGTAGATTCCAGAGCAACTTCGTTGTTCCTGGACAAAAAGTACACTGACCACCATAAAATGTTGCAGATTCCCCTTGAGAGTCCAATTCTCCTCTATAATATAGACGGAACTCTCAACGAAGCCGGTAGTATCACCCATAAAGTCCGACTAAATCTCAAAGTTGGTCCAACCGAAGAAAAGTACGACTTCTATGTCACTTCATTAGGACCAGAGAATGTCATCTTGGGACTACCTTGGCTAAGGAATTGGAATCCGCAAATAGATTGGCAGGAAGGCACAATGCGTCTCAACTCCACTGCTGAAATAGCGCCTGAGGAGCACGAGATAGAGGTGACGCGCATTATGGCGAACCGTATGGAACGCCGCCGTCTCCTTGCAGAGAAAGTGTTGGATACGGTCCATGATGAAGTCTTCTGTCTAGCAGGCTTTACGTACTCCCAGCAGATCGCTGAGAAGGCCATCAATGCTAAACCTAAGAAGACTTTCGAAGAGATGGTACCTCCACACTATCGTGACTTCACAAAAGTATTCTCCAAGGAAGAATCCCAAAGGCTTCCTGAGCACCAACCATGGGACCACGCCATAGACCTAGAACCAGATGCAGTGAAACACTGGAAGGTCAAGACGTACCCTATGTCACCTACTGAGCAAGTGGAATTGGATAAGTTCCTGGATGAACATATTAGTAAAGGATATTTGGTCCCATTCAAGTCACCGATGGCATCACCAGTATTCTTCATTAAAAAGAAAGACGGAAAACTCCACCTCATCCAGGATTATTGGCGTCTTAACAAAATCACTATTAAGAACCGGTATCCACTCCCACTTGCAGCTGACATCATCAATTGGTTGAAGGGAGCAGAGTACTTCACTAAGTTCGACGTAAGATGGGGCTATCATAATATTCAGATCCGAGAAGGAGACAAATGGAAGGGTGCTATTGTCACCAATCGCGGACTGTATGAACCAAAAGTCATGTACTTCGGCATGACCAACAGCCCCGCTACCTTCCAAGCCCTGATGAATGCCGTATTCGCAGAGCTCATCGCAAAAGGGGAGGTCACCGTCTATATGGACAACATCCTGATCTACAGCCACAAGTTGAAACACCATCGAGAGATTGTAAGAGAAGTGTTACAACGGCTACAGGATCATGACCTCTACCTAAAGCCAGAAAAATGCAATTTCGAGAAACCCGAGATGGAGTACTTGGGGATGATTATCACCCCCAGAGAAGTGCGGATGGATCCTGGCAAGGTCTCCGCAGTAAGGGAGTGGCCAACCCCGACAACCCTGAAAGAAGTAAGGGCTTTCATTGGGTTCGCCAACTTCTATCATAGGTTCATAAAGGACTTCATGGCTATTGCCTGACCTGTTACACTCCAGCGGGTGTACCTTCCAGAGTCTGGCTACTCGATGGGAAACTTGGGGTTCTTGCAGTATCACGGTGGCAACCAAGACTTCGACTAGTCTATCTTCCAGTCGGATTCTCGAGATCTTGGGATTTGCTGAGTTCTTCTAGGGTCTGGACGATGCCGTAGGCGATGGCAACAAGGATGTGTGTAACGTGAGTGGCAAAGAAGAAGAGGATGACGTGCTCAAGCAAAGGAGACAGGATCGGAGAGGGGAATATATACAGGGGCTACCTGTATCTGCTTCGGTCTACTTGTAGGCTGGTAGAATACAAGAAGTCAAGCTGAGGGGTATCAGCGAGACTGGGGTGCTACTTATACACTTCCAAGGAGCTTTCAAGCTCAGCTTGGAGTCCGAAACCTAGTACGTATCATCCAATCAGAAACATCGAAACACAAGTCAGGGGCATACAGTCACAAGGTCAACAATGAGGTGAAGGTGAAACGGGGTTAGAAGTCCATCAATCAGTGGCTGAAACATACAGTGGATGGGCGCATCAAGCCACAGGCACAATTGATCAAATCCATCAGAAACTAGGAACCATACAATCCATGAGGCAGATCCAATCACGATCTAGGCACAAGCTCATCTGGATCCTTCTGGTGCGAGTCTAGACCAGGTCACGTGCCAGGGTCACATGACAGGTATTTGACATCTTCTTCAGTTATTCCCATGGCGCTTGCCAGCCCGGGTCACGCTTGTAATGCAGGATTCTTGTGGGGTCGATACCCTCAGTTCTGGCGGCTGTAACCCATTCGCTTCGGTACAACTCGGCGGTGCTGCACGAGTCTGCACTTGTCACGCGGGGTTCAGGACGGAACGCAACACGACCCTTACATGACCTCACAAAGAAGGACACTCCATGGCACTGGAATCCGGAACAGCAGAAAGCTTTCGACACGCTAAAAGAGCGCTTCGTACAAGAACCCATCTTACAGGTATACAATCTGCAATTACCCACACGTGTTGAAACAGACGCATCTGGATTTGCTACAGGCGGCATACTTACTCAAAAGTACCCCAACGGTCTTTGGCACCCTGTTGCGTACTGCTCCAAGTCTATGAGCAAAGAGGAACGCAATTACGAAATATACAACAGGGAAATGCTTGGCTTAATTCATGCCTTAGAGGATTGGAGACACTTCCTTGAAGGCATCCCCTTTGAAGTGATCACTGACCACAAAAACATGGAATGGTGGGCCAGTATGAAGGACTTAAACCGCTGGCAAGCTCACTGGGTGCTATATCTAAGTTGCTTCACCTTCAAAATCACTTACAAGAAAGGAGATTCCATGCAAGCCGACACATTAAGCTGATTCTCTAAAGACCACGTTAAGGATAATGAGGATAATCGCCAGGTTCAAGTCTTGAAACCTGAGCACTTCCTCAATGCCGCACAAGCTCACTTCGTGCCCAAAGTAGACTCCCTGGGCAGTCGCATAAGAATCGCATCCATTAAAGAGGCTGAAGTTATCAACGGTCTTAAAATGCTACAAAAGACCGCTCCTAAGGCTCTCACAGATGGAGTCGCGCTGTGGGAGGAAGAAGACGGTTTAGTCTATCACAGGGGGAAACTTTACGTTCCCAACGACTGCATTTTATGTCGAGATGTGGTTAAGTCATGCCACGATACGACTATGACCGGTCACCCTGGAAAGAACAGAACCATCGAGCTAGTCAGCTGCTACTATTGGTGGCCATGCATGGCAGGCTTTATTGCCTCATATGTAGAAGGATGTGATCGATGCCAACGCTACCGCAAAGATCTACACCCCAAAGCAGTTATTCAGCTGCAAGAAGTACCTGAGGGTCCATGGCAGATAATAGGGATCAATTTAATTGGTCCACTGCCCATGTCACGTGGAAAGGATATGATCCTTAACATAGTGGATCATTACACGAAACAGATCCATCTATTTCCAGTGACTTCTCAGATTACAGCTGATGGGGTTGCATCCATCTACTTTGAGCAAGTCTTCCCCTTGCATGGGATCCTGTGTAAAATCATAAGTGATCGCGGACCCCAGTTTGCTGCAAGGAGCATGCATGCCCTCTACAAGCGGTTAGGGATAGACGCAGGTCTCACCACAGCCTATCACCCTCAAGCTAATGGACAGGTAGAGCGTAAAAATCAAGAAGTAGAAGTCTACTTGCACTTGTTCATCAGCAAAAGACAGGATGATTGGGCAAACCTGCTCCCTACAGCGGAATTCATGATTAACAGTAGGCTCAACTCAGCCACGGGTCATACACCCTTTGAGCTACTCTATGGCTATACGCCTGACTTCACAATTCCTGCTGGTAGACCTACGGGCATCCCGATGCTCGACAAGCATCTTCAAAAGCTTACTTCCTCTAGAAGGGACGCAGAGGCAGCGCTTTGCTTAAGTAAACAGCAAATGCAGACAGATGTTGAACAAAGACATAAGCCATATGTCTTCAACGTCGGGGATAATGTCTGGTTGCAAGCCAAGCAAATAAAGATATACCAACAGTCGTCCAAACTGGGCCCTAAGCAATTAGACCCATTTGAAGTCACTAAAGTCCTGAGTGACGTCAACTACAAGCTTGCACTCCCCCCTGCACTGCATATCCATGATGTATTCCACATGGATCGCCTCTCCCCTTATAAAGGAAATGAAGTAAATGGCCTGCTACTGCCTCCTCCTGAACCAGTTGTCATTGAGGGAGAAGAAGAGTACGAAGTAGACCACATAAGAGATTCAAAACTCTTTGGTCGCACTCTGAAATACCTCATTTGCTGGAAAGGATACAGCAAAGGCAAGGATACGTGGGAACCTGCAAAGAATCTGGCAAACACCCTGGAAAAAGTTGAGCAGTTCCATCAACAGAACCCAGGCGTTCCCAGAAAAATAGCGGCTCTCCTTTACGCGTCCTTACCTTGGCAGAGTCCATTTGTTAACACAGAGGCCAACACAGACGTCAGCCCTTAAGAAGGGGGGTGATGTCATGGACACGTTCATTTTTGCCTTTTGTGGATCATGTGACCTGCCATCACGTTCTCTAGTTAGTCATGTGAAATATCATGCACTTTTTGTCATGTGACCCTGGGAAGGTATCCCTATATATGGACATCCCCTTATGGTCGCATTCTATATACGGACAGACTCTGTTGATTGGTAGATAAGGATAGAACCTTCTAGTACGCTCTAGATTATGCTTACTAGGCATGTATCACGCACTGTATTAGGTTTTACTCAGCGACACGTCATACACAGTCAGCCTTGATGACAGTGCATCAGTCAGCACTAAAGATAGGGCTATTAATAGACACAACGCATCAGCTCTTTAGTCATAGTCG
This sequence comes from Lactarius vividus, assembly GCA_021527035.1. Classification (NCBI taxonomy): domain Eukaryota; kingdom Fungi; phylum Basidiomycota; class Agaricomycetes; order Russulales; family Russulaceae; genus Lactarius; species Lactarius vividus. The sequence goes on along the minus strand of JAKELG010000008.1, from coordinate 524,346 downwards.
ATTACTTTACACTTAGTAACAGTGTTCAAGCTCCAACTTAATCGCAGCCGCAGTAGATACTTAAGCTTGCCTGTAGCGTCCTGAGTGGAACCAACTTGTCCTCTTGGTTCTCCACTCAGGTGTGCTTTCACTTGTACTTCCTTACTATCTCCAATCTAACTTGTCCTCTTGGTTCTCCACTCAGCCTGCTGTCATGTGACACCTTGTCTCTGACCTTGGATAAAGGTCTATACGCTAACATATGCTCCACGCCGTCTGTAGGTTTTAGCGCGTGATTTATCTCCGCGCCAACGTTGAGTCACGTCCTTGACAGTTCACTTCAAATCCACTTGACTTGGTGTAGCTGATAGTCATACCGCTACAGAGACCCCATCTGTCTCTTCCTCCTCACACCATTCCCCTCAGCACATGCCTCCTTTGTCTCCTACTGCCCACCACCCTCAGCCCATCAACCCAACCATGCCAAGCGTCATAGAAACAGAAGAAGGAGCAGTCCTCCATGTCCCTCCCCCAGGATTCACTGCTCCTCCCACCCCAGAAGTCCAACGTACCAACACCTCTCCCCCAGACCCCAGAAACGCTATCCTCAAATTCAGGGAGATCATCAATGACCCAGCAATGGACGCTCTACCTATCAACTATGATAGGATGCACATCCAGGAGAATGATGACAACCCAGGGTTCCCTTTCTTTGTCAATGACCCCTGGAGCACTCGCTATGTCCATTTCCTCATCCCAGATGACATCAACCCCTCCTCCTTCCAACACAAAAATGCCAAGTACATCCAGATCAGCAACAACAAAGAAGATGCCATTGGCACCTTAGGCAAAGACCTCCCTCGCTAAGGACTACCCCTCTTCCTCCTCCCTCAAGACAATGACCCAGAAAACCCTGCACCTCCCATCTCCCCAGCACAGATGGAAAACTTCAAAGAAGGTCACTCTCTTGTTGCCAAAGTAGACAAAGTGTTAGAAGACCTGAACAATGACTGACTAACTGCAGAGGTCCATCAAGTCTGCAGACTCTTGCGGAACCAAGAGGCCATCCAGAAACAGGTGAATGACCTGTACAACATGATGGCCCCCCTCAAGAGACACCTATTAGACATCGACATGCAACTAACAAGTGCTAGGTGACGCCTACAAGAACACAAAGCACTGGTTCACATATCTGACCAGTGGAACATCCTCCACCCTCCTTCACCTCCTTCTCTACCTGCGCCCACACTCCACATCGCCCCATCACCAGGCCTCCTCCACTTCCACACTATGCCACAGCTCCATGATGAACCTGAGGGACCTAGCCCTTCAGGAGAAAGGAAGAAGAAGCGCAAGTACAAGAATGGCACCATCAAGCTCTGCTTCAGATGTCAATCTGAAGACCACCTCTCCTTCACCTGCCCCCACAAATGAAGGTACTGCTGGAGGTGCTCAAGCACAGACCACTTCGCCTACCAGTGCCTTTGGCCAGCCCCAGAAGAGCATACTAAGTGGTGTGGCAAGTGTCAGACCAGCAATACCCATGAAGAAATCAAGTGCCCCAAGTATGAGCTTTGCCAATGCTGTGGGACCTATGGCCCCTTCAATTTCCTTCATACTCATTGCTGTCAATCTCCTCAAAGCCCTACCCCTTACAACGATAGGGATGCTGATGTATACGACCTTGTAGACTTTGAAGCACTCTAGGAAGAGTTGACTTAGAGAGGGGCTCATGTTATGATCTGATGCTTCGGACTTTCTCTGTGTGTGACTTTTGTTATCCTGTTTCACTTCTCTCCATTTGTCTTTTATTTTGTTACAAAAGGGGCTATCAATGTTAGCCACCCTAGACTCCACTTCTACATCAGTACCTTGACTTGTTTTGGCTCTTTACTTCTGTGTGGACTTCTGTTCATGTTGTTTGGAACCTCATCCCATTTAAAGCTGTACTTTACACTGTAGGAAGCCAGACTTGGCATTGTTTGCAATCTAGCAACCTTGCCTTTGTTCTTTGGTGTGACTCAGCCTTTCCCCTCTTCTTGTGCATCCCCTACCTCTGTCCCTAACCCGGACACCCTCAAAGTCTTTGCAGTTGAACTATATCAACGTGTCACACCTGTTAGACTCTGTGTACTCACAAGATTGAGTATAGAGAAGTGTCAGACACTTTGGGCGAGGAGCCCTAATTACAGAGTAGTGGCACACCTTGTGCCACACCCCAGACCACTTGTATTTCATAGCAATAAGACAATAGACGTCTTCACTTGATACTTGTGTGGTATCAAACCCCTCAAACCCATGTCCCTGCTAGGACATAACAGTAAGGGTCTTCCCCTATTGGCCTATGAAAGCACTTCCGGATGAAAACTGGGTAAAGAAAATAAGTAGTGAGGATAGTGCGCACAGAGGAACTTAAGGACGCATCTGCTGACTTAACAGCTCCCTAGCACCTTTTGTGAGAACCTCCTTAAGAGGCTAGCCAGAATGGCATGACATTCATAAATGCTGGTGGACAAGAAAGGAATGTGTCAATGTAGAGGATAGAATGATGCTCACTAAGGGGATAGTTGACGACAAGTGATGTGGTTGCAAAGTGAGCAAAGACATGTGGTAGATCTGGGCAATGGCTGTTAGTATGAGCGTCCAGGGCCCATAACCTGTTGAGCAGGCAGCGCTAACAGTGAGACAAAGACAGCAAGGTGCTAAGACAAACAAGTAAACTTCAGAGGAGAACAAAACTCTATAGCAGTGCTACACACCTAAGACAAACAAGTAACTATACTAGTGTCAGTGTAAGGTAGAGAGGCTTAGTAATAAAGGGACTTACACTTCAGAGGAGAAGAAAACTCTGAAGTGTATGGGCAAAAACAGCAGTCCTTATATACAGGACGCTTAGCTGATAATGGTCTGTGCGCCAGAGGGAGAAATGCCATTGGAGGGCAAAGAACAATAGAGCTGCCTAAAGCAGCTAAGTCCGGTATCTTAACAATAAGAACAATAAGAACCTAATAAGGATCTAGACAATAAAGATAAACAATAAGCAGTCCATACAAGTCCGGAAGTCCAAATCTAACCATAAGGGTCAGATACCGTATATGGTAGGGAATGACTCAATCATATCCCATGAGACATGTGACTTGAATCAGTCATGTCTCAACACCAACTTCATTACAGATCTAAGTTACACCCACACATACACCAAACTTGACATACAATGGTGATATAACAATGTAAGGATAAAGGAAGGAGACAAGCACAAAGTGGTGTTCAAAACACAGTATGGACTCTTTGAACCTACCATCATGTACTTTGGACTCACCAATTCCCTGGCCACCTTCCAAACAATGATGAACATGGTCTACCACAACACCATCACTAAACACAAGCAAAAGGGAATGACCATCTGGGTCTACATGGACAACATAGGAATCACAACCAAATCACTGGCAAACCAAATGGACCATAAAGATGCAGTATGCAATGTCCTGAAAGTGGTGATGGAACATGACCTTTACTTTAAACTTGAAAAATGCCTCTTTCACAAACCACAGATGGATTAGCTGGGGGTAATCCTTGAAAAGGGGGTAACATGCATGGGCCCAGTAAAATTTTTGGGCATCAAGGACTGGCCAACCCCAACAAAGGTCCATGACATACACTTCTTCCTGGGTTTCTGCAATTTTTACTGACTTTTCATCCATGGCTTTGCAACATCCATGGCTTTGCAACACACATAAGACCCCTTAACAAACTCACAAGGAAGATATGGAATGGAAATGGACAGACAAAGAGGACAATGCATTTCAGAAACTTAAGCAACTAGTAATGGAAGAACCAGTCCTCACACACCCAGAGCTGAAAGATCAATTCAAACTTGAAGTAGATGCATCAAGATTTGCTACCAGTGCAGTACTCCTCCAAAAGAAAGACAACAGCAAGAAACACCCAATAGGATACTACTCAGTGACTCTCAACAAGGTGGAGCACAACTATTGTTATGATCCAATGCTTCAGACTTTCATTCACTGTATGCTTCTTATTCCTTGTTTCACTTTGCTCCATTTGCTCTTGACCTTGTTACAGAAGGGGCTATTGATATTAGCCACTCTAGACTCTGTTTCTGTTCCTGTCTCAACTTGTTTCGGCTCTTTGTTGTTGTGTGGACTTGTGTTCATGTTGTTTGGAACCCTGTCCTATTTAAAGCTGTACTTTACATTGTAGGAAGCCAGACTTGGCATTGTTTGCAATCTAGCAACCTTGCCTTCATTCCTTTGGTGTGACTTTGCCTTTTCCCCTCTACTTGTGCATCCCCTACCTCAATCCCTAACCAGGACACCTTTGGAGTCTTTGCAGTTGAACTATATCAATGCATCACACCTATTAGACTCTGTGTACTTGCAAGACTGAGTATAGAGAAGTGTTAGACACTTTGGGCAAGGAGCCCTAACTACAGAGTGGTGGTACACCTTGTGTTCCACCCCAGACCACTTGTATTTCATAGCAATAAGACAATACATGTTTTTGCTTGATACCTGTGTGATACCAGACCCCTTTTGAATCCATGTCTCTGCTAGGATGTAATGACTATGACATCTATGACCTAGAACTACTGGCCATCATCAAAGTGTTGATAAGTGACCTTTGCACACTTAGCAGCTCTGGATGGACCGGACTTACAGCATGGACTACTTTAGATAAGATTTACAGGACTTGTAGATTAAGATATTATGATCTGTACAATTTCAGACCTCCTTCTTATCTATGACATCATGTACAATGACATCATTTGGACTCCTCTTGACTTTACATTGTACTTTGTGTCTTTGTACTTTCCTTTGTTTTTGTTGAGCTGGCAGCACTAACAGCGAGATAAAGCAAGAGCGACTAAAGGACAAAAGTATACTTCAGAGGTTGAAGAAACTCTATAGCAGCGCTACACACCTAAAGGACAAAAGTATCTACTACAGTGTCAGCGTAAGGTAGAGAGGCTTAATAGTAAAGGGAACTTACACTTCAGAGGTTGAAGAAACTCTGAAGTGTGAGGGCGAAAACAGCAGACCTTATATACAGGACGCTTAGCTAAGAATGGTCCGTGCGCACTGGTGACTCAAACAAAATACACCTGGTCTGTGCGTCAGAGGGAGAAATGCCATTGGAGGGCAGAGAACAATAAAACCGCCTAATGCGGATGTGATCGGTATCTTAACAATAAGAACAAGGAGAACCTAATAAGGAACTACAAAATAAAGATAAACAATAACCGGTCCGTATGAGTCCGGAAGTCCATAATCTAACCATAAGGGTCAGATACCGTTTAAGGAAGGGAATGACTCAATCATATCCCACGAGACATCACACTTCAATTAGTGACGTCTCAACATCCCTCCATGATAGAGGCAGTCCATTCTGGAGATAAGAATAGGTGGTAGATGGTGATGAGAGCGTGTGTCAAGTTTCAACAAGTTCTCAATATGAGAACTGTGTGAGAATCCTTTGCAAGTTCTCAACATAAGAACTGTGCAAGAGTCTAGGAGTTCGGGATTGAAGTCCCTTGAACACCTTTACTTCATTTGTCATAAAGGACGACTTTTTGAAGTGCAGGGTATAACTCCATATAAGACAGAGAGAAAGGACTCTCTTCTGCAGAGATAAGATCGAATCTTATTCTGCCTTGACACTTCATCGACAACCTTATAAAAGGTTCATCAACCCGAATTTCTGATAAATGTGGATCTTATCCACACTTTTCTCCATTACACTAACCCAACATCATTAACCAGCTTCTCGAAGGTTTCCCTTGGTAGAGACTTAGTAAGTCCGTCTGCTACCATGTCCTTCGTTGGAGTACGTATCAGGTGTATCACCTTGTTTTCTACATACTCCCTGACAGCGTGGTGCTTGATGGGGATGTGTTTGGACCGTCTCCCAGTGACTGGATTCAGGGCTAAGTCTACAGCGCCCTTGTTGTCACAGTGAAGAGGTATGGGGGAGGAAACCTCATACCCCAGTTCCTCTAAGAACGTCCTATACCACTGAGCTTGGTTTGCAGCCTCAGCGAGGCTCATGTACTCAGCTTCTGTGGTGGACTGTGCTACCGTCTTTTGCTTTCTGGTGCACCAGGAGATGGCACCATTCGCAAGTAGGTAGACGTAGCCTGTGGTGGAGTGGCGATCTTCCTGGTCACCCCAGGAAGAGTCACAGTAGCCATGAAGGCCATCTCCACCATTCCCTCCAGAGTAGCGCAACGCGTAGTCCTTTGTAGTATTAAGGTATGCTAACACGTATTTGGCAAGGCGCAGATGCTGCTGAGAGGGATTGGAAGCGAATTGGCTGAGGCGCGCAACAGCGAAGGAGATATCAGGTCTGCTTCCAATCTGCGCATATAGCAGAGACCCAATTATCTGTTGATACTTCTTAATCTCAGAAGTAGAGGCTTGATCTTCGTATTTGATCAAGTGAGCCTCCGCGCCAAAGGGAAGAGGAGTGTATACTGGGTTGGAATCCCTCATTCCAAACCTTTCAACTACATCAGAGATGTAATCTGACTGGTTGATGGTCATAGTGCGATTAGCACGATCTCTGGTGATGTTAACACCGAGATATGACTCAATCTCTCCCAGATCGGTCATCTCATATCGGCTTGATAGAGATGCCTTCAGATCATTGATCTTATCTAATGAGTTGCCCAGTATAGTGATATCATCTACATATAAGATGACGAAAAGTACATCACCCCCCTCTTGGAGATGATATACATATACTCCTGCATCAGAGTACGTCCGCGTAAAGCCGAGTTCACTAAGAACTCCATGGAACTGTAGATTCCATGCGCGGGAAGCCTGCTTCAGACCGTAAAGGGCTTTCTGAAGCCGGCACACCAAGTGTTCTTGACCAGCAGTGACGAAACCTACGGGTTGCTCCATGTAGATTTCTTCGTCCAGTTCTCCATGAAGGAAAGCCGATTTGACGTCCATCTGGTGGATCTCCCAATCCTCCAGAGTGGCTAACGCCAATAGTAGTCTTAAGGACTCAAATCGGGCGACTGGACTGAAGGTTTCGTCAAAGTCCACCCCCTCTAGTTGGGTGAACCCTTTTGCCACTAGCCTAGCACGAAAGCGGCCATCCGCCTTCTTCTTAAAGACCCACTTGCACTTTACCACCTTCCTTCCAGCAGGAAGGGGTTCCAGCCGCCAGACCTGTAGCTTATCTAAGGCATCCAGTTCATACTGGCATGCCTCTTGCCACTGGTCGGCGTATTCAGACTCCATGGCCTGCCTGAAGGTCTGAGGATCCCTATAGCCAGGGGCCTCTGCCGCATTCAGCAGGTCCATCATGGTAAGCCTACTGCTCCCTTGCATAAGCTCGTCATTATCCTCATTGTAGTAGCGAGGATTCTGACGCCGCGTCCTTGTGCTCCGCCTGGGGCGAGGGGGCGAAGACACCTGCTCAGTCCTGGGACTCCTAGGAGTCTCAGCAGGAGGACTGATGTCCCTATTGAAATTAGGGGCAGGTATCGGCTGGGTCACCATGGGTGGCCAGTTACGCCTAGAGCGCGAAGGACGAGGAGGGGTTGTAGTTGGGGGCGCAGAGGGTGGGGTTTGATATAAAGTCTGATCTTCTGGAGCAGGGTGGGTGCTGGGTGGGGTGCTAGGCTGTTGTTCCTGCGGAGGGGCTTCCTCCGGCACCTGTATAGTAGGCGGGGCCACAATGACTGGCGGCGCCTGAGGTGCTGTGGCAACAGCTGGTAGAGGCTGATCAAGCACTCTTATATAAATGTTTCCGCCGGTGGAGTCAAATACTTCCTGTTCCGGCACTGGTGAGGTATACTGGTGAGGGATCAGGTCACCGCGGGACGGAAAAACGCTTTCGTCAAACGTAACATCTCTAGAAGAGACGAAGCGTCGGCTATGTCTGTCCCATAGTTTATAGCCCTTAGAAAGAGCTTCATAGCCCACAAACACGGCTTCCTTTGCTTTAGGATCTAATTTTTGCCGGTTGTGTTCTGGTACGTGATAGTAGGCTTTGCAGCCGAATACTCTAAAGTAAGAGACATCTGGAATCGTACCATTCCAGAGCTCCAGCGGAGTCTTCCACTTATTAGAACGAGTGGGAGTGCGGTTATAGATGTGCACAGCAGTCTCAACTGCTTGTTCCCAAAAACCAAGGCTAAGGCCCGCATGATGAAGCATGCTGGTGCCTTTTTCCATAACCGTACGGTTAAAACGCTCGGCTCTCCCGTTCTGTTGTGGAGAATACGGCATAGTGAGACGATGCTCAATGCCTGCTTCCAGAAGTATGTGCTTTAGATCGTGATTGACATACTCGCCACCTCGATCAGAGTGTAAGGTTTTAATGGGCTTATTAAGTTGTTTTTCAGCCCACGCCTTATAGTGTAGGAAGGCGTCCTTAAACTGATCTTTTGACTTCATGAAGATGACGACTGCTGCTTTTGAGAAGTCATCTATGAAGGTGGCAAAGTATTTGTTCCCCTGAATAGAATTACTCTGAAGGGGTCCAACTAGGTCACTATGGACGATCTCGAGGTGATCCTCGGCACGCTTCATTGAAGCAGGGAAGGGAAGGCGGGTGGATTTGCCAAGCTCACAGCCATGGCATGGTCCTGCCTCCTCTGGCTCATTATTTATATCGAGGCCTTTCACAGCCTCGGGAGCATGCGTCTTCAGCGCATCTTTGGACATATGTCCCATGCGCTTGTGCCAGACATCAAGGCTAGCAGATGCAGGTGCTTTGACAGTATTTAGCTTATGACTGTCAAGCCAATATAAATTGGCAGCCTTGTGTCCTTCCGCTATGGTTTCCCCTTTGTAGCAAATTGTGAAGGAGGTAGAGTCAAAAGAAACTAAGGCGCCCTTGTCTGTCAGGGCACTTGTGGAGAGGATGCGCGAATGCGTGTTTGGGAGGTGCAACACATTGGAGATTTTGAGGTCGTAACCTCTGTTGGTTCGGATTGTTATGGTACCGGTTCCAACACTCTTTAACAGAGAACTGTCTCCCAGCAGAACTTCGATACCTTCGTGGGGTGTATAGGTATCGTAGTCTTCAATGTATGGCGTAAAATGTGTTGAGGCTCCACTGTCCATCATCCACCTTGACTCTATGTGTGCGGTTTTATCCCGCATCATGTAAAGGGAAACCTGAGGTGCCTCATGCACCTCCTCTATTTTGCCAGAGCCATTGACTATAGTAAAAAGTCGGCTCTTCTGTACAGGTATTGTAGAATTTAATCTATCTGCCGGAATAGCCTCCGGCGCGGCGACAATGAGGTTTTGGGCAGCTTTCCTCAGCTGCCCAGCCTTCCCCTTCTTGGCGTTCTCCTGGTCCCTTTTCAATTTAAAACAGTCCGGCTTTTTATGGCCGGGCTTGTGACAGTAATGGCAGATAATATCCGCCGAAGCGGAACTGCCGGAATTGGGCGATGGTTGCGCCTTTGGGGGACGCGAACCAGAGGCCCGGTTGATAGGGGCCACCTTGTTGAGGGTGGCGGAGGGTCCAGAGAGACGTGATTCCTCATTAATGAACCTATTGATCAGGTCCTGAGGAAGTAAATTGGCAGGGGGGCCAGTGGCCAATATGGTGCCGGCGATAGTGGAATAGGAAGGAGGGAGGGCGTCTAGAAGTATGAAAGACATTTGCATGTCTGAGACGGCCATCCCATTCTCCTGAAGGGTATTCCTCAGGTCCAGCATTTTTTGGAGCTGAGGGAGGAAGGGATGCCCTTCCTGCAGCTTGGTATTCACCAAGCCAACCCATAAATTGAAGGTGGCCATAGAGCCAACCGCACCATATAAGGCCTCCAACTGTTCAAACTTGTCGTGGACGGTTGGGAAGAGGATTTGGGAGGTTATCCCAGACAACACCTCTGTTGTGACAGACAGATATAAAAGGCCAATGATGACCTCCTCTTGTTTCTGCCACAACGCTATCATGGCAAGTCCTGCATCAGTAGGCCCGGTGGGCCCGGCAACACCAGCAGCTGGGGCTGGGTGCTGGGGAATTGCACCGGGGTTGTCATGTGTGAGGTGCCTAGAGCAGCCATTCATCAACATGAGGGAGGTGAAAGTTTGTGCCCAGGACTGCCAGTTAGTCCCGTCCAACTTGGCAAGCTGAACGGAGGGAGGAAAAACAAGAGTGAATTGCGCCATTTGAGATGTTTTGATGTATAAATCTGGTTCCGAGGAGCAGTCAGAACCAGTCCAGATCTTGATAGGAAAGGTAGCGGTCCAGCCATAAGAGCGCTATACTCCGTAACACTCAAGGTGTCACGCCCCAGGTGTGCGACTTTGGAGTTCCAACTTGTAAAAGATACTAGGTAGTTTAAACTAAACCCCTTCTCAGGACTAGCCTGTTACCACATGGACCTTGCAAGAAGGGCAAGCAGTCTTAGTGATAGCTTTAGTCAGGGTCAAGCAGAGTCACGTCTGGGGTACTTCCCGGCGAAGGGTTTCCCGGAGAACGTGTCCTAACCTTTAGGCAGTCCTCAGGGGCTACTCAGGTTCACTGGTAGCCCTGAGAGGGGCAGTGCCCTAGAGAGGAGCCAACAGCGAGTTCCAAGAGGAAAGATGAGGATCAACTCCAACATCATTTCCAATTGCCGTCTGTGGAGTCTCTAGACCAGACCATTAAGGGTCTTAGCACTGATGTATAGTACTTTTACTTATAGTAGCGACCCCTAGTTGTATCAGAGGGAAGGACTTCTGGGTTTGACTATTAACCAGGCCTTCATACCCCTTAAAGAGACCCAGGTATTAACCGAGTATCTCCCAACCATTAAGGTGGCCTATAGCCGCAAGGGTCTTCCCCTATTGGCCTAATAAATCCGGACGAAAACCGGGAGGCAGAAAATAAGTAGTGAGGAAATGCGCACAGGGGAACTTAAGGTCGCGTCTGCTGACTTAACAGCTCCCTAGCGCCTTTCGCGAGAACCTTCATATGAAGGCTAGCCAGTATTGGCACGACATTTAAATAATGCCGGTGGACAAGAAAGGAATGTGTCGAGGTAAAGAGGATAGAGGATGCTCACTGAGTGGGAGAGATAATTGACAAAGTGCAGAGCGAGCAAGTGACACGAGGTAGATCTGGAATACGGCTGTTAGTATGAGCGTCCAGGGCCCATAACCTGTTGAGCTGGCAGCACTAACAGCGAGATAAAGCAAGAGCGACTAAAGGACAAAAGTATACTTCAGAGGTTGAAGAAACTCTATAGCAGCGCTACACACCTAAAGGACAAAAGTATCTACTACAGTGTCAGCGTAAGGTAGAGAGGCTTAATAGTAAAGGGAACTTACACTTCAGAGGTTGAAGAAACTCTGAAGTGTGAGGGCGAAAACAGCAGACCTTATATACAGGACGCTTAGCTAAGAATGGTCCGTGCGCACTGGTGACTCAAACAAAATACACCTGGTCTGTGCGTCAGAGGGAGAAATGCCATTGGAGGGCAGAGAACAATAAAACCGCCTAATGCGGATGTGATCGGTATCTTAACAATAAGAACAAGGAGAACCTAATAAGGAACTACAAAATAAAGATAAACAATAACCGGTCCGTATGAGTCCGGAAGTCCATAATCTAACCATAAGGGTCAGATACCGTTTAAGGAAGGGAATGACTCAATCATATCCCACGAGACATCACACTTCAATTAGTGACGTCTCAACAGTTTTATCTTTATTGTGATGTCATTATGATATCATCTTGGTCTGGATTTCTCTTATTCTTATCACCTTGTTCTCTTTCCGTACATTCCTTTTGTCCTATACTTAGAACAATGCTCCTTGTAATCTGTGACATTGTGTTACTTACCTTGTGCCAGTGTCACCCTCTGTAAAGTATAAGTAGAGTAGCTTGTATGCTCCTGGTCCACACCAGTTCCTCACTGCTTGTGTGCCAGAACTACTTCTTAGCTTCTCTTGCAAGATCTCCCTCTGCTGCTTCCAGCTGCTCAGTATATCTCACCACAGTCTCCTCTGTCACTGTGAGTATGCTGTCCATCTCTGCTGTTCATCACAAAGCTCTCCAGCACTGGAGGCCACTCCTAGCAGGATCACCCCACAAAATCAAGATCTACTCTGACCACATGCACCTGCAATACTGGAAACTACCCCAAAAGATCAGTAGATGTATAGCCAGGGAAGTGCTCAAGCTGACTGATGGAATATGACTTCAAGATCCAACATATCCCAGGAAAGAATAACAGACACACAGATGCACTGTGAAGAAGACTGTCACAGACGCATTTATTTTTGCCTTTTGTGGATCACATGACCTGCCATCATGTTCTCTAGTTAGTCACATGAAATATTGTGCACTTTTCATCACATGACCATGGGAAAGTATGCCCATACACAGGACATCCCTTTATGGTCACATTCTATACATGGACAAACTCTCTGATTGGTAGATAAGGAAGGATTACTCTAGAACACTCTAGATTATGCTTAGTAGGCATGTATTACATGCTGTATTAGGTTTTACTCAGTGACACATCATAAGTAGTCAGCCTCAATGACAGTGCATCAGTCAGCACTAAAGATAAGGCTATTAATAGACATGACACATCAACTCTTTAGTCATAGCTACTTACTTTACACTTAGTAACAGTGTTCAAGCTCTGACTTAATCACAGCCGCAGTAGATACTTAAGCTTGCCTGTAGTGTCCTGAGTGGAACCAACTTGTCCTCTTGGTTCTCCACTCAGGTGCACATTCCCTTGTACTTCCTTTACCTTCTCCCAATTAACTTGTCCCCTTGGTTCTCCACTCAGCCTGCCTTTGCATGACACTGTGTCTTTGACCTTGCATAAAGGTCTATACACTGACACACACACTGCTTCATTGTAGGTCATAGCACGTGATTTATCTCCATGCCAACATTGAGTCTTTGCCTTTGACAGTTCACTCAACCACTTTACTTGACTTGGCATAGCTGAAGTCATCTGCTACAAAGACCAGACCATGATGAAGGAGAAAAGGACAATGAAGGAGTCACAGTGTTACCAGAACATGTATTTGCAAGAGCCACCATGGTAAGCCAAGGGGAAGAACCTCCTCAAATGGAACTTAAACTCTGGTATTGGGTAGACTTGCAACAATTAAAACAGATAGAGGGAGCATGGTATTGCCAAGGCAAGTACACCATCACCAGAGATTAAGATGAAAAATGAATGCTAATACACAATCACCATGACCCACCAGTATATGGACACCCAGGAGCTACACAAACAACAAAATTGGTCAAAAGATGATACTGGTGGCTGGAACTGAAAGAAGACATTAAGGAGTATGTCCAGGGATGTGCCAAATGCCAACACCACAAGGTCAACAACAGGCCAATAAGGGCACCACTTGTCCCTATCACACCAAAAGAGAATGCTACCCCATTCAAAACCATCACCCTAGATTTTATCACCAAACTGCCAGAATTGGGTATGACACAATCCTCACAGTTACTGATCATGACAGCACCAAGGCATCAATCTTCATTCTGTGCAGGGAAGAAATCTCAGCCAGAGAGACTGCTGCTCTGTATGTCACTCACATCTTCAAGCAGTTCAGATTACTGTCAAAAATCATTAGTGACTGAGACCCACACTTTGCATCCCAATTTACATGCAAGTTATGCTGAATCTTGCAGATTTGCCAAAACATCTCTACTGCATACCACCCCAGAACAGATGGACAATCAGAATGAACCAATCAATGGCTAGAACAATATCTCTGGTTCTGGGCCAATAAGTGTCAAGATAATTTGGTGCATTTCCTACCAATGGCTGAATTCACACATAGCAACTGGCCACATGAATCCACAAGGGAGTCCCTGTTTTCACTCCTTATGGGGTATGACCCACGTGCTGATTGGATCAGCAAGACATCCCCAATCCCACAAGTGACCATGAGACTGGAACAATTCTGAGAAGCATGGAAAGAAGCCCAGAAACAGATCAAAAAGGCACAGGCCATGTGGATCAAGCACAAGGATACACCTAAATTCAAAGTCAGAGATCAAGTGTGGCTCAAAGGCCAACACTGCTGAACCAATCCACCAATGACAAAATTAGCAGCATGAAGGTATGGACCCTTCCAAGTCGCTCAGGTGATGTCTCCTGTAAATTATCAATTGGAACTCCCCACACAGTGGAGTATACACCCTATGTTCCACATCAATCTTCTCACACCCTATTATGAAATCATCATGCATGGGGAAATTTTCCAGCACCCACCACCAGATTTGGTAGATGGAGAAGAGGAATATGAAATCAAGAAGATTCTAGATCACCAGCACTTTGGCAGAGGACAGTGTCTCCAATACCTTGTGAAATGGAAGGGATACCCAGACTTGGATAATCAGTGGGTCAATAAGGATGATATGTTCACAGAAGAGGCTATAGCTGAGTATGAACAATCCAAAGCCCAATTGCACAGTCATATAAAAACAGGACAAGTGGAACATACAACTTCATCCCTACTCATTCACACTGGATTCCTCCAATCTCTCTTTACCCTACACATGTCTCTTCCCACTGCTGATCACACTGCTGCTGATGCCATCACTCGAGTTGCCCAAAACATGAGCCCCATCACCCATCAAGAGCTTGTCAAAGCCCTCCAATCACTCATCCCCACCACATACACCTGCAACACCAGCAACCCCAGCACCTTGTTGCGTTTCGCCCCGAACCCCGCGCGACCAGTGCAGACTCGTGCAGCACAGCCGAGCAGTACTGCGCCGAATGGGTTGCAGCTGCCAGAAGTGAAGGTATCGACCCCGGAAACATCCTGCATTACGAACGTGACCCAGGCTGGCAAGTGCCCTGGGAATAGCCGAAGAAGATGTCAAGCGCCCGTCACATGACCCTGGCACGTGACCTGGTCTAGACTCGCACCAGAAGGATCCAGATGAGCTTGTGCCTGGATCGTGATTGGATCTGCCTCATGGACTGTATGGTTCCTAGCTTCTGATGGACTGTTCTGATTGTGCCTGTGGCTTGATGCGCCCAGGAGTTGTATGTTTCAGCCACTGATTGATGGACTTCTGACCCTGTTTCACCTTTGCCTCATTGTTGACCTTGTGACTGTATGCCCCTGACTCGTGTTGTTTCACTTACGATTGGACGATACGTACAGAGTTTCGGACTCCAAGCTGAGCTTGAAAGCTCCTTGGAAGTGTATAAGTAGTACCCCAGTCTCGCTGATATCCCTCAGCTTGACTTCTTGTATTCTACCAGCCTACAAGTAGACCGAAGCAGATACAGGCAATCCCTGTATAGTTGTCCCCTCTCCGATCCTGTCTCCTTTGCTTGAACACGTTCTCCTCTTCTTCTTTGCTACCCGCGTTACGCATATCCTTGCCGTTATCGCCTACGGTATTATCCAAACCCTAGAAGAACTCAGCAAGTCCCAAGATCTCGAGAATCCGACCGGAAGATAGACCAGTCGAAGTCTTGGTCGCCACCGTGATACCGCAAGAACCCCCAAGTTTCCCGTCGAGTGCCGAACTCCGGAAGGTACGCCCG
The DNA here is from genome assembly GCA_021527035.1 of Lactarius vividus. NCBI lineage: Eukaryota > Fungi > Basidiomycota > Agaricomycetes > Russulales > Russulaceae > Lactarius > Lactarius vividus. The sequence continues at coordinate 508,838 of JAKELG010000008.1, read as the reverse complement.
CTGGAGCGTAACAACCTGATGGATTGTCACCAAAGATGGACAACATCTCAACACCACCCCCTTTACAATGGCTGAAATTGATCAGCTTTGCACAGCTCTCAGTGACAGTATGGATGCCTCACCTTGACCTCTCCCAGTACAAGTTGAGTGTTGTGATGAACAGCAGAGATGGATGTTGAGATGCAACTGATTCAAGTCACATGTCTCGTGGGATATGATTGAGTCATTCCCTACCTTTTACAGTATCTGACCCTTATGGTTAGATTTTGGACTTCCGGACTCATACAGACCGGTTATTGTTTATTCTTATTGTCTAGATCCTTATTAGGTTCTTATTGTTCTTATTGTTAAGATACCAGACTTAGCTGCATTAGGCAGCTCTATTGTTCTCCACCCTCCAATGGCATTTCGCCCTCTGGCACACAGACCAGGTGTATTTTGTTTGAATCACCAGTGCGCACAGACCATTATTAGCTAAGTGTCCTGTATATAAGGACTGCTGTTTTCACCCATACACTTCAGAGTTTCTTCTACCTCTGAAGTGTAAGTCCCTTTACTACTAAGCCTCTCTACCTTACGCTGACGCTAGTATAGTACTTGTTTGTCCTTAGGTGTGTAGCACGGCTATTAGAGTTTCTTCTACCTCTGAAGTTACTTGTTTGTCCTTAGCTCTTGCTATCTTTGTCTCGCTGTTAGTGCTGCCCGCTCAACAGGTTATGGGCCCTGGACGCTCATACTAACAGCCATTACTCCAGATCTACTTTGTGTCCTTGCTTACTTTGCGACCACACATCTTGTCGTCACCTATCCCCTCAGTGAGCATCATTCTATCCTCTACTTTGACACACTCCTTTCTTGTCCACCAGCATTTATGAATGTCGTGCCATTCTGGCTAGCCTCTTAAGGAGGTTCTCGCAAAAGGTGCTAGGGAGCTGTTAAGTCAGCAGACGTGTCCTTAAGTTCCTCTGTGCGCACTATCCTCACTACTTATTTTCTATACCTGGTTTTCGCCTGGAAGTGCTTTCATAGGCCAATAGGGGAAGACCCTTGTGGCTATAGGCCACTCTAATGGTTGGGAGATACTCGGTTAATACCTGGGTCTCTTTAAGGGGTGTGAAGGCCTGGTTAATAGTCAAACCCAGAAGTCCTTCCCTCTGACACAACTAGGAGTCACTACTATAATTAGAAACTACTATACATTAGTGCTAAGACCCTTAATGGTCTGGTCTAGAGACTCCACAGACAGCAGTTGGAAATGATGTTGGAGTTGATCCTCATCTTTCCTTCTGGAACTCGCTGTTGGCTCCTCTCTAGGGCACAACCCCCTGTCCACCAGTGAACCTGAGTAGCCCCTGAGGACAGCCTAAAGGTTAGGACATGACCTCCAGGAAACCCTTCGCCGGGAAGTACCCCAGGCATTTTTTTTTTTTTTTTTGAATCCATTTTTGTGCGCCTGAGGGTAGCATACCCTATGTAGCACTACACTTTTTAATATACTACACGTCCAATGCTCTCTGCTTTCCAATAGCTTCGCTTTATATCTTAGATCCCCCCCGTCTCCCAGATGGGAGTCGGCATATCTTCCTGTCAAGCGTTGAAATTGGTGGGGCGCGCGTGGCGCCGAGGCGTGAGGTGCTTTCTCGGGTGCGAGCTCTGTGGTCTTGAGTTGTGTGAGTGTGGATGCTACCTACGTCTCCTGCCTTTTTCTTCGTGACTTGAGCGAACCTGCTTGATAGGTTCGGCAGGTTGTGGAGAAGTGTGGTCGATTAAACTGTTGGGCGTGCTTTGCTGGTCATGTATGCTGGTGTGCGTTGTTGCTGCCGTTTCCCCCCTGCGCTCCCCTCTCTTCCTCCATGATTCTCCTCCAGTTCCCCCCTGTTGCGAGCCTCCCTGTCTCGTGGATGTAGGTTATAACTTGAGCGATGGTTTTTGGGTTTGATATTATCCTTGCAAAGTCTTTGTCTGATGTCCTGTTCTTTTTGGTAAGGGCCCATCTCTCGTGTGCGTACGCTGGGCAGTCCATTAGGAAATGCTGTGGGCTTTTGGCGTGATGACCACATGCTGGGCAGCTTGCGCTGGCCGTTCTTTTGAACCGGTGTAGGTACGCATTTAATGGGAAGTGTCCTACTCTCAGCTGGAATAGCCAGCTGGCTCCTTTCCTAGAAATTTTCGGATTGCTAGTTAGCTTCAAGAATTTTAGAGATGGTGTTGATGAGTCGAATCGCTTAATTCTACTCGCGTGTGGGGATTCTTGCCAATCCTTTTTCCAAGCATTTGTGAGAGCGCTGTTGCAGTTTTGCTTTGCTGCCGATTTGTTGTAGCGGAGGGGTTTCTTCAGTATTCTTGGGAGGTCTTTGGCTGGTGATGTTTTTCCCTCTGCTGCTGCTTTTGCTTCTTTGTCTGCTTTCTCGTTGCCTTCTATGCCAATGTGTCCTGCGGTCCATTGTACTTTGAGTTTGTAGTTTGCCGTGCCTTTGCTTTTGCAGATGGATGACACCATGGTCATGCACACATCTGCCAGGTAGTGTCCGGATCTGTTGCTTGGCGTCGCGAATGCCTTGATTGCAGCTAGGTTGTCAGCTCCTATTGCGTAGCTTGTTCTACCCGCTCTCTCTGTCTTGATAAGCTGTAGACCTAACATTAGTCCAACTAGTTCAGCTTCGAAAACTGTGTGGTGCTTAGTCGATCCCATGTGGTAGTGTAGCGTCCGGGTTTCACTGCCTGGTCTGACCAGTATTGCTGCCGCTCCAACCTTCCCATCTTGCGCTGAACCATCTGAGTAAATTTTGATTGCTTCTTCGCCTTCTTCGTCTGCTTTCTTTGATGCTTCCTTATTGCTTGCAATGTCTACATTGAAGGGCCTTCTGTGCGACGTGGCTGGGTTTCTTCCTATGGATGGGATGGTTTCATAGTCGTTCGGTTTCATGTTGAACGACTGCATCAAGTTGTGGAGGGGGGATTTGTGCCTTCTGGTTCTCTTGTTTGCGGCCTTTCTTGCTGGCTTGTGGAGGGGATGATGTGCTGGGAGTGTCGCGATGCGTGCTGCTGCTCTGTATAAGTGCTTCTCTATTTCTAGACGGATTGGGAGTGTGTGTGCGTGTGCGTTGAGTGAGTCGGTAGGTGATGTGCGCAGGCCTCCTGTGATGGCCAGTGTGCCTGCTCTTTGAGTAGCGCCTAGTTTGTTCTTGCTCCTTTCCGTTCTCCCCAGTTCTCTTGAGCCTTCGTGTTTGCTTGCATGACTTCCCCAGACGTCCACTGCATACAGTGTTCTTGGGATTGCGACACATCTGTAAAGCTGGCGGGCATGTTTTGGTGTGATGCCCCAGCTCGGGGCGGCAGCGCGTCTTATTTGGGATGCCCATTTTGTACCTTTTTCTAGGGCATAGTTACACTGTGTGCCCCAGTCTAGATGTTGGTCAAAGTATACTCCCAAGTATTTTGCGCTTTTGACTGGTTCTAGGGTGATGTCAGGGAGTTCCAGTGGGCGTCTCTCCTTTTTGCTGTTTCTGTGAGTGAAGTCAATTAGCGCAAGTTTACTGGATTCGAAACGGGAGTTATGGTCATTGGACCAGTCTATTGCACCTCCTGGTCTCGTCATCATGTTCTCCAGGATTTGGTGGGTTTCGATAAAGTTTGCCCCGGTTGCTATTAGGATGGAGTTGTCGACATAAGCCATGGCTGATTTGCTGTTGCTTGTTGGGATGTCTAAGATGTCCGCATTGTAATATTGATATAGTATCATTGACAAAGGGTCGCCTTGCCCGATCCCGTTGTCTATTGGGATTCTATCTGATGTGAAATCGTCGAATTTGAGCGTAGTGAAGCGTTCGCAAAGCAGATTTTGTGTAAACTTCACCAGGGCTTTTGGGACTCTCCGCTTTCTCATGTTATGTATTAATCTCTCGTTGACTGCGTTCGGAAAGGCCCCCTCGATGTCCAGGAAGAGCACCGAGGTTACCCTCTTTTTGCGCCATGCGTCTTTGATCTGGTAAGTGAGCGCGTGCATAGCATCTGTGGTGGTGTGGGCCGGGCGTCCGCCATAGTGGTGCATCGGGAGGAGCTCATATTTTTCTGAGTGGAAAGTGAGCTGTTCCGCTACAATGGACGTGAGGACTTTTGCCATGGTGTTGAGTAGCGCTATTGGTCTGAAGGCTTTGGGTGTGTCATAGTTTGGTTTGCCTGGTTTTCTCAGTACGATTGTCATGAACATTTTCCAGGGGGCAAAGTATAGACCTTTCCTGGTTATGGCCGTGTAGATTTCCCAGAGTCTATCAACCAGGATGTCAGCGCATTGTATCAACACTATATTGGGGATGCTGTCTGGGCCTGGGGCCTTGTATGGCCCAAGGCGCACTATGTGCTTTCGGATTTGCTCTTTTGTTATGGAATTGGCAATGCAGACTGGTGCCGGGTATTCTTGTTCTTGGAGGTTGGCGCATTGTGTTTGGGGTTTCTTCGGGAAGAAGGTCTTTGCGAGAGCTTTACTTTTGTCCGCGTTGTTGCTGGCCAGTTGTTCGCCTTCTGCGTGCTTTACTTTCAAGCTAGGTATTCTTGTTTTGCCTCCGTCAGAGGCTGGTGCGGAGATATATTTGTGTGCCGTCCAAATGTCTGGGTCGGAGGCTTTCTCCAGCCAGTCCCTCCAGTGATGTTGCTTTGAGTATAGGATAGTCTTGTTGTACTTCTTGCGGGCTTTTAGGAGATCGGCGTGGAGGTGGTGTTCCGGCCAGTCTCTGTGTTCGAACGCTTTTCTTCCCAGTTTGTTTGTTTCCCTGCGCAGGAGTTTTAGCTCTTTCGACCACCAACGTTTGGACTTAGCGTTAATGTCCGTAATGGGCACTTCAAGGTTGATGGTGTCTTGAATTGCTTTTGTTAAGTTGACGCATTCACGGTTGAGAAAAGCTTGTGTGTGGATAAGCGACGGGAGGCCTAGGTTGTCGAGTTTGCTTTTGAGCATGTTGGTGAATCTTTTCCAGTCTACTTCTTTGAAGTTTCTGGTGGTCTTCGGTGGGGCTTTGCTGAGGTCCAAGTCAAGTACCGTGACTATGGGGAGATGGTCTGTGTTGATTCCTTGCTCGGCTGGAACAGTGTTGCATGTGGAGATTGTTTCGACTGTGTGTTCGGTGGCGAAGATGTTGTCCAGTCTTGTCCACTTCTTCGTTACATTGTGTATGTGGGTGGGGATTCCGCTGGGTAGTGCCATGTCCATGCCTAAGTCAGCTACGCTTCTGAGTAATGTCTCTGCCGATTCTAGCGCTTCGCGTGTAAAGAGTCTGTTGTCTTCCAGATTGTCCCAGTATGGGTGATGACGGTTGAAGTCCCCCAGCCAGAGTAAGTGATGTTCCTCCTGTGTTTGTTCCGAGCCTGTGATCTGCTGGGCATGCGTTCTGTGGTATGACGTTAGTTCTTTTATTGTGTCGTTGTGCTCGCAGTCGTTGTAAATATTGAATAGGGTTAGTGTTCCCCATGTTTCCTTAATCCGGATGGCTGTTACATCTCCGGAGGGGAAGTCAATTTGTTCCCAGCTTTCAGTGAGGAGGTCACTCCTGACGAGTGTCACCGTTCTGGTTTTGTGCGGGTGTGTAACGTTACCACAGGAACGTTATGTGCGACGTGCACGTCACTAAGTCGTTCAAGCCGAGGTAACGGGACGTGAGACAGTCGGTTAAGACTGAGTTCGATGTTGAATAAGCACCCTACGGTCTCCTCAGACATGCAGGTGGTAGTCGGGAATTCTGGGGTTCAAGCGCAAAGGCAAACCAAAGTCGTGCTCAAGCAAAAAGGCGAGCGTAAAGTCGTTCGTGGATTGACAATGATGTGGTATTACACAAGAAGTCAAGTCTACCGTACAAGCTAGGTAGCGTGCGACTTATATACTAGTACAGGATGTTTGTACGCAACAAACATATGGTGCAATATCAGGACTCTGAGTAAAAATGGAACAAAGGCGCGACTATAATAAGGAACATGGTGATTGCGCGGGGTCATGTGCGAGTCAGCTGAGCCCGGAGCGCCGTGAACTTTGATATACAGGGAAGGGGGCGTAAAGACGTATCGTGTGGTGAAGAGATTAGCCAAAACGGTTGGGCGCGTGAGGAGCTGGGGGCGTATCAAGGTGGGGTAAGGGCATAAGGAGTAAAGAATGGAAGCGTCCAAAGGAATAAGAAGGAAAATCGTGACAGGGTGTTTGCCATGCGTTGATGGGTAAATGGGCACCCAGTCCCTGGACGCGATAGATTTGTTGAGGAAGTTGATCGCTGGTTCTTGGAGAGCTACTATGTCGATGTTGTAGTCTGCTAGTTTACCGCTGCTGATGATCCCGTGCTGACATGCTGGGGATTTGTTGATGTTCTGTTGCCAGATAGCGAGTGCCTTGCGTTCCTTGTTTATCTGGTGTGTCTTCATGGGTTACGTTGTTGGGGGGAGCTTGCTGTTGGTGCTGCGTTGGCCTTTGGGGGTTGCAGGTTGTAGTCTTCTTCTCCGTCTCCTGCATTGCAGAGTTGGTTGCCTTGCATGTTGGGTCAGCTGCTGAAGAAGTTTTCCATTACCGCCTGTCCTTCTTCTCTGTCTGGTTTCCGCTGCTTGTTTCTTTTGGTGATGGGGCATGTGGGAAGTTGGCATTCAGTTCGGTTGGGAGGTGGGAGGCTGGCTACTGCGAAATGCTCTGGGAATTTCTCTTCGAAGGGTAGTCTGTCTGGGCGTGCTGTCAGCGTCCAATCTTCCTCTGTGGGGAAGTATACCAGTTTGTTTTCCGGGTGGAAGCCATTGTATTCTTCGCACTTCCTGCGGAATTCCGGGCATTCACGGTCCCAGCTTGCATGCGTGACTGCTTTGCAGGACACACAGTATCTCTTGGTTTCTTCGGTGCAGTCCTTAGTTCTATGTTTATTACCACAGGTGCCACATGTATCATGTTGCGCATGGCATTCTGCGGCATAGTGGCCCCACTTTCGGCACTTCATGCATTGCTTTGGTTTGAATTTGAGTTTCTTGGGGAAGGTGCGAGCGCCGCATACATAGAGGCCATCTTTGAGTACTCTGTTAGCTTCTGCGGCTGAGGAGAAGGAGAGGATGGCATGGGCAAATCTTTGTTCAGGTGCATGTCTGTATGTGGGTTTGATCCATCTTGCCGCCTTGATGGTCTTGTCCGGGATTCTATTGGCCTCCTCTATCTCGCATAGATGTGCAGGGTCATCTGGGTCGAAGGTGGTCGGAACCCTGGGGATCATCAAGGGGTGGACCCGTTCGCGGATGGAGGTGTCGGGGTCAAATTCTTTTGTGAAGCTGGCCTCGTTGATGGGCATTCTGATCCAGTCGGCGGCCTCCTTCGTGTCGAATTGTATGATAATGCTGCCGTTCTTGAGTTTCATTACCTCCTGGATCTTGATTGGCGACTTGGGTTGGGGAGACATGTTGCCGAGGGCTTTCTCCACTTTTTCTTTGATCTCATGCGTGTTGAAGCATTGTCCATCACGGGTGGCAGAGTCCAGGAGGATTTGCCTTGCCTTTCTGTCCAGACCTATTTGGAGGCTGTGTTCTTGGTCTTGGGGGGTTTGTGTCGTTGGTGCTGGGCGGGCTTGAACTTGAGTTGGGCATGTGTTCGTGCACAGAAGTGCTTCTTTGTAAGTGGCCGCCGTTTCGGTGATCTGCATGGTTGCTGCGTTTGCAACGTTGATGCTCTTGCACATGTCCGTGGCGAGTTTGCTCAGGGAGTTAGCTGAGGCGTCTAAGGCTTCGACCGTGGTCTGTATCTTGCCCTGTTCAGTGAGTGAACTTTGTAATGTGCTGCTTAGCTTGGTGAGGCCCCTCTCAACCGTGCTTTCTATGATCTCTCCTAGTTTGACCGCAAGGGTGTCCATTGCCAGTGTCTGTTGGGCTGGTGCTTCTGACACTGCTTCAAGGAGCACTCCAAACGCTTGAAGCGATATGATGAGTCCTGGTGCAACCGTTTTACTGTGCTTCTTAATTATGAGTATGAGTGATTGAATAAGCGTGGAGATTGTTATAGGGGTCTCAGCGTTAAAGCAGTTTTCACTTATCAAGTGAAGTTTGGCTTCTTTGGGGTTTGAGTTAGACTTCCCGTTGCTCTGTGCTGTTTTGGCGTGTTGGGAAGGCGTTGGAGTCTGCTGGGTATCTGCCTTCGCTGTAGATCTAGCCCTTGTCAGCGCTGGTGTGGTGCGTCCGGAGACGCCCAATGTTGTTACGGCTTTGGAGGCCATAACGTCTGTTTTACTCTTGAACTTCTCCTGTCAGGAGTTGTTCTTCGAGTTTGGTGCTTTATAGTTATGCGGGGTGTGAGGAGTGTGTGCTTCCTGTTCTACTATGTAGTTTATTCTAGTGCACCTCTACCTCTGAGTCACGACGAAGTGGTGCAGCAGGTGGTGGTTACCGGAAAAGGAAGTCCTTGTACCCCAGGCATGACTCTGCTTGACCCTGATTAAAGCTATCACTAAGACTGCTTGCCCTTCTTAGAAGGTCCTCGTGGTAACAAGTGGACAGGTGTGGACTAGTTATCTACTATATGATTTGCACACGTAGTATCCCCAAGTTGCACACTTGAGACATGACACCTTGAGTGTTATGGAGTATAGCGCTCTTATGGCTGGACCGCTACCTTTCCTATCAAGATCTGGACTGGTTCTGACTGCTCCTTGGAACCAGATTTACAAACATCTCAAATGGCATCCTTCAACCTAGTCTTTCCTCCCTCTGTCCAACTCGCCAAGCTGGATGGAACCAACTGGCAGTCCTGGGCTCAGACCTTCATGTCCCTCATGTTGATGAATGGTTGCTCCAGGCACCTCACCCATGATGACCCTGGTGCAATTCCCCAGCACCCTGCCTTGCCCGTGGGGGTAGCTGGTCCCACCAGTCCCATGGACACAGGACTGGCCATGTTGGCCTTGTGGAACAAACAAGAGGAGGTCATTACTGGCCTCTTATATCTATCTGTTACCACAGAAGTTCTATCTGGGATTACGTCCTGAATCCTCTTCCCAACTGTTCATGACAAGTTCGTGCAGTTGGAGGCGTTATATGGTGCTGTTGGCTCTATGGCCACATTCAATTTATGGGTAGGCTTGGTCAATACCAAGCTGCAGGAAGGTCATCCCTTCCTCCCTCAACTCCAAAAAATGCTGGACTTGAGGAATACCCTCTAGGAGAATGGGATGGCGGTCTCAGACATGCAAATGTCTTTCATACTCTTAGACACACTACCCCCCTCCTACTCCACAATCGCCAGCACCATATTGGCCACAGGCCCCCCTGCCAACTTACTCCCTCAGGACCTGATCAATAGGTTCATCAATGAGGAGTCCTGACTCTCCGGTCCCTCTGCCACCCTTAACAAGGTGGCTCCTATCAAGCGGGCCTCTGGTTCATGCCCCCCAAAGGTGCAACCATCACCCAATTCTGGCAGTTCCGCCTCAGTGGATGTTATCTGCCACTACTGTCACAAGGCCGGTCATAAAAAACCGGACTGTTTTAAACTGAAACAGGACCAGGAGAATGCCAAGAAGGGGAAGGCTGGGCAGCAGCGCAAGGCTGCCCAGAACGCCATGATTGGGACGCCAGACACTGTACCGGCAGATAGAATTACAAATACAGTAACAGTACCTAAGAGCCGACTGTTTACTATAGTCAACGGCTCTGGAAAAATAGAGGAGGTGCATGAAGCACCTCAAGTCTCCCTTTACATGATGTGCGCTAACCACGCACAAGTGGAATCAAGATGGATGATGGACAGTGGAGCATCAACACATTTCACACCCTACATTGAAGACTACGATACCTACACTCCTCACGAAGGTATCGAAGTTCTACTAGGAGATAGCTCTCTTCTAAAGAGCGTTGGAACGGGTATGATTACAATCCGAACCAACAGAGGCTATGACCTCAAAATCTCCAATGTGTTGCATCTCCCAAATACGCATTCGCGTATCCTCTCCACCAGTGCCCTAACAGACAAGGGTGCTCTAGTATCGTTTGATTCCACCTCCTTCGCAATCAGATATAAAGGGGAGACTATTGCGGAAGGACATAAGGCTGCCAATCTCTATTGGCTTGACAGTCATAAATTAAACTCTGTCAAAGCACCTGCATCTGCTAGCCTAGATGTCTGGCATAAGTGCATGGGCCATATGTCTAAAGAAGCGCTGAAATGACATGCTCCCGAGGCTGTAAAAGGCCTCATTATAAATAATGCCCCAGTGGAAGCCAGACCTTGCCTTGGTTGTGAACTAGGCAAATCCACCCGCCTTCCATTCCCTACTTCCATGAAATGTGCCGAGGATCACCTTGAGATCATACATAGTGACCTAGTTGGTCCCCTCCAGAGCAACTCTATTCAGGGGAACAAATACTTCGCCACCTTCATAGATGACTTCTCCAAAACAGCAGTTGTCATCTTTATGACATCAAAGGATCAGTTTAAGGACGCCTTCCTACACTATAAGGCGTGGGCTGAAAAACAACTTAACAAGCCCATCAAATCCTTACACTCTGATTGTGGTGGCGAGTATGTCAACAAGGATTTGAAGCACATACTTCTGGAAGCGGGCATTGAGCATTGTCTCACAATGCCATATTCTCCACAACAGAACGGAAAAGCCAAGCGTTTTAACCATACGGTTATGGAAAAAGGCACCAGCATGCTCCATCATGCAGGCCTTAGCCTTGGCTTCTGGGAACAAGCAGTTGAGACTGCTGTGCATATTTATAACCGCACTCCCTCTTGTTCTAATAAGTGGAAAACTCCGCTAGAGCTCTGGAATGGTACAGTTCCAGATGTCTCTTACTTTAGAGTATTTGGCTGCAAAGCCTACTATCATGTACCAGAACACAACCGGCAAAAATTAGATCCTAAAGCAAAGGAAGCCGTGTTTGTGGGCTATGAAGCCCTTTCCAAGGGCTACAAATTGTGGGACAGACATAGCCGACGCTTCATCTCTTCATGAGATGTTACATTTGATGAAGACGTCTTCCCGTTCTGTGGTGACCTGATCCCTCACCAATACACTACACCCGTGCCGGAGCAGGAAGTCTCTGACTCCACCGGTGGAACAATCTACATCAGAGTGCTTGATCAGCCTCTACCAGCTGTTGCCACAGCACCTCAGGTGCCACCAACCAATGTGGCTCCCCCTACTATACAGGTGCCGGAGGTATCCCCTCTGCAAGAACAACAGCCTAGCACCCCACCAAATGCCACCCCGGCTCCAGCAGATCAAATGATCTACCAGACTCCCCCCTCTGCACCCCCTGCCACCTCACCCCCCATACCTACATGTACAAGGTGAAACTGGCCACTGATGGTGACTCAGCCGATCCCTGCCCCTAACTTCAATAGGGAAGTCAGCCCTCCTAGGGATACCCCTAGAAGCCCGAGGACTGAGCAGGTTGTCTCGCCCCCTCGTCCCAGATGAGGCACGAGGATGAGGCATCAGAACCCTCGCTATTACAATGAGGAAAATGACAAATTTGTGCAGGGTAGCAGTAGGCTTACCATGATGGACTTGCTGAATGTGGCAGAGGCCCCTGGATATAGGGATCCTCAGACCTTTAAGCAAGCCATGGAGTCTGAATATGCAGACGAGTGGCTTGAGGCATGCCAATATGAACTGGATGCCCTGGAAAAGCTACAAGTCTGGCATTTGGAGCCCCTTCCTGCCAGAAGGAAGGTGGTAAAGAATAAATGGGTCTTTAAGAAGAAAGCGGATGGACGCTTTCATGCTAGGCTGGTGGCAAAAGGGTTCACCCAACTAGAGGGGGTGGACTTTGACGAAACCTTCTCTCCAGTTGCCTGTTTTGAGTCTCTACAACTCCTTTTAGTGCTAGCTACGCTAGAGGATTGGGAAATCCACCAGATGGATGTCAAGTCGGCGTTCCTTCATGGGAAACTGGATGAGGAAATATACATGGAGCAACCAGTCAGGTTCGTCACAGCTGGCTCTGAACACATGGTGTGTCACCTTCAGAAAGCCCTTTATGGTCTGAAGCAAGCCTCCCATGCATGGAATCTACAGGTCCATGGAGTTCTTACTGAACTCAGCTTCACGCAGACGTACTCTGATGCAGGAGTATACATGTACCATCTCCAAGAGGGGGGTGGATCACTTTTCATCATCTTATATGTAGATGATATCACTATACTGGGAAACTCTATGGACATGATCAATGATCTGAAGGCGTCTCTATCTAGCCGATACGAGATGACCGACTTGGGAGAGATCCAATCTTATCTTGGTGTTAACATCACCAGAGATCATGCTAACCGCACCATGGAAATCAACCAATCAGACTACATCAGAGACATAGTTGAAAGGTTCAGAATGAGGGATTCCAACCCAGTATACACCCCTCTACCCTCTGGCGCTGAGGCTCACTTGATCAAATACGAAGATCAAGCCTCTACTTCTGAGATAAAGAAGTATCAACAGATAATTGGGTCTCTGCTATACACACAGATTGGAAGCAGACCTGATATTTCATTCGCTGTTGCGCACCTTAGCCAATTTGCTTCCAATCCCTCCCAGCAGCATCTGCGCCTTGCCAAATATGTACTGGCATACCTAAACACTACAAAGGACTATGCGTTGCGCTATGCTGGAGGGAATGCTGGAGATGGCCTTCATGGGTACTGTGACTCCTCCTGGGGAGACCAGGAAGATCACCACTCCACTTCAGGTTACGTCTATCTACTTGCACATGGCGCCATCTCCTGGTGTACCAGAAAGCAAAAGATGGTCACCCAGTCCACCACAGAAGCTGAGTACATGAGCCTCTCTGAGGCTGCAAACCAAGCTCAGTGGTATAGGACATTCTTAGAGGAACTGGGGTATGAGGTTTCCTCCCCCATACCCCTACACTGTGACAACAAGGGTGCTGTAGACTTAGCCCTAAACCCAGTCACAGGGAGACAGTCCAAACACATCCCAATCAAACACCACACTGTAAGGGAATACGTAGAAAACAAGGTCATAGACCTGATATGCACCCCTACAAAGGACATGGTAGCAGACGGACTTACTAAGTCCCTACCAAGAGAAACCTTCGAGAAGCTGGTTAATGATGTTGGGATGGTCTGAGATTTGAAGAGAATAGATCGTGGATAAGATCCACATCTATCAGAAATTTGGGTTGATGAACCTGTTTTAAAAGGTTGTCGATGAAGTGTCAAGGCAGAATAAGATGCGTCTTATTTCTGCAGAAGAGAGTCCTTTCTCTCTGTCTTATATGGAGTAATCCCTAGACTTCAAAAAGTTGTCCTTTATGACACTTTAAGTCAGGTGATCTAGGGATCTCAATCCCGAACTCCTGTCGACTCTTGCATAGTTCTTATGTTGAGAACTTGTTAAAACTTGACACACGCTCTCATTACCATCTACCACCTATTCTTATCTTCAATTTGGACTGCCTCTATCATGGAGGGATGTTGAGATGTGACTGATTCAAGTCACATGTCTCATGGGATATGATTGAGTCATTCCCTACCTTTTACGGTATCTGACCCTTATGGTTAGATTTTGGACTTCCGGACTCATATGGACCGGTTATTGTTTATTCTTATTGTCTAGATCCTTATTAGGTTCTTATTGTTCTTATTGTTAAGATACCGGACTTAGCTGCATTAGGCAGCTCTATTGTTCTCCACCCTCCAATGGCATTTCGCCCTCTGGCACACAGACCAGGTGTATTTTGTTTGAATCACCAGTGCGCACAGACCATTATTAGCTAAGTGTCCTGTATATAAGGACTGCTGTTTTCGCCCATACACTTCAGAGTTTCTTCTACCTCTGAAGTGTAAGTCCCTTTACTACTAAGCCTCTCTACCTTACGCTGACGCTAGTATAGTACTTGTTTGTCCTTAGGTGTGTAGCACTGCTATTAGAGTTTCTTCTACCTCTGAAGTTACTTGTTTGTCCTTAGCTCTTGCTATCTTTGTCTCGCTGTTAGTGCTGCCTGCTCAACAATGGACAGCATACTCACAGTGACAAGGGAGACTGTGGTGAGATAAACTGAGCAGCTGGAAGCAGCAGAGGGAGATCTTGCAAGGGAAGCTAAAGATAGTTCTGGAACATAAGCAGTGAGGAACTGATGTTACATTGGAGAGGAGTAGACATACCTGGCACACAAGCAGTGAGGAACTGATGTGGACCAGGAGCGTACAAGCTGCACTACTTATACTCTACAGAGGGTGACACTGGTTCAAGGAGAGTAACACAGAGTCACGTATTACAAGGAGCATTGTTCTGAGTATGGGACAAGAGGAATGTACAGAAGGAGAACAAGGTGATAAGAACAAAAGGAATCCAGACCAAGATGATATCATAGTGACATCACAATAAGGATAGAACAAAGGAAACTACAAAGACGCAAAGTACAATGTAAAGTCCAGAGGAGTCCGAATGATGTTGAAGCGCAGCAATGCACGCAGCTATCAGGAATGGTGTCCTCACCTTTGAGTAGGTTGAGAGACTATAGAGTGGAGAGGGTGCACAAGTGAGAAAGAGAGTGAATCTGTATTCGCCTCCCTCCCCATAGGAGGCATTATATACCCTATGGCCCCACCATGTCCGGAAGTGCAAAAGTGATGAGTACAGGCGTCCACAATATCGCATTTTTACATATGCCTGACGTAAATTACCACTTCGACTTAGCCATGAGACTTCTTTTCACTCAGAGGCGAATTGCGCCCAGTATAGTATGTATCCTAACTACCGTAATAGGAAAGCATACTGGCAGTAATGTCGCAACTGCTATAGATAAGGGCCTTATGTACTTATTACGTTCCAACAGATGTCATTGTACATGATGTCATAGATAAGAAAGAAGTCCGAAATTGTACAGATCAAATATCTAATCTACAAGTCCTGTAAATCTTATCTAAAGCAGTCCATGCTGCAAGTCTGGTCCGTCCAGAGCCGCTAAGTGCGCAAAGGTCACTTATCAACATGTTGGGCAGAAGAGGATACCAACAAAAGCAACATTCAATTGGCAAGAATGAAGGCAGAGCAGCAGTGGAGGAAGGTGGCTGAGGACTGGGGGTGGGAACAACTGAGGAAGGCCCAGGAGTGTCAGAGGTGTTGAGACGTCACCAAATTGAAGTGTGATGTCTCGTGGGATATGATTGTGTCATTCCCTTCCTTATACGGTATCTGACCCTTATGGTTAGATTATGGACTTCCGGACTTGTACGGACCGGTTATTGTTTATCCTTATTTTGTAGTTCCTTATTAGGTTCTCCTTGTTCTTATTGTTAAGATACCGATCACATCCGCATTAGGCGGTTTTATTGTTCTCTGCCCTCCAATGGTGTTTCTCCCTCCTGCGCACAGACCAGGTGTATTTTGTTTGAGTCACCAGTGCGCACGGACCATTATTAGCTAAGCGTCCTGTATATAAGGTCTGCTGTTTTCGCCCATACACTTCAGAGTTTTCTTCACCTCTGAAGTGTAAGTCCCTTTACTACTAAGCCTCTACCTTACGCTGACAGTACTATAGTTACTTTTGTCTCTTAGGTGTGTTGCGCTGCTAATAGAGTTTTCTTCACCTCTGAAGTTTACTTTTGTCTCTTAGTCTCTTAGCTGCTCTTGCTCTCTTCGCTGTTAGTGCTGCCAGCTCAACAGGTTATGGGCCCTGGACGCTCATACTAACAGCCGTGTTCCAGATCTACCTCGTGCCATTTGCTCACTCTGCACTCGCATTCTTCACATTATATCTCCCACTCAGTGAGCATCCTCTACCCTCTTTTCTTCGGCACATTCCTTTCTTGTCCACCGGCATTATTTGAATGTCGTGCCAATATTGGCTAGCCTTCTTATGAAGGTTCTCGCGAAAGGCGCTAGGGAGCTGTTAAGTCAGCAGACGCGTCCTTAAGTTCCCCTGTGCGCTCTTCCTCACTACTTATATTCTTCCTCCCGGTATTCGTCCGGATTTATTAGGCCAATAGGGGAAGACCCTTGCGGCTATAGGCCACCTTAATGGTTGGGAGATGCTCGGTTAATACCTGGGTCTCTTTATGGGGTGTGAAGGCCTGGTTAATAGTCAAACCCAGAAGTCCTTCCCTCAGACACAACTAGGGGTCGCTACTATAAGTAAAAGTACTATACATCAGTGCCAAGACCCTTAATGGTCTGGTCTAGAGACTCCACAGACGGCAATTGGAGATGATGTTGGAGTTGATCCTCATCTCTCCTCTTGGAACTCGCTGTTGGCTCCTCTCTAGGGCACTGCCCCTCTTAGGGCTACCAGTGAACCTGAGTAGCCCCTGAGGACTGCCTAAAGGTTAGGACACGTTCTCCGGGAAACCCTTCGCCGGGAAGTACCCCAGACGTGACTCTGCTTGACCCTGACTAAAGCTATCACTAAGACTGCTTGCCCTTCTCGCAAGGTCCATGTGGTAACAGGCTAGTCCTAAGAAGGGGTTTAGTCTAAACTACCTAGTACTTTTTACAAGTTGGTACTCCAAAGTCGCACACCTGGGGCGTGACACCTTGAGTGTTACGGAGTATAGCGCTTCTATGGCTGGATCGCTACTTTTCCTATCAAGATCTGGACTGGTTCTGACTGCTCCTCGGAACCAGATTTTTACACCTCAACATCTCAAATGGCTCAATTTACACTCACCTTCCCCCCTTCCGTCCAACTCGCCAAATTGGATGGGACAAATTGGCAAACATGGGCCCAGACATTCACATCTTTGATGCTCATGAATGGATGCTCCAGGCACCTGACTCACGACAACCCCGGGGCCATTCCCCAACACCCTGCCCTCCCAGCAGGTGTTGCTGGTCCTACTGGCCCCACGGACGCAGGATTGGCCATGATGGCCTTGTGGCAGAAGCAAGAAGAGGTCATTATTGGCCTCCTATATCTGTCGGTCACAACAGAGGTACTATCAGGGATAACATCCCAAGTCCTCTTCCCTGCCGTCCACGACAAGTTCGTGCAGTTGGAGGCCTTGTATGGTGCGGTTGGCTCTATGGCCACTTTCAATCTATGGGTGGGCTTGGTCAACACCAAGCTGGAAGAAGGACGTCCCTTCCTCCCCCAGCTACAAAAAATGCTGGACCTCAAGAACACCCTTCAGGAGAATGGGATGGCCGTCTCAGACATGCAAATGTCTTTCATACTTTTAGACGCCCTTCCCCCCTCCTACTCTACTATCGCCGGCACCATACTGGCCGCAGGCCCCCCTGCCAATCTATTACCTCAGGACCTGATCAATAGGTTCATCAATGAGGAATCACGACTCTCCGGTCCCTCCGCCACCCTTAACAAGGTGGCCCCTATCAACCGGGCCTCTGGTTCGCGCCCCCCAAAGGCGCAATCATCGCCCAATCCCGGCAGTTCCGCCTCGGCGGATATAATCTGCCACTACTGTCACAAGCCCGGCCATAAAAAGCCGGACTGCTTTAAACTAAAAAGGGACCAGGAGAACGCAAAGAAGGGGAAGGCTGGGCAGCTGAGGAAAGCTGCCCAAAACCTCATTGTTGCCGCACCGGAGGCTAGTCCGGCAGATAGACTAAACTCTACAATACCTGTACCAAAGAGCCGACTATTTACCATAGTCAATGGCTCTGGAAAAATAGAGGAGGTGCATGAAGCACCTCAGGTTTCCCTTTACATGATGCGTGATAAAACTTCCCACATAGAGTCAAGATGGATGATGGACAGTGGAGCATCAACACATTTCACACCATATATTGAAGACTACGATACCTACACACCCCACGAAGGTATCGAAGTTCTGCTTGGAGATAGCTCTCTTCTAAAGAGCGTTGGAACGGGTACCATAACAATCCGAACCAACAGAGGCTATGACCTCAAAATCTCCAATGTGTTGCACCTCCCAAACACACATTCACGTATCCTCTCCACCAGTGCCCTGACAGAAAAAGGCGCACTAGTTTCATTTGACTCTACATCTTTTGCAATCAGTTACAAAGGGAAAACTATTGCGGAAGGACACAAGGCTGCCAATTTATATTGGCTTGACAGTCATAAACTCAATACTGTCAAAGCACCTGCATCTGCCAGCCTTGATGTCTGGCATAAGCGCATGGGACATATGTCCAAAGAAGCGCTGAGACAACATGCTCCCGAGGCAGTAAAAGGCCTCGTAATAAATAATACTCCAGAGGAGGCTGGGCCGTGCCATGGTTGTGAACTTGGCAAATCAATCCGCCTTCCTTTTCCTGCGTCCATGAAGCGTGCCAAGGATCACCTCGAAATCGTGCACAGTGACCTAGTTGGACCCCTACAAAGTAATTCTATTCAGGGGAACAAATACTTTGCCACCTTTATAGATGACTTCTCAAAAGCAGCAGTTGTCATCTTTATGAAGTCAAAAGATCAGTTTAAGGACGCCTTTCTACACTATAAGGCGTGGGCTGAAAAACAACTAAACAAGCCCATTAAATCCTTACATTCTGATCGAGGTGGCGAGTATGTCAATCACGATTTAAAGCACATACTTCTGGAAGCAGGGATTGAGCACCGTCTCACCATGCCTTATTCTCCACAACAGAATGGGAGAGCCGAGCGTTTTAACCGTACGGTTATGGAAAAAGGCACCAGCATGCTTCATCATGCGGGCCTTAGCCTTGGCTTTTGGGAACAAGCAGTTGAGACTGCTGTGCACATATATAACCGCACTCCCACTCGTTCTAATAAGTGGAAAACTCCGCTGGAGCTCTGGAACGGTACGGTTCCAGACGTCTCTTACTTTAGAGTATTTGGCTGCAAAGCCTACTATCACGTACCAGAACACAACCGGCAAAAATTAGATCCTAAAGCAAAGGAAGCCGTGTTTGTGGGCTATGAAGCTCTTTCTAAGGGCTACAAACTATGGGACAGACATAGCCGACGCTTCGTCTCTTCTCGAGATGTCACGTTTGACGAGAGCGTTTTTCCGTCCCGAGGTGACCTGATCCCTCACCAGTATACCTCACCAGTGCCGGAACAGGAAGTATTTGACTCCACCGGCGGTAATATTTATATAAGAGTGCTTGATCAGCCTCTACCAGCTGTTGCCACAGTACCTCAGGCGCCGCCAGTAATTGTGGCACCGCCTGCTACGCAGGTACCGGAGGAAGCCCCTCCGCAGGAACAACAGCCTAGCACCCCACCCAGCACCCACCCTGATCCAGTAGATCAGACAGTTTACCAGACCCCGCCCTCTGCACCCCCTACAACTACCCCTCCTCGTCCTTCGCGCTCTAGGCGCAACTGGCCACCCATGGTGACCCAGCCGATTCCTGCCCCTAATTTCAATAGGGACATCAGTCCTCCTGCCGAGACTCCTAGGAGTCCCAGGACTGAGCAGGTACCTTCGCCTTCTCGCCCTAGGCGGAGCACAAGGACGAGGCGTCAGAATCCTCGATATTACAATGAGGATAATGACGAGTTTATACAAGGAAGCAGTAGGCTTACCATGATGGACTTGCTGAATGCGGCAGAGGCCCCTGGCTATAGGGATCCTCAGACCTTCAAGCAGGCCATGGAGTCTGAATACGCCGACCAGTGGCAGGAGGCATGTCAGTATGAACTAGATGCCTTGGATAAGCTACAGGTCTGGCGGCTGGAACCCCTTCCTGCTGGAAGGAAGGTGGTAAAGTGCAAGTGGGTCTTTAAGAAGAAAGCGGATGGACGCTTTCGTGCTAGGCTAGTGGCAAAAGGGTTCACCCAACTAGAGGGGGTGGACTTTGACGAAACCTTCAGTCCAGTCGCCCGATTTGAGTCCTTAAGACTACTATTGGCGTTAGCCACTCTGGAGGATTGGGAGATCCACCAGATGGACGTCAAATCGGCTTTCCTTCATGGAGAACTGGACGAGGAAATCTACATGGAGCAACCCGTAGGTTTCGTCACAGCTGGCCAGGAACACTTGGTGTGCCGGCTTCAGAAAGCCCTTTATGGTCTGAAGCAGGCTTCCCGCGCATGGAATCTACAGTTCCATGGAGTTCTTAGTGAACTCGGCTTCACGCGGACGTACTCTGATGCAGGAGTATATGTATATCATCTCCAAGAGGGGGGTGATGTACTTTTCGTCATCTTATATGTAGATGATATCACTATACTGGGCAACTCATTAGATAAGATCAATGATCTGAAGGCATCTCTATCAAGTCGATATGAGATGACCGATCTGGGAGAGATTGAGTCATATCTCGGTGTTAACATCACCAGAGATCGTGCTAATCGCACTATGACCATCAACCAGTCAGATTACATCTCTGATGTAGTTGAAAGGTTTGGAATGAGGGACTCCAACCCAGTATACACCCCTCTTCCCTCTGGCGCGGAGGCTCACTTGATCAAATACGAAGATCAAGCCTCTACTTCTGAGATTAAGAAGTATCAACAGATAATTGGGTCTCTGCTATATGCGCAGATTGGAAGCAGACCTGATATCTCTTTCGCTGTTGCGTGCCTCAGCCAATTCGCTTCCAATCCCTCTCAGCAGCATCTGCGCCTTGCCAAATACGTGTTAGCATACCTTAATACTACAAAGGACTACGCGTTGCGCTACTCTGGAGGGAATGGTGGAGAAGGCCTTCATGGCTACTGTGACTCTTCCTGGGGTGACCAGGAAGATCGCCACTCCACCACTGGCTACGTCTACCTACTTGTGAATGGTGCCATCTCATGGTGCACCAGAAAGCAAAAGATGGTAGCACAGTCCACCACAGAAGCAGAGTACATGAGCCTCGCTGAGGCTGCAAACCAAGCTCAGTGGTATAGGACGTTCCTAGAGGAACTGGGGTACGAGGTCTCCTCCCCCATACCTCTACACTGTGACAACAAGGGCGCTGTAGACTTAGCCCTGAACCCAGTCACAGGAAGACGGTCCAAACACATCCCCATCAAACACCACGCTGTTAGGGAGTATGTAGAAAACAAGGTGATACACCTGATACGTACTCCAACGAAGGACATGGTAGCAGACGGACTTACTAAGTCTCTACCAAGGGAAACCTTCGAGAAGCTGGTTAATGATGTTGGGTTAGTATGATGGAGAAAAGTGTGGATAGGATCCACATCTATCAGAAATTCGGGTTGATGGACCTTTTATAAGGTTGTCGATGAAGTGTCAAGGCAGAATAAGATTCGATCTTATCTCTGCAGAAGAGAGTCCTTTCTCTCTGTATTATATGGAGTTGTACCCTGCACTTCAAAAAGTTGTCCTTTATGACGAATGAAGTAAAGGTGTTCAAGGGACTTCAATCCCGAACTCCTAAACTCTTGCATAGTTCTTATGTTGAGAACTCGCAAAGGACTCTCACACAGTTCTTATGTTAAGAACTTGTTGAAACTTGACACGCGCTCTCATCACCATCTACCACCTATTCTTATCTCCAGAATGGACTGCCTCAATCATGGAGGGATGTTGAGACGTCACCAAATTGAAGTGTGATGTCTCGTGGGATATGATTGTGTCATTCCCTTCCTTATACGGTATCTGACCCTTATGGTTAGATTATGGACTTCCGGACTTGTACGGACCGGTTATTGTTTATCCTTATTTTGTAGTTCCTTATTAGGTTCTCCTTGTTCTTATTGTTAAGATACCGATCACATCCGCATTAGGCGGTTTTATTGTTCTCTGCCCTCCAATGGTGTTTCTCCCTCCTGCGCACAGACCAGGTGTATTTTGTTTGAGTCACCAGTGCGCACGGACCATTATTAGCTAAGCGTCCTGGATATAAGGTCTGCTGTTTTCGCCCATACACTTCAGAGTTTTCTTCACCTCTGAAGTTTACTTTTGTCTCTTAGTCTCTTAGCTGCTCTTGCTCTCTTCGCTGTTAGTGCTGCCAGCTCAACAAGAGGGAGATCTTATGGATGCAATGAGAGTGGAGTGAGCAGAGGAAGATGATCTACAAGCAAGTCAAAGGAAGCTTAGCAGAACAATACCCAGCTGAGCACCCCCTCATTGTTATTGCCATGGATACTGACAATGACCATGAAACCCCAAATGCCTGCAACATGATGGGTTGCCCCTTGTACCAAGGAGATGTGCAGGCAGATGCACCTCCTCTCCATCCCACTCTCCAACTCCACCACCACTCACTCAGACTACTACCACATGCTTACAAGTACAACCACAGTGAAGATTTCATCAACTACCTCATCACCAATGGCCAAGGGACAATGTGGCAGGCTGCCTACACACAGGTGGTCATGAACATGGACCCCATAGTCCTGGCCCTGGTGGATGATAGTGAGAAGGTATATTTGCAGCTGCTTTATGCAGAGCCACAAGTTCAGGCAGCTAGCAAGCTGCATTACCCACAGGAGGTGTAACACTACCACAGCATCAGTCCAACTTGATGAACAGCATAGGTGGAGACGCATACTCACAGTGAATCAAGAAGTACTGTGGTGAGATATGTGAGGCACAGGGAAGCAGAGATCTTGCAGAGTAAGCTTAGAGATGTCTGATAGCACAGAGTGAGAACTGGGTGGTATTACAAGAGTAGGAAACATACCTGATAGCACAGAGTGAGAACTGGGGCTATCAGGGCGTACATGGTACACTATTTATACAGTCTAGAGACAATGACGCACTTGTACAATAAGGGCGTTATACAATAGACAGAATACAATAAGACCTGGAACAATGAGTGGGTCAGAACAAAGGGAAGTACTTAGACAATAAGTACAATGGGGAGTCCAGAACAGGGATGATATCATAGTGACATCACAATAAAGATATAACAAAAGGATAGTCCAAAAGCGTAGTATAATAACAAGTCCAGAGTAGTCCATGTGATGTCATTGTACAGTGATGTCATAGATAAAGTAAAGGTCCAAGATTGTGATGATCATACATCTAATCTACATAAGTCCTGTATATCTAATCTAAAGCAGTCTGTTATCTGTGTGTCCATAGAGCTGCTAAGTGCGCACAGGTCACTTATCAACACAACTTGGACCAGAAAAGGGGTGTTCATGACTTAGCAACGTTGGTAAAGACATTTGCACGTCCTCAATATCCCGTGGAATATGACAATGGCCGTCCACAAAGCCCATGTGACTAAGACAAGCATGACGATAACTTGATGACACGAAATGGCGAATCCTTAGACACAAAGGTCAAGGAGAATAAGAGATGGATGAGGCCCGAAGGCCTGAAAGACAAGCCAGGAAGTGGTATTTAGAAGAAGACCAAGATGGTGTGTCTTGGTCTTTCTCATCCACTATATATACATTAGAGAGGATACTTTAAAGCTCCTCTGTGAAGTCCAATATCCAGTAGCGTAAGTAGCTTGAACCCTACTACAACTGTCCTAGTAATGAGTCACAGCAACAATCATATGCTACTGCGATGTGATGACTGATCCTAAGTCCATGACTAATCTCTAACCATGTAGTAAGCACTCCAATTTGTACTGTGACAGGAGGACATGATCCTCTTTGCCAGGGGGTACCATGACCACCCCCACTTCAACCACACCATCAATGAGTTGCACAATATCAGCATCAAGGCTGAGATCCACCATTACCAGTCCTATGCATATGAGGTGGAGTGGATGGAGCAGCAGCTTCATCAGCTGGCAGTGGCCCTGAGGGGGATATGAGGTGAGCTTTCCATGTTACGTTCCGTAGGGTGTACCTTTGGGAGATCACACTCGACCAGTCTTCAGGGGTTCCTAACAGCCTTGTTGACCTGCTCTTTGTAGTGGTGTGACTTAATGCTACACCAAGCCAAGTGAGCGAGAGTGAACTGTCAAGGGTGAGACCCAAGCTTGACGCGGAGATAAATCACGCGCTAGACCTACAGTCCACGTGGAGTGGGCGTACACTAATAAGACCTTTATTCAAGGTCAAAGCATGCGATGTCACATGGTGGCAGGCTGAGTGGAGAACCAAGAGGACAAGTTAGATTTGGAGAGAGTAAGGAAGTACAAGGAAATGCACACCTGAGTGGAGAACCAAGAGGACAAGTTGGTTCCACTCAGGACACTACAGGCAAGCTTAAGTATCTACTGCGGCTGTGATTAAGTCAGAGCTTGAACACTGTTACTAAGTGTAAAGTAATCGACTATGACTAAAGGGCTGACGCGTCGTGTCTAAAATTAGCCTTATCTTTAGTGCTGACTGATGCACTGTCATCAAGGCTGACTATGTATGATGTGTCGCTGAGTAAAACCTAATACAGCGCGTAATACATGCCTACTAAGTGTAGTTCTAGTGGGTTCTATCCTTATCTACCAATCAGAGAGTCTGTCCGTATATAGAATGTGACCGTAAAGGGATATCCCTTATGAGGGTATGCTTTCCCAAGGTCTCGTGATTAAAAGTGCACGATATTTCACGTGACTAACTAGAGAACATGATGGCAGGTCACGTGATCCACAAAAGGCGAAAATGAACGTGTCCATGACACTCTTGTTCTGTTGCTTGAGCTAGCGCTTGCTGTCACTCGTACTTGTCAATAAGAAGTCCAAAACGGACAATCTGAAGGAGTCTGATAGCAATGAAAAGGTAGAAGAAATGAATGACTCGCTTCTTATGAGCTGAGCTGGCTGGCGCTCCCTGAATCATGTGACACAGGGGAGAAGGGGGAGGTAACGCCGCTGTAGCAGACAGTCAAACTCTGAGGGCTGCGTAGGGCACAGGACACAGCTGTAATGCTGGACTAACTCCGAGGGCACGTAGGGCAGAGAGAAGAGGAGGTGGATTCAGAGCAGAGGGGACTGGGGACTACTTGGACTAGGTTGTACAGAAGATACAAGAAGTCAAAGCTACCATCTAAGGTCGCTTCTACATGCTACTTATACTTGTAGGGAGTTGGCTTAATTCTGCAGTCTCTCGTGACCCAAAACGGTAAACACATAGGCTGAAACTGAAAGTCTGAATCAAGCCGCACCTATTCCGAAACTTTGGCCGAGTATATATTTCCAATGAAGTAATATATTTATTTGTAGCCTCACAACAACTTCAAATCTTGAAAATGAATAAATAAATTTATGATGTAATAAGTTTTATTGATGCAACAACAACTTATATTGAAAAAAAGTACCAGTCAACTATCTATTGGGAGGGGTGATGAAATGGGTAATAAGGCATCTGGAATGGATATTGAGACTGTGTGAACTGGGGACGAATGGGGCTGGTTGCGACAGAAAGGGAGGGGGATAGTAAGGTACCTGAGGAGGCAAGGCCCCAGGCGCGTGTGGGATCGATAGGCAGGGAGAAAGGGATGCTGGGGGAGGGAGGAGACTTGCAAGTCTTGGAGCCAGCTGTGAGAGAGGAAGGGAAGAGGGAATATAATAAGGAACGGGGCAGCGCACGTGAGGACGACAGAGGAGGTTGCGAGGGCTCCTTGGTGGCATGCTCTCAGGCATTGGCATTTGCAGCGGCCGAGCATGCATCTGGCTTTGCACAGTTTCTGCTCGAGTTGGGGAACATAAAATTACTGGCATTGAGTACTACAAAATACACAATACACTACTGTATGTCCCAAAGCACGCGTAAGGTGCGAGGGGGTAGTTGCAGGGCACACGATGCGCACCAGCCGTGCTTATCAGGCATGGGGTCATGCACGTTCCTCTCCAAATTTTGTCCCGTTGCCAAAGGTTCCAGGCTCATGACTTGGAGTGCCTGGATCCAGATCGGGATTGGCACGCAGAGGTGGAGCGCGCGGGGAGGGGCAGGGAAGAACAAAGCGGGCGCGAGAGGGATTGCAGAGTACATTGTAATGGACGGACAATACGAGGTACAAGGAGAACGCTTACTATACGGTTATGACTACGATAGTAAGTAGAAATTAGTCATAGACTCCACTTGTATGTATCGTACTGGCATGTGATTGCTGGTATGACTCATTCCTAGGATAGCTGTAGTAGGGTTTGAGTTACTTACGCTACGGGATATCGGACTCACAGGGGAGCTTTAAAGCAACCCCTTCATATGTATAAATATGGGTGCAGGAAGACCAAGAACACCATCTTGGTCTTCTTCTGAAATACCACTCGTCTCTCATTCCATTGTCGGGCCTTCGTGCCTCGTCACCCCAATCTCCCTTGACCTTTGCATTTAAGGCCTTCATCATTTCGTATCACCAAGTCTTCGTTACTTTGGTCCTGATCCTTAAGTCCCTTTGGATCGCCTTAGTAGTATTCCTTGGAATACTAAGGACTTATAAATGTTATCCTGACCACTGCTAAGTCGTGAACGCCCTTACTGAGTCCAAGTCGGACTAACGCCGTGGTAGCGTAACATTAAGACCAAGATCCCCAAACGTGGCGTTCACTACAAGAGAACAGTGAAGAAACTTCCGACCCTACAGCATCGAAACAAGAGGAGAAAGATCAGTACCACGGCAGTTCCTAGGTGCAGCAAGGTGGAGAGAGTATAGGGGAGACACCGGATACTTTGTCGACTTCCCTGGAGATGCTATCAGATACTGACCAGTTGAGTTCAACTATTCAAACTTCTGTTGGACGGAGATTACGTGAAACCCCGTAGACAACAGGTGGGATGTTGTCAGACCAACTGGAAGACATTACCGCTGCGACATCAACTCAAGAGAACTCCATGGAGAAGACTGGGGACCACTTGATGGAGATAGCGACAGCGAAAGCAAAGAAGAACAGCCAAGAGAGCAAGCACCTTCGGAATCAAGCCACAAAGAACCCGTGGAAGAACACACCGCTACAGAAAGCAAAGTACGACCAGGAACAGGAGACGATTTGAGCCTGTTAGCCCACATAGCTGAGTCCTTACATATCACTGTCCCCGAGGAGATTCACATCAGAAGCCCTATGGCTACAGAAGTCCAAACCATGGAGGAGGTACAATGCATCAAAGAAGAAGCAGAGGCCATCCTCAATCCCATAAACCCCTCCACGGGCCACCAGATGACCGCTGACGATGCGGTGCTATTCTGAGCAATAGGCCCAGATCAACCAGACCCCCCTACAGGCCCACCACCACCACCTGGGGGGTTGCCAGGGGGGTTGCCAGGACAAGGACCAACGGGAGGAGGATTCCCAGGAGGAGGAAGACCACCCAGAGGAGGACGACCACCTGGAGGAGAAGGACCACCAGGAGGAGGACCCCCTCCCGGACTAGGAGGAGGCGGGGGACACAGATCAGACAGACTGTCAGGTGAACCTCCGACTGTGTATGATGGGGACCGTACTAAATACAAAGCCTTTCTAACGCAATGGCACGTCTATTGGGGGATGAACCTGGACGCCCCCATCATGCAAAACGAATACAGGAGATCACTCCTATTCCTGGGATACATCAAGGGAGTCAATGTCAGCGAATGGACCTTGACTATGCTTAAATGGCTAAACCGAGAAGTACGAAGGGGAGTAAGCCAATACTCCCAGACCTTATGGAACCACATCGCCACTGAATTCGCCAAGAGGTTCTCCAACATCTTAGAAGAAGAGCAGGCCCAGGCCGAGCTCCAAAAGGGGTCAAAATGACGGGAGAAGATATTGATGTGTACGTGGTCCAGTTTGAGCGACTAGCAAGAAAAGCTCACTACGACCTAAACCATCGACAAACCATTGATTGGTTCACATCGGGCCTACCATGAGCACTATTCATGAAGGTGTATGAACTGGATGAACCCCACACCTTTGAGGACTGGAAGAGGTGTGCCCTACGTTGGCAAAAGCAGTACATCCACATGAAGGCACGCCTCGATAATTTCAAAAGCAAGGCACCTCCATCATCCACACAACCTCGCTGGAGGTCGCAACCCCCCAACTGGGGACCACCACGAGGACCACCACCGCCTAGATACGATCCAAATGCAATGGACACCTTGGCAGATAGAACACGCGCAAGAGTGGCTGAAGTAGGGGACCCCAACAGACCCTTCATCCCAAGACCCCAACACGGAGGATATGGAAGAGGAGGAGGACCTCCACCCCGAGATATGAGGACAGTCATCTGCTACAACTGTAATCAGACCGGACACTTCTCATGAAATTGTTTGCAGCCACACCGAAGGCCAACTACAAGTTGGATGACGGAAACTGACTACTACACACAAGAAGAACCACCGGCGCAAGTCAGAGCGACCAAAATGACACCCCCACAACAGAGAACCAAGGAGTGGTTAGCTGGAGTAGCAGGGGAAACGGACGACGTAAAAGACCTCATCCTCCAAGAAATGTGGGGGAAGGAGGGTTTTCAGAATGCCTGAACCCATCGGCCTGGGTGAGGGCTGTCAATTGTAACTCTGTAATCATGACTTGCTATCGATCGCTTCGAATTCCAGTCTTGATTCGCACAAGTTACGCTATGGCCGACATTAAAACACTGGTAGACTCGGGGGCAACGGACAACTTCATACATCCTTCATTTGCGAAGAGGATGGGTCTTGGCCTACAACCACTAGAACACCCGAGAAAAATATGGAACATAGACAACACGGAGAACAAAGCAGGCAGTATCACCCACTTTGTAGACCTCGATATTCAAACTAACCAACAACGATAGAAGATGCACTTCCTAGTCACAGACCTTGGAAATGAGGATCTAGTACTCGGATACCCCTGGCTAGCAACATACGAGCCTACGATCAACTGGAGATACGCAACCATACACAAAAAAATGCTCCCCATAGTGATACGATCGATCAATCCCAACCAAGAAGATCACATTATAGGAGCCACCATCACCGAAAAAGAGAAGAACAACATCCTAGAAGAGCTAGCAGAAGAAAGCCACCTACACATCACCGCAACAGAACTCGCCATCAAAGCTAAGCAGTTCCATGATAAAATAGAGCTTCCCCTGGCTTATCAGCAATTTGCAAAGATCTTCAGCGAAGAAGCATCCAACCGGTTCCCCCCCTCACAACCATGGGATCATGCAATAGAATTTAAAGAAGGTACCCTGTTGGCGATCGATTGCAAAATCTACCCCATGACCCAGGAGGAAGATGGCAAGCTCAAAGAATTCCTGGACGAACAACTAAGGAAGGGATACATACGCCCCTCTAAGTCCCCTTACGCATCATCCTTCTTCTTCATCAAAAAAAAGGATGGGAAGCTACGACCGGTACAGGACTACAGAAAGATCAACGCAGTCACCATCTGCAATCAATACCCTCTTCCTCTCATCTCTGACCTCATTACGGACCTCAGCTGAGCCCACACCTACACAAAACTGGACATCCGATGGGGGTATAACAATGTATGGATATGAGAAGGAGATGAACACAAGGCAGCGTTCAAAACACGGTACGGACTCTTTGAACCTATGGTTATGTACTTTGGACTCACCAACTCCCTGGCGACCTTCCAAATGATGATGAACACCATATATCAAGACACCATCGCCAAACACGAAAGCAAGGGAACCATCATAAGGGTTTACATGGACGACATAGGGATCGCAACCCAGGCACCGGCAGGTCAGTGAGAACATGAAGAAGCGGTCTGCGATGTACTCCAAGTGGCCATGGAACACGACCTCTACTTCAAACTTGAGAAGTGCATCTTCAACAAGCTGCGAATGGATTACCTGGGGGTAATCCTTGAAAAGGGGGTAACATGCATGGACCCGGTAAAAATTTCAGGCATCAAAGACTGGCCAATGCCAACTAAGGTCCGTGACGTATGCTTGTTTCTAGGCTTCTGCAATTTTTACTGACTCTTCATTCGCGGCTTTGCCACACACGCCAAACCCCTCAACAAACTTATGAGAAAGGACGCGGAATGGAGATGGAAAATGAAGCATTTGAAAAACTCAAGTCCTTGGTCACCAAGGAACTGGTACTCGCTCACCCAAACTTGGAGGTCCCGTTTGAACTGGAAGTAGATGCATCCAGGTTCGCAACAGGAGCAGTACTACTCCAGAAGAAAGAAGACAGCAAAAGACATCCCATTGGATATTACTCCGCCACCCTGAACGAAGCAGAGCAAAACTACAACATATATGACCTGGAACTCCTCGCAATCGTCAAGGCACTCAGACATTGGAGACCACTACTAGCGGGATCACCACACAAGATTAAGATCCACTCCGATCACATGAACCTCCAATATTGGAAACTCCCACAAAAGATAAGTCGAAGAGTCACCAGGGAAGTACTTGAACTGATGGAATACAACTTCAAGATTCACCATATCCCAGGGAAGAAAAATGGAAGAGCCAACGCCCTATCACGAAGACCGGACTACGATCAAGGCGAACGAGACAACGAAAACGTAGTGGTATTACCCGAAGACATATTCATGAAGGCCACAACGGTACAAGCCACAGAATGACCCCCCCAAAAGGAGATCATGCTACGATACTGGGTGGACCCACAACAACTGAAATACGTTGATGGAGCTTGGTACTGACAAGGGAAGTACGTCATTACTGGCACGTTAGAGGAAAAACGGAAACTCATTTCCACGCACCATGACCCACCGGTACACGGACACCTGGGAATTACAAAAACTACACAACTAGTGGAACGTCAATACTGGTGGCCAGAGTTGAGGCTAGACGTGCGAAACTACATACAAGGATGCGCAGAATGTCAGAGACACAAGGTCAATACGCGCCCCATCAAAGCCCCACTTGTTCCCATAACCCCATGGGAAGACACACTTCCATTCAAAACGATTGCCCTGGACTTCATCACCAAACTCCCCCAATCCCAAGAGCACAACACAATCCTCACAGTCACCGACCACGACTGCACCAAGGCATCCGTATTCATTCCGTGCACGGAAGAGATATCTGCAGAAGAGACCGCTGGATTGTATGTTACTCACGTGTTCAGACGCTTCGGACTTCTGTCCAAGATCATCAGCGACTGAGACCCCCGATTTGCGTCAAAATTCACAAGAGAACTATGCCGAATACTGGGAATTCAGCAAAATATCTCAACAGCATACCACCCCCGGACCGATGGGCAATCCGAGCGGATGAATCAATGGCTAGAGCAATATCTCCACTTCTGGGCTAACGAGCGGCAAGATAACTGGGCAGCCCTCCTGCTGATAGCAGAATTCGCGCATAACAACTGGCCCCATGAGGTGACAAGGAAGTCCCCATTCTTGCTCCTTATGGGATATGACCCACGCGCTGATTGGCTTGATAAGCCATCCCCTATCCCACAGGTCATCACGAGGCTTGAGCAATTCCGAGAAGCGCGGAGGGAAGCACATGACCTTATCAAAAAGGCACAATCATTGTGGGTAAGACACCATGATATGCCCAAACTCCGACTAGGAGACTATGTATGGCTAGAAGGGCGACACCTGAGGACCAATCAACCAACTCCCAAACTAGCCGCGCGAAGACATGGACCCTTCAAAATCACATAGGTCCTATCCCCGGTAAATTACCAATTGGAACTTCCCACACAGTGGAGCATCCACCCCGTATTCCACATTGATCTCCTCACACCCTATTGCGAGATGCTCATGCACAGAGAAAATTTCCAGCGCCCACCACCAGATCTGGTAGGAGGAGAGGAGGAATACGAGGTCGAGAAAGTTCTGGACCATTGGCATTTTGGCAGAAGGCGACGTTTGCAGTATTTGATAAAGTGGAAAGGATACCCCGACTCGGAGAATCAGTGGGTCGATAAGGATGACGTATTCGCAGACGAGGCCATAGCTGAGTACCAATCGTTGAATCCCCGACATACACATCACTTAAAAACAGTGAGGACCCTACCGCAGACCCCATCATCCTCTTCCCACTTCTATCCTGGCTTCCTCTCATCCATTTTCACAACCATGTCCATTCCCTCTGCCACCGAGGCCATCGCTCGCGTTGCCCGAAACACGGGCCCCATCACCTACGAAGAGCTCACGACAGCTCTCCAATCCACCCTCCCAGCAAGCTACGCCAATGGGACCAGCAACCCCGACACCTGGTGGATCCTCACCAAAGATGGACAGCGCATCAACGAGGTCCTGTTCACGATGGCTGAAGTCGATAGGCTTCGTGCAGCTCTCCTAGAGTCTGCGTGTACCTCACCTCGACCTCTGCCAGTACGAGTCAAGTATCGAACCAAAGAAGAAGGACAAGTCGCCGGCGATGCTTAAGTGGGAGGAGCATCGGGAGGAGCAGCGGTGGAGACAGGTGGTGGAGGAGTGGCAGAGGGAGCAGCTGAGGAAGGCGGCCAAACGACAGAGAGAAGCCCTTCGGAGGCGACGAGAGTGGATGCGGGCGAAGAAGGAGCGGCTCGAGGAGAAGAAACAATCCTTGAGCAAGTCCAAGGGAGTCTAGCGGACAGCTACCCAGCTGAGCACCCCCTCATCTCCACTGCCACCGATACTGATGACCCTGCCAAAACCCCCTATG
Source organism: Lactarius vividus (assembly GCA_021527035.1). Classification (NCBI taxonomy): domain Eukaryota; kingdom Fungi; phylum Basidiomycota; class Agaricomycetes; order Russulales; family Russulaceae; genus Lactarius; species Lactarius vividus. The sequence goes on along the minus strand of JAKELG010000008.1, from coordinate 476,552 downwards.
CCTGCAACACCCGCAGGCGTCCCTTGTACCGAGGTGGCGTGTGGGCCAACGCACCCCCTCCTTTCCCCCTTTTCCAACTACAACATTCCACCCTGGGGCCGCTGCCTCATGGGTATCGCTACAACCGCAGGGAGGACTTCGTCCATTACCCCATCAACGACAGACAAGGACGGACGCACCAGGCCACGTATGTCCAAGTCATTATGGGCTCTGACCCCATCGTACTTGGCCTAGTGGAGGACAGTGAGAAGGTCTACTCGCAGCCCCTCTACGCTGAGCCCCATGTCAAGGCCACCGGCAAGGAGCAATACCCTCAAGAGGACATGCACCTCTTTGCCAGCAGATACCACGACTGCCCCTGTCTTGACCACGCCATCACCGAGCTCCACGATGTGAGCCTCAAAGCAGAGATCCACCGCTACCGCGCCTACGCGTACGAGGCCAAGAGGATGGAGCAGTGGCTTCATCAACTCGCCACCACGCTTGGAGGAATCAGGGAGGAGTTGGGGCGAAGTAAGTTCCAGCTCGAAATGGCTAATGCGTTGGAGAGGATTGAAGAGGTACAGGAGGGTTGGATGGCAGGGCCCCGCCTTCGCCGGTGTCGTGGGTGCCGCGGCTGAAAAGAGGGTAATGTAATGGATGGACAATACAAGGTATGAGGAGAACGCTTACTATACAGTTATGACTACGATAGTAAGTAGAAATTAGTCATGGACTCCACTTGTACGTATCATACTGGCATGTGATTGCTGGTATGACTCATTCCTAGGATAGCTGTAGTAGGGTTTGAGTTACTTACGCTATGGGATATCGGACTCACAGGGGAGCTTTAAAGCGACCCCTTCATATGTATAAATATGGGTGCAGGAAGACCAAGAACACCATCTTGGTCTTCTTCTGAAATACCACTCGTCTCTCATTCCATTGTCAGGCCTTCGCGCCTCATCACCCCAATCTCCCTTGACCTTTGCGTTTAAGGCCTTCATCATTTCGTATCACCAAGTCTTCGTTACTTTGGTCCTGATCCTCAAGTCCCTTTGGATCGCCTTAGTAGTATTCCAAGGAATACTAAGGACTTATAAACTTTATCCTGACCACTGCTAAGTCATGAATGCCCTTACCAAGTCCAAGTTGGACTAACGCCATGGTAGCGTAACATACATGCAGCGCACAGAGCGAATCTTCTTGAAGTGTGCCTATTGGAGGCGCAACCGTGACACTTAAGGTGCAGATGCGAGGAGGTGGTGCACACTGGGAGATGAGGAGGGAGCAATCCCAGGGAAACATCTCCTGAGCCACCCGAGCCACCAATGGGCTACCTGCTAGAGCCCAACATTGTAAGCACATTTCCAAATCCAATGCAATGACGCACCATTTATCGTGTGCTGCGTGTCTTGCCCATGCCACTGCCCTGGACAACGCATGTGCCTACACGAGCCTAATTCACGTCCTGCATGCAACACATTGCATCAGAAGTGCGCCCTGAGGCGCTGCACCGTTGTGGTGGTTGGGGACACACGCGTCATGTAGCTTGCTTTGCTGGAGTGGCATCGGGGTCGGTTTGCGCCAACGGAAGGTATCTAGGGTGAGGGGAGCAAGCGCTGTAGATCATGCGGTAGGGTGTGTTGGGTGTCAGGATAGGCCAAAAAAGACTTTATTAGGAATTATCTATTTCTGTTACTGTAACGTGTCAGTTTTTCTTTTTGGTCAGAGATTTAATATAAGTTCCCATGACTCTTCGAGGGACTGTGAAATTACAAAGACTCTCATAGGGAGGGCTTATTGGAACTCAGCTGAAACCCTAATACAACGATCCTAGGAATGAGTCATGCTGCTGCGGAACTGCAGAAACACATGTCCAACGCCACTGATGGTGGCTGAAACATACAGTCCATGGGCACATCAAGCCACAAGGATGAGGCACGGGAATATCAGAACAAATATAGTAATGTGTTACGTTTCGGTTTTCGGACTGCTCGGCCCGGCTTCGGACTCTGATGTATCCGCAATGACTCGGTATGTCAGCAGTAATGTGTCATGGACTGCGGATCTCGCTGCCTTGTGTTTGGATGACTGATGCCCGCTATTGTTGTATGTGATGGTGATTACTATGCTGACTGATGCTCTTATTGTTGTACGCGACTCGGATTATGATAACGACTGTGGAATCTATTCTTAGAATACGCTACTTACGCTATTGGTTATATACAAGTTCAAGCGGAGCCCAAACTGACTCCCTTACGTGTATTTAAGCTCATAGTAGTACAGACCAGGATCCCCATCTTGGTCTTCTTCGAATACCACTTACAACTCGTCTCCTGTGCTAAGGGTCTAAGAGACCCTTAAGTGAACTAGCTCTGGCATATCCCCTGAGACCAAGAGGGATCCCCATGACCTTACTCCCCAGTTCCTTTGTGAATGGTGGATACTCCGACCGTGACTTACCTGCCCAAAACCACGTGTCACCTTGTCTTTGAATATCTCAACTCTTGAGTTGCCCATCCATACAAGTGTTACTACATCATCGATAACCCCCGTTGGAGGTACATTCGTAAAGTCCCTGAACCTCCCCCGAACGTTCCCCTTGATCTTCCCCTCTACACTTACTGCAACTACCTTGGAGCCTACCAGCAACATCCCGCAGTCTTCCCTGATAGCCCTGACAACCATCGATATCGTCCCGAAGGGAACCCACGTTACACCAACGCCTAAGTCAGGCCAACGTCCGTGGTAGACGTTACATTAAGACCAAGATCCTTCAACGTGGCTTCCACAGCAGTAACAACCCGAGATCTTTGGATCCCATTCCGACCGTATCACATTGACAGAAGGGGGGAATGCAACGTCCCCAAGCAATACCTCAAAGGAGCATTTTGGCAGACCGAACAAGGAGACCCAGGCTACGTTGTCTCTTACACCTATAAAGACGGTACTACAGGACTTATCCCAGTAGAGTTCAACTTCAAACACACCTGTTGGACCGAACTTAAGTGGGACGCACTCCACTACAAACTACAAGTTGTCCGACCCGCAGGCTCAAGCCTCCACCTCGACATACTCCAAAGCAAAGTAACCACAAGAGATCAGTGGGGACCCATTGACGGAGAAGAAGAAGAACCTGTTTGATCTCCCACACCTAAAACACCAGCACCTTCCCCATCCCTCACTAGCAACCCTGAAGAAATCTGCATCCTCGAAGCTCAGGACAAACAAGAAGAAACCCAGTTGGGATTATTAGCTGAGTCTATCCCTACAGACATGACGACTACTGGCACCGAACAACCCACCACTTTCCAGGAACCCGCACATATCAGCTGCGGAGAAGGCCCACCCGGAGGAGGGGGCGAAGGAGGAGAAGACGGCGGAGGAGGAGGAGACCCAGGAGGACCCCTCTTCACTGGACCAAACGTCCCAAGCGGAACCAAGCCCAAGAAGTTCATGGGCAAGGAACCCCTCGTATTCACAGGAGATTGCACCAAAGTCCAGCAGTTCCTCACCCAATGGGAACTTTTCGTGGAAACCAACTATGACAACCCTGCATTCACTCTCCCTTATCACAAAGCACTAATCTTCCTGACCTATATTCAAGGGGATCACGTCAACGAATGGGTCCTGTCTACCACCAAATGGGTCAAGGCATACAAAGCCAAGCATGGACCCTATGACAAGTGGATTTGGGAAGCTATCAAACTCGGCCTTCGCAACACCTTCGCCAACACCCTTGAAAGGGAACATGCGCAACAAGACCTCCAGAAGGGATTCCAAATGGAGGGACAAGACATCGACTCCTACATCGCCAAATTCGAGAAAGCGGTACACGAAGCAGGGTACTGATTTGACAACTCACTTGTCCTCGACAAATTCACCAGCGGACTCCCTGTCAAGTTATACAAGAATGTGTACAATTTCCACAGCCCCAACACTTACGCCCAGTGGAAGGTGGCAGTATTGGAGCAACAGCGCAAATGGATGCATCTGCAAACACGTTTGGGGGGGCTTAAACCCCCAGGACCCGGTAAGCCGGGCAACACTTCTCTAAGGATGTTCAATGCTCCAAACCACCCACAGCAGCCACAACAAGGGTGGCAAGCATTCCGGAACCACCCTGATGCAATGGACACCACCCCAGGAAGGGTCCACGCCTGTCTCGCAGGGTCCGAAGAAATAGACTACACCAAACCACCGTACACTCCTCAAGGAGGTCGTCAGCAAGGCAGAGGGATTGTAGATATGAAGAACATCAATTGCTTCAACTGTGGCAAACCAGGTCACTTCTCTTGTAACTGTCTCCAACCACACCATCAGCACAACAATCAGAACTGGCAACCTCACCAGGGACGTGGCATGTTCATCGAAGAAGTCCAAAGCGTCCACGAAGAACCTCTGATCCAATTTGAAGATGACAGCGGCAGTAGCCACAGCGCCCGCACCACCACTGAGACGCCTCAAGAATGAGCGACCAGCTGGATAAACGGAGTTCAAAACCTCGACGGAGAAGCAAGGGATCTGGTAGTATGGGACCTAATGGGGCAAGAGGATTTTCAAAGCGCCTGAACCCGATGGCCTGGGTGAGGGCATTATGGTGTAACTCTGTGTTCATAATGCACTATCAATCTATGCATGTTCCAGTTTCATTACGCGCAAGTTACGCCATGGCCGACAAATGAGCATTAGTGGACTCCGGAGCCACTAACAACTTTATCCATCCGGATTTCACAAGAAGAATGAGGTTAGGCCTCAAGGAGTTAGACCGTCATTGAAAGATCTGGAATATTGATGGCACACATAACAAAGGGGGCAAGATAACCCACTGCATGGATCTCAAAGTTGAAACCAAAGGGGTCAAGAAGGACATGAGGTTCCTCGTCACCGATGTAGGAGGAGAAGACTTCATCCTAGGATACCCTTGGCTAGCCACATTCCAGCCAGATATCCAATGGGCCTCCGCAACATTGAACGAAGCTGAGTATCCTGTTGTGCTTCACACCATCAATCCCACCAAACCACGTATAGATCCCGTCATCGCCCGCCTTGTACTCCAGAAAATAATAGGAGTACCTGACAAACAGCATGTTGAACAAGAATTATGACAAGAATGCGATCTGGAAATGGCACGACTTTGAGCCACCACATCTACTGAGCTAGCTATCGAGGCCCAGCAATACACGGAGAAAAAGGCAGTTCCAGAAGAATACAAATGACATGTCAAGATCTTCAGTGAAGAAGAATCTCACCGCTTCCCCCTCTCCAAACTGTGGGACCACGCCATTGAATTCAAGCCAGACGCTCCGGACACCATCGACTGCAAAGTTTATCCAATGAGCCAAGCAGAAGACAAAGCGTTAAAGGAATGGATCAACAAACAACTGGCAAAATGTTACGATTTCCCTTCTTGTTCCCTTGGACGCTTCCGTTCCTTGCTTCTCGTTCCTACACCCCATCTTGTTATGCCCATAACTCCTCACGTGCCCAGCCGTTTCTGATGATCTTTTCGCCGCACGATACGTCTTTACGCCTCCTTCCCTGTATATCAAAGTTCACAGCGCTCCGGGCTCAGCTGACTCGCACATGATCCCGCGCAATCGCCACGTCTCCCATTTTAGTTATGCCTTTGTTCTGTTTTTACTCAGGACCCTGATATTGCGCCATATGTTTGTTGCGTACAAACATCCTGTACTAGTATATAAGTTACACGCTACCTAGCTTGTACGGTAGACTTGACTTCTTGTGTAATACCACATCGTTGTCAATCCACGAACGACTTATACGCTCGCTGTTTCGCTTGAGCACGACTTTGGTTCGCCTTTGCGCTTGAACCCCAGAACTCTCAACTACCACCCGCGTGTCTGAGGAGACCGTGTGGTGCTTATTCATCATCAAACTTGGTCTTAACCGACTAACTCACATCCCGTTACCTCGGCTTGAACGACTTAGTGACGTGCATGTCGCACATAACGTTCCTGTGGTAACGTTACATTAAGTCAAGTCTTGCAACCCTGGCGACTAGTAGGAGTCGCACGAAATTCCAGAAGCAGTACATTGATCGGTATTTGACCGACGAACTCTCCGACTACGAAAAGGGCGCAGTCATCTGGGAAGAAATCCGCAACCAAGAGGGGTATTTCATCTTCGACGCAAAAACCCAAGACTACCACCAAGTCCACTACTTCGACGATCTTCGTATTTGGGCCTATATTGACTACGACCCAAAACAAGGACGGTGGTACGCATACAAACCTGTCCCTCCACAATTCGGTGCAGGAGCCCTCGGGTCAACCAACATCACCGGCATTAACGTCGACCCAGACGAGTCAACCACCCTTACCCCAGTACAGCCAGCGATGGCCACCCACACTCAGGTCGCCACCAGCCTTACTACCACAGGAGCCTCCGGCTCGGGCAGTGGAGGAACACATGTTACAGGAGGTGGACCGGCTGCTCAGATGAGCGGAGCGACTCATAGCTCTAGTGCCCAACCGACGATGGGGTCGGGCAGTGGCCCAACTACTGGACCTAGTGGAGGCGTACATGGTAGCGGTGGAGGCCCACTGAGTGGTGGTGCCCCTGGTGGCGGTGGAGGCGGTCCAGGTGGAGGAGCCCCTGGCGGCGGTCCCCCTGGAGGAGGTGCAATCCCCATGGCCTATCCCGGGGCAGTACCAGCACCGGGAGGGGGCAAACTTGGGGGCAACCCACCGCCTATCTTCAACGGAAACCGAGAGGAGAGTCGAAACTTTCTTCGATCCTTTCGAATTTATCGAGGAATGAACCCCACCGTCGACCAACTCACAGTACCCTATTCGCGAGCCATGACCTTCCTTTCATATATGAGAGGACATTTGGTAGACGACTGGGTAGATGAGCAGACAGCATGGCTGGATGCCCAAATAGCAGGAGGAGTACTGCACAACGAAGAAAACTTATGGAACACGGTCCTTGACCGGTTCACGAACGCCTACACCGACACCACCGAACGAACCAGAGCGCGCCAAGACATCGATAAGTTGAAGATGATTGGTGAAGACATCGACATGTATATCGCAAAATTCCAAAACCTCACGACAAAAGCCGGCTACAATCCAGATGAAGCCAACGTCATCGAGAAGTTCCAAGCGGGACTCCCTGACAACCTCGTAATCAATGCCATACGCTTTCAACACCCAGTCACATGGGATCAATGGAAAGCAGCAGCACGGCTCCAGCAAGCCGAATACCTCATGCTGAAGCCCCGCCTTACACGCAATCGACAAAGCGAAAAACGAGGAGGCCACACTCGAGACCAGTGGGTCCAAGCCCTTAACAAGGCGCGTGACCCAAATGCCATGGACGTTAGCCGCGCTAGAGCCCGCGCAACCCTCACAGACACTGAGAAGCAAAGGATGGTCGCGGAGGGGAGATGTTTCCGATGCGGAGAAAAGGGTCATGTGTCGCGTAATTGCCCACAAAAAGGCACTCGCGCTGCTTAAACCACAAGCGACGGAGGAGCCTCTCCTTCCATCCCCTCTACCCCCGCAGTATCATCTCCCCCCCTCGTTACTCGAGTCGCCATATCAGCAAACCGCGTACTGTCGAATGATGAAGCGGCTGACGCTCAGATCGCAGCGCTGGCCGCTCAACCAAAAGAGGTGCGGGACCTCTTGGTGGAGAAGCTTTTTGGAGGAAAGGATTTTCTGAACGCCTAAACCCGTCGGCCTGGGCAAGGGCGCTACACGTGTACTATAGCAGATTTCGATCCATGTGAATCCCAGTTCTTTTCAAGTCTGCAAACATGACGGCCGAACGACAGGTCCTATTGGACTCTGGAGCAACCGACAACTTTATTTGTACGGAATTGCTCAAACGAACACATCTCGGAACCAGACCTGTCTCTACCCCCATCACTATATGGAATGTCGACGGAACTTACAACCGAGACAGCGCAATAACCCAGTACACCGATTTGGCGGTGTGGACTGGTGAGCGCACGAAGACACTTCGTTTCCTGGTAACCAACCTAGGAAAGGACGAAGCGATCCTAGGCTACCCCTGGTTCTCAGCCTTTGAGCCAGAGATAGAGTGGAGGAATGCCACGCTGAACAAAAAATTCCAACCGGTCGTGATCTCCAGCCTAAACCTCTCGAGCGACGCCATGCCTGTGGAAGCCGCCATCAGGGCTATCGAGGCGTACGGACTCGATGAGGAGGCATGGGAACAGGTTGTGAGTGGAGAACCAGAGCCAAAAATTGCCTTCCTACGAAAAACAATGACAGCATCAGAACTCGCGCAGCAGGAAGCAGCAAAACGACTGGCTCGGACGTTTGAGGAAATGGTTCCTCCGGAATATTGGTCACACCGAAAGGTGTTTAGCGAAGAAGCGTCACATTGATTCCCCCCGTCCCGTGTATGGGACCACGCTATTGAATTGCTCCCCAACGCACCCGCCGCCCTTGACTGTAAAGTGTACCCCCTAACAGCGAATGAAGGGGAAGCACTTACAGCTTTCCTTAATGAGCAGCTTGAAAAGGGATATATCCGCCCCTCGAAGTCCGCCTATGCATCACCCTTCTTCTTTATCAAGAAAAAGGATGGGAAGTTACGCCCAGTGCAAGACTACCGACGCCTTAACGAACTCACCGTGAAGAACCACTACCCCCTCCCACTTATCCCGGAACTCGTTGACCGCATCCGAACTGCACGGCTATACTCGAAGCTAGACATTCGATGGGGGTACAATAACATTCGCATCCAAGAGGGAGACGAATGGAAAGCGGCATTTAAGACCAACCAAGGACTGTTCGAACCACGCGTCATGTTTTTCGGTCTCACCAATTCCCCATCCACCTTCCAAACAATGATGGACACTATATTCTGCGACCTTATCCTGACAAATGAAGTTGTTGTCTACATGGACGACATTCTCATTGCCACCGCTGATGACAAAAACCATCATCGAAAGATCCTTCACGAAGTATTGCGGCTATGCGAAGAACACGACCTCTACGTGAAACCGGAGAAGTGCGAGTTCGAAGTTTACAAAACGGAATACCTAGGCCTCATCATTGGCCATGGACGGCTGCAAATGGACCCCGTCAAAATCCGAGGGATTCGGGAATGGCAACCTCCAAAGAGTCTCAAGGAGGTCCGCGCGTTCCTAGGGTTCTGCAATTTTTACCGGAGATTTATACGGGGGTTCTCCCAACTCGCCCGACCTCTCCACGACCTCACGAAAAAGGAGGTTCAATGGCATTGGGGAGACACGCAGCAGAACGCTTTCGAAGACATCAAAAAGCGCATATGCGAAGAACCCGTGCTATTATTCCCAAACCTCGCAAAACCCTTCGAACTAGAAGTCAACGCGTCGAATGTCGCAATAGGAGCAGTGCTAAATCAGTTAGGACCTGACCAGAAGTTCCATCCCATAGCATTTCACTCCAAATCCTTTACGGAAACGGAACGAAACTACGACATCTACAACCAGGAACTACTGGCTGTGGTCAAAGCCCTGCGGACGTGGAGGACATACCTCGTAGGATCCCCTCACAAGATTATTATCCATACCGACCACGCCAACCTCCAGTATTGGAAGGAACCACAGAAAATCAACCGGAGAATCGCGTGGGAATTCCTGGAGCTGTCAGAATACGACTTCATCCTGAGGCACGTGGCAGGAACGAAGAATGCGCGCGCGGACGCCCTGTCCAGGCGGTCGGACTACGAGTCCGGCGAAGGGGACAACACCGACGTCATCGTCCTACGAGCTGAAAAGTTTATCCGAGCCACCCAAATGTCAATATGTGATCTGGATATTTGGTCCAAGGTGGCCCAGAACGCTGGCAAAGAAGAGGCGGCACGATGGGCCGAACATCACAACCTCAAACAGCACGATGGGCTGTGGTGGAAAGACGACGCGTTGGTCGTTGTCGGGGACAACGATCTTAAGTGGGGGGTAATTTCCTTCTTTCACAACTCCCCAAGCATGGGCCATCCTGGAATTGCCAATACACGCGAACTAATACGACGCGACTATTGGTGGCCCACCATACGAGAAGACATCGAGGAGTATGTTAAAGGATGTGCCGTGTGTCAGGCCAACAAAGTTAACCCTCACCGACAAAAGCCCCATCTATTCCCAATATCCACCAACCCCGAGGCAGAGCCGTTCGAGGTCGTTGCCATGGACTTCATCACGAAGCTACCACTATCCCAAGGCTTTGACTCCATCCTCACAGTCACAGACCACGACTGTTCGAAAGCCGCAATCTTCATACCGTGCCATGAAACCATCACCGCCGAAGGGGTAGCACGACTATACCTCCAGCACGTCTACCCACATTATGGGATACCCCGCAAGCTCATCACAGATAGAGACCCACGATTCACATCCGCATTCATGAAAGAGCTGTGCAGAACATTGGGGATACAGCAGAACATTTCCTCCGCGTATCATCCCCAAATGGATGGTCAATCGGAACGTACCAACCAATGGCTGGAACAGTATTTACGCCACTGGAGTAACATCCAACAAGACAACTGGGCCGAAGCACTCCCAGTGGCCCAATTTGCACACAATTCCTGGCCAAACGCTACCACAAAACACTCCCCGTTCTCACTCATTATGGGGTGGGAACCACGAACTACCTGGGTCCCAAAACCCACCGCAGTACCGTCAGTTGACCAACGCCTAGACGAAATGACCACGAGGCGACAACACGCGCAAGACTGCATTAAACATGCGCAAAACCTCATGGCCAAGAAGGGAAGAACCCGCTTCATCCCTTACGCTGAAGGGGCCCAGGTCTGGCTAGAAGGGATGAATCTGAGAACGTTCTACCCCACAGCAAAATTAGCCCCTAAACGCCACGGTCCGTTCCGAGTCAAGAAGGCCCTATCAGAAGTGACATATGAGTTGGAGCTACCAGTCACATGGAAGATACACCCAGTGTTCCACGCGAACCTTCTCACACCCTATAAGGAGACGGAGCTACATGGGGAAAACTTCTCACGCCCTCCTCCTGATCTCGTGGACGGAGAAGAAGAATTTGAAGTGAAGCGGATCATGGGGTCGCGACTCCATGGACGAGGGTGCAAACTCCAGTTCCTAGTCAAGTGGAAAGGGTTTCCCATGAGCTGTCGCTCATGGGAGCCAGCTGACCATGTCAAGCATGCGCCGGGTGCAATCACCGACTTCTATCGCCGACACCCAACAGCCAATGGAGTGGGGAGGAAGCTATAAGAAGATAGGGAGCAAAGAACGATCCCCACATTCCTGCCTATCATGACAACCCCCACCCCTCACGACACCATCCCAGCAACTGACCGACCTCGCCCCCCATCCGCCCTCATCCTTGAGAGGCTTACCGTCCCCTCACAGTCGGAAGGAATCCCCACTCCCTTCATATCCCGAACACCCTACTCAGTTGTTCCTTCATGGCCCCCAACCCCCGTCCTCGCTATTGCGCTCAACATCTCCCCTACCAGTCCCACACCCCCACCTTCTTCTCCACCGCCGCTGGAGCCCACAGTAGCCCCGCTTCTCGAAGCGCCCCCAGGTGTCACACCAGTTGTTCCTATGTCACAGCTGGCCTCCGATCTCCCGCATCCCTATTCGCTGACACCCACCATACCCCCATGGCGACTTCAGCCCGACCCTCGACTCGCATCGTTAGATAACGACGAGGAGCCGGTTGACGAGGGGGATGACGAGGAATCAGATGACCCTGGTCTACCATTCTTCCTCAACGCCCCTGATACCCCGTTCTTCTTCCCACTAATGATACCTCTGGAGGACGATATCACGAAGGTTCAGGTGAAGTACATTTACTATCGCTGGGACTACCGCGAGATCGTTGGCACTCTAGGTAGAGGGAAACCTTGTTACTGCCAAGAGGTCTACTTGTCGACGCCACGCCCCACCGCTATGCACCCTGCCATCTCACCTCACCAACTCGCTGTCTTTAGCCCACAAGACCCTCAAGCCGTTACTATCAATGAGGTGCTGAGCGAACTCAAAAACCCCCGCCTCTCGGCGGAGGTTGCGAGGCTGCGGCAGTGCCTCGGAGATAAGATCGCCCTAGATGCACGACGGGCGGACTTGCGCCGCCTGGAGCAGGAGGCCACGAGGGACCAGTTTCACTTGGATGCTAAATTGGAGGGCATCACGAAGCGCATGCAGTACGCAGGCGCCATCCCCCTCATCACTGACAAATTTGTCAAGCTCACCACACGCCCTGTACGCCCTCGCCATTACTTTCCTGAACTTCCACTCGTGCCACGACCCGGAGGCCCTGTCGAGATGCCGCATTTAGTAGATGGGCCTAGCTGGACGCAGAAGAGGCGCAAGTGTTACTTGTGCAAGAAGCGTGGGCACAAGATGAGCGAATACCCCAACAAGCCGCCAACCAGCGTTTGCGTGTGGTGCGCCAGTCGAGCTCACACCTCTGAGAACTGCCTCATCCACCACCTCGCGCCTATCACCCCGGCATTCGAGGAACCCTCTGAGCGCCCCCGCTGGTGCGGGAAGTGCTTAAGGTTCGATGCTCGGCATGATGAGATTGAGTGCCCACAGTACGAAGCATGTAGAAGGTGTGGGGAACGCGGGAGGTATTTGTTCCTTCACCATCATACCTGCCCAGTGGACAATCGAGACGATGAAACTAATGACCCCAGCGCTGATGTATACGACTACATTGGCAGTAACTGAAGTCGTGGCGACTTCAGGTCTAACAGGGGGGTAATGTTATGATTTCCCTTCTTGTTCCCTTGGACGCTTCCGTTCCTTGCTTCTCGTTCCTACACCCCATCTTGTTACGCCCATAACTCCTCACGCGCCCAGCCATTTCTGATGATCTTTTCGCCGCACGATACGTCTTTACGCCTCCTTCCCTGTATATCAAAGTTCACGGGGCTCCGGGCTCAGCTGACTCGCACATGATCCCACGCAATCGCCACGTCTCCCATTTTAGTTACACCTTTGTTCTGTTTTTACTCAGGACCCTGATATTGCGCCATATGTTTGTTGCGTACAAACATCCTGTACTAGTATATAAGTCACACGCTACCTAGCTTGTATGGTAGACTTGACTTCTTGTGTAATACCACATCGTTGTCAATCCACGAATGACTTATGCGCTCGCTGTTTTGCTTGAGCACGACTTTGGTTCGCCTTTGCGCTTGAACCCCAGAACTCTCGACTACCACCCGCGTGTCTGAGGAGACCGTGTGGTGCTTATTCATCATCGAACTTGGTCTTAACCGACTAACTCGCATCCTGTTACCTCAGCTTGAACGACTTAGTGACGTGCACGTCACACATAACGTTCCTGTGGTAACGTTACACAAAAGGCTACATTAGACCATCCAAATCCCTGTACGCATCATCATTCTTCTTTATCAAAAAGAAGGACGGAAAACTACGCCCAGTACAGGACTACCAGAATATTAACAAATGGACCATACGCAACCAATACCCACTCCCGCTTATACCTGAAATCATCACCGACCTCAGTGGAGCTTTCATATTCACCAAGCTTGACATCTGTTGGGGGTATAACAATATACGCATCAAAGAAGGAGATCAGGAAAAAGCAGTGTTCAAAACACATTACGGACTATTTGAACCTATGGTAATGTTCTTCAGACTGACAAACTCCCTGGCCACCTTCCAAACCATGATGAATGAGATCTGTAAAGACCTCATCACCTACCATGAGACAAAAGGAACGGTTATCAGGGTATATATGGACGACATTGGCATCGCTACAAGGTCTACAGAGCAAGCACACATCGACGCGGTACACGACATATTGGACTTACTGGAACAGAATGACCTCTTCCTCAAACCAGAGAAATGCATCTTCCACGCTCCAAGCATCAATTACCTGGGGGTAATCATTGAAAAGGGGGTGACTCATATGGACCCTGTCAAAATTTCTGGCATCAAAGATTGGCCTACCCCAAGAAACATTAAACAGGTGCGATCCTTCCTAGGTTTCTGCAACTTTTACCATGCTTTCATTCGAAATTTTGCCACTTATGCACAACCACTCAACAAACTAACGCGCAAAGACATCAAATGGACATGGACAAACACGGAACAAGAAGCATTTGACAAAATCAAGAAACTCATCACAGAAGAACCGGTACTCGCACACGCCAACCTAGAGGATCAATTCGAATTGGAAGTAGACGTGTCAGGATTTGCAGTAGGAGCAGTACTACTCCAACGCAAAGAAGACGGCAAAAGACACCCCATCACATACTACTTGAACACTCTCAGCGCAGCGGAACGGAACTACGACATCTATGACCTGGAACTCCTGGCAATCGTCAAAGCACTTTGGAACTGGCGCCACTATCTAGCAGGATCTCCACACAAGATCAAAGTCTTCTCGGATCACATGAACCTACAATATTGGCGCTCCCTGCAAAAGATAAGCCGCCGAGTAGCCCGGGAAGTACTTGAACTCTCAGAGTATGACATCGAGATTCACCATATTAAGGGAATGGAAAATGGAAGAGCCGACACCTTATCTAGACGTCCAGACTACGACCAAGGAGAAGGAGATAACGAACATGTGACAGTGCTGCCAGACGAAGTCTTCGTTCAAGCCACACTACTGGACACCACCGATGACCCACTCCGACTCAATGCCACCATATCCGTACAAGAAATGGAGAAGATCAACCCAATATATGCACAAGATGCTGACAAAATATGCCCATGGGTAGACCCACACAGCCTCAAACTGATCGAAGGCACATGGTACAAAGATGGAAGACGCGCAGTCACCAGAGGCCTCCATGAGAAGCGTGAAATCATCAAAACACATCACGACCCTCCTGTGTACGGACACCCTGGAATCAGCTGCACCATCAAACTCGTAGAATGGTATTACTGGTGGCCTGGACTATGCCAAGAAGTCATGGATTACGTCAAAGGATGTGCCGACTGTCAACGAATCAAAGTCAACACCAGGGCCATCAAAGCGCCACTGTGCCCAATATTCCCCAAACCGGAAGCTATGCCATTTGAAACCATCGCACTTGATTTCATTACTAAACTCCCAGTGGCACAGGACTGCGACACGATCCTCACGATAATGGACCACGATTGCACAAAGATGTCTTTATTCATCCCCTGTCAGGAAGAAATATCGGCGGAGGGAACTGCAGCTTTGTATGTGAAACACGTCTTCCCACGATTCAGATTACCCAGCAAGATAATCAGTGTCAGAGATCTGCGATTCGCATCAAAGTTTACGCGAGAACTGTGTAAAATCCTTGGCATCGAACAAAAAATTTCCACAGTGTACCACCCACACACAGACGGACAATCGGAACACACCAATCAGTGGCTAGAGCAATACCTGCGATTCTGGGTCAATGAGCAACAAGATGATTGGATTCACTATCTCCCCATGGCTGAGTTCACGCATAACAATTGGCCTAGCGAAACCACTAAGGAATCCCCTTTCCAGCTCCTTATGGGGTATAACCCCCGCGCAGATTGGACAGACCGACCATCCCCTATCTCACAAGTAGCGCTCAGGGTCAAACAGTTTAAGGAACTCCGCCAGCGCGCACAGACACTGATGATCAAAGCGCAGCAGGGGTGGATCAAAGCAAAAGATACACCCAAATTCCAAATTGGGGATCAAGTATGGCTGGAGGGACGCCACCTACGTACGCATCAACCAACGGCAAAATTAGCGGCCAGATGCCACGGCCCCTTTAAAGTTGTCCAGGTGATGTCTGCAGTCAATTACCGCCTGGAACTTCCCACGCAATGGCAGATTCACCCAGTATTCCATGTGGACCTCCTTACACCCTATCGTGAAACACCCACACACGGACCCAACTTCCAGCGCCCACCACTGGATCTAGTCGGTGGTGAAGAAGAATACAAAGTCGAGAAAATTTTAGACTCTTGGCGATTCGGCAGAAGTTGCAAACTCCAATACCTGGTCAAATGGAAGGGTTATCCAGACTCCGACAACCAATGGGTTGACAAGGATGACGTATTTGCAGATGACACAATTCGGGAGTTCAAAAATTCCAACCCCGCTCGCGAAGTACATATAAGTGCAGGGAACTCCCAAGAGACGTCCCCATCTCCCTCCTTCACTTCTCTCCCCACTTATGAGGCCCTCTTCTCCAGAAACTTCCACTATGTCGTCAACACTGACCTATCAGCCCCATACAGAGTACAATCCACACCATTGTCACCCCTGTCAGCTACCCTCACCCTTCACCAACGAGGAGATCGTCCTCCTTCTCCCCCAGCATCCTGACTTCCTTCGCCATCCCCCACTCTTTATTCCAAGACCAACCAGCCCAGCAGACTTGGAAGCGACTACATCCTGACCCGAGCACCCACTCCAGCGGGCGACGAACAAGGGTATGTGCCCAGCCAACCCTCATCCCCACCGGGACCCGACGAAGGGGGGGACCCGTACGACCTGGCAGAACGCCTCGAGGCACATCAATATCTATGTTACGCCACCCATCTCACCACGACACACTTGGAAACCCCCCCGCTATGCGGACCCACCGGGGAGGCTATCACACTACCGGTGCCACATCCATCCGTGCTTCACCCAGATCAAAAGGAGGAATATATGCAGGAAGCCGAAGATCAGGTGGAGACACCTCCACCTTGGGGGTACCAATACAACAGGGGAGTCCATTACATCCCTTTCCAGATTTGAGACGCTCAGGAGCGTCTTTGGCCAGCCCGTTTTACTCAACTCATTCTCACCGCTGACCCATTCATATTGGCCTTTCGGGCCGGATGCAACCAACAGTATGGGAAGCCGGTGCACGTCACCCCGTACTACAACGAGCAGTCCCCTACCCCCACTTACTCCAATGACAACCTCACGTTCTTGCTCTCCGACACAGGACTAGTGGACTCCATCGACCAAGCACTCCTCCACATGAAAGATGTGACCCTCATCACCGAGGTACACCAATACCGGTGCATGACGTTGGGGTGGCGTGCACAGCAGCATCGGGTGGCTGCGGAGCAGATGAAGCTCGAAAGGATCAAGATTGAGAGGAACAGGTGCGTGGCCTGACTTCAGAGGGCCCATGCGGTGGACTGCATCGAGAATGAAAGGGCTTCACTTCATCGGGGGCCCAAAGCCGACAAAGATGTGGAGGAGATAGCTAGGATTCGAGCCCTGCGAGAGGTGGGCACTAACCCCTTGGCCGTCATGTGTGGTCAAGCTGGGGCTTGAACCTGAAAAGGGGGTGATGTTACATTTCGGTTTTCAGACTGCTCGGCCTGGCTTCGAACTCTGACGTATCCACGATGACTCGGTATGTCAGCAGTAATGTGTCATGGACTGTGGATCTTGCTGCCTCGTGTTTGGATGACTGATGCCTGCTATTGTTGTATGTGATGGTGATTACTATGCTGACTGATGCTCTTATTGTTGTACACAACTCGGATTATGATAACGACTGTGGAATCTATTCTTAGAATACACTACTTACGCTATTGGTTACATACAAGTTCAAGTGGAGCCTGAACCGACTCCCTTACGTGTATTTAAGCTCATAGTAGTATGGACCAGGATCCCCATCTTGGTCTTCTTCGAATACCACTTACAACTCATCTCCTGTGCTAAGGGTCTAAGAGACCCTTAAGTGAACTAGCTCCGGCATATCCCCTGAGACCAAGAGGGATCCCCATGACCTTACTCCCCAGTTCCTTTGTGAATGGTGGATACTCCGACCGTGACTTACCTGCCCGAAACCACATGTCACCTCGTCTTCAAATATCTCAACTCTCGAGTTGCCCATCTGTACAAGTGTTACTACATCGTCGATAACCCCCGTTGGAGGTACATTCGTAAAGTCCCTGAACCTCCCCCAAACATTCCCCTTGATCTTCCCCTCTACACTTACCGCGACTACCTCAGAGCCTACCAGCAACATCCCACAGTCTTCCCTGATAGCCCTGACAACCATTGATATTGTCCCAAAGGGAACCCACGTTACACCGACGCCTAAGTCAGGCCAACATCCATGGTAGACATTACACAATACCACCCATCAGAGTACCTTCGCCAGTTCAACCACCACAGAACCCCAACAACGATCAAACGGCACCTACCATGTCCACAACAACCACCCCAGCCACCCCACACACCAGTGCCAGTGGAGGACTCAAAGGAGTAGCACCTAATGCCTTCACCGGAAACAGAACAGAGAGTAGCCAGTTCAAGAGAGAACTACTATGATACATCAAGTTAAATAGCAAATATGAGCTCATCAAGCAACCCTATTCACGAGTCCTGTTTGCCCTCACACTATTCAAGGGACCTGGAGTACAACTATGGATCAATCAAACAGAAGACAACATGGAAGCGGCACTAGCAGACCATACCAAAACCCTCACCAAAGACAGTGAAGACCTATGGGATGGATTCACCAGAACCTTCAACAGGGATTGGACCAACACCTTGAACAAAGAAAGAGCTTACCAAAAACTGATCAATCTAAAGATGCAAGGCAGAGCACTAGACAATTACATCCTCGACTTTGAAAACCTTGCAGGAATAGCAGGATGGGACAGAAACGCACCAGGAACAATAGAGTTCTTCAAAAGAGGCCTACCAACAGGCGCATATTGTGCTTGCCTCATGAGGACCACCATACCAAACACCATGGATGAATGGCAAGCTGCTGCCAGAGCAGAACACCAATGATGGCAGCTCCTGAAGTCAGGACCAGGAACTAGAAACACTGGCCCCACACAAAGCGTAAACCAGAACCAAAACCGAACCAGAAGGGACCCCAATGCCATGGATGTCGATGCCATGACCACTACACCCTTTAAAAAACTCACTGAAGAAGAAAAGAAGACGCTCATGAAGGAGGGACGCTGCTTCAAGTGCAGACAACAAGGGCACATGGCCAGAAACTGCCAATGCCAAAACACCCCAAGTCAGACAAAAGTCCGAGCCACAGACACTCAAGAAGCAGACACAGCACCCCCCTACACCCAAGAAGCGAGCACATCATCAATATCAGTTGCCACAACAGAGGACAAAGTCTGACAAGCCTATGCACTCATTCAAGGCATGTCAGAAGAGGAAAAGAGATGTTACTATGCCCTTGACCAGGATTTTTGCAATGCTGACCTATGAGAGCTGATAGGAAGGCCGATTCAATGTATAGTGTTTGCGATAGTGCCATGACAATCCAAGTCCTTGTTCGCCTATACTACAAAGAAGCTCGAGTGAATGTACTCCTAGACAGCAGAGCTACAGACAACCTCATAGACCGAAACCTGATCCAGAAACTAGGACTAGGAACCACACCCCTACAACCCCCAAGGCTTACCACCAGTTCTCGAAACTCTTCAGTGAAGAAGCATCGAACCGCTTCCCTCCTTCAAGACCATGGGACCACGCCATTGAATTTAAAGACAACACCCCACCATCGATTGACTGCAAAGTCTACCCAATGACCCAGGAAGAAGACAGGAAACTCAAGGAATTCCTGGACAAACAGCTGATGAAAGGATACATAAGACCATCCAAATCCCCATATGCCTCATCCTTCTTCTTTATCAAGAAGAAGGACGGGAAGCTCCGACCAGTACAGGACTATAGAAAGATCAACGCCATCACTATTTGGAACCAATACCCCCTGCCCCTCATCTCGGACCTCATAACAGATCTTAGCTGAGCACATACATACACCAAACTCGACATCCAATGGGGATACAAGAACGTATGAATCAAAGAAGGCGATGAACATAAAGCTGCCTTCAAAACACAGTATGGACTCTTTGAACCCACGGTGATGTACTTTGGACTTACCAACTCACCCGCGACATTTCAAACAATGATGAATACTATCTACCGAGACACCATCGCAAAATATGAAGAAAAGGGTACTGTAATAAGGGTCTACATGGACGACATTGGCATCGCAACAAGGGACCTAGGGGGACAAAAAGAGCATGAAGAAGCCGTATGCGACGTACTACAAGTTGCCATGGAACATGACCTCTACTTTAAACTCGAAAAATGCCTGTTCAACAAGCCATGAATGGATTACCTGGGGGTAATCCTTGAAAAGGGGGTAACACCCATGGACCCAGTAAAAAATTCGGGTATCAAGGACTGGCCAACACCAACCAAGGTCCATGATGTATGCTCCTTTCTAGGCTTCTGCAATTTTTACCGACTCTTCATTTGCAGCTTCGTGACACACGCCAAACCCCTCAACAAACTCATGAGAAAAAATGCAGACTGGCGATGGACAGACAAAGAGGACAAAGCCTTCAGAAAGCTCAAAGCCCTGGTTACCAAAGAACCGGTACTTGCTCACCCCAAACTAGAAGACCCATTTGAACTAGAAGTAGATGTGTCAGGATTTGCAACCGGAGCAGTTTTACTCCAGAAAAAGGAAGACAGCAAACGGCATCCCATTGGCTACTACTTGGCCACCCTAAATGAAGCAGAACAAAACTATGACATATACGATCTGGAACTTCTAGCCATCGTCAAGGCACTACAACACTGGAGACCTCTCTTGGCAGGATCGCCACACAAAATCAAGATCTACTTGGATCACATGAACCTCCAATACTGGAAACTCCCACAAAAGATAAGTCGACAAGTAGCAAGGGAAGTACTCGAACTGATGGAATACAACTTTGAGATTCATCACATCCCAGGAAAGAATAACGGTCGCACCGATGCACTATCACGACGACCCAACTATGACCAGGGAGAAACGGACAATGAAGACATAGTAGTACTACCTGAAGACATATTTGCCAAGACCATAACCGTACAAACTGCGCAAGAACCTCCTCAAACGGAACTTACCCTACACTACTGGGTAGATCCACAGCAACTCAAACACGTCAATGGAGCATGGTACCGACAAGGCAAGTACGTTATAACCGGATCAATGGACGAAAAACAGAAACTCATTGCGGCTCACCACGACCCACCAGTACATGGACATCCAGGAATCACAAGAACCACGCGACTAGTGGAAAGATGATATTGGTGGCCGGAACTGAAATCGGACGTGCGGAACTATGTACAAGGATGCGCAGAATGCCAAAGACACAAGGTTAACACACGACCCATCAGAGCTTCACTAACACCTATAACCCCCAAGATGGATGCATTACCCTTCAAAACCATCGCCTTGGACTTCATCACTAAACTTCCCATCTCGCAGGAATACGATGCCATCCTCACGGTAACAGATCATGACTGCACCAAAGCATCAATATTCATCCCCTGCATGGAAGAAATATCAGCCAAAGAAACAGCAGGACTGTATATCACCCATGTGTTCAAGTGCTTTGGATTGCCATCCAAGATTATCAGCGACCGTGATCCTCGCTTCACCTCCAAATTCACAAGGGAACTATGCTGAATACTGGGCATTCAGCAAAACATATCTATGGCATACCACCCCTGGACAGATGGACAATCCGAAAGGACGAATCAATGGCTATAACAGTATCTCCGCTTCTGGACCAATGAAAGACACATTGTGCATAATGTTCCTGTGGTAATGTTACATTAAGTCAAGTCTCTCACAACCCTGGCGACTAGTAGGAGTCACATGAAATTCCAACAGTAGTACATTGATCAGTATCTGACCAACAAGCTTTCCAATCACAAGAAAGGAACAGTCATCTGGGATGAGCACAACAATATTGAAGGGTACTTTATCTTTGACACCAAATACCAAGAGTACTGACAAGTTCACTACCTTAACGACATCCAACTTTGGGCATTCATTGACTATGACCCAAAGCAAGGAAGTTGGTACACTTATAAACCTGTTCCCCCACACTATGGTGCAGGACCCTTCAGGTTGACAAGTTCTGTCGGCATCACCATTGACCCAGACAAATCCACTACCCTCACCCCAATACAGCCAGAGATGACCACCAACACTCAGGTTGCCACCAGCCTTACTACCATGGGGCCCTCCAGCTTGAGTAGTGGAGGACCACATGTTATGGGAAGTCAATTGTCTGCTGCAGCAGGCAGAGTGACTCATGGTGCTAGCACCCCAGTGCCATTGTAATGTCTACCATGGACGTTTGCCTGACTTAGGCACTTGAATGACATGGGTTCCCTCAAGGGTAGTATCAGTGGTTAACAGAGTCTTCCGGGAATACAGCCAGGTGCCTGCAAAAGGTGCCAGTAGAGTCTTGATAGGTATAGAGGGGAAAACCTGATGGGATACTGGGCAGTGGAACTCTAACACCCCTGACAAATCTCCAATGGGGGTTGTCGAGGACATAGTAACACTTGAAAGGTCTGGCAGTACAGGAGTTGAGATATTCGAAGACGAGATGACATGTGGTATTCGGAGGATAAGTCATGGTCGCACTGTCCACCATCCATGAGGAGTTGGAATGGGGATGAAGGTCATGGGGATTCCTGTGGTCTCTGAGGGATATGCCAGAGCTAGTTCACTAAGGGACACTATGGCCCTTGTATAGACAATGAGACAGAAGTGGTATTCAAAGAAGACCAAGATGGGGATCCTGGCCTGTACTACTGTGAGCTTAAATACACATAAGGGAGTCAGTTCTAGCTCCGCTTGAACGTGTAAGTAGCCAATAGCGTAAGTAGAGCAAACCCTAGTACTGCTGTCCTAGGGATCAGTCATCCGTATTGTAATATTGTACACGTACAACAATAGCGAGCATCAGTCAGCATAGTAAGACACATCATGTACAACAATAAGAGTCATCAGTCAGCCAAACATGAGGCAGTTAGATCCGAAGTCCATGACACATTACTACTGACACATCAGGTCATCATGAACACATCAGAGTTCACAACTGGGCCGGGCAGTCTGAGAACAAAATGTAACATCACCCCCTTTTCAGGTTCAAGCCCCAGCTTGACCACCAACCTCGGTTCCCTGAGGCGCTGGCCTTGGCCCTGCCCTGCCTTTCCTAAATTCCTTAGCAGTCCAAGCCACCAACCTCGGGATTTACACTTTGCCCTAGCCATCACCCTTAGCACCTCACCACCAACGTGCCACGTCTTGAGGAGCTCATTCCCGTCCTAAAGAAGTGACTGTCTTCATGTAGTGTTCCCATCGAAGTGAGTATCTTCAAGTACACTGAGGAGCTCGTTCTCATTTGAGGAAGTGACCTCATATGGTTCGCCACACACCCAAATAGGTAGCAACTTGGGTAGTGATGTTGTCCAGATCAGGCAAGCACCTGTGATTAGCAGAGCAGTATCTCTTGTATCAAAAGTAGTGATCAATTATTACTCCAGTATCAAAATTAGCAATCAAGTATCAAAATTGGCACAGGAGGTTTTCCCTGATGTAAGGGATACAAGGCCAAGCATAGCCCCTACGATGACTGGATCTGGCAAGCAGTTGAACTTGGATTCAGAAACACCTTCACTGATACCTTGGAGAAGGAACGTGCCCAACAGGATCTCCAGAAGGGATTCCGTATGGAGGGGCAAGACATTGACACTTATGTGGCCAAATTCAAGAAGGCCATACGTGAAGCTGGGTATTGCTTTGACGACTCTCTAGTGCTCGATAAATTCACTAGTGGCCTTCCTGTAGAATTCTACAAGAATGCCTACAACTTCCACAGCCCCAACACTTACAGTCAATGGAAGGTGGCAGTACTCAAGCAACAACACAAGTGGATGCACCTTCAAACCTGGCTTGGAGGGCACAAACCCCTCGGAGGACCCAGAAAACAAGGGAATACGTCCCTGAGGACCTTCAACACGCCCAATTGTCCGCAGCAGCCCCGTCAAGGATGGCAGGCATTCCGCAACCACCCCGAAGCCATGGACACCACACTGGGTAGAGTTTGCACTAGGCTCACAGGATCCAAAGAGATTGATTACACGCGTCAACCATACACCCCTCATGGAGGAGGACACCCACAGGGCAGAGGAGTAATTAACGCTAAGGATGTCATCTGCTACAACTGTAACAAACCAGGTCATTTCTCACATAATTGCCTCCAGCCACACCGTCTGCGCAACAACCAGAACTGGCAGCCATGCCAAGGACATGGTGCCTTTATTGCAGAAGTCCAGAGCGTCAATGAAGAACCGCTCATCCAATTCAACAACAATAACAGCAGTAGTTGAGGTGCCCACGCCACCACTGATACGCCACAAGACTGGGCTACCAGTTGGATAAATGGAGTCCAATCATTGGACAAGGAGGCGAAGGTGCTGGTGATGAGGGACCTGATGAGTCAGGAGGATTTTCAAAGCGCCTGAACCCGACAGCCTGGGTGAGGGCATTACACTGTAACTCTGTGTTCATAACGTGCTACCAATCCATGCATGTTCCAGTTTCATTGCACGCAAGTTACACCATGGCCGACAAACGAGCTTTAGTGGATTCCAGAGCCACTAACAACTTTATCCATCCGGACTTCACAAGAAGAATGAGGCTAGGCCTCAAAGAACTAGACCATCACCAAAAGATCTGGAATATCAACGGCACGCATAACAAAGGAGGCAAGATAACTCACTGTGTGGATCTTGAAGTCGAAACCAAAGGTATCAAAAAGGACATGAGATTCCTCGTCACCAACGTAGGAGGAGAAGATATTATCCTAGGATATCCCTGGCTGGCTACATTCCAGCCTGACATCCAGTGGGTGTCCACCACATTAAACGAAGCTGAGTATCCTGTGGTACTTCGAACCATCAATCCTACCAAACCACGCATAGATCCTGTCATTGCGTGACTAGTGCTTTAGAAACTACTAGGCATGCCCAACAAACAACAAGTCAAAGAGGAACTGCGACAAGAATGTGACCCAGAGGCTGCACGACTCCAAGCCACCACCTCAACAGAACTGGCCATTGAGGCACAACAGTATACAGAGAAGAAAGCCATCCCAGAAGAGTACAAACAACACATCAAAATCTTCAGTGAAGAGGAATCTCATCAATTTCCCCTCTCCAAGCCATGGGACCACGCAATTGAATTCAAACCAGATGCCCCTGACACCATCAACTGCAAGGTTTACCCCATGAGTCAGGCAGAGGACAAAGCCCTCAAGGAATTCCTAGATGAACAGCTGGCCAAGGGATATATCAGACCATCTAAATCCCCGTACACATCATCCTTTTTCTTCATTAAAAAGAAGGATGGAAAGCTATGCCCTGTACAGGACTACTGGAATATCAACAAATGGACTATACGCAATCAGTATCCACTCCCCCTCATACCCGAACTCATCGCAGACCTTAGTGGAGCGTTCATATTCACCAAACTTGACATCCATTGGGGATATAACAACATATGCATCAAGGAAGGGGATCAGGAAAAAGCTGCATTCAAAATGTGCTACAGACTTTTTGAACCTACAGTAATGTTCTTTGGACTAATGAACTCTCCAGCCACCTTCCAAACCATGATGAACGAGATCTGTAAAGATCTCATCGCCTATCACGAAACAAAGGGAACGATTATCAGGGTATATATGGACGACATCAGCATCGCAACATGGTCCAATGAACAAGCACACATCGATGCAGTACACAACATATTGGATCTACTGGAACAAAACGACCTCTTCCTCAAACTGGAAAAATGCATCTTCCATGCTCCTAGCATCAATTACCTGGGGGTAATCATTGAAAAGGGGGTGACTCGCATGGACCCCATCAAAATTTCCGGCATCAAAGACTGGCCTACCCCCAAACATGTCAAACAGGTGCGATCCTTCCTAGGCTTTTGTAACTTCTACTGCGCTTTCATTCGAAATTTTGCCACCTATGCACGACCCCTCAACAAACTCACACGCAAAGACACTGAATGGACGTGGACAATGGCAGAACAAGAAGCGTTTGATAAAATCAAGAAACTCGTCACGGAAGAACCAGTACTTGCACATGCCAACCTGGAAGAACAGTTCAAACTGGAAGTAGACGTGTCAGGATACACAGTAGGAGCAGTACTCCTCCAATGCAAAGAAGACAGCAAATGACACCCCATCACATACTACTCAAACACCCTCAGTGCAGCAGAACAAAACTACGGCATTTACAATCTGGAACTTTTGGCAATCGTCAAAGCGCTCAGGAACTGGTGCCACTACTTAGCAGGATCACCCCACAAGATCAAGGTCTTCTTGGATCACATGAACCTACAATATTGGTGCTCCCCACAGAAGATAAGCCACTGAGTAGCCTGGGAAGTACTTGAACTTTCTGAATATGACATTGAGATTCACCACATCAAAGGAACAGCAAATGGAAGAGCCGATGCCCTATCTAGATGCCCCAATTACAACCAAGGGGAAGGCAATAACGAACACATTACAGTATTACCAGACAAAGTATTTGTCAGAGCCGTGCTACTGGATACCACTGAAGATCCGCTCCGAATCAATGCCATGATATCAGTACAGGAAATGGAAAAGATCAACCCGATATATGCACAAGATGCTGATAAGATACGCCCATGGGTAGACCTGCACAGCCTCAAACTGATCGAAGGCACATGGTACAAAGATGGAAAACGTGCAGTTACAGGAGGACTCTGTTATGCTACCACAGCATTTAGTCTGACTTGGACTCGTAACAAGGCGTTCATGACTTAGTGTAGATTGTAAAGACGTTTGTATGTCCTTAGTATCCCTTGAAAGACAACTAGTCCGAACCACAAAGCCTTGATCAGAAAGACCAAGGCGATGATGATTTGCTGATATGAAATGACAACTCCTTAGACACAAAGGTCAAGGAACAATGTTGTGATGGAGGTGAGGCTCGAAGGCCTGAGAGACGAGTTGAAGTGGTATATAGAAGAAAACCAAGATGGTGTATCTTGGTCTTCAATAGCCACTATTTATACATATAAGACGTAGCTTTAAAGCTCCTCTATGAAGTCCGAAGTCCTCTAGCATAAGTAGCTTGAACCCTACTACAGCTATCCTAGGAATGAGTCATAGTAACTATCACATGTTACTACTACCGCTGACTGATGATAAGTCCATGACTAATTACTGCTTACTATTGTAGTCATAACCGTATAGTAAGAGAGAATGTGTCATCTGTTACATCACCCCCTTTTCAGCTGCATCGCCCACGACACCTGTGCTGTCCTGTACCGCCCATCCATCCCATTTGCATCTCCTCCACCCGACCCAAGGCGTTAGCCATCTCCAGATGGAACTTACTCTGCGCCAGTTCCCCCTTCACCCCTCCAAGTGTGGCAGCAAGCTGATGAAGCCGCTGCTCCATCCACTCTGCCTCATATGTGTAGGCTCGAAAGCAATGGACCTCCGCCTTGAGGCTCACATTGTGCAGCTCATTGAGAGTGCGGTTGAAATGGGGGCGGTCGTGGTACCCGCCTGCAAAGAGGATCAGGTCCTCCTGGGGGTAATGGGGCTTACCCGTGGCTTTGACCTGTGGCTCAGCATAAAGTGGCTGCGAGTACACCTTCTTGCTGTCCTCAACGAGCCCCAGGACGATGGGGTTGGAGTTCATGATGACTTGGATGTATGCAGCCTGGCGTGTACATCCTTGTCTGTCGGTGATGGGGTAGTGGACGAAGTCCTCCCCGCAGTTGTAGATGTAACCGTGGGGAGGCGGTCCCAGGGCACAGTGTTGGAGTTGAAGGAGGGGGAAGAGAGGCAGGGCATCAGCCCTTACACCGCCTCAGTAGAGGGGTCACCCCTGGGTGTCGCAGGCATAGGGGGTCTCAGTGGGGTTGTCAGTATTGGTGGCTGTGATGATGAGGGGGTGCTCAGCTGGGTAATAGTCGCTGAGGCTTCCGTGCGTCTGCTCCAGTATCGTTTCATCCACCTCATGGCCCCTTCCTTCTGGAGTTTCATCATCTCCAACTGCCATTGCTCCGCCCTCCGTAGCTGCTCCATCTTCCACTGCTCCACCATCTTCCGCCACCACTCCTCCTCCTTCCAATCTTGCCACTGTAATGTTGCTGGCGACGGGCTCCTCTTCCTGCCAGTGTTCAACTTGTACCGGGAGAGGTTGAGGTGAGGCATCCACACTGTCAATGAGAGCTGAGTGAAGCCTATCAACTTAGGTCGTCGTGAGCGGGACCATGTTGAGGTGCTGTCTGTCTTTGGTGACAAGCCACCACCTGTTGGGGTTGCTCATGTCGGGGGTGTGCGAGGCGGGGACGAGGATTTGAAGGGCCATAATGAGCTCTTGGTGGGTGATGGGGCCCATATTTGAGGCAACACAAGCAATGGCATCGGCAGCAGAGGGAAGAGACATTGTTGCGAGGATGGATTGGATGAGGCCAGTTTGGTAGATGGAGGGGAATGGGTGGTCTTCACATTTCTGCCCTGTTCTTATATGTGCATGGGAGTGGGGGTTCAATTGATGATACTCAGCTAAGGCTTCCTCTGCGAACACGTCATCCTTATCGACCCACTGATTGTCTGAGTTGGGATACCCCTTCCATTTGATCAGGTACTGGAGACATTGTCATCTGCTGAAGTGCCGGTGGTCTAGTACCTTCTTGACTTCGTATTCTTCTTCTCCATTTACCAAGTCTGGTGGTGGGCACTGGAAATTTTCTCCATGCATCAGGGTTTCGCGGTACGGTGTGAGAAGATCAATGTGGAACATGGGGTGGATACTCCACTGTGTGGGAAGTTCCAGTTGATAGTTCACCAGTGATAGTACCTTAATGATTTTCAATGGGCCATGCCGCCTTGCCGTGAGTTTCAGAGTGGGTTGATTGGTGTGCAGGTGACATCCTTCTAACCATACATAGTCTCCCACATGGAACTTGGGCATATCTTTGTGTTTGATCCATGTGTTTTGTGCCTTCTTGATAAGGTCCTGTGCCTCTCTCCTGATGAACAGCATAGATGGACAGCATACTCACAGTGACAAGGGAGACTGTGGTGAGATAAACTGAGCAACTGGAAGCAGCAGAGGGAGATCTTGCAAGGGAAGCTAAAGATAGTTCTGGCACACAAGCAGTGAGGAACTGATGTTACATTGGAGAAGAGGAGACATACCTGGCACACAAGCAGTGAGGAACTGATGTGGACCAGGAGCGTACAAGCTACACTACTTATACTTTACAGAGAGTGACACTGATACAAGGAGAGTAACACAGAGTCACATATTACAAGGAGCATTGTTCTGAGTATGGGACAAGAGGAATGTACAGAAGGAGAACAAGGCGATAAGAACAAAAGGAATCCAGACCAAGATGATATCATAGTGACATCATAATAAGGATAAAACAAAGGAAAGTACAAAGATGCAAAGTACAATGTAAAGTCCAGAGGAGTCTGAATGATGTCATTGTACATGATGTCATAGATAAGAAAGAAGTCCGAAATTGTACAGATCAAATATCTAATCTACAAGTCCTGTAAATCTTATCTAAAGCAGTCCATGCTGCAAGTCCAGTCCTTCCAGAGCTGCTAAGTGCGCAAAGGTCACTTATCAACATCTCCGAGCTTCTCAGAATTGCTGCAGCCTTGTGGTGACCTGCGGGATAGGGGAGGGCTTATCAAGCCAATCAGTGCGAGGGTCATATCCCACAAGGAGTGAGAACGGGGACTTTCATGTGGATTCGTGCAGCCAGTTGTTGTGTGCAAACTTGGCTATTGGTAGTAGGGGTGCCCAATTGTCTTGCCTCTCATTGGTCCAGAAGCAAAGGTATTGCTCTAGCCATTGATTTGTCCGTTCTGATTGTCCATTGGTCCAAGGGTGGTAAGCTGTGGATATGTTCTGTTGGATACCCAGGATTTGGCACAATTCTCTTGTGAACTTGGAAGGGAAGCGAGGGTCGCGGTCGCTGATGATTTTGGATGGTAGTCTGAAGCGCTTGAATACGTGGGTGACATATAGTCCTGCTGTTTCTTCCACGGATATTTCTTCCATACAGGGGATGAATATTGACACTTTGGTGCAGTCGTGGTCTGTCATGGTGAGGATGGTGTTGCATTCCTGTGAAACGGGGAGCTTAGTGATAAAGTCTAAGGCGATGGTCTCAAAGGGTAGTGCATCCATCTTCAGGACTATGGGCATCAGCGGTGCTCTGATAGGCCGTGTATTGACCTTGTGTCTTTGACATTCCGCACATCCTTGCACGTAGTTTCGTACATCCAGTTTCAGTTCGGGCCACCAGTATCATCATTCCACCAGTCGCGTGGTTCTTGCGATTCCCAGATGTCCGTGTACCGGTGGGTCATGGTGAGCCACAATGAGTTTCCGTTTTTTGTCCAGAGATCCAGTTATGACATACTCACCTTGTCAGTACCATATTCCCTTGATGCATTTGAGTTGTTGCAGGTCTACCCAGTAGCGTAGGATGATCTCTGTCTGAGGGGGTTCTTGTGTGGCTTGGATGGTTGTAGTCTTGGCAAATATGTCCTCAGGTAGTACCACCATGTTTTTGTTGTCTTGTTCTCCTTGATTGTAATCTGGGCATTGTGATAGCACGTCTGCATGCCTGTTCTTCTTTCCTGGTATATGGTGAATCTCGAAGTTGTATTCCATTAATTTGAGTACTTCCTGTGCCACTCATCGACTTATCTTCTGCGGTAGTTTCCAGTATTGGAGATTCATGTGG
This sequence comes from Lactarius vividus, assembly GCA_021527035.1. Taxonomy (NCBI): domain Eukaryota; kingdom Fungi; phylum Basidiomycota; class Agaricomycetes; order Russulales; family Russulaceae; genus Lactarius; species Lactarius vividus. The sequence continues at coordinate 446,003 of JAKELG010000008.1, read as the reverse complement.
TCGGAGTATATCTTGATCTTGTGTGGTGATCCAGCTAGAAGGGGTCTCCAATGTCTGAGCACTTTGACAATCGTGAGGAGTTCCAGGTTGTAGATATTGTAGTTCCATTCTGCTTCGTTCAGTGTGGCGGAGTAGTATCCAATGGGGTGCTTTTTGCCATCTTCTTTTCTCTGGAGTAGGACTGCTCCCATTGCGAATCCCAAAGCATCTACTTCAAGTTCGAATGGTTCTTCTAGCTGCAGGTGGGTGAGTACTGGTTCTTCCGTAATGAGGGCCTTGAGTTTTTTGAACACTCTGTCTTCTTCGTCTGTCCATTTCCATTCTGTGTCCTTCCTCATAAGTTTGTTAAGAGGTTTGGCATGTGTAGTGAAGCCGCAAATGAAGAGTCAGTAAAAATTGCAGAAGCCTAGGAATGAGCGTATGTCATGGACCTTGGTTGGCGTTGGCCAGTCCTTGATGCTGGAAATTTTTACCAGGTCCATACGTGTTACCCCCTTTTCAAGGATTACCCCCAGGTAATCCATTCGTGGCTTGTGGAGTAGGCATTTTTCGAGTTTGAAGTAGAGGTCGTGTTCCAGGGCTACTTGTAATACATCGCGTACTGCCTCTTCGTGTTCTTTTTGTCCTACTGGTCCCTTGGTGGCTATCCCTATGTCATCCATGTAGACCCATATGGTTGACCCCTTGCTTTCATGTTTGGTGATGGTGTCTTGGTAGATCGTGTTCATCATTGTTTGAAAGGTTGCAGGGGAGTTGGTGAGTCTGAAGTACATGACCGTGGGTTCAAAGAGTCCATACCGTGTTTTGAATGCCGCTTTGTGCTTGTCTCCTTCCCGTATCTGTACATTGTTATAGCCCCATTGAACGTCCAGCTTGGTGTATGTGTGCGCTTGGCTGAGGTCCATGATGAGGTCGGAGATGAGTGGGAGGGGATACTGGTTGTGGATGGTGACTGCGTTGATCTTCCGATAGTCTTGTACGGGTCTTAATTTCCCATCTTTCTTTTTGATAAAGAAGAAGGATGATGCGTAGGGGGACTTTGATGGTCATATGTATCCCTTCTTTAGTTGTCATCCAGGAAGTCTTTGAGTTTGCCATCTTCTTCTTGTGTCATAGGGTAGACCTTGCAGTCGATTGCCGTTGGGGTGCCTTCCTTGAACTCGATGGCGCAATCCCAGGGTCATGATGGGGGGAACCGGTTAGATGCTTCTTCGCTGAAGAGTTTTGCAAAGTCTTCCATTAGAGTTTCCAGGATGGTGTGTTTTTCTTTGTTGGTGATGGTCTGTCCTATGATGTGATGTTCGTCCTGGGGGTTGATTGATCGTATTACGATGGGGAGCATTTTCTCATGGATGGTTGCATATCTCCAGTTGATGGTGGGTTTGTATGTGGCAAGCCAGGGGTATCCAAGTACTAGGTCTTCGTTGTCTATGTTGGTGACTAGAAAGCACATCTTGCGGTGTTTTTGATTAGTCTGGACATTGAGGTCTATGTAGTGGGTGATACTGCCCGCTTTGTTTTCTGTATTATCTATATTCCATATCTTTTGGGGTTTATCCAATTGTTGGAGACCCAGCCCCATCCTCTTTCCAAAGGAGGGGCATATGAAATTGTCGGTGGCTCCCGAATCTACAAGCCCTTTGATGTCAGTCATTGCGTAAATTGTGCGAATAGAGGCTGGAATTCGAAGCGAACGATAGCAAGTCATGATTACAGAGTTACAATTAACTGCCCTCACCCAGGCCGATGGGTTCAGGCATTCTGAAAACCCTCTTTCCCCCACATTTCTTAGAGGATGAGGTCCTTAACATCATCCATTTCTCCCGCTACTCCTGCGAGCCAGTCTTTGGCCCTTTGCTGAGGTGGCGCTGTATTGGCAGCCCATGCTTGGGTTGGGGCTTCTTCTTGCATGTAGTAGTCTGTTTCGGTCATACGGCTGTTTGACCCCCTTTTTCTTGACTGTTGGCAGTTTCATGAGAAGTGTCCCGGCTGGTTGCAGTTGTAGCAAATCACTGCCCTCATATCTCTTGGTGGTGGGCCTCCTCCCTGGCTAAATCCTCCTCGTTGAGGTCATGGGATGAATGGCCTGTTGATATCCCCTACCTCCGCTACTCTTGCATGTGTTCTGTCGGCCGATGTGTCCATGGCATTTGGGTCGTATCGAGGTGGGGGTGGTCCCCTCGGTGGTCCCCAACTGGGCGGAGAGGGTCTCCACCTTGGTTGCGCAGATGAAGGCAGGTTTTTGGTTTTGAAGGCGTCAATGTGTGCCTTCATGTGGATGTATTGCTTTTGTCTTCAAAGCGCACATCTCTTCCATTCTTCAAAGGTGTGAGGCTCATTGAGTTCGTACACCTTCATGAACAGGGCTCGTGGTAGTCCCAATGTAAATCAGTCGATGGTTTGTCAGTCATTAAGGCTATAGTGAGCCTTCCGAGCCAATCTTTTGAACTGTACTACATATGCATTGATGTCTTCTCCTGTCATTTTGATTGCCTTCTGTAGTTCTGCCTGGGCTTGTTCTTCTTCCAGGGTGTTGGCAAATCGTCTCACGAATTCCATGGCTATGTGGTTTCAAAGGGTTTGAGAGTATTGGCTTACTCCCCTGCGTACTTCTCGATTTAGCCATTCGAGCATGGTCAGCGTCCATTCGCTGATGTTTGTTCCTTTTACGTATCCAAGGAATAGGAGGGATCTTCGGTAGTCGTTTTGCATTATGGGGGCCTCCAAGTTCATCCCCCAGTATATGTGCCATTGTGTGAGGAAGGCCTCATATTTAGTTCTATCGCTGTCGAACACCCTTGGTGGCTCACCGGTGAGTCTATCTGTCCTGTGTCCTCCTCCCACTACTGGTCCCGGAGGGAATCCTCCTGGTCCTCCTCCTCCTGGTCCTCCTCCTGGTCCTCCTCCTGGGAATCCTCCTCCTATGGGTCCCTGGCCTGGGAATCCTCCAGGTAGTCCCCCTAGCGGTGGTGGTGGTCCCGTAGGCGGGTCTGGTTGGTCTGGTCCTATGGCCCAGAAAATGGCAGCGTCTTCGGCCATCATCCAGTGTCTGGTTTCTGGATTGATGGGGCAGAGGATTGCTTCGGCTTCCTCTCGAATGCATCTTACTTCTTCTGTTGCTTGTGCTTCCATCTCGGTGGTGGTGGCCATGGCAGGGGATCGAATGTGAATTTCCTCTGGGACTGTAATGTGGAGGGACTCAGGTATATGTGCCAGTAGACTAGCGTCGTCTCCCATTCCTGGGTGTATCTCGCTTTCTGTCACGGTATGTTCTTCTGCTGGTTCTTTGTGGCTTGATTCCAACTGTGGATGTTCCCTGTGTTGTTCTTCTCCTTCTTCTGATTCTTCTGAGCTACTATCTCTGTTGAGGGATCCCCAGTTGTCACCTCTGAGTTCTCGCAAGTCTATGTCACAGCAGTAGTGTCTTCCTGCTGGTCTTACAATGTCCCACCAATTGTCTATGGGGTTCCACGTAATCTCGGTCCAGCAGAAGTTGGTGTAATTGAACTCAACTGGTCGGTATCAGACCGATTCTGATGGGAAGTCAACAAAGTATCCCGTATCCCCTCGGTATTCTCTCCAATGGGCTGGCTCAGCAATGCTGGGCTAGTCTTCGGAATGGGCTTTGCTGAAGCAGTAGAAGCAGACGACGAGATGAAGAGGGGGAAATCAATGGTGTCATTCACAAGTCAAAGGTGAGCAGGTTTATATACATGCCACCGTAACACACGAGCTGAAGGTGGATGATACACAAGGAGGAGACAATGGCAAGATCCCAGCTAGTTGATAGTTACTGTAACTATGAAAATACGAGGTACATATCCCGGTCGCTGAAGGGGTTTATGTAAAATGATTGACATAATTCCAATACTGAAAAGGTGTTCCACTCGCGTGATTGTTGTCCAAATCGGGGAAATAAGTGGACACTTGAAAATATAGAGTCAACCAGAATGATACTGGTGTCATGCCAACCATTGCATCTCAACCTAGATACTCTATACAACGAATTATTGGCATCAGGGGTGGCTGGGATTGGGGAAAACCACTCTACATATGTGAGGTGTGTTGGTAGTACCATGGTCAAAGATGGGAAAAGGTCAGGAATTGACCTCTCTGGTATTTGAAAGACGATGCGGACCTGGGCTATTTGCAGGCCTGAGTTTAGAATGATTAGATGGTTCTATTACCAGTCAGAAACAGACCCACCATTGTTTCCCCACACACAACCTCAATGGTGGCCATGGACAATAACAGTGTCAAACTGTGATGGTATTAAGCGACCGTATGTATCTCTCTGTTCAGGTCGGACGTGGACTGCATCAGCAATGACTGTGGATGTGTCACTTGATGTGTATTTGATTCTGTAAAAGACAGGAACGCAATGGAATGGAATCAGTGTATCTGCAACCAGTGTTCTCAGAGCTGCTGCTGATGCCTCAGGGTGATTGGTCTGAGCGATGAAATCGGCTAGTGCATCCTGAAAATCGATGGCACCATGTTTCCTGGAAAGGTTGTCAAAAGATACTGCCTTGGCAGATGGATTTCGCGTCATCTTCACACTGCGGGGAACAGGACCAGGAGGCCCAATTGGAGATTGGCTTCCCTGCTGTTCGGCCTCAGGCTGCTGCTGAAACTTGATAAACACTGTGTGCTGCTGCAGCTTCTCACGGCGCTCCAGCCACAGGGTCATCTGGGGGTACTTGTCTTTGTGGTTTGTCACATGATAAGCATCCTTGGTGAAGTCAATATGAAGCTGCTCAGTCTGCTCAGTGTTATAGCTATCCGTGGTACCAAACAGAGCAATTGATGGGCTGTAGTGCATAAGTGAGTGCAACTTTGGTATGTTAAAGTGTTTGCGAATGCCCAAGTCGACAAAGATGGCCTTGTTGTTGTGGAACTGAGCCAGAGCCAAGTCGAGTCGAGCAACTGTATTGGTAGTATGAGAAGGAAGCTGAGCGAGATACAGGAAGTCCAAGAGTGCGTGTACTGATCTAATAATGCGTGAGGTGACTTGTCCAGAGGGAAGAGGGAGGTCTACAATTAATCTGAGTAGTATCCGACACATATCCTTGTGTTCCTGTCCCAAGACATGAGACATTGTTGATATCCCATTTGAAAAGGTCCTGATGTGGTGATTGGGTGGCAAGGACCGACACCACACATCGATCTGCCCAGTGCCAAAAAGACCTGAATGTGTCAGCCACACGATCAGATGTTTTATTACACCCTGAAGCATTTGATGCAAGATGTCCAGAGTGATGGAAACAAATATATTGACAAGTGGCAGAGACTCCCAGAAAGGGTGAAAGACAGGCTTGAGGCATGCCTCGTGACATGTGGCGTGGAACATGTGGACATCTTCGTCCACCAATGAATAGGTTTTGATGGCTTGATCATAATGGCGGAGTGGGGACCTAGCAGATTCTCCAAGTTGGTCATGAGGTACAGTGCATTTGGGGCACTGGCCACTGTATGTGCATGTTACAAGTACCTGCTCGGGGTAATCCCCAACAAAGAGAGCAAAGATGGGATGGCATCAGCGCCATGTCCCATCCCCACTCATCATTGTGACTCCCGTTTCACCATAGCTTGTGATCGGGGCCAATATAGTTTGCATGCAGGAGTGAAAGAGGTTGGTGAGTGCATGCCGCCGAGCTGCCTTGTTGGTGAGGCTGGTCAGTTTGGCTGTTGGAATATAGCCAATCAGTATCTGTGCATGACATGATGGTCTTCAATGGATTTCTTTCAGAATATTGCCAATGGTCATGTAGACTGGATATGCAACCTTCCCACAGAAGAGCGTTAGCTGCGTCTTGTCTGAGGATAGGACAACAGGGATCACGGTTGCCCCTGGCCAATGGGTTTCAAGGGATGTCTGTTGGGACTGGTGAGTACTCAAATCAACACATGTGATGATTTACGCACCTGTACTGCCCACCACCAGTCACCGGTGTGCATGTCACTATAGACCCGACAAGTCCGATCATGTGTGGTGTAATGGTGCTCCAGTGTGAAGACCATGTCATGTGCAAACTCAGGATCACCGTAGAGCGCGTGGAGACATTGTACTATATCCCTGTAATAAAAGTGAAGGGTTTCGTCTGAAATAAGTAGTTCCCAACACTTGAATGGTGGGCCCCCTGGTAACTTATCAATAATATTGTTGAGCTCTCTGGGATTGCGGTATGAAAGTTCAAGCTTGTCTACAAGCTTGAACAACACGCTACCAACAGGATCAAAGGGAAATCTGGTGCACATACCTGAGGTATAGCGAGTAAGTCCACAACCACCGAAGATGTTGGACCACGCATTTTGGCCCAACGCGCAAGCTCCCAGTCGCCCTGGGACTGAAACAGGGCCCAAATTGACTGGCCAAGCACCTCCAGGGAAGTCTGGTGCAACGACAACCCTTGATGCACACCAGGAAGTGGGAGGCCAGTGCTGCCATCTGAAAAGCACTCAACAACCAAGTTGGGACTGTTGTGCTCAGGAAGGATGGGCGGCATTGGGGGTGTGTGTGACTTGAACTCAACAGGTTGCAGTTGGGCTGGGGGGCACCATTTCAACGGAGTGCCCAGGTTCAGGATAGGCTGGGATATGGTCCATGTTCTGGGATAAATCTCAGCATCTATAATGTCAGTGGCATTGTCAGCGTCTGTATCATGTGTGGCGATCATAGCAACTCCACAGTTGGCAGCCTCAGCAGTCTTGGCAGCGGCGGTCGCACCTGTGGTGTTGTCGGGCTGGGTGGTGCTGGAAGCACCACTAGGCTCTGTACAACCATTAGCGTGGCCCCAAATGAACCCTCAAGACATACCTTGATCATCTCCTATGTGATCCACCCTCAAAACCCAGCCAGTAAGGCCTTGGCCAAGGTCATACAGAGGATCATTAGGGTTTGATGCTGGCAAAAACCCTGCATGTGGTGCCATTCAAACTGGCGTTGGCGATTGCTGTGCCACATTGCCAGTGCAGTGGGCTGCACATAATGACCTGCTGATGTGCTGGGAATAGCCATGAGGTGTAAAATCATGGCTGCATTCATGACAATAGACCTGTGCTGTGTTCATGACAAGAGTAACCCACTAGAAGGGGGGACAATTGAGAGTTCAGGCTTATCACCAGAACTCTAAATAGATTTCTCATTAGTGTGATGACAGTTTAACATAAAACAAGGGCATACCTGCATATTGTTGGATAGGCAATCTGTCATGGTTGATATGATTGTGAAACCAATACCCTGAACTTAGGACCATATAGCTCAGTGGTTTAGAGCACCCAGTATATATCTGGGAGGTCCTGGGTTCAAACCCCAGTCTGGTCATTTTCTTGTGTGGACCCACATATTCCCCATTGGGCTGTATCCCCTATTTGGGCCATTCCCCATTGGGCTGTTGAGGTCCCATGAATTCAACACATATCGTGCTTATGTCCTCTTTCCTATCTCTGTGAGTATGTGTCATATTCACCTGTTCTTCATTGGCAAATGGTGCCACGCACGCACCATTCTCTGAAGAGCAACACCATGGATCACCCTCAAGGACCATCAGATGAAAATAGGTTTCATTGCCCAGGTTTGATACCTACAACTACATCACTGAGTAACACTGTGCAGCAAGGCATCACCAATACCCCACATTGTAATCTCCGCGCCCAAGTTTCATGTGAGTCTAGATGATCATTGAGTTGGGCTTGTCTCTCATAATAAGAAGCACGGTTGAAATGTACCTTGATCGAAATTGACATCTCTACAATGTCTACAATGTCACCACCTGCAGATCAGACCAGCACTGCTAAGCGGGCACGAATCATTTGTATGCATTTCTCAAAGAAACAACTACAGAGAACTCACCATTTATCTACGTGCCTGTCCCCAGTTGGCCAATGCCTCTTAGGCTTCCCAGCAAGAATGAGACAGTAGGTCAGCCAGAGAGTGAAGGTGATTGTAAGGGTAAGGCAAAGTTGTGACGCAGTGAGTCATTCGATTACAAATCATATTTGTACATGCAAACAAAACTGTCATCCACAGCTTTGTTGTATTATCCTGGCCATGGTGATCCTGGCTGCAGCCATGGTACACATGATGTCTGTTACATTTCATTCTTGAAATGCCCAGCCCGGTTGTGAACTCTGACATATTTGCAATGACTCGGTATGTCAGTAGTAATGTGTCATGGACTTCGGATCTTACCCGCCTCGTGTCTCGGCTGACTGATGATTCCTATTGTTGTATGTGATATGTCTTACACGTTTACCCCGAGTTCTATTGTTGTACGATATGAGTATTACGTTGTGGATGACTGATTCCTAGGATCCCCGTTGTAACGTCTACCACGGACGTTGGCCTGACTTAGGCATCTGTATAACGTGGGTTCCCTTTGGGGTGGAATCGGTGGTTGTCTGGGCTGTTGGGGAAGACTGCGGGATGCTGCTGATAGGCTCCAAGGTGGTCGGTCGCGGTAGGTGTAAAGAGGAAGGTCGAGTGGCACGTTCGGGGGAGGTGCAGGAACTTTATGAATGTACCTCCAATGGGGGTTGTCGACGATGTAGTAACACTTGTACGGGTGGGCGATGCGAGAGTTGAGATATTCGAAGACAAGATGACACGTGGTTTCAGGTGGGTAGGTCATGGTCGGAGTATCCACCATTCACAAAGGAACTGGGGAGTAAGGTCACAGGGATCCCTCTTGGTCTCGAAGGGATATGCCGGAGCTAGTTCACTTAGAAGTTGCGCAGACTCCTGTGCTGCTGGTAGGCTCCAAGATGGTCGCGGTAAGTATAGAGAGGAAGGTCAAGTGGTACGTTCAGAGGTGGGCTAGGAACTTTATAGATATACCTCCAGTGAGGGTTGTCGACAATGTAGTAGCACTTGTACAGTCTGGCAACGTGGGAGTTGAGATACTCGAATATGAGGTGACATGTGGTTTTGGGTGGGTAAGTCACGGTCGGAGTGTCCACCATTCACAAGGGAACTGGGGATTGAGGTCATGGGGATCCCTCTTGGTCTCGAAGGGATATGCCAGAGCTAGTTCACTTAGAAGTCCTATGGACTCCTAGCACAAGAGACGAGTTAAGAAGTGGTATTCGAAGAAGACCAAGATGGGGATCCTGGTCCATAATACTACAAGCTTAAATACACATAAGGGAGCCAGTTCTAGCTCCGCTCGAACTTGTATGTAGCCAATAGCGTAAGTAGCGTAAATCCTAGGACGGGGATCCTAGGAATCAGTCATCCACAACGTAATACCAGTATCGTACAACAATAGAACTCGGGGACGAACGCGTAAGACATGTCACATACAACAATAGGGAACATCAGTCATCCAAACACGAGGCAGCAAGATCCGAAGTCCATGACATATTACTGCTGACATGTTGAGTCATTGCGAACACATCAGAGTCCGAAACTGGGCCGGGCAGTCCGAAACCAAAATGTAACATCACCCCCTTTTCAGGTTCAAGCCCCAGCTTGACTGCGCATGATGGCCAAGGGGTTAGTGCCCACCTCTCACAGAGCTTGAATGCGAGCGATCTCCTCTGCGTCTTCCTTGGCTTTGGGCCCGCGATGAAGCGAAGCCCTCTTGTTCTCGATGCGGTCTATTGTGTGGGCTTGCTGAAGTTGGGAGACACACCTGTTCCTTTCAATCTCAATCTGCTCCAACTTCATCTGCCTGGCAGCGACTCGATGCTGTTGCGCGCGCCATCCCAGCATCATGCATCAATACTGGTGTACCTCAGCGATAAGTGTCGCATCCTTCATGTGAAGGAGCACTTGGTCGACCGAGTCCACTAGTCCTGCGTCGGAGAGCAGGAATGTGAGGTCGTTGTCAGAGTAAGTGGGGGTAGGGGACTGCTTGTCATAGTATGGGGTGATGTGCACCGGCTTCCCGTACTGTTGGTTGCACCCGGCTCAAAAGGCCAGCACGAATGGGTCAGCGGTGAGGATGAGTTGAGTAAAACGGGCTGGCCAAAGACGCTCCTGAGTGTCTCGAATCTGGAAGGGGACATAATGGACTCCCCTGTTGTACTGATACCCCCAGGGCGGAGGTGTCTCTCCCCGATCTTTGGCTTCCTGCACATGTTCCTCCTTTTGATCTTGGTGAAGTGTGGATGGATGTGACGCCAGTAATGTGATAGCCTCCCTGGTGGGTCCGCATAGCGGGGGGGTTTCCGAGTGTGTTGTGGTAAGATGGGTGGTGTAACGTAGATACTGATGCGCCTTGAGACATTCCGCCGGGTCATACGGGTCCCCTCCCTTGTCGGGCCCTGGCGGGGATGAGGGGCAGCTGGGTACATACCCTTGTTTGTCGCCTGCTGGAGTGGGCACTTGTGTTGGGACGTAGCTGCTTCCGAGCCTGCTGGGCTGGTTGGTCTCGGAATAAAGAGTGGGGGACGGCGAAGGAAGTCGGGATGCCAGGGGGGAAGGAGGACGATCTCCTTGCTGGTGAAGGGCGAGGGTAGACGACAGGGGTGACGGTGGCGTGGATTGTACTCTGTACAGGGCTGATAGCTTGGTGTTGATGACATAGCGGAAGTTGACTGGGGAAGAGGGTCTCATAAGTGGGGAGAGAAGTGAAAGAGGGAGATGGGGACATCTCTTGGGATTTCCCTGTGCTTATATGTACTTCGCGAGCAGGATTGGAATTTTTGAATTCCTGAATTGCGTTATCCGCAAATACGTCATCCTTATCGACCCATTGGTTGTCGGAGTCTGGGTAGCCCTTCCATTTGACCAGGTATTGGAGCTTGCGACTTCTGCCGAATCACCGAGAGTCTAGAATCTTCTCAACCTCGTATTCTTCTTTGCCCTCGACTAGATCCGGTGGTGGGCATTGGAAGTTGGGTCCGTGTGTGGGTGTTTCATGATAGGGCATAAGGAGGTCCACATGGAATACTGGGTGAATCTGCCACTGCGTGGGAAGTTCCAAGCGGTAATTGACTGCGGACATCACCTGAACAACCTTAAATGGGCCGTGGCGTCTGGCTGCTAGTTTCGCCGTGGGTTGATGTGTACATAGGTGGCGTCCTTCCAGCCATACTTGGTCCCCGATTTGGAATTTGGGCATATCTTTTGCTTTGATCCACCCCTGCTGCGCTTTGATCATCAACGACTGTGCACACTGGTGGAGTTCCTTGAATTGTTTGACCCTGAGTGCCACCTGTGGAATTGGCGATGGCCTATCGGTCCAATCGGTGTGGGGGTTGTACCTCATGAGGAGCTGGAACAGGGATTCTTTAGTGGTTTCGCTGGACCAATTATTATGCATGAACTCAGCCATTGGGAGGTAGTGGATCCAGTCATCTTGTCACTCATTGACCCAGAACCGCAGATATTGCTCTAACCATTGATTGGTACATTCCGATTGTCCGTCTGTGCGTGGGTGGTATGCCGTGGAGATGTTTTGTTCAATACCGAGGATCTTGCATAACTCGCACGTGAACTTTGATGTGAATCGCGGATCTCTGTCACTGATTATCTTGCCGGGTAATTCGAATTGAGGGAACACATGTTTCACGTACAGAGCGGCAGTCCCTTCAGCTGATATCTCTTCTTGACAGGGGATGAATAGGGACATCTTTGTGCAGTCATGATCAGTTATCATGAGGATCATATCGCATTCCTGTGCCATGGGAAGTTTAGTGATGAAATCAAGGGCGATAGTTTCAAATGGCATAGCTTCCGGTTTGGGGAATATTGGGCATAATGGTGCTTTGATGGCCCTGGTGTTGACCTTGATTCTTTGACAGTCGGCGCAACCTTTGACGTAGTCCATGACTTCTTGATGTAATCCAGGCCACCAGTAATATCACTCCACGAGTTTGATGGTTCGGCTGATTCTGGGGTGTCCATATACGGGAGGGTCGTGATGTGTTTTGATGATTTCACGCTTCTCATGGAGACCTCCTGTGACTGCACGTCTTCCATCTTTGTACCATGTGCCTTCAATCAGTTTGAGGCCGTGGGAGTCTACCCATGGGCATATCTTGTCGGCATCCTGTGCATATATCAGGTTGATCTTTTCCATTTCTTGTACTGATATGGTGGCATTAAGTCAGAGTGGGTCGTCGGTGGTGTCCAGTAGTGTGGCTCGAACAAAGACTTCGTCTGGTAGTACTGTCATGTGTTCATTATCTCCTTCTCCTTGATCATAGTCCGGGTGTCTAGATAGGGCATCGGCTCTTCCATTTGCCGTTCCTTTAATATGGTGAATCTTGATGTTGTATTCTGAGAGTTCAAGTACTTCCCAGGCTACTCAGCGGCTTATCTTTTGTGGGGAGCGCCAGTATTGTAGGTTCATGTGATCCGAGAAGACTTTGATCTTATGTGGGGATCCCGCTAGATAGTGGCACCAGTTTCGAAGTGCTTTCACTATTGCCAAGAGTTCTAGGTCGTAGATGTCATAGTTCCATTCCGCTGTGCTGAGAGTGTTCGAGTAGTATGCAATGGGATGTCTTTTACTGTCTTCTTTGCGCTGAAGTAGTACTGCTCCTACTGCAAATCCTGACACGTCTACTTCCAATTCAAATTGGTCCTCCAGGTTGGCGTGTGCGAGTACTGGTTCTTCTGTGATGAGTTTCTTGATTTTGTCGAATGCTTCTTGTTCCACATTTGTCCATGTCCATTCGATGTCCTTGCGCGTTAGTTTGTTGAGTGGTTGTGCATAAGTAGCAAAGTTTCGAATGAAAGCGCGGTAAAAGTTGCAGAAACTGAGGAAGGATCGCACCTGTTTGATGTTTTTTGGGGTAGGCCAATCTTTGATGCCAGAAATTTTGACGGGGTCCATACAAGTCACCCCCTTTTCAATGATTACCCCCAGGTAATCGATGCTAGGAGTGTGGAAGATGCACTTCTCTGGTTTGAGGAAGAGGTCGTTCGGTTCCAGTAAATCCAGTATGTTGTGTACTGCGTTGATGTGTGCTTGTTCGTTAGGCCGTGTAGCAATGCCAATGTCTTCCATGTATACCCTAATAACCATTCCTTTTGTCTTGTGGTAGGTGATGAGGTCTTTACAGATCTCATTCATCATGGTTTGGAAGGTGGCCGGGGAGTTTGTCAATCCGAAGAACATTACCGTAGGTTCGAATAGTCCATAACGTGTTTTGAACGCTGCTTTTTCCTGATCTCCTTCTTTGATGCGTATGTTGTTATACCCCCAGCAGATGTCAAGTTTGGTGAATATGAAGGCTCCACTGAGGTCGGGATGAGTTCAGGTATGAGCAGGAGTGGGTATTGGTTGTGTATGGTCCATTTGTTGATATTCCAGTAGTCCTGTAATGGGCATAGTTTTCTGTCCTTCTTTTTGATAAAGAAGAATGATGATGCGTACGGGGATTTAGATGGTTGGATGTAGCCTTTTACCAGTTGTTTGTCAATCCATTCTTTCAACGCTTTGTCTTCTGCTTGGCTCATTGGGTAAACTTTGCAGTTGATGGTGTCTGGAGCGTCTGGTTTGAATTCAATGGCGTGGTCCCACAGTTTAGAGAGGGGGAAGCGATGGGATTCTTCTTCACTGAAGATTTTGACATGTCATTTATATTCTTCAGGAACCGCTTTCTTCTCCATGTATTGCTGAGCTTTGATGGCTAATTCCGTGGACGTGGTAGCACGGAGTCGCGTTGTTTCCAGATCGCATTCTTGTCATAGTTCTTCCTCAATGTGTCGCTTGTCAGGTACTCCTAGCACTTTCTGAAGTAGGAGTTGAGCAATGACAGGGTCTATGCGTGGCTTGGTGGGGTTGATAGTGCGAAGTACAACAGGATACTCAGCTTCGTTTAGTGTAGCAGAGGCCCATTGGATGTTGGGCTGAAACGTAGCCAGCCAGGGGTATCCTAGGATGATGTCTTCGCCTCCTATGTCAGTAACGAGGAATCTCATATCCTTTTTGACCCCTTTGGTTTCGACTTCAAGATCCACACAATGGGTTATTTTGCCTCCTTTATTGTGTGTGCCATCAATGTTCCAGATCTTCCGATGGTGGTCTAATTCTTTGAGGCCTAGCCTCATTCTTCTTGCAAAATCTGGATGGATAGAGTTATTAGTGGCTCCGGAGTCCACTAGTGCTCTTTTGTCAGCCATGGCGTAACTTGCACACAATGAAACTGGAACATGCATAGATTGATAGTGCGTTATGAACACAGAATTACACTGTAATGCCCTCACCCAGGCCGTCAGGTTCAGGCACTTTGAAAATCCTCTCGCCCCATTAGGTCCCGTACTACCAAGTCCCTTGCCTCTTCATCGAGGTTTCGGACTCCATTTATCCAGCTGGTCGCCCGTTCTTGAGGTGTCTCAGTGGTGGCGCGGGCGCCGCGGCTACTGCCGCCGTTGTCTTCGAATTGAATGAGAGGTTCTTCATGGATGCTTTGGACTTCTTCGATGAACGCGCTGCGTCCCTGGCGAGGCTGCTAGTTCTGATTGTTGTGCTGACAGTGTGGTTGGAGACAATTGCGAGAAAAGTGACCTGGTTTGCCGCAGTTGATGTTCTTCATATCTACGACCCCTCTGCCTTGCTGGTGACCTCCCTGGGGAGTGTACGGTGGCTTAGTATAGTCTATTTCTTTGGACCCCGCGAGGCGAGCTTGGACCCTTCCTGGGGTAGTGTCCATTGCATCCAGGTGGTTCTGGAATGCTTGCCATCCTTGTCGTGGTTGCTGCGGATGGTTTGGAGCATTGAACGTCCTTAGAGAAGTATTACCCGGCTTACCAGGTCCCAGGGGTTTACGTCCCCCCAAACGTGTTTGTAGGTGCATCCATTTGTGTTGCTGTTCCAGCACTGCTACCTTCCATTGGGCATAGGTGTTTGGGCTGTGGAAGTTGTATGCGTTCTTGTATAGTTCGACAGGGAGCCCACTGGTGAACTTGTCGAGGATGAGGGAGTTGTTGAAGCGATATCCTGCCTCGTGTACTGCTTTCTCAAATTTGGCAATGTAGGAATCAATGTCTTGTCCCTCCATCCGGAATCCTTTCTGGAGGTCTTGTTGCGCATGTTCTCTTTCGAGGGTGTCGGCGAAGGTGTTACGGAAGCCAAGTTCGATAACTTCCCAAATCCATTTGTTTTAGGGTCTGTACTTGGCCTTGTACGCCTTGACCCATTTGGTGGTGGATAGGACCCATTTGTTGACGTGGTCTCCTTGAATATAGGTAAGGAAGATCAGTGCTTTGCGATAAGGGAGAGTAAACACAGGGTTGTCATAATTGGTTTCAACAAACAGTTCCCATTGAGTGAGGAACTGTTGGACTTTGGTGCGATCCCCTGTGAATACCAAGGGTTCTTTGCCCATGAACTTCTCGGGCTTGGTTCCACTGGAGACGTTTGGTCCCATGAAGAGGGGTCCTCCAGGGTCTCCTCCTCCTCCATTGTCTCCTCCATCTCCTCCTCCTCCTCCTGGTGGACCTTCTCCGTGGCTAATGCGTGTTGGTTCCTAGAAGGTGGTGGGTTGTTCGGTGATTGTAGTCGTCATGTCTGTAGGGATGGACTCAGCTAAGATTCCCAACTGAATTTCTTCTTCTTCTGCTTCTGCCTCGAGGATGCAAATTTCTTCTGGGTTACTGGCAAGTGAGGGGGATGGTGCAGGTGTCTTGGGTGTGGGGGATCGAACAGGTTCTTCTTGTTCTCCATCAGTAGGACCCCACTGATCTCTTGTGGTTACTTCGCTTTGAAGTATGTCGAGTTTGAGGCTTGAACCGGCGTGTCTGACGACTTGTAGTTTGTAGTGGAGTGCGTCCCACTTGAGTTCTGTCCAACAGGTGTGTTCAAAATTGAATTCTATGGGGATGAGTCCTGTAGAACCGTCTTTGTAAGTATAGGAGACGACGTAGCCTGGGTCTCCTTGTTCCATCTGCCAAAATGCTTCTTTCAGGTATTTCTTGGGGACGTTGTGTTCTCCCCTTCTGTCAATGTGATACGAGCAAAAAGGGATCCAGAGATCTTGGGTTGTTACTGCGGTGGAAGCCACGTTGAAGGATCTTGGTCTTAATGTAACGTCTACCACGGACATTGGCCTGACTTAGGCGTCGGTATAATGTGGGTTCCCTTCTGGATGGAATTGATGGTTGTCGGGGCTGTCGGGGAAGACTGTGGGGTGCCACTGGTAGGCTCCGAGATGGTCACGGTAAGTATAGAGAGGGAGGTCGAGTGGTACGTTCAGAGGTGGGCTAGGGACTTTACGGATATACCTCCAGTGAGGGCTGTCAACAATGTAGTAGCACTTGTACGGTCTGGCAACGTGGGAGTTGAGATACTCGAATATGAGGTGACATGTGGTTTTGGGTGGGTAAGTCACGGTCGGAGTGTCCACCATTCACAAGGGAACTGGGGATTGAGGTCACAGGGATCCCTCTTGGTCTCAAAGGGATATGCCAGAGCTAGTTCACTTAAAAGTCCTACGGACTCCTAGCACAAGAGACGAGTTAAGAAGTGGTATTCAAAGAAGACCAAGATGGGGATTGTTACATTCTGTTCTCGGACTGCCCGGCCCGATTGTGGACCCTGACGTATTCGCGATGACTCGGTATGTCAGGAGTAATGTGTCATGGACTTTGGATCTTACTGCCTCGTGTTCCGGCTGACTGATGTTTCCTATTGTTGTATGTGATACGTCTTACGCATTCGCTTCTGAGTTCTATTGTTGTACGATACTAGTATTATGTTGTGGATGACTGATTCCTAGGATCCCCGTCCTAGGATTTACGCTACTTACACTATTGGCTACATACAAGTTCAAGCGGAGCTAGAACTGGCTCCCTTACGTGTATTTAAGCTCGTAGTACCATGGACCAGGATCCCCATCTTGGTCTTCTTCGAATACCACCTTCTACTCGCCTTCTGTGCTAGGGACCCGTAGAGTCCCTAAGTGAACTAGTTCCGGCATATCCCTTCGTGACCAAGGGGGATCCCCGTGACTCCGTCTCCAGTTCCTTTGTGAATGGTAGACTCGCCAACCGTGACCTATCTGCCGAATACCACATGTCATCTCGTCTTTGAATACCTCAACGCGCGTACCGCAAGACCCACTCACTGCTACTACATCGTCGACAACCCTCGGTGGAGGTATATTCGTAAAGTCCCCAATCTGCCTCCAGGTGTACCTCTTGACCTCCCTCTTTACACGTACCGTGACTCCACGGGAGCGTACCAACGACACCCTGCGGTATTCCCCGATTCCCCAGATAACCACCGACGCTATCCCAGAGGGAACCCACGTTACAACAGCGTCTAAGTCAGACGAACGTCCGTGGTAGACGTTACATTAAGACCAAGATCCTTCAACGTGGCTTCCACAGCAGTAACAACCAGAGATCTTTGGATCCCATTCCAACCATATCACATCGACAGAAGAGGGGAACGCAATGTCCCTAAATGTAATGTCTACCACGGACATTTGTCTGACTTAGACGCTGCTATAACGTGGGTTCCCTCTCGGATAGCGTCGGTGGTTGTCGGGGGAGTCGGGAAAGACCGCGGGGTGCCGTTGGTACGCTCCCGTGGAGTTGCGATAGGTATAGAGGGGGAGGTCAAGGGGTACACCGGGAGGTGGACTGGGGACTTTACGGATATACCTCCACCGAGGGTTATCGACGATGTAGTAACAGTGGGTGGGTCGAGCGGTACAAGCGTTGAGGTATTCAAAGACGAGGTGGCACATGGTATTCGGCGGATACACTATGGCGGGCTGGTCTACCATCCACGAGGGAAGTGGAGACGAAGTCACAGGGATCCCTCTTGGTCACGAAGGGATATGCCGGAGCTAGTTCACTTAGGGACACTGCGAGTCCCTAGCACGGAAGATGAGTAGAAAGTGGTAATTCGAAGAAGACCAAGATGGGGATCCTGGTCCGTAGCACTACAAGCTTAAATACACGTAAGGGAGCCAGTTCTAGCTCTGCTCGAACTCGTATGTAGCCAATAGCGTAAGTAGTGTAAATCCTAGGACAGGGATCCTAGGAATCAGTCATCCACAATGCAATACTGATATTGTACAACAATAGAACTCGGAGACAATCGCATAAGACACATCACGTACAACAATGGGAGGCATCAGTCAGCCGGGACACGAGGCAACGAGATCTGAAGTCCATGACACATTACTACTGACGTACTGAGTCATTGCGAATACGTCAGAGTCCACGACCAGGCCGGGCAGTCCGAGAATGAAACGCAACATCACCCCCTTTTCAGGTTCAAGCCCCAGCTTGACCATGCATGACGGCCAAGGGATTGGTGCCGACTTCACGCAAGGCTCGGATCTGGGCTATCTCCTCGGCATCTTCCTCGGCTTGGGGTCCCCAATGAAGGGAAGCCCGCTCGTTCTCGATGCGATCCACTACGTGAGCTCGCTGGAGTCAAGCTATGCACCTGTTCCTCTCGATCTCGATACGCTCCAGCTTCATTTGTTCCGCCGCCACTCGGTGTTGCTGGGTGTGCCATCCGAGAGTCATGCACCGGTATCAGTGTACCTCGGCTATGAGGGTCGCGTCCTTCATGTGAAGGAGCGCCTGGTCGACCGAGTCGACTAATCCCACGTCGGAGAGCAGGAACGTGAGGTCGTCGTTGGTGTAAGTGGGGGAAGCGGACTGCTGGTCGTAATAGGGGACAGCGTGGACCAGCTTGCCGTACTGCTGGTTGCACCTGGCGCGGAAGGCCAACACGAAGGGGTCAGCAGTGAGGATGAGTTGAGTAAAACAGGCTGGCCAAAGACGTTCTTGAGCGTCTCATATCTGAAAAGGGATGTAATGGACTCCCCTGTTGTATTGATACCCCCTGGGTGGAGGTGTCTCTGGCCAATCCTCGGCCTCCTGCACATGTTCCTCTGCTTGATCTGCGTGAAACGTGGATGGATGTGTCGCCGGTAGTGTGATAGCTTCCCCGGTGGGTCCGCATAGCGGGGGGGTTTCCAAGTGTGTCGTGGTGAGATGGGTGGCGTAACGTAGATACTAATGCGCCTCGAGACGTTTGGCTGGGTCGTATGGATCCCCGCCCTCATCGGGTCCCGGTGGGGATGTCGGGCGGCTGGGCACGTAGCCTTGTTTGTCGCTCGATGGAGTAGGTGCTCTGGTCGGGACGTAGTTGCTTCCGAGGCGACTGGGCTGATTGGTCTCGGAATAAAGAGTGGGGGACAGCGAAGGAACTTGGGATGACGTTGTGGAAGGAGGACAATCTCCTCGTTGGTGAAGGGCGAGGGTAGATGACAGGGGTGACGGTGGCGTGGATTGTACTCGGTAAGGTGCGGATAGCTTGGTGTTGACGACATAACGGAAGTTGACTGGAGATGAGGGGCGCATGAGTACTAGTGAAGTTAGGAGAGGGGGATGGGGACGTCTCTTGGGATTTCCCTGCGTTTATATGTGTTTCACGAGCGGGGTTGGAATTTTTGAATTCCTGAATCGCGTCATCCGCAAATACGTCATCCTTGTCGACCCACTGGTTGTCCGAGTCTGGGTATCCCTTCCATTTGACCAAATACTGCAATTTGCGACTTCTGCCGAATCGCCGAGAGTCTAGAATCTTCTCAACCTCGTATTCTTCTTCGCCACCTACTAGATCCGGTGGTGGGCGCTGATAGTTTGGTCCGTGCATGGGTGTTTCGCAATAAGGCGTAATGTAACGTTACCACAGGAACGTTATGTGCGACGTGCACGTCACTAAGTCATTCAAGCTGAGGTAACGGGATGCGAATTAGTTGGTTAAGACCAAGTCTGATGATGAACAAGCACCACACGGTCTCCTCAGACACGCAGGTGGTAGTCAAGAGTTCTGGGGTTCAAGCGAAAAAGCGAACCAAAGTCGTGCTCAAGCGAAACAGCGAGCGTATAAGTCATTCGTGGATTGACAACGATGTGGTATTACACAAGAAGTCAAGTCTACCGTACAAGCTAGGTAGCGTGCGACTTATATACTCGTACAGGATGTTTGTACGCAACAAACATATGGCGCGATACGTGGCGCCCTAAGTAAAAGCGGAACAAAGGTGGAACTATAGTAGGAAACAAGGTGATTGCGCGGGGTCATGTGGGAGTCAGCTGAGACCGGAGCGCCGTGAACTTTGATATACAAGGAAGGGGGCGTAAGGGCGTATCGTGCGGCGAAGAGATCATGGGAAACGATTGGGCGCGCGATGAGTTATGGGCATAACAAGGTGGGATATGGGAATGAGAAGTAGGGAACGGAAGCGTCCATTGGAAAAGAAGAGAGAATCGTAACACGTAAGGAGATCCACATGGAACACTGGATGAATCTGCCACTGCGTGGGAAGTTCTAATCGGTAGTTGACTGCGGACATCACCTGAACAACTTTAAAAGGACCATGGCGTCGCACCGCCAATTTCGCCATTGGTTGATGCGTGCGTAGGTGGCATCCTTCTAGCCATACTTGATCCCCTGTTTGGAACTTGGGCGTATCTTTAGCCTTGATCCACCCCTGCTGCGCTTTGATCATCAGTGACTGTGCGCACTGGCGGAGTTCTTTGAATTGTTTGACCCTGAGCGCCACCTGCAGGATCGGTGACGGTCTATTGGTCCAATCGGCTCGCGGGTTGTATCCCATAAGGAGCTGGAACGGGGATTCTTTAGTGGTTTCGCTTGGCCAATTGTTATGTGTGAACTCAGCCATGGGGAGATAGTGGATCCAGTCGTCTTGTTGCTCGTTAACCCAGAATCGCAGATATTGCTCCAGCCACTGGTTGGTGCGTTCCAACTGTCTGTCCGTTCGAGGGTGGTATGCCGTGGAGATTTTCTGTTCAATCCCAAGGATTTTGCATAGTTCGCGTGTGAATTTTGACGCGAATCGCGGGTCTCTGTCACTGATTATCTTGCCCGGTAATCCAAATCGAGGGAAGACATGTTTTACGTACAGGGCAGCAGTTCCTTCTGCTGATATCTCTTCTTGGCAGGGGATGAATAGGGACATCTTTGTACAGTCGTGATCCGTTATCGTGAGGATCGTGTCACAGTCCTGCGCCACAGGGAGTTTAGTGATGAAATCAAGGGCAATGGTTTCAAACGGCATAGCTTCCGGTTTGGGGAATATTGGGCGCAGTGGTGCTTTGATGGCCCTGGTGTTGACCTTGATCCTTTGGCAATCGGTGCAGCCTTTGACGTAATCCATAACTTCTTGGCGTAGTCCAGGCCACCAGTAGTACCATTCCACGAGTTTGATTGTGCGGTTGATTCCAGGGTGTCCATATACGGGGGGGTCGTGATGCGTTTTGATGATCTCGCGTTTCTCGTGGAGGCCTCCTGTGACTGCATGTCTTCCATCTTTGTACCATGTGCCTTCGATCAGTTTGAGACCGTGTGGGTCTACCCAGGGGCGTATCTTGCCGTCGTCCTGTGTGTATATCAGGTTGATCTTTTCCATTTCCTGTACTGATATGGTAGCGTTGATTCAGAGTGGGTCTTCCGTGGTGTCCAGTGAGGTGGCTCTGACGAAAACTTCATCTGGTAGTACTGTGACGTGTTCGTTATCTCCTTCTCCTTGGTCGTAATCCGGGCGTCTAGATAGGGCATCGGCTTTTCCATTTGCCGTTCCCTTGATATGGTGAATCTCGATGTCATATTCAGAGAGTTCTAGTACTTCCCGGGCTACTCGGCAACTTATCTTTTGTGGGGAGCGCCAATATTGCAGGTTCATGTGGTCCGAGAATACTTTGATCTTGTGCGGGGATCCCGCTAGATAGTGGCGCCAGTTCCTGAGTGCTTTAACAATTGCTAGGAGTTCTAGATTGTAGATGTCGTAATTCCGTTCCGCAGCGCTGAGAGTGTTCGAGTAGTACGCGATAGGGTGTCTCTTGCCATCTTCTTTGCGTTGGAGTAGTACTGCTCCTACTGCAAATCCTGATGCGTCTACTTCCAATTCGAATTGGTCTTTTAGGTTGGCGTGTGCGAGTACTGGCTCTTCTGTGACAAGGTTCTTGATTTTGTCAAAGGCTTCCTGTTCCGCGGTTGTCCATGTCCATTCGATGTCCTTGCGTGTGAGTTTGTTGAGGGGTTGTGCGTAGGTGGCAAAATTTCTGATGAAAGCGCGGTAGAAGTTACAGAAGCCCAGGAATGATCGCACCTGTTTGACGTTTTTTGGAGTGGGCCACTCTTTGATGCCGGAAATTTTGACGGGGTCCATGCAGGTCACCCCCTTTTCAATGATTACCCCCAGGTAATCGATGCTAGGGGCGTGGAAGATGCACTTTTCCGGTTTGAGAAAGAGGTCGTTTTGTTCTAATAGGTCCAGAATATCGTGTACTGCGTCGATGTGTGCTTGTTTGTTAGACCGCGTGGCAATGCCAATGTCGTCCATGTATACCCTGATGATCGTCCCTTTTGTTTCATGGTACGCAATGAGATCTTTACAGATCTCGTTCATCATTGTTTGGAAAGTCGCCGAGGAGTTTGTTAGTCCGAAGAACATTACCGTGGGTTCAAAGAGTCCGTAGCGCGTTTTGAAAGTGGCTTTTTCCTGATCCCCTTCTTTGATGCGCACATTGTTGTATCCCCAACGGATGTCGAGTTTAGTGAATATGAACGCTCCACTGAGATCGGCTATCAGTTCGGGTATGAGTGGGAGGGGATACTGGTTGCGTATGGTCCATTTGTTGATGTTCCGGTAGTCCTGTACTGGGCGTAGTTTTCCGTCCTTCTTTTTAATGAAGAAGAAGGATGATGCATACGGGGATTTAGAGGGTCTAATGTACCCCTTTGCCAGTTGTTCGTCGATCCATTCCTTCAACGCTTTGTCTTCTGCTTGGCTCATTGGGTATACTTTGCAGTCGATGGTGTCCGGGGCGTCTGGTTTGAACTCGATAGCGTGATCCCATGGTTTTGAGAGGTGAAATCGGTGAGACTCCTCTTCGCTGAAGATCTTGACGTGTCGCTGGTATTCCTTTGGGATGGCCCTCTTTTCTGTGTATTGTTGCACTTCTATTGCCAGTTCAGTTGATGTGGTGGCTCGTAGTCACGTCGTCTCCAGGTCACATTCTTGTCGTAATTGTTCTTTGATGTGCTGCTTGTTGGGCATTCCGAGCAATTTCTGAACCACTAGTCGAGCGATGACTGGATCTATACGGGGTTTGGTAGGGTTGATAGTGCGGAGTACTACTGGGTACTCAGCTTCATTGAGGGTGGCAGAGGCCCATTGAATGTCCGGTTGGAATGTAGCCAGCCAAGGGTATCCGAGGATGATGTCTTCCCCTCCTACATCGGTGACGAGGAATCTCATGTCCTTTTTGACTCCTTTAGTTTCGACTTCCAGATCCACGCAATGGGTTATCTTGCCCCCTTTGTTATGCGTGCCGTCAATATTCCAGATCTTTCGATGATGGTCTAGTTCTTTGAGGCCTAGCCTCATTCGTTTTGCGAAGTCTGGATGGATAAAGTTGTTAGTGGCTCCGGAGTCCACTAGTGCTCGTTCGTTGGCCATGGCGTAACTTGCACGCAGTGAAACTGGAACATGCATAGATTGATAGCGCGTTATGAATACAGAGTTACACTGTAATGCCCTCACCCAGGCCGTCGGGTTCAGGCGCTTTGAAAATCCTCTCGCCCCATTAGGTCCCGGACTACCAAGTCCCTTGCTTCTTCGTCAAGGTTTCGAACTCCGTTTATCCAGCTGGTCGCCCATTCTTGCAGCGTCTCAGTGGTGGCGCGGGCGCCGCGGCTACTGCTGCCGTCGTCTTCAAATTGGATCAGAGGTTCGTCGTGCACACTTTGCACCTCTTTGATAAAAGCCCCACGTCCTTGGCGTGGTTGCCAGTTCGTGTTGTTGCGCGGGCGGCGGGGCTGGAGACAGTTACGGGAGAAGTGACCTGGTTTCCCGCAATTGAAGCAGTTGATGTTTGTCATATCAACGACTCCTTTCCCTTGTGGACGATTCCCTTGGGCCGTATAAGGTGGCTTGGTGTAGTCTATTTCTTCTGATCCCGTGAGGCGAGCGCGGACTCTTCCTGGGGTGGTGTCCATCACGTCCGGATGGTTTCGGAATGCTTGCCATCCTTGGTGAGGCTGCTGAGGACGGTTTGGAGTGTTGAAAGTTCTGAGAGAGGTATTGCCCGGCTTACCGGGTCCCGGGGGTTTACGTCCCCCCAAACGCGTCTGCAGGTGCATCCATTTGCGCTGTTGCTCTAGGACGGCTACCTTCCATTGGGCGTAGGTGTTAGGACTGTGGAAATTGTAGGCACTCTTGTATAGTTCCACCGGAAGTCCGCTGGTAAATTTGTCGAGGACGAGTGAGTCGTCGAATCTGTACCCTGCTTCTCGTACCACCTTTTCGAATTTGGCGATGTAGGAATCAATGTCTTGCCCTTCCATCCTGAATCCCTTCTGGAGATCTTGTTGAGCGCGTTCTCTTTCAAGGGTATCGGCGAAGGTGTTGTGGAAGCCTAGTTTGATGGCTTCCCAGATCCACTTGTCGTACGGCCCATGCTTGGCTTTGTACGCTTTGATCCATTTGGTGGTGGACAGGACCCATTCGTTGACGTGGTCCCCCTGGATGTAGGTGAGAAAGATCAGCGCTTTGTGGTAAGGGAGGGTGAACGCAGGGTTGTCGTAGTTGGTTTCGACAAATAATTCCCATTGAGTGAGGAATTGCTGGACTTTGGTGCGGTCTCCGGTGAATACCAGGGGTTCTTTGCCCATGAACTTCTCGGGTTTGGTTCCAGCCAATACGTTTGGTCCTGTGAAGAGAGGTCCTCCAGGGTCTCCTCCTCCATCGTCTCCTCCTCCACCTCCACCGTGTCCTCCCGGCGGGGGTCCTTCTCTGCGACTGATGCGCGCAGGTTCCTGAAATGTGGTGGGTTGCTTGGTAATGGTAGTCATCATGTCTGTAGGGATAGACTCAGCTATTAATCCCAATCGAAGTTCTTCTTCTTCTGCTTGAGCTTCGAGGATGCGAATTTCTTTGGGGTTGCTTGCGAGTGATGGAGAGGGTGCAGGTGTCTTGGGTGTAGGTGATCGAACGGGTTCTTCTTCTTGTCCGTCGAGTGGACCCCACTGATCTCTTGTGGTTACTTCGCTTTGTAGGGTGTCGAGGTGAAGGCTTGAGCCTGCGGGTCGGACGACTTGTAATTTATAGTGAAGTGCATCCCACTTGAGTTCCGTCCAACAGGTGTGTTCGAAGTTGAATTCTACAGGGATGAGTCCTGTAGTACCGTCTTTATAAGTATAGGAGACGACGTAGCCTGGGTCTCCTTTTTCAGTCTGCCAAAATGCTCCTTTGAGATATTGCTTGGGGACGTTGCATTCCCCTCTTCTATCGATGTGATACAGGCGGAAAGGGATCCAAAGATCTCGGGTTGTTACTGCTGTGGAAGCCACGTTGAAGGATCTTGGTCTTAATGTAACGTCTACCACGGACATTTGTCTGACTTAGACGCTGCTATAACGTGGGTTCCCTCTCGGATAGCATCGGTGGTTGTCGGGGGAGTCGGGAAAGACCGCGGGGTGCCGTTGGTACGCTCCCGTGGAGTCGCAATAGGTATAGAGGGGGAGGTCAAGGGGTACACCAGGAGGTGGACTGGGGACTTTACGGATATACCTCCACCAAGGGTTATCGACGATGTAGTAACAGTGGGTGGGTTGAGCGGTACGAGCGTTGAGGTATTCGAAGACGAGGTGGCACATGGTATTCGGCGGATACACTATGGCGGGCTGGTCTACCATCCACGAGGGAAGTGGAGACGAAGTCATGGGGATCCCTCTTGGTCACGAAGGGATATGCCGGAGCTAGTTCACTTAGGGACACTGCGAGTCCCTAGCACGGAAGATGAGTAGAAAGTGGTAATTCGAAGAAGACCAAGATGGGGATCCTGGTCCGTAGCACTACAAGCTTAAATACACGTAAGGGAGCCAGTTCTAGCTCCGCTCAAACTCGTATGTAGCCAATAGCGTAAGTAGCGTAAATCCTAGGACAGGGATCCTAGGAATCAGTCATCCACAATGCAATACTGATATCGTACAACAATAGAACTCGGAGACAATCGCATAAGACACATCACGTACAACAATGGGAGGCATCAGTCAGCCAGGACACGAGGCAACGAGATCCGAAGTCCATGACACATTACTACTGACGTACCGAGTCATCGTGAATACGTCAGAGTCCACGACCAGGCCAGGCAGTCCGAGAACGAAACGCAACACTAAACAATACCTCAAAGGAGCATTTTGGCAGACTGAACAAGGAGACCCAGGCTACGTCGTCTCCTATACTTACAAAGATGGTACTACAGGACTCATCCCTGTAGAATTCAATTTCGAACACACCTGTTGGACTGAACTCAAGTGGGACGCACTCCATTACAAACTACAAGTCGTCTGACCCACAGGTTCAAGCCTCCGCCTCGACATCCTACAAAGTGAAGTAACCACAAGAGACCAGTGGGGCCCCCTCGACGGACAAGAAGAGGAACCCGTTCGATCACCCACACCCAAAACACCTGCACCTTCCCCATCACTCGCAAGCAACCCAGAAGAAATTCGTATCCTCGAAGCCCAGGCAGAAGAAGAAGAACTCCAGTTGGGATTAATAGCTGAGTCTATCCCCACAGATATGACGACCACCATCACCGAACAACCTACCACCTTTCAGGAACCTGCACGTATTAGTTGTGGAGAAGGACCACCGCCGGGAGGACATGGCGGCGGGGGAGGAGGAGACAACGGAGGAGGAGATCCAGGAGGACCCCTCTTTACTGGACCCAACGTCTCAAGCGGAACCAAACCCGAAAAGTTTATGGGCAAGGAACCCCTCGTATTCACTGGAGACCACACCAAAGTGCAACAGTTCCTCACCCAATGGGAACTTTTTGTTGAAACCAACTATGACAATCCTGCGTTCACCCTCCCCTACCGAAAAGCGCTGATCTTCCTTACCTACATCCAAGGAGACCATGTCAACGAATGGGTCCTCTCCACCACCAAATGGGTCAAGGCGTACAAGGCCAAGCATGGCCCTTACGACAAATGGATCTGGGAAGCCATCAAACTTGGATTTCGCAACACCTTCGCCGACACCTTGGAAAGGAACGCGCTCAACAAGAACTTCAAAAGGGCTTCTGAATGGAAGGACAAGACATAGATTCATACGTCGCCAAATTCAAGAAGGTGGTAAGAGAGGCAGGATATCGCTTCGACGACTCCCTAGTCCTCGACAAATTCACCAGCAGACTTCCCGTGGAACTCTACAAGAACGCATACAACTTCCATAACCCCAACACATACGCCCAATGGAAGGTAGCAGCGCTAGAACAACAGCGCAAATGGATGCACTTGCAAACACATTTGGGGGGACGTAAACCCCCGGGACCTGGTAAGCCAGGCAATACTTCTCTCAGAACTTTCAATGCTCCAAACCGCCCCCAGCAACCTCGTCAAGGATGGCAAACATTCTGGAACCACCCGGACGCTATGGATACCACCCCCAGAAGAGTAAGGGCACGCCTCGCAGGATCCGAAGAGATCGATTACACCAAACCACCCTACACCCAACAGGGGGGGCGCTCCTTGAACAGGGGAGTCATCGACATGAAGAATGTCAACTGTTTCAACTGCGGAAAACCTGGCCACTTTCAACGTAACTGTCTCCAGCCCTGACGCCCGCGCAACAACGCAAACTGGCAACCATGCCAAGGACGCAGGGCTTTCATCGAGGAAGTACAAAGCGTACATGAAGAACCTCTGATACAATTCAAAGATGACAGCGGCAGCAGCCGCGGCGCCCGCGCCACCACTGAGACGCCGCAAGAATGGGCGACCAGCTGGATAAATGGAGTCCAAAACCTTGACGAAGAAGCCAGGGACTTGGTGGTTCGAGACCTAATGGGGCGAGAGGATTTTCAAAGCGCCTGAACCCGACGGCCTGGGTAAGGGCATTACGGTGTAACTCTGTATTCATAACGCACTATCAATCTATGCATGTTCCAGTTTCACTGCGCGCAAGTTACGCCATGGCTGACAAACGAGCATTGGTGGATTCCGGAGCCACTAACAACTTCATCCATCTGGATTTCGCAAGACGAATGAAGTTAGGCCTCAAAGAATTAGACCGTCATCAGAAGATCTGGAATATTGACGGCACGCACAACAAAGGGGGCAAGATAACTCATTGCGTGGATCTAGAAGTTGAAACCAAAGGGGTCAAGAAGGACATGAGATTCCTTGTCACCGACGTAGGAGGAGAGGACATCATCCTCAGGTACCCTTGGCTGGTGACGTTCCAACTGAACATCCAATGGGCCTCTGCTACCCTTAACGAAGCTGAGTATTCAGTAGTACTTCGCACTATCAACCCCACCAAACCACGAATAGATCC
Source organism: Lactarius vividus (assembly GCA_021527035.1). NCBI lineage: Eukaryota > Fungi > Basidiomycota > Agaricomycetes > Russulales > Russulaceae > Lactarius > Lactarius vividus. The sequence continues at coordinate 417,707 of JAKELG010000008.1, read as the reverse complement.
CATCATCGCTCAACTGGTGGTTCAGAAGCTGCTGGGAGTACCCAACAAGCAGCATATCGAAGAGCAACTACGACAAGAATGTGACCTGGAGACCACACGACTACGAGCCACCACATCTACTGAATTGGCAATAGAAGCACAACAATACACGGAAAAGAAGGCCGTCCCAGAGGAATACCAGCGACACGTCAAAATCTTCAGTGAAGAAGAATCCCACCGCTTCCCCCTCTCCAAACCATGGGATCACGCCATCGAGTTCAAACCAGACGCCCTGGACACTATCGACTGCAAGGTATACCCAATGAGCCAAGCAGAAGACAAAGCACTGAAGGAATGGATCGACGAACAGCTGGCAAAAGGGTACATTAGGCCCTCTAAATCCCTGTACGCATCATCTTTCTTCTTCATCAAAAAGAAGGATGGAAAACTACGCCCAGTACAGGACTACCAGAACATCAACAAATGGACTATACGCAACCAATATCCCCTCCCACTCATACCCGAACTCATAGCTGACCTCAGCGGAGCATTCATATTTACTAAGCTTGATATTCGCTGGGGGTACAACAACGTGCGCATCAAAGAAGGGGATCAGGAAAAAGCTGCATTCAAAACACGTTACGGACTCTTCGAACCCACGGTAATGTTCTTCGGACTGACAAACTCCCCAGCAACCTTCCAAACTATGATGAACGAGATTTGTAAAGATCTCATCGCCCATCATGAGAAAAAGGGAACAGTCATAAGGGTATATATGGACGACATTGGCATTGCAACACGGTCTAACGAACAGGCACACATCGACGCGGTACATGATACACTGGACTTACTGGAACAAAACGACCTATTCCTCAAACCAGAGAAGTGCATCTTCCACGCCCCTAGCATCAATTACCTGGGGGTAATCATTGAAAAGGGGGTGACCTGCATGGACCCTGTCAAAATTTCCGGCATCAAGGACTGGCCTACCCCAAAGAACGTCAAACAGGTGCGATCATTCCTAGGCTTCTGCAACTTTTACCATGCTTTCATTCGAAATTTTGCCACCTATGCACGACCCCTCAACAAACTCACGCGCAAAGACACCGAATGGACATGGACAACCGCAGAACAAGAAGCCTTCAATAAAATCAAGAACCTCGTCACGGAAGAACCGGTACTCGCACACGCCAACCTGGAAGACCAATTCGAATTGGAAGTAGACGCGTCAGGATTCGCAGTAGGAGCAGTACTGCTCCAGCGCAAAGAAGACAGCAAAAGACACCCCATTGCATACTACTCAAACACTCTCAGCGCTGCGGAACGGAATTACGACATCTACGACCTAGAACTCCTGGCAATTGTCAAAGCACTTTGGAACTGGCGCCACTACTTAGCAGGATCCCTGCACAAGATCAAAGTGTTTTCGGATCACATGAACCTGCAATACTGGCGCTCCCCACAAAAGATAAGTCGCCGAGTAGCCTGGGAAGTACTTGAACTCTCAGAGTATGACATTGAGATTCACCATATCAAGGGAACGGCAAACGGAAGAGCCAATGCCCTATCTAGACGTCCAGACTACAACCAGGGAGAAGGCAACAATGAACACGTTACAGTGTTACCAGACGAAGTCTTCGTCAGAGCAGCAACGTTAGACACCACCGAAGACCCACTCCAGATCAACGCCACCATATCAGTACAAGAGATGGAAAAGGTCAATCTGATATATGCACAGAACACTGATAAGATACACCCATGGGTAGACCCACATGGTCTCAAACTGATCGAAGGAACATGATACAAAGATGGAAGATGCGTGGTCACCGGAGGCCTCCATGAGAAGCGCAAGATTATCAAAATGCATCACGACCCCCCTGTATACGAACACCCCGGGATTAGCTGTACCATCAAACTTGTGGAACGGTACTACTGGTGGCCTGGACTGCACCAAGAAGTCATGGACTACGTCAAGGGTTGCGCCGACTGCCAGAGGATCAAAGTCAACACCAGGGCCATCAAAGCGCCACTGCGCCCAATATTCCCTAAACCGGAAGCTATGCCGTTTGAAACCATTGCCCTTGACTTCATCACTAAACTCCCTGAAGCACAGAACTGTGATACGATCCTTACAATAACGGATCATGATTGCACAAAGATGTCTCTGTTCATCCCCTGCCAAGAAGAGATATTGGCCGAAGGAACTGCCGCCCTGTATGTAAAACATGTCTTCCCCCAATTCGGATTACCTGGCAAAATAATCAGTGATTGAGACCCACGGTTCGCGTCAAAATTCACACGCGAACTATGCAAAATCCTTGGGATTGAGCAGAACATCTCAACGGCCTACCACCCACATACAGATGGACAATCCGAACGCACCAACCAGTGGTTAGAGCAGTACTTGCGATTTTGGGTTAACGAACGACAGGACGACTGGATTCACTACCTCCCAATGGCTGAGTTTACGCATAATAACTGGCCTAGCGAAACCACTAAAGAATCCCCGTTTCAGCTCCTCATGGGATACAACCCTCGTGCTGATTGGACCAATCGACCGTCACCAATCCCACAGGTGGTGCTCAGGGTCAAACAATTCAAGGAACTCCGTGAGCGTGCACAGTCATTGATGATCAAAGCACAGCAGGGATGGATCAAGGCCAAAAACACGCCCAAGTTCCAAATTGGAGATCACGTATGGCTAGAGGGGTGCCACCTCCGTACGCACCAACCAACGGCAAAACTAGTGGCTAGGTGCCATGGACCATTCAGGATTGTTCAGGTGATGTCCGCAGTCAACTACCGCCTAGAACTTCCCACGCAGTGGCAGATCCACCCAGTGTTCCATGTGGACCTCCTTACACCCTATCGCAAGACACTCACGCACAGACCAAACTATCAGTGCCCACCACCGGATCTAGTTGGTGGCGAAGAAGAATACGAAGTTGAAAAGATTCTAGACTCTTGGCAGTTCGGCAGAAGTTGCAAACTACAGTATTTGGTCAAATGGAAGGGGTACCCAAATTCGGACAACCAGTGGGTCGATAAGGATGATGTGTTCGCAGATGACATGATTCGAGAATTCAAAAATTCAAACCCCACCTGCAAAGCACATATAAACGCAGGGAAATCCCAAGAGACGTCCCTATCTCCTTCCTCTCTTACCACCACTACCCATGCACCCCTCATCCCCAGTCAACTTCCGATATGTCGTCAACACCGAGCTATCTGCACCTTACCGAGTACAGTCCACACCACCGTCACCCCTGTCGTCTACCCTCGCCCTTCACCAACGAGGAGATCGTCCTCCTTCCACCACATCATCCCGAGTTCCTTCGCCGTCCCCCACTCTTTATTCCGAGACCAACCAGCCCAGCCGCCTCAGAAGCAGCTACATCCCGACCAGAGCGCCTACTCCAGCGGGCGACGAACAGGGCTACGTGCCCAGCTGGCCAACGACTCCACCAGGGCCCGACGAAGGCAGGGATCTGTATGACCCAGCCAAACATCTTGAGACGCATCCATATCTGCGTTATGCCACCCATCTCACCACGACACACTCGGAAACCCCCCGCTATGCGGACCCACCAGGGAAGCTCTCACACTACCGACGCTGCCTCAATCCGCGCTTCGCTGCGAACAAGAAGAGGAATATGTGTCGGAGGCCGAGGATCGGCCAGAGACTCCCCCTCCCAGGGGATATCAGTTCAACCGGGGAGTACATTACATTCCCTTTCAGATTCGAGATGCTCAAGAACGTCTTTGGCCCGCCCGGTATACTCAGCTTATCCTCACCGCCGACCCCTTTGTCCTTGCCTTCCGAAACAGCAGCAACCAGCAGTACGGCAAGCCCGTTCACGCCATCCCCTACTACGACCAGCAGTCTGCTGCCCCCACTTACACTGACGATGACCTCACGTTCCTGCTCTCCGACGCAGGACTAGTCAACTCGGTCAACCAAGCCCTCCTCCACATGAAGGACGCGACCCTCATAGCTGAGATACATCGTTACTGGTGCATGACTCTCGGTTGGTGTGCCCAGCAGCATCGAGTGGCGGCCGAGCAGATGAAGCTGGAGCGTATAGAGATCGAGAGGAACCGGTGCATAGCCCGACTCCAGCGTGCCCACGCAGTTGACCACATCGAGAATGAGCGGTCCTCGCTCCATTGGGGGCCGAAGGCGGAAGAAGACGCGAAGGAGATAGAGGTAATCCAGCATATGTGGTCCCTTGGCACCAACCCTCTTGCGGTCATGCGTGGTCAAGCTGGGGCTTGATCCTGAAAAGGGGGTGATGTTACGTTCTGTTCTCGGACTGCCCGGCCCAGTTGTGGACCCTGACGTATTCGCGATGACTCAGTATGTCAGGAGTAATGTGTCATGGACTTCGGATCTTACTGCCTCATGTTCCGGCTGACTGATGTTTCCTATTGTTGTATGTGATACGTCTTACGCGTTCGCTTCTGAGTTCTATTGTTGTACGATACTAGTATTACGTTGTGGATGACTGATTCCTAGGATCCCCGTCCTAGGATTTATGCTACTTACGCTATTGGCTACATACAAGTTCAAGCGGAGCTAGAACTGGCTCCCTTACGTGTATTTAAGCTCGTAGTACCATGGACCAGGATCCCCATCTTGGTCTTCTTCAAATACCACCTTCTACTCACCTTCTGTGCTAGGGACCCGTAGAGTCCCTAAGTGAACTAGTTCCAGCATATCCCTTCATGACCAAGGGGGATCCCTGTGACTCCGTCTCCAGTTCCTTTGTGAATGGTAGACTCGCCAACCGTGACCTATCCGCCGAATACCACGTGTCATCTCGTCTTTGAATACCTCAATGTGCGTACCGCAAGACCCACTCACTGCTACTACATCGTCGACAACCCTCGGTGGAGGTATATTCGTAAAGTCCCCAATCTGCCTCCAGGCGTACCTCTTGACCTCCCTCTTTACACGTACCGCGACTCCACGGGAGCATACCAACAACACCCCGCGGTATTCCCCGATTCCCCAGATAACCACTGACGCTATCCCAGAGGGAACCCACGTTACAACAGTGTCTAAGTCAGACGAATGTCCATGGTAGACGTTACAGGGATCCTGGTCTGTAATACTACAAGCTTAAATACACGTAAGGGAGCCAGTTCTAGCTCCGCTCGAACTTGTATGTAGCCAATAGTGTAAGTAGCATAAATCCTAGGACAGGGATCCTAGGAATCAGTCATCTGCAACGTAATACCAGTATTGTACAACAATAGAACTCAGGGACAAACACGTAAGACACGTCACGTACAACAATAGGGAACATCAGTCATCCAAACATGAGGCAGCAAGATCCGAAGTCCATGACATATTACTGCTGACATGTTGAGTCATTGCGAACACATCAGAGTCCGACACTGGGCCGGGCAGTCTGAAACCGAAATGTAACAGTGGGGCTTTGAGGAGAGTGGCAACAATGGGTGCAGAGGAAATTGAAGGGCCCATAGGTCCCACAGCATCAGCATACTTCATACTTGGGGCACTTGATCTCCTCATGAGCATTGCTGGTTTGACACTTGCCACACCACCTGACATGCTCTTTGGGGGCTGGTGTAACATCTACCACAGATGTTCACCTGACTTAGGTGCTTTGATAACGTGGGTTCCCTCATGTGTTATGTCCTAGCAGGGACATGGGTTCAAGGGGTTTGATATCACACAAGTATCAAGCAAAGATGTCTATTGTCTTATTGCTATGAAATACAAGTGGTCTGGGATGTGGCACAATATGTGCCACTACTCTGTAGTTAGGGCTCCTTGCCCGAAGTGTCTGACACTTCTCTATACTCAGTCTTGCAAGTACACAGAGTCTAACAGGTGTGACACGTTGATATAGTTCAACTGCAAAGACTCCGAGGGTGTCCTGGTTAGAGACAGAGGTAGGGGATGCACAAGAAGAGGGGAAAGGCTGAGTCACACCAAAGAGCGAAGGCAAGGTTGCTAGATTGCAAACGAAGCCAAGTCTGGCTTCCTACAGTGTAAGGTACAGCTTTAAATAGGACAAGGTTCCAAACAACATGAACACAAGTCCACACAGAAGTAAAGAGCCAAAACAAGCCAAGGCACTGATGTAGAAGCAGAGTCTAGGGTGGCTAACATTGATAGCCCCTTTGGTAACAAAATAAAAGACAAATGGAGTGAAGTGAAACAGGATAACAAAAGTCACACACAGAGAAAGTCCAAAGCGTCGGATCATAACATCATGGGTAGTAGCAATGGTTCTTGGATACATTGGAGAATATGGCAGGTTGTCTGCAGAAGGTCCCAGTAGAGTCATGATATGTATAGAGGGTGAAACCTAATGGGATATTTGGTGGAGGTGTATTGACTTTGCAAACAAACTCCCACTGGGCTGAGTCAAGGATGTAGAAGGCTTGATAGGGGCATGTGGTCAGAGTGTTGAGGTATTTGAATACAAGATGGCACAAAGTGTCAGTGGGATAAGTCACCATCCACCAATGCAGAATGAGACAAGAAGTACATGGGGATCCTGTTGGTCTTAGGGATATGCCAGTAGTAGTTCACTAGAGGACCCTTGGCCTCTGTGTAGAAGACGAGTGAAGGTGGTAATTTGAAGAAGACCAAGATGGGGATCCTGGTCATACAACTACAGACTTATATACAAGTAAGGAAGTTATTCTGAGCTCCACTCAAACTGTGTCCTAGCCAATAGTGTAAGTAGTGTAAACCCTACTACAGTGATCCTAGGAATCAGTCATCCATATCATAATATCGTACATGTACAACAATAGAGGCATCAGTCATCAAGGCACAACAGCTGACTGATACGAGAAGTCCATGACACATTACTGCTAACATACCAAGTCATCACAAATATGTCAGAGTTCACAACCAGGCCGGGCAGTCCAAGAATGAAATGTAACATCACCCCCTTTTCAGGTTCAAGCCCCAGCTTGATCGTGCATGACTGTGAGGGGGTTTGTGCTGAGAGAGCAGATGTGCTGGATCACCTACATCTCTTTGGTGTCTTCTTTGGCTCTCGGTCCGCAATGCAGCGCAGATTGTTTGTTCTTGATACAATCAATCGCATTGGCACACTGGAGTTGATGAATGCACCGGTTCCTCTCTATCTCAATCTTCTCTAACCTCATCTGCTCTGCCACCACCTGATGCTGCTGGGCATGGTAGCCTAAGGTTATACACCAATAGTGATGGACTTTGGCAATGAGGGGGAAGTCCTTCATGTGAAGGAGCACTTGGTCAACCAAGTCAACTAACCCACTGTCAGAGAGCAGGAACGTGAGGTTGTCATTGGTGTAAGTGGGGGTAGGGGACTGTCCCTCGAAATAGGGAGTTGCATGCACTGGCTTGCTGTATTGCTGGTTGTTCCCAGCTTGGAAAGCCAGGACCAAGGGGTTGGCAGTGAGGATAAGCTGAGTATACTGGGTGGGCCAAAGATGTTCCTGAGCATCTCAAATCTGGAAGGGGATGTAGTGTACTCCCCTGTTGAACTGATACCCCCTTGGGGGTGGGGTCTCTGGCTGATCCTTGGCCTCTGACACATGTTTCTCCTCTTGATCGCATTGAAGTGTGGGTTGAGGCGGTGCTGGTAGTGTGAGAGCTTCCCCAGTGGGTCCACATAGCAGGGGGGTTTCCAAGTGTGTTGTGGTGAGATGGGTGGCATAATGCAGATATGGATGCATCTCAAGGTATTCAGCTGGGTCATGTGGATCCCTGCCCTTGTCAGGTCCTGGCAGCGAGGCGGGTCAGCTGGGTACATACCCTTGTTTGTCACCCACTGGAGTAGGTGCTCTGGTGGGGATGTAGTTGCTTCTGAGCTGGCTGGGCTGGTTGGTCTCAGAATAAAGAGTGGGGGTTGGCAAAGGAAGTCAGGATGACATGGTGGAAGGAGGATGACTTCCTTGTTGGTGAATGGAGAGGGTAGACAACAGGGGTGATGATGGCATGGACTGTACTCAGTAAGGAGCTGCGAGACTGGTATCGATGACATAGCAGAATTGGGCTGGGGACTGAGGATGCATGAGGAGTGTGAGTGGAAGAGGGAGATGGGGACATCTCTTGGGATTTTCCTGCACTTATATGTGTCTCTCATGCAGGGTTTGAATGTTTGAACTTCTGGATCATGTCATCTGCAAACACGTCATCCTTGGAAACCCACTGGTTGTCTGAGTCTGGATATCCCTTCCATTTGACCAAATACTGCAGTTTGTGACTTCTGCCAAAACGCCGAGAGTCTAGAATCTTCTTGACTTTGTATTCTTCCTTGCCACCTACTAGATCTGGTGGTAGGCACTGATAGTTTGGTCCATGCATGGGTGTTTCATGGTAGGGCGTCAGGAGATCCACATGGAACACTGGATGGATCTGCCACTGTGTGGGAAGTTCTAATTGATAGTTGACTGTGGACATCACCTGAGCAACCTTAAAGGGGCCATGTCTGCGTGCTGCTAGTTTCACTGTTGGTTGATGCATGCGTCCTTCTAGCCACACCTGATGTTACAATTTCCCTTGTGCCCAGACACTTTTGCTTCTTTACCTTCTGATCCCTTACCCCATCTCGTTATGCCCATATCTCCTTGTGTGCCTGGCCAATTTCTACAATCTCTTCTCTGCATGATATGCTGTAATGTCTACCACAGACGTTTGCCTGACTTAGGCACTTGCGTATTGTGGGTTCCCGCGCGGGTAGTATTGGTGGTTTGCGGAGTCTTCGAGAAAGACAGCTGGGTGCCTGCAGTAGGTGCCAGTAGAGTCACAATAGGTGTACAAGGGAAAACCTGCCAGGACTGAAGGAGGTGGTACTCTAACGCTACAGATGAATCTCCAACGAGGGTTATCAAGGATGTAGTAGCACTTGAAGGGGCGAGCTGTTTGTGAGTTGAGATATTCAAAGACGAGATGACACATGGTATTGGGAGGGTAAGTCACAGTCGGGCTGTCCACCATCCACGAGGAGTTGGACTGGGGAGAAGAGTCACGGGGATCCCCTTGGTCTTAGGGATATGCCAGAGCTAGTTCACAAAGGGACACTCGGCCCTTGTATAGAAGACAATAGGAAGGAAGTGGTATTCAAAGAAGACCAAGATGGGGATCCTTGCCTGTACTACTGCGAGCTTAAATACATCTAAGGGAGCCAGTTCTAGCTCTGCTCGAACCTGTAAGTAACCAATCGCGTAAGTAGCGTAAACCCTAGTACTCCGATCCTAGGGATCAGTCATCGGTATTGTAATATCGTACATGTATAACAATAGCAAGCATCAGTCAGCATGGTAAGTGTCGCGGATGGACCTTGGGACTTGAGAAGTACGATACGGAGGAAGGAAAGGACGCTTACTATACGGTTATGACTACGATAGTAAGTAGGAATTAGTCATGGACTTTAGGATCAGTCAGCGGGTCGTGTTAGCATGTGATTGCTAGCATGACTCATTACTAGGATAGCGGTAGTAGGGTTCGAGCTATTACTGCTAGTAGTCGTTACGTTCAAGGGGAGCTTTAAAGCTGCCCCTGCAATATGTATAAGTAGTGGGTTGCGAAGACCAAGATACGCTATCTTGGTCTTCTTCTCAAATACCACTTCCTTCACTCATCTTCTAGGAGGACTCGTAGTCCTCCTCGCTTCTGAGGGACGCTCATCTCATTTGTCTTGACCTACGAGTCTAAGACCCTGGCCCTTTCGACACATCAAGTCGGAGTTGCCTTAGTACTACTGGGACGCATACTGTGGATTGCCTTAGTGGTGTTCTACGGAATTACCGAGACGCTCCAAGCACTACGCAGATCAGCTAAGTCGTGAACGCCCTAGTCCGAGTTCAAGTCGAACTAAACGCTGTGGTAGCGTTACATTAAGACCAAGATAGCCAACCGTGGCGTTCACAACAAGAGACCAGTGGAGAAACTTTCGACCTTATAACCTCAAAACCAGAGGAGAACGATCAGTACCACGACGATTCCTAGGCGCAGCCCGGTGGAGAGAATATCGAGGAGACACCGGGTACTTCGTAGATTTCCCAGGAGAAGCGATCAGATATCGCCCAGTTGAGTTCAACTACTCCAACTTCTGTTGGACAGAGATTACGTGGAACCCGATAGACAATCGGTGGGACGTCGTCAGGCCGGCTGGAAGACACTACCGCTGCGACATCGACTCAAGAGAATTACACGGAGACGACTGGGGATCACTAGACGGAGATAGCAGCAGCAGTGAAGAAGAGGAACAACCCAGAGAACAAGCCCCATCAGAGTCAAGTCACGAAGAACACGCGGAAGAACACACCGCCACAGAAAGCGAAGCACGACCAGGAACGGGAGACGACTCAAGCCTGCTAGCCCATATAGCTGAGTCATTACACATCACAGCACCAGAAGAGATTCACATTCGAAGCCCCATGGCCACAGTAACCGAAACACAAGCCATGGACGAAGTACAACGTATCAGGGAGGAAGCTGAAGCCATCCTCAACCCCATTAACCAACACACCGGACACAGAATGACGGCTGACGACGCAGCGCTCTTCAGAGCAATAGGGCCAGACCATCCAGACCCGCCAGAAGGACCTCCACCACCACCAGGAGGACTCCCTGGGGGATTCCCCGGACAAGGACCAACAGGAGGCGGATTCCCAGGAGGGGGAAGGCCACCAGGAGGAGGAGGACCACCGGGAGGAGGGCCACCAGGAGGAGGACCCCCGGTGGGAGGACCACCAGGTGGAGGACATGGATCAGATAGACTTTCAGGTGAACCCCCGACTGTCTTTGACGGCGACCGCACTAAATACGAAGCGTTTCTCACGCAATGGCACGTTTACTGGGGGATGAATCTCGACGCCCCCATTATGCAAAACGAATACCGACGATCCCTTCTCTTCCTGGGATACGTCAAGGGGGTTAACGTCAGCGAATGGATGCTGTCTATTCTCGAATGGCTCAACCGGGAAGTACGACGAGGAGTAAGCCAGTACTCCCAAACACTGTGGAACCACGTCGCGGCGGAATTCGCCAAACGGTTTTCAAACATACTCGAGGAAGAACAAGCACAAGCAGAGTTGCAGAAGGGGATCAAAATGATAGGAGAGGATATTGACGCGTACGTAGTCAAATTCGAGCAACTAGCCAGAAAGGCTCACTATAACCTGAACGACCGACAAACTATCGATCGGTTCACCGCGGGGCTGCCACGAGCCCTGTTCACGAAGGTCTATGAACTCGACGAGCCGCACACCTTTGAAGACTGGAAGAGGTGCGCGTTACGAAGGCAGAAGCAATACATACACATGAAAGCACGCCTTGACAACTTCAAGACCAAAACGCCGCCATCATCTGCACAGCCCCGCTGGAGGCCGCAACCCCCCAACTGGGGCCCCCCACGAGGACCACCACCTCCCAGATTCGACCCAAATGCAATGGACACATCTGCAGATAGAACGCGCGCAAGGGTGGCCGAAGTAGGAGACGCAAATAGACCCTTCGTCCCAAGGCCGCAACGGGGAGGGTACGGAAGAGGAGGGGGACCTCCACCTCGAGATATGAGGACAGTCGTCTGCTACAACTGCAATCAAACGGGGCACTTCTCACGTAACTGCCAACAGCCGCGCCGCCGAGCCACCACTAGTCGGATGGCAGACACTGATTACTACGCGCAAGAAGAACCACCCGCGCAAGCCAGAGCAGCAAATTCAGCACCACCTCAGCAACGAGCCAAAGACTGGCTGGCGGGAGTAGCGGGAGAATCGGACGACGTGAAGGACCTCATCCTTCAAGAAATGTGGGGAAAAGAGGGTTTTCAGAACGCCTGAACCCATCGGCCTGGGTGAGGGCGGTTAATTGTAATTCTGTAATCATGACTCGCTATCGGTCTCTTAGAATTCCAGTCTCGATTCGCACGAATTACGCAATGGCCGACATCAGAACACTAGTAGACTCCGGGGCAACGGATAACTTCATACGCCCCTCGTTTGCAAAAAGAATGGGCCTGGGACTCCAGAAACTGGATCACCCCAGAAAAATATGGAACATTGACAACACGGAAAATAAAGCGGGCAGTATCACCCACTTCATTGACCTAGAAGTACAAACTAACCAACAACGGCAAAAGATGCGCTTCCTAGTCACAGACCTAGGAAACGAAGATCTGGTACTCGGATATCCCTGGCTGGCAACATACGAGCCCACAATCAACTGGAGATACGCTACTATACACGAGAAGATGCTCCCAGTCGTTATACGATCTATCTACCCTAAGCAGGAAGATCATGTCATAGGTGGCATCACCACCGACGAAAAGGAAGACGCAATAGCCGAGTTAGAAGAAGAAAGTCACCTACACACTACGGCCACGGAATTGGCCATCGAAGCTAAGCAGTTTCACGACAAGGTAGAACTTCCCCCGGCTTATCAACAGTTCGCGAAGATCTTCAGCGAAGAGGCATCCAACCAATTTCCCCCTTCTCGACCATGGAACCACGCTATTGAATTCAAGGAGGGAACCCCACCGGCAATCGACTGCAAAGTCTACCCCATGACGCAAGAGGAAGACGGCAAGCTCAAGGAGTTCCTGGACGAACAACTAAAGAAGGGATACATCCGACCATCCAAGTCCCCCTACGCTTCATCTTTCTTTTTCATCAAAAAGAAAGACGGGAAACTACGACCAGTACAAGACTATTGGAAAATAAACGCTGTTACCATCCGCAACCAATACCCATTACCCCTCATCTCGGACCTCATCACAGACCTTAGTCAAGCACACACCTACACGAAACTGGATGTCAGATGGGGGTACAACAACGTGCGCATCAAGGAAGGAGACGAACACAAGGCAGCCTTTAAAACGCGGTATGGACTTTTTGAACCTACAGTCATGTACTTCGGACTCACCAACTCCCCGGCGACCTTTCAAACCATGATGAACACAATCTACCGAGACACTATCTTGAAACACGAAGCCAAGGGAACGATCATACGGGTTTACATGGACGACATTGGCATCGCAACCAGGGATCCAGCGGGACAAAAGGAACACGAGGAGGCAGTCCGCGACGTACTACAAGTAGCCTTAGAACATGACCTCTACTTCAAACTCGAGAAGTGCCTCTTCAACAAGCCGCGAATGGATTACCTGGGGGTAATCCTTGAAAAGGGGGTAACACGCATGGACCCGGTAAAAATTTCCGGCATTAAAGACTGGCCAACACCTACGAAGGTTCGTGACGTCCGATCATTCCTGGGCTTCTGCAATTTTTACCGACTCTTCATTCGCGGCTTCGCCACCCACGCAAAACCACTCAACAAACTTATGCGAAAGGACACGGAGTGGAGATGGACGGACGAAGAGGACAAAGCGTTCCGAAAACTCAAAGCACTAGTCACGGAAGAACCAGTACTCGCGCACCCCAAACTTGACGACCCATTCGAACTCGAAGTAGACGCCTCGGGATTTGCAACAGGAGCGGTACTACTACAGAAGAAAGAGGACGGCAAACGACACCCAATAGGCTATTACTCATGTTACGCTCCAGCGGGCGTACCTTCCGGAGTTCGTCACTCGACGGGAAACTTTGGGGTTCTTGCGGTATCACGGTGGCGACCAAGACTTCGACTGGTCTATCTTCCGGTCGGATTTTCGGGATCTTGGGATTTGCTGAGTTCTTCTAGGGTTTGGACAATACCGTAGGCGATAACGGCAAGGAGATGCGTAACACGAGTGGCAAAGAAGAAGAGGAGGATGTGCGCAAGCAAAAGAGACAGGATCGGAGAGGGGATAACTATACAGGGGCTGCCTGTATCTGCTTCGGTCTACTTGTAGGCTGGTAGAATACAAGAAGTCAAGCTGAGGGATATCAGCGAGACTGGGGTACTACTTATACACTTCCAGGGAGCTTTCAAGCTCAGCCTGAAGTCCGAAACCTAGTACGTATCGTCCAATCGTAAGTGAAACAACACGAGTCAGGGGCATACAGTCACAGGGTCAACAATGAGGCAAAGGTGAAATGGGGTCAGAAGTCCATCAATCAGTGGCTGAAACATACAACTCCTGGGCGCATCAAGCCACAGGCACAATCAGACAATCCATCAGAAACTAGGAACCATACGGTCCATGAGGCAGATCCAATCACGATCCAGGCACAAGTTCATCTGGATCCTTCTGGTGCGAGTCTAGACCAGGTCACGTGCCAGGGTCACGTGACGGGCGCTTGACATCTTCTTCGGCTATTCCCAGGGCGCTTGCCAGCCCGGGTCACGTTCGTAATGTAGGATGTTTCCGGGGTCGATACCTTCACTTCTGGCGGCTGCAACCCATTCGGCGCGGTATTGCTCGGCGGTGCTGCATGAGTCTGCACTGGTCGCGCGGGGTTCGGGGCGAAGCGTAACAACTCAGCCACGCTTAGCGAGGCGGAACGAAACTACGACATATACGACCTAGAACTTCTCGCAATTGTCAAAGCCCTCCGAAACTGGAGACCACTACTGGCCGGATCACCGCATAAGATCAAAATTTACTCCGACCACATGAACCTCCAGTACTGGAAGTTGCCGCAAAAGATTAGTCGAAGAGTCGCCAGGGAAGTACTCGAACTCATGGAATACAACTTCGAAATTCACCACATCCCAGGAAAGAAAAATGGACGCGCCGACGCACTATCCCGACGACCCGACTATAACCAAGGAGAAAAGGACAACGAGGACATAACAGTATTACCAGAGGAAGTGTTCGCAAGGACAACGGTGGTGCAAGCGACGCAAGATCCACCGCAGACGGAAATCATATTACGGTACTGGGTGGACCCTCAACAACTGAAGTTCGTAAATGGAGCATGGTATAGACAAGGGAAGTACGTCATTACGGGGTCTCTAGACGAGAAACGGAAGCTCATTGCCGCACACCACGATCCCCCGGTACATGGACATCCCGGAATCGCACGAACCACGAGACTGGTGGAACGAAGATACTGGTGGCCAGAACTGAAGCTAGACGTCCGAAATTACGTGCAAGGGTGCGCTGAGTGCCAACGGCACAAGGTCAACACCAAACCCACGAAAGCCCCACTCGTACCCATCACCCCAAAAGAAGACGCACTACCCTTCGAAACAATAGCTCTCGACTTTATCACCAAGCTTCCCACGTCACAAGGATACGATACCATTTTAACAGTAACCGACCACGATTGCAGCAAAGCCTCGGTCTTCATCCCCTGCAATGAGGAGATCACAGCAGAAGAGACCGCCGGACTCTATGCCGCTCACGTCTTCAAACGATTCGGATTACCATCGAAGATTATCAGCGACCGAGACCCCCGATTCGCCTCCAAATTCACACGAGAGTTGTGCCGAATCCTGGGAATCCAGCAAAACATCTCCACGGCTTATCACCCCAGAACAGACGGACAATCAGAGCGCACCAATCAGTGGTTAGAACAATATCTTCGCTTCTGGGCAAACGAGCGCCAAGATAACTGGGCGACCTTCCTACCAATAGCGGAATTCGCACACAACAATTGGCCCCATGAGGCAACAAGGAAGTCCCCATTTTCCCTCCTTATGGGATACGATCCGCGCGCTGATTGGCTCGATAAGCCCTCCCCAATCCCACAGATCACCACGAGGCTGGAGCAATTCCGAGAGGCACGGAGAGAGGCCCAGGAACTCATCAAAAAGGCGCAACTCATGTGGGTCAAACACCGGAACACTCCGGAGTTTCGGGTGGGGGACTACGTATGGCTCGAAGGGCGTCACCTGCGAACAAACCAACCAACGCCCAAGTTGGCGGCAAGACGACATGGACCCTTTAAGATCACACGGGTTCTATCGGCGGTAAACTATCAGCTGGAACTTCCCACGCAGTGGAGCATACACCCCGTGTTCCACATCGATCTTCTCACACCCTATCGCGAGACGCTCATGCACGGAGAAAATTTCCAGCGCCCACCACCGGACTTGGTAGAAGGAGAAGAGGAATACGAAGTCGAGAAGGTTCTGGACCACCGGCATTTCGGCAGGAGAAGACGCCTGCAGTACCTAATCAAATGGAAGGGGTATCCAGACTCGGAAAATCAGTGGGTCGATAAGGATGACGTATTCGCCGACGAAGCCATAGCTGAGTACAAATTATCCAATCCCCGACTCGCCAGCAGCTTAAAAACAGCACGAACCCACCGAAGACCTTCATCCCCCTCTTCCACTAGTCAATCTGGAGCCCTCCTCTCATCCCTATTCGCAACCATGTCCATTCCCTCTTCCGCCGAGGCCATCGCTCGTGTTGCCAGAAACGCGGGCCCCCTCACCTATCAAGAGGTCGTCGACGCCCTGCAGTCCACAATCCCCGCCACCTACCACGACGACACCAGCAACCCCGCCACCTGGTGGATCCTCTCCCAGGATGGCCAGCGGATCAACGAGGTCCCATTCACGACGGCCGAAGTCGATCGGCTTCGTGCAGCTCTCCCGGAACTTGAACGTTCCCCATCTCGACCTGTCCCAGTACGAGTCGAATATCGAACCGAGGAAGAAGCCCAAGACGCAGGCGACGGTCGATTGGGAGCGGTGGCAGGAGCAGAGGTGGAGGCAGATAGCGGAGGAATGGCAACGGGAGCAGCTGAGGAAAGCAGCCGAACGGCGTCGGGAGGCCCTTCGGAGACGACGAGAGTGGACGAGGGAGAGGAAGGAACGTCAAGAGGCGAGGAGACAATCCTCGAGCAAGTCCGAGGGAGCTTAGCGGATCACTACCCAGCTGAGCACCCCCTCATTTCAACCGCCACAGACACTGACGACCCCAACGAAACTCCCTACGCCTGTGATACTCGCGGGCGCCCTCTGTACCGAGGCGGCGTGCGAGCCGACGCACCCCCTCCGTTCCCACTCTTTCGACTTCGCCAATCCACCCTGGGGCCGCCCCCTCACGGGTATCGTTACAATCGCGGGGAGGACTTTGTCCACTACCCCATCACCGACGGACAAGGACGGACGCGCCAGGCCGCGTACGTCCAAGTCGTCATGGGCGCTGACCCCATCGTACTGGGGCTCGTGGAGGACAGCGAGAAGGTCTACTCGCAGCCTCTATACGCCGAGCCCCACGTCAAGGCCACGGGGAAGGATCAATACCCCCAGGAGGACATGGCCCTCTTCGCCGGCGGTTACCACGACCGCCCTCGCCTCGATCGCGCCATCGGCGAACTACACGACGTGAGCCTTCGGGCGGAGGTGCATCGGTACCGCGCCTACGCGTACGAGGCTGAGAGGATGGAGCAGCGCCTCCATCAACTCGCCGCCGCGCTCGGAGGGATCAAAGGGGAGTTGGCCCGCAGTAAGTTCAGGTTGGAGATGGCTGACACGTTGGGACGCATCGAGGAAGTACAGGCGGGGTGGATGTCTGGGCCGCGCCTCCGCCGGCGTGGGCGCCGCGGCTGAAAAGGGGGTGATGTCGCGGACGGACCTTGGGACTTGAGAAGTATGATACGGAGGAAGGAAAGGACGCTTACTATACAGTTATGACTACGATAGTAAGTAGGAATTAGTCATGGACTTTAGGATCAGTCAGCGGGTCGTGTTAGCATGTGATTGCTAGCATGACTCATTACTAGGATAGCGGTAGTAGGGTTCGAGCTATTACTGCTAGTAGTCGTTACGTTCAAGGGGAGCTTTAAAGCTGCCCCTGCAATATGTATAAGTAGTGGGTTGCGAAGACCAAGATACGCTATCTTGGTCTTCTTCTCAAATACCACTTCCTTCGCTCATCTTCTAGGAGGACTCGTAGTCCTCCTCGCTTCTGAGGGACGCTCATCTCATTTGTCTTGACCTACGAGTCTAAGACCCTGGCCCTTTCGACACATCAAGTCGGAGTTGCCTTAGTACTACTGGGACGCATACTGTGGATCGCCTTAGTGGTGTTCTACGGAATTACCGAGACGCTCCAAGCACTACGCAGATCAGCTAAGTCGTGAACGCCCTAGTCCGAGTTCAAGTCGAACTAAACGCTGTGGTAGCGTTACAGTAAGCCTCATCACGTACAACAATAGAGGCAATCAGTCAGCAGAACATGAGGCAGTGAGATCCGAAGTCCATGACACATTACTACTGACACATCAGGTCATCACGAACATGTCAGAGTCCACAGCCAGGTCGGGCAGTCCAAGAATGAAACGTAACATCACCCCCTTTTCAGGTTCAAGCCCCAGCTTGACCGTGCATGACCGCAAGGGGGTTCATGCCAAGAGATTGCATGTGGCGGATCACCTCTATCTCCTTGGTGTCTTCTTCTGCTCAAGGACCGCGATGAAGCGAGGACCACTCATTCTCAATGCAGTCAACCGTGTGGGCGCGCTGAAGTTGAGTTACACACCTGTTCTTCTCGATTTCTATACGCTCCAACTTCATTTGCTCTGCCATCACACGATGTTGCTGGGCACGCCACCCAAGGGTCATACACCGATAGCAGTGTACTTCTGCTATGAGGGGGAGGTCTTTCATATGGAGGAGCGCTTGGTCGACTGAGTTGACTAGTCCTGCGTTGGAGAGCAGGAACGTGAGGTCATTGTTGGTGTAAGTGGGGGGAGTGGACTGTCCCTCGAAGTAGGGGGTGGCGTGGACAGGTTTGCTGTACTGCTGGTTGTTCCCAGCATGGAAGGCCAGGACAAAGGGGTCAGCGGTGAGGATGAGCTGAGTATACTGGGCAGGCCAAAGGCACTCTTGAGCATCTTGGATCTGAAAAGGGATGTAATGTACTCCCCTGTTGAACTGATATCCCTGGGGAGGGGGAGTCTCCAGCTGATCCTCAGCCTCCGACATATGTTCCTCTTCTTGATCGCGGCGAAGTGTGGATTGAGGTGGCGCCGGTAGTGTGAGAGCTTCCCTGGTGGGTCTGCATAGCAGGTGTCGTGAACCTAGAAACTCGTTCACGACTCAGGCGTTCAAGACCATTCCGGACTGGCCCGGTCTTACGTAATCACCTTCCTAATTGGGAAATCTGGAAGCGGAGTTCGAATTTCATACTCCGATGATCACGTGATCGATCACGTAATCAAGCCTCTGTTTATCCACCACGTGACGCACCACGTGCAGAGCACCCCCCTGAGGACTATGGAAGAGTCATTCCCATTTGTCAAGATCCACCCCACGATTTGGAGCAAATCGTACCATATCCGAGGAATTATCCCATTGGCTGATAGAGAAGACACATTGCCAACACGTCACCGACTGCGGTGCAGTCATGCCACTGTCACAGATTTATCCTATTGGACTGCAGAGCAGTCACGTCATTATCGCATCATATCAACTGCGGATTGCGTCATATCAACTGTGGATTGCGTCATATCGCACCATCAACTGCGGAAGAGTCGTACCACCCTATGCATTATTCTGATTGAACTGCGGATCTATTGTACGATCCCGTTACTTATTGCGATTGGACGCTATTATTAGAAGTACTCGGATATTCCCTGCGCAGTTTCCACAGCACCCATGGAAAGGCCCTAAGCCTGCCCTAAACACCTATGCACAGACCATGTCCCTAGGTATATAAGGCCTGTGAATTCCATGGATCAGTCCTCAGACTGTCCACTTTGTACTCCTCTCAAAGTCTGACAACTCTCCTGCCTGCCTCTCACCTCCTGTGCCCCTTCAGTTATTGGACGAAGCCCCTTTAACAAGCGCCACTACCCCTCAGCTGAGCGCTGAGTTCTGTCAACAGTGCCCCTTCAGTGAGTGGACGTAGCCCCTCTCACAAGTGCCACTATCCCTTGGCTGAGCGCCAAGTTCTGTTGGTCAAGCAAGCAGCCCTTCCCCAGTCCTATTCTCCCTACTGTTATCCGACACTTTGCCCCCGGCTCTACCAACCCCTTGTCAGACGGAACATATTTGTCGAGTGGCAGTACGTTCTTCACAGCAGGGGGGTTTCCAAGTGTGTCGTTGTGAGATGGGTGGTGTAATGCAAATATGGATGTGTCTCGAGGTGTTCGGCTGGGTCGTACGGATCCCTGCCCTCATTGGGTCCCGGTGGGGTCACTGGTTGACTGGGTATGTACCCTTGTTCATCGCCCATTGGAGTAGGCGCTCTGGTGGGGACATAGTTGCTTCCAAGGTGGCTGGGCTGATTGGTCTCGGAATAAAGAGTGGGGGACGGCGAAGGAACTTGGGATGACACGGGGGAAGTAGGACGACTTCCTCATTGGTGAAGGGAGAGGGTAGATGACAGGGGTGACGATGGCATGGACTGTGTTCGGTAAGGAGCTGCCAGACTGGTATCGACGACATAGCAGAAGTTGACTGGCGATGAGGGGCGCATGAGCAGGAGTGGTAATAGGAGAAGGAGATGGGGACGTCTCTTGGGATTTCCCTGTGCTTATATGTGTTTCTCATGTGGGGTTGGAATTTTTGAATTCCCGAATTGCGTTATCTGCGAACACGTCATCTTTGTCGACCCACTGGTTGTTGTTACGCTCCGTAGGGCACACTTCAGGAGATCGCACTCGACCGGTCTTCAAGGGTTCCTTAACGACTTCGGGTATACCCGCTCTTGTTCTGCCGCTTGAGCTAGCGCTTGCTGTCGTTCTTGCTCGTCGATGATGAGTCCGAAGCGGACAATCTGCAGGACTCAGATAGCAACGAAAAGGTAGAAGAAATGAATGACTTCGCTCGTATATGCCGAGCTGGCACGCTCAATCAATCGATCTCGGGAGAGAGGGAGAGGGGGAACACCACTGTAGCAGAGGGACGAACTCCGAGGTCTGCGTAGGGTACGGACGCCGCTGTGATGCTGGGCTAACTCCGAGGGCACGTAGGGCAAAGAGAAGAAAATGGATTGAGAGCTGAGGAGGGGACTGGGGACACTGCTAGACTAGTGGTACGGATAGTCCAAGAAGTCAAAGCTACCGTCTAAGGTCACTTCTACGGTCTACTTATACATATCCAGGGAGCTTTCAAGCTCAGCCCGGACTTCGACAATCAGTGCTGATCGTCCAATGAGAAAACATACAACACGAGGTGGAAACTGCGGAACTGCGGAGAACACATGTCCAACGCCACTGATGGTGGCTGAAACATACAGTCCATGGGCGCATCAAGCCACAGGGACGAGGCACGGGAAAGTCAACACAAATACAGTAACGGATCACAAACCAGGCACAATCGATGACACACGTTCCAATCCAGGCACAAGCTCATCTGGATTCTTCTGGTGCGGTCTAGGCCAGGTCACGTGCCAGGGTCACGTGACGGGCAGTGACGTCATCCAGCGCTAATCTTCTGGACGTTGAGGTGGGTCTTGTGGGAACATGTACTGGGTGGCCAGTATGGCTGCGCGTAAGTGCAGGGTGCGACTTTGATGGAACTTCCAGAGGCGTTCTCTGGCCTCGGCTTCTTCGGCTGCTTGTGCTTCTGCATCCAAAGGGTCTTTTGCGGGACTCCAGGCGACGAATTGCATTGGAGACGAGTCTTCTGGTTCACGAGGTGGCGTAGTGGCGCGTTCCGGAGGGTCAAACGTAACAGTTGTCCAAGTCCGGGTATCCCTTCCATTTGACCAAATACTGCAATTTGCGACTTCTGCCGAAATGCCGAGAGTCTAGAATCTTCTTGACTTCGTATTCTTCTTCACCACCAACTAGATCCAGTGGTGGGCATTGATAATTGGGTCCGTGCGTGGGTGTTTCACAATAGGGCGTAAGGAGATCCACATGGAACACTGGATGAATCTGCCATTGCGTGGGAAGTTCTAATCGATAGTTGACTGCAGACATCACCTGGATGACTTTAAAGGGGCTGTGTCTTTGGGCAGCGAGTTTTGCGGTTGGCTGATGAGTGCGTAAGTGGCGTCCTTCTAGCCATACTTGATCTCCAATTTGAAACTTGGGCGTATCTTTAGCCTTGATCCACCCCTGCTGTGCTTTGATCATCAGTGACTGCGCGCGCTGTCAGATTTCCTTGAACTGTTTGACCCTGAGTGCCACTTGTGGGATAGGGGATGGTCGATCTGTCCAGTCGGCCCAGGGATTGTATCCCATAAGGAGCTGGAAAGGGGATTCCTTAGTGGTTTCACTAGGCCAATTATTATGTGTGAACTCAGCCATGGGGAGGTAGTGAATCCAGTCGTCTTGTCGTTCGTTAACCCAGAATCGTAAGTATTGCTCTAGCCATTGATTAGTGCATTTGGATTGCCCATCAGTACGAGGGTGGTAGGCTGTGGAGATGTTTTGTTCGATGCCAAGGATCTTGCATAATTTGTGCGTGAACTTTGATGCGAATCACGGGTCCCTGTTGCTGATTATCTTGCCAGGTAATCTGAATCAGGGAAAGACATGTTTTACGTACAGGGCAGCGGTTCCTTCAGCTGATATCTCCTCTTGACAGGGGATAAATAGGGACATCTTTGTACAATCGTGGTCTGTTATTGTGAGGATTGTATCACAGTCCTGTGCCACAGGAAGTTTAGTGATGAAATCGAGGGCGATGGTTTCGAACAGCATAGCTTCTGGTTTGGGGAATATTGGGCGCAGTGGCGCTTTGATGGCCCTGGTGTTGACCTTGATTCTTTGACAGTTGGCACACCCCTTGACATAATCCATGACTTCTTGGTGTAGCCCAGGCCACCAGTAGTATCATTCCATGAGTTTGATAGTGCAGCTGATTCCGGGGTGTCCGTATACAGGAGGGTCATGATGCGTTTTGATGATCTCGCATTTCTTGTGGAGTCCTCCTGTGACTGCACGTCTTCCATCCTTGTACCATGTACCTTCGATCAGTTTGAGACCATGTGGGTCTACCCATGGGCATATCTTGTTGGCGTCTTGTGCGTATATCGGATTGACCTTTTCCATTTCTTGTACTGATATCGTGGCATTGATTTGGAGCGGATCATCAGTGGTGTCCAATAGTGTGGCTCAGACGAATACTTCATCCGGTAATACCGTGACATGTTCATTGTCACCTTCTCCTTGATTGTAGTTGGGGCATCTAGATAATGTGTTGGCTCTTCCATTTGTCGTACCCTTGATATGGTGAATCTCAATATCATATTCAGAGAGTTCAAGTACTTCCCGGGCTACTTGGCAGCTTATCTTTTGTGGTGAGCACCAATATTGTAAGTTCATGTGATCCAAAAAGACTTTGATCTTATGGGGTGATCCGGCCAGGTAGTGGCACCAGTTTCTGAGTGCCTTGACAATTGCTAGGAGTTCTAGATCATAGATGTCGTAATTCCGTTCCACAGCACTGAGGGTGTTCAAGTAGTATGCAATGGGGTGTCTTTTGCCATCCTCTTTGCGTTGGAGTAGTACTGCTCCTACTGCAAATCCCGATGCGTCTACCTCCAGCTCAAATTGATCTTTCAGGTTGGCATGTGTGAGTACTGGTTCTTCCATGACAAGTTTCTTGATCTTGTCAAACGCTTCCTGTTCCGCTGTTGTCCATGTCCACTTGATGTCTTTGCACGTTAGTTTGTTGAGTGGTCGGGCGTAGGTGGCAAAATTTTGAATGAAGGCGTGGTAAAAGTTACAGAAACCTAGGAACGATTGTACTTGTTTGACGTTCTTTGGGGTGGGCCAGTCTTTGATACTGGAAATTTTGACAGGGTCCATGCGAGTCACCCCCTTTTCAATGATTACCCCCAGGTAATCAATACTGGGAGCATGGAAGATGCACTTTTCTGGTTTGAGGAAAAGGTCGTTCTGTTCCAGTAAGTCCAATACGTCATGTACCGCATTGATATGTGCTTGTTCGTTAGATCGTGTAGCGATACCAATGTCGTCCATGTATACCCTGATAACCATTCCCTTTGTCTCGTGATAAGCGATGAGATCTTTACAGATCTCATTCATCATAGTTTGGAAGGTGGCTGGGGAGTTTGTCAATCCGAAAAAACATCACCGTGGGTTTGAAGAGTCCGTAACACGTTTTGAACACAGCTTTCTCTTGATCCCCTTCCTTGATGCGTACGTTGTTATATCCCCATCAAATGTTGAGCTTGGTGAATATAAAAGCTCCGCTGAGGTCTGAGATGAGTTCAGGTATGAGAGGGAGTGGATATTGGTTGCGTATAGTCCATTTGTTGATATTCCTGTAGTCCTGTACTGGGCGTAGTTTTCCATCCTTCTTTTTAATGAAGAAGAAGGATGATGCATATGGGGATTTAGATGGTCTGATATATCCCTTCGCCAGTTGTTCATCGATGAATTCCTTAAGAGCTTTGTCCTCCGCTTGACTCATGGGGTAGACTTTGCAATCAATGGTGTCAGGGGCATCTGGTTTGAATTCGATAGCATGATCCCATGGTTTGGAGAGGGGGAAGCGATGGGACTCTTCCTCACTGAAGATCTTGACGTGTTGCTTATATTCTTCAGGAACAGCTTTCTTTTCTGTGTACTGTTGCGCTTCAATGGCCAATTCTGTCAATGTGGTGGCTTGGAGTTTCATTGCCTCCAGGTCACATTCTTGCCATAGCTTCTCTTCCACTTTGCGTTTGTCGGGCATTCCTAACACCTTCTGGAGTACTAGGTGAGCAATGACGGGATCTATTCATGGTTTGGTAGGATTGATGGTACAGAGCACAATGGGGTACTCAGCTTCATTTAACGTGGTGGATGCCCATTGGATAGTTGGTTGGAAGGTAGCCAGCCAGGGGTATCCTAGAATAATGTCTTCTCCTCCTACATCCATAACGAGGAATCTCATATCCTTTTTGATTCCTTTGGTTTCAACTTCGAGATCCACACAGTGGGTTATCTTGCCCCCCTTGTTGTGCGTGCCATCGATATTCCAGATCTTTCGGTGACAGTCTAGTTCTTTGAGGCCTAGCCTCATTCTTCTTGCGAAATCTGGATGAATGAAGTTGTTAGTGGCTCTGGAGTCCACTAAAGCTCGTTTGTTGGCCATGGTGTAACTTGCACATAATGAAACTGGAACATGCATAGATTGATAGCGTGTTATGAACACAGAGTTACAACGTAATGCCCTCACCCAGGCCGTCGGGTTCAGGCGCTTTGAAAATCCTCCTGACTCATTAAGTCCCTCATCACCAGTGCCTTTGCTTCTTCGTCAAGTGATTGGACTCCGTTTATCCAACTGGTAGCCCGGTCTTGCGGCGTATCAGTGGTGGCGTGGGCGCCTTGGCTGCTGCTGTTATCATCGTCAAATTGAATGAGTGGCTCTTCAGCGGCGCTCTGGACTTCTTCTATAAAGGTGCTGCATCCCTGGCGTGGTTGCCAGTTCTGATTGTTACGTGGGCGGTGCAGCTGGAGGCAATTACATGAGAAGTGGCCTGGTTTGTTACAATTGTAACAGATGATGTCCTTAGCGTTTATGACTCCTCGACCCTGTGGGCGTCCTCCTCCTCCTTGAGGGGTGTATGGTTGACATGTGTAGTTGATTTCTTCAGATCCTGCGAGTCTGGTGCGAACTCTTCCTGGGGTAGTGTCCATGGCATCTGGATGATTACGGAACGATTGCCATCCTTGATGGGGTTGTTGCGGGCAATTGGGTGCATTAAAAGTCCTCAAGGATGTATTTCCTTGTTTGCCGGGTCCTCCAGTGTAACGGTTGGCCCTCCGACGTCATACCCACGCCCCGTAACGCTACCTCATAACCCATCGCCACCTGTACAATTTGTTGCATGGAAGCCCGCAAGCCCTCAACATGTACTAGATGCCGATGCCTGAGTGGCTGAAGAAGCTGAAACCCGAGAACGCCTCTTTGAGTACCACCAAGACCGCGCTCTGCACCTGTGCGCAGCCATATTGGCCACCCAGTATATGTTCCCACAAGATCTGCCTCAAGGTCCAGAAGATTAGCACCGGACAACGTCATTGCCCATCATGTGACCCTGGCACATGACCTGGCCTAGACTGCACCAGAAGAGTCCAGATGAGCTTGTGCCTGGATTAGAATGTGTGTTATCAATTGTGCCTGGTTTGTGATCCATTACTGTATTTGTCTTGACTTTCCCATGCCTTGTCCCTGTGGCTTGATGCGCCCATGGACTGTATGTTTCAGCCACCATCAGTGGCGTTGGACATGTGTTTCCACAGTTTCTGCAGTTTCCTAGGACCGTTGTATTAGGGTTTCAGCTGAGTTCCAATAGCTCCCCTCACAAGTATAAGTAGCATGTAGAAGCGACCTTAGACGGTAGCTTTGACTTCTTGTATCTTCCATACAACCTAGCCCAAGTAGTCCCCAGTCCCCTTTGCTCTTAATCCCCATCTCTTCTTCTCTTTGCCCTACGTGCCCTTGGAGTTAGTCCAGCATTACAGCGGCATCCGTACCCTTGCAGCCCTCGGAGTTGGTCCAGCTGTATACGTGGTGTCCCCTTTCCCTCTCATCACGTGATTGATTGAGCGTCAGCCAGCTCAGCTTATAAGGAGCGAGTCATTCTTTTCTTCTACCTTTTCGTTGCTATCCGAATTCTCCAGATCGTCCATTTTGGACTTCTTATCGACGAGTACAAATGACAGCCCGCGCTAGCTCAAGTGACAGAACAAGAGCAGGTCAGCAAGGCCGTTAGGAATCCCTAAAGACTGGTTGAGTGCGATCTCCCAAAGGTACGCCCTATGGAGCGTAACATCCGGGAGGCTTATGTCCTCCAAGTCGAGTTTGGAGATGCATCCACTTACGTTGTTGCTCGAGTACAGCTGTCTTCCATTGACTATAGGTGTTGGGGCTATGGAAGTTGTAGGTGTTCTTGTATAGCTCTATGGGAAGGCCGCTGGTGAATTTATCAAGTACTAGGGAGTCATCAAAACGATACCCAGCTTTGCGGACGGCCTTTTCGAACTTAGCCACATAAGTATCGATGTCTTGTCCCTCCATGCGGAACCCTTTTTGGAGTTCTTGTTGGGTGCGCTCTTTTTCCAAGGTGTCAGTGAAGGTTTGTCTGAATCTGAGTTCTACAGCTTGCCAGATCCAGTCATCGTAGGGACCATGTTTGGCCTTGTATCCTTTGACCCATTTGGTGGTCAACAAGACCCATTTGTTGATGTGTTCCCCCTGTATGTAAGTGAGGAATATGAGTGCTTTGCGGTAAGGGAGTGTGAAGGCTGGATTGTCAAAGTTGGTTTTGACAAATAATTCCCACTGGGTTAGGAATTGCTGGACTTTGGTACGATCTCCAGTGAACACGATGGGTTCTCTACCCATGAATTTCTCGGGGCAACTTCCGAGGGGTCCTCTGTCATGACCTCCTCCTCCGTCTGTGGAAGGATCATTGCCGGGAGGTCCACCGCGTTTGATGCGGGCAGGTTCTTCGAATGTAAGGGGTTGCTCAGTGGCGGTAGTGGTCATGTCGGTGGGAATTAACTTAGCTAGTAGTTCCAATTGTTGTTCTTCTTCTTCTGTCTGGGCGGTGAGGATGCGAATGTCCTCTGGGTTGCTTGCTAAGGAGGGAGAGGGTGCTGGTGTTTTAGGTGTAGGGGATCGGACAGGTTCTTCTGTTTCTCTGTCAATAGGTCCCCACTGATCCCTGGTGGTAATGCTGGTTTGAAGGATGTCGAGACCTAGACTGGCCATTGCGGGTCGTACTACTTGAAGCTTTCCATGGAGTTCGTCCCACTTGATCTCTGTCCAACAGAGATTTTCGAAGTTGAATTCTACGGGGATTAAACTGGTAGTGTTGTTGCGATGGTTGTAGGGGACTACATAACCTGGATCTCCCTTCTCTGTTTGCCAAAAGGCTGCTCCTAGGAATTTCTTTGGAATGTTGCGTTCTCCTCTTCTGTCAATATGGTATGGTCGAAATGGTACCCAAAGGTCTCTGGTTGTAATCGTTGCGGAAGCCATGGTGAAGGATCTTGGTCTTAATGTAATGTCTACCACAGACGTTTGCCTGACTTAGGCACTTGCGTATTGTGGGTTCCCGCGCGGGTAGTATTGGTGGTTTGTGGAGTCTTCGGGAAAGACGGCTGGGTGCCTGCAGTAGGTGCCAGTAGAGTCACAATAGGTGTACAAGGGAAAACCTGCCGGGACTGAAGGAGGTGGTACTCTAACGCTACAGATGAATCTCCAACGAGGGTTATCAAGGATGTAGTAGCACTTGAAGGGGCAAGCTGTTCGCGAGTTGAGATATTTGAAGATGAGATGACATGTGGTATTGGGAGGGTAAGTCATGGTCGGGCTGTCCACCATCCATGAGGAGTTGGACTGGGGAGAAGAGTCATGGGGATCCCCTTGGTCTTAGGGATATGCCGGAGCTAGTTCACAAAGGGACACTCGGCCCTTGTATAGAAGACAATAGGAAGGAAGTGGTATTCAAAGAAGACCAAGATGGGGATCCTTGCCTGTACTACTGCGAGCTTAAATACATCTAAGGGAGCCAGTTCTAGCTCTGCTCGAACCTGTAAGTAACCAATCGCGTAAGTAGCGTAAACCCTAGTACTCCGATCCTAGGGATCAGTCATCGGTATCGTAATATTGTACAGGTATAACAATAGCAAGCATCAGTCAGCATGGTAAGCCTCATCACGTACAACAATAGAGGCAATCAGTCAGCAGAACACGAGGCGGTGAGATCCAAAGTCCATGACACATTACTACTGACATGTCAGGTCATCACAAACATGTCAGAGTCCACAGCTGGGTCAGGCAGTCCGAGAATGAAATGTAACATACGCCCTTACGCCCCCTTCCTTGTATATCAAAGTTCATGGCACTCCGGCTTCAGCTGACTCACATATGACCCCGCACAATCACCACCTTTCTCACTATAGCTATGCCTTTGTTCCACTTTTACTCAGAACCTGGGTATTGCACCATGTGTTTGTTGTGGACAAACACCCTGTACTAGTATATAAGTCACATGCTACCTAGCTTGTACAGTAGACTTGACTTCTTGTGTAATACCACATTGTTGTCATCTCATGAATGACTTTATGCTTGCCCTTCTTGCTTGAGCATGACTTTGGTTCGCCGTTGTGCTTGAACCCCAGACTTTCTGCTATTGCCTGCATGTCCAAGGAGACCGTGTGGCACTTGTGCATCACCTGACTCAGTCTTAACCAACTGCTTCAAACCCTGTTACCTCAGCCTGAGTGACTTAGTGAAGTGCATGCCACGCATAATGTTCCTGTGGTAACATTACATTAAGTCAAGTCTCTTGCAACCCTGGCGACTAGTAGGAGTTGCACAAAATTCCAACAGCAGTACATCAAGCAGTATCAGACTGACGAGCTCTCCATCTGTGAAAAAAGAACAGTCATTTGGGACGAATGCAACAATATTGAGGGATACTTCATCTTTGACCCCAAATATCAGGAGTACTGACAAGTTCATTACCTTGATGACATTAAACTTTGGTCATTCATCAACTACAACCCAAATCAAGGAAGTTGGTACACTTACAAACCTGTTCCCTCACACTATGGCACAGGACCCTTTGGGTCAACAAGTTCCATTGGCATCGCTATCGACCCAGACGAATCCACCACCCTCACCCCACTACAGCCAGAGATGGCCACCAACACTCAAGTTGCCACCAGCCTTACTACCATAGGACCCTCCAGCTCAAGCAGTGGAGGACCACATGTTACAGGAGGTCGATTGTCTGCTATGGCAGGTGGAGCAACTCATGGTGCTAGTGCCCCAGCACCATCAGGCATTAGTGGTGGCCCAGCTCCTGGACCTGGTGGAGGCATACATGGTAGCAGTGGTGCCCCTGGTGGTGGTGGAGGTGGTCCAGGTGGCAGAGCCCCTGGAGGAGGTGCATTCCCCTTGGTCCCACCAGGTGCAGCACTGGCACCAGGAGGGGGCAAACTTGGGGGCAACCCCCCACTGATCTTTGATGGGAACTGGGAGGAGAGCCAAAACTTTCTTTGAGCCTTCTGGATCTATCGAGGAATGAACCCAACCATTGACCAGCTCTGAGTCCCCTACTCCTGAGCAATGACCCTCCTATCTTACATGAGAGGACAGCTAGTGGACAATTGGGTAGATGAGCAAACTATGTAGTTGGATGATCGGATAGCTGGAGGAGTACTGCACAACAAAGAGAACCTATGGAACACAGTCCTTGACTGGTTCAAGAATGCCTACACTGACACCACCAAATGAACCAGAGCGCACCAAGACATCAAAAAGTTAAAGATGGCTGGTGAAGATATTGACATGTACATCACAAAATTCCAAAACCTCACTGTCATGGACACGTTCATTTTCGCCTTTTGTGGATCACATGACCTGCCATCACATTCTCTAGTTAGTCACATGAAATATCATGCACTTTTGATCACATGACCTTGGGAAAGTATGCCCATACATGGGGCATCCATCTATGGTCACATCCGATATATGGACAGACCCTCTGATTGGTAGATAAGGAAAGACTCATCTAGAACGGTCTGGATTATGCTTAGTAGGCATGTATTACACGCTGTATTAGGTTTTACTCAGCGACACGTCATAAGTAGTCAGCCTTAATGACAGTGCATCAGTCAGCACTAAAGATAAGGCTATTAATAGACACAACACGTCAGCTCTTTAGTCATAGTTGATTACTTTACACTTAGTAACGGTGTTTAAGCTCCGACTTAATCGCAGCCACAGTAGATACTTAAGCTTGCCTGTAGTGTCCTGAGTGGAACCAACTTGTCCTCTTGGTTCTCCACTCAGGTGCGCATTCCTCTGTACTTCCTTACCTTTGCCTATCCAACTTGTCCTCTTGGTTCTCCACTCAGCCTGCCACCATGTGACTCAGCATACTCAGGTCTTGAGTAAAGATCTTTAAGTGTGCACACGCTCCACATCAACTGTAGGTCTAGCGCGTGATTTATCTCCACACCAAGCTTGAGTCTCACCCATAACAGTTCACCTCCTTTCACTTGGCTTGGCGTAGTGCGATTGTAATACCGCTACATTAGGACAAGTTGCTTCCACACTCTTGAGCTCGTCTTCACTCACCAGTTGTGTTGTTCCCTTTTAGGTGGTAGACATCCACCTGTCCTTTGTACATCCACCTGTCCTTTGTACATTCCACCTCACTCTTTGCCTGGGGAAGTCCATAAGCAGAATCTGTGCATTTGTGGTGCAGTTGTAGTATCTGTAAAGTCGGTATACACTGTGCTTGCCTTTATTGGGTCTATCTGGTCACAGTAGACTGCTCTGGGCACCACTTGCAGAACTGGTCACCACACCAGATAAGCTGCAAGTTGACATTGAGCCGGCCAGGCCTTGCCTGCGACAGCTGTACACGTACCAACCAGAAAAGTTTGAGAGCACTTCAGCGTGAGAGACAGCCAACAGGTTGAGAAGACTGAGGCAGACAGTCTTGTGGTTCCATACATATCCTTACCCCATTCCTGAGTGTTCAGTTATCGCCGCAGCCTCACGCAGTGTGAAACATCACTGTGTATTGGTCTTGCTTGATCCGACTCTCCATTTACCTTCAGCTTAGCGTTCTGCAGCTGTCATATCCCGACGTCTCTAAACCACCTTTTCATTCCTCACTTCTTTGCAAATACCCGTGCCTGGCTCCAACGTCTCTTTAGGAGGAGACAAGCTCTTACACCACCTACATTGTCCCCAGAAGCCTCTGCTACTGCATTGCTTCGAGTACTTGAAGAGCCTTGTTCAAGGCCACCTTCACCAACCCCTTCTTCTACACTCTCCTCCTCCCCGACACTTGGGCACCTCTCTGTGGCTTCATCCACAACACTAGTCAACAAAGATATCTGGTACAATGGGTTCCAAGTAAATGAACCCCCCCATACCACTGCCAAAACCATCATTCAAGCTCTCTACTTCTTCCCTGGTGTACATCAAGTACTCGAAGAAGAGTATCCCGGAACCGACTTCACCATCAAAGACCTCATCCTCTTTGCCAAAGAGATCGTCCCCGTACTCTCTCACCCCCCATCCCCGATCAAAGTAGACTGTGGCTCCCAAAGGGAAACAGAAAGCTCGTCTAGTGCAAGCTCAGTATCCTCGTGGAGTTCACTCTAAGTTTGCGATCCCTCCTCTCTCCCAACAGGAGAAGAAGTTCACTTCACAAGTTCAAGATTGGGACAACTTAGATCCTGACGAGCAATTAGTGCTCCTACAGGACTTTAGAGAAGCTCAGGACAAAGCAGACAAGCAAGAATGAGAAAAGGAGTTAGAAAAAATGTTGGCATCTTCATCTTCATCATCACACACTGCTCAGCCAGACCCTGCACCGGACCCCACACCTTTCATACCACCTCCCCCACCCACCATCCAAGATTGTATCAATTTGATCAATCAACTCTGTTATGTTTCTGCTTGTGGACTACCCGGTCCAGTTTCGAACTCTGACGTATCTGTGATGACTTGGTGTGTCAGCAGTAATATGTCATGGACTTCGGATCCTACTGCCTTGTGTCTCGGCTGACTGATGATTCCTATTGTTGTACATGATGTGTCTTATGTGTTCACTCCCGAGTTCTATTGTTGTACGATATTGGTATCACGTAGTGGATGACTGATTCCTAGGATCCCTGTCCTAGGATTTACGTTACTTACACTATTGGCTACGTACAAGTTTGAGCGGAGCTAGAACTGGCTCCCTTACATGTATTTAAGCTCATAGTATTGCGGACCAGGATCCCCATCTTGGTCTTCTTCGAAATACCACAGCCTAACTCGTCTCTTGTGCTAGGGGTCCTACAAGACTCCTAAGTGAACTAGCTCTGGCATATCCCTTTGAGACCAAGAGGGATCCCCGTAACTGTGCTCCCCAGTTCCCTCGTGAATGGTGGACGTCCCGACCGTGACTTATCTGCCTGATACCACGTGTCATCTTGTCTTTGAATATCTCAACTCCTGTGTTGCTCGCCCGTACAAGTGCTATTACATCATCAACAACCCCAGGTGGAGGTACATTCATAAAGTCCCTGAGCCTCCCCCAAACATACCCCTCGACCTCCCTCTTTACACTTATCGTGATCACCTTGGGGCCTACCAGTGGCATCCCGCAATCTTCCCCGACAGTCCTGACAACCATCGATTCCGTCCAGAAGGGAACCCACGTTACACCGACGCCTAAGTCAGGCCAACGTCTGTGGTAGACGTTACATTAAGACCAAGATCCTTCAACGTGGCTTCCACAGCAGTAACAACCAGAGATCTTTGGATCCCTTTTCGACCGTATCACATTGACAGACAGGGAGAGCGCAACGTCCCCAAACAATACCTCAAAGGAGCATTTTGGCAGACTGAACAAGGAGACCCAGGCTACATCATCTCTTACACCTATAAAGACGGTTCTACAGGACTCATCCCAGTAGAATTCAACTTCGAACACATCTGTTGGACCGAACTTAAGTGGGACACACTCCACTACAAACTACAAGTCGTCCGACCCACAGGCTCAAGCCTCCACCTTGACATACTCCAAAGCGAGGCAACCACAAGAGATCAGTGGGGCCCCATTGACAGAGAAGACAAAGAACCCATCCGATCCCCTACACCTAAGACGCCAGCACCTTCCCCATCCCTTGCCAGTAACCCAGAGGAAATCCAAATCCTCGAAGCCCAAGCTGAACAAGAAGAAACCCAGTTAGGACTATTAGCTGAGTCCATCCCTACAGATATGATGACCACTATCACTGAACAACCCACTACCTTCCAGGAACCAACGCGCATTAGCTGCGGGGAAGGCCCACCCGGTGGGGGCGATGGAGGAGGAGGAGGCGATGGAGGAGGAGAACCAGGAGGACCTCTCTTCACCGGACCAAATGTTTCAAGCGGAACCAAACCCGAGAAGTTTATGGGTAAAGAACCCCTCGTATTCACAGGGGACCACACCAAAGTCCAGCAGTTCCTCACCCAATGGTGTAACATTACCACAGGAACGTTATGTGTGATGTGCACGTCACTAAGTCACTCAGGCCGAGGTAACGGGATGCGGGATGGTTGGTTAAGACCAAGTTCGATGATGAATAAGCACCACATGGCCTCCTCGGGCACATAGGTGATAGTTGGGAAGTTCGGGGGTTCAAGCGCAAAGGCAAACCAAAGTCGTGCTCAAGCGAAACAGTGAGCATAAAGTCGTTTGTGGATTGACAGCGATGTGGTATTACACAAGAAGTCAAGTCTACTGTACAAGCTAGGTAGCGTGTGACTTATATACTAGTACAGGATGTTTGTACACAACAAACATATGGCGCGATATATGGGTTCTGAGTAAAAGCGGAACAAAGGTGCAACTATAGTAGGAAACATGGTGATTGCGCGGGGTCATGTGCGAGTCAGCTGAGCCCGGAGCGCCGTGAACTTTGATATACAGGGAAGGGGGCGTAAAGGCGTATCGTGCGGCGAAGAGATTATCAGAAACGGTTGGGCGCATAAGGAGTTATGAACGTATCAAGGTGGGGTATGGGAATGAGAAGTGAGGAACGGAAGCGTCCAAGAGAAAAGAAGGGAAAATCATAACATTACCCCCCTGTTAGATCTGAAGTCGCTGCCAACGTAGTCGTATACGTCAGCGCTGGGGTCATTAGTCTCATCATCCCGGTCGTCCACTGGGCAAACGTGTCGGTGAAGGAACAAATACCTGCCGCGCTCTCCACACTGCCTACATGCTTTGTACTGCGGGCACTCAATCTCGTCGTGCCACGCGTCGAACCTCAGGCACTTCCCACACCAGCGAGGACGCTCAGAGGGCTCCTCGAACGCTGGGGTAATGGGCATGAGGCAATGGATAAGACAATTCTCGGAAGCATGAGCCTGACTTGCGCACCACACACAGACACCAGTCGGCGGCCTGTTGGGGCACTCACTCATCTTGTGCCCGCGCTTCTTGCATAAGTAACACTTGCGCCGTTTCTGTGTCCGACTGGGCCCATCTATGAGGCGTGGCATCTCAACAGGCCCTCCGGGTCGTGGTATGAGCGGGAGCTCAGGGAAATAGTGGCAGGGATGTACAGGGCGTGTGGTGAGCTCGATGAACTTATTGGTGATGAGGGGGATGGCACCTGCGTACTGCATGCGCTTCGTGATGCCCTGCAACTTGGCATCTAGGTGGAACTGGTCGCGAGTGGCCTCCTGCTCCAGCTGTCAGAGATCCACCCTCCGCGCATCTAGAGCGATCTTGTCTCTAAGGCACTGCCGCAATCTCGCAACCTCTGCAGATAGGTGGGGGTTTTTGAGCTCGCTCAATACCTCGTTGATAGTAATTGCGCGTGGATCCTGTGGACTAAAGACAGCTAACTGGTGGGGCGAAATAGTGGGATGCATGGTGGTAGGGTGTGGTGTCGACAGGTAGACTTCCTGGCGGTAACACAGTTTCCCCCTTCCCTGGGTTCCGATAATCTCCCAATAGTCTCGGCGATAGTAAATGTACTTCACTTGGACTTTCGTGACATTGTCCTCCAGCGGGATCATCAGGGGGAAGAAAAACGGGGTGTCGGGAGCATTAAGGAAGAATGGGAGTCCGGGGTCATCCGACTCCTCATCATCCCCCTCATCAACTGGTTCTTCCTCGTCATCTAATGATGCGAGACGAGGATCCGGTTGTAACTGATGAGGGGGTGCCGCTGGAGTCAGCGAGTAAGGATGGGGAAGCTCAGATGCTAGGCATGACAGGGGGACGATGGGCATGAGGCCCAGGGGTGCTTCCAAAAGGGGGGCTACTGTGGGCTCAAGTGGTGGCAGGGATGATGGAGGGGGAGTCGGGCTAGTAGGGGAGACATTGAGTGCCATGGCGAGGACAGGAGTCGGGGGTCGTGAAGGGATGACTGAGTGGGGCGTTTGAGATACGAAGGGAGTGGGGATTCCCTCCGACTGTGAGGGAACTGTGAGCCTTTCGAGGATGAGGGCGGATGGAGGGCGGGGTCGATCAGTTGCTGGGACAGTGTCATGGGGAATGGGAGTTGTCATGATAGGCAGGGATATGGAGACCGTTCTTTGTTTCCCTGTCTTCTTATAGCTTTCTCCCCGCTCCATCAGCTGTTGGATGTTGGCGATAGAAGTTGGCGATTGCATCCGGCGCATGTTCAACATGGTCAGCTGGCTCCCACGAGCTGTCGCTCATGGGAAATCCTTAAAGAGTTAGACTGTCATCGAAAGATCTGGAATATCGACGGTATGCACAACAAGGGAGGCAAGATAACCCACTGCGTAGATCTCGAAGTCGAAACCAAAGGAATCAAGAAGGACATGAGATTCCTTGTCACCGATGTAGGAGGAGAAGACATCATCCTTGGATACCCCTGGTTGGCTATGTTCCAACCTGATATCCAATGGGCCTCCGCAACGTTAAATTAAGCTGAGTACCCCATCGTACTTCGCACAATCAACCCCACCAAACTGCATATAGATCCCGTCATCGCACGACTGATACTCCAAAAAGTATTAGGAATGCCCAACAAGCAATGCGAAGAGGAAGAATTACAACAGGAATGCGACCTCGAAACCACCCGACTACGAGCCACCACATCGACAGAACTCACCATCGAAGCCCAGCAATACACGGAGAAGAGAGCAGTCCCGAAAGAGTACAAGCGACATGTCAAAATCTTCAGCAAAGAAGAGTCGCATCATTTCCCACTCTCCAAACCATGGGATCACGCCATCAAATTCAAACCCGATGCACCCGACGCACCCGACGCAATCAACTGCAAGATTTATCCAATGAGCCCCGCAGAAGACAAGGCCCTCAAAGAATTCCTGGATGAACAACTGGCAAAAGGATACATCAGACCCTCTAAATCTCCGTATGCATCATCCTTTTTCTTCATCAAAAAAAAGGAAGGAAAGCTACGCCCAGTGCAGGACTACCGGAATATCAATAAATGGACCATATGCAATCAGTACCCACTCCCTCTTATACCAGAACTTATCGCCGACCTCAGTGGAGCCTTTATATTCACCAAGCTCGACATCCGTTGGGGGTATAACAATGTACGCATCAAAGAAGGGGACCAGGAGAAAGTGGCATTCAAAACACATTACGGACTGTTCAAACCCACGGTAATGTTCTTTGGATTAACAAACTCCCTGGCCACTTTCCAAACCATGATGAATGAAATCTGTAAAGATCTCATCGCTCACCACAAGACAAAGGGAACGAGCATCAGGGTATACATGGACGACATCAGTATCGCTACACAGTCTACCAAACAAGCACACATTGACGTGGTACACGATGTATTGGACTTACTGGAACAAAACGACCTCTTCCTCAAACCAGAGAAATGCATCTTCCATGCTCCGAGCATTGATTACCTGGGGGTAATCATTGAAAAGGGGGTGACTTGCATGGACCCTGTCAAAATTTCCGGCATCAAAGACTGGCCCACCCCAAAGAATGTCAAACAGGTGCGATCCTTCCTAGGGTTTTGTAACTTTTACCAGGCTTTCATTCGAAATTTTGCCACCTACGCATGACCACTCAACAAACTAACACGTAAGGACACTGAATGGACATGGACAACAACAGAACAAGAAGCGTTTGACAGGATCAAGAAACTCATGACAGAAGAACCAGTACTCGCACATGCCAACCTAGAGGAACAATTCGAACTGGAAGTAGACGCATCAGGCTTTGCAGTAGGGGCGGTACTACTCCAACGCAAAGAAGACGGCAAGAGACACCCCATTGCATATTACTCAAACACACTCAGCCCAGCAGAATGGAACTACAATATATACGATTTGGAACTTCTGGCAATTGTCAAAGCACTTCGAAATTGGTGCCACTACTTAGCAGGATCACCCCATAAGATCAAAGTCTTCTCGGATCATATGAACTTACAATACTGGCGCTCCCCACAAAAGATAAGCCACTGAGTAGCTCGGGAAGTACTCGAACTTTCTGAATACAACATCGAGATTCACCACATTAAAGGAACGGCAAATGGAAGAGCCGATGCCTTATCTAGATGCCCAGATTACGACCAAGGAGAAGGCGATAATGAACAGGTCACGGTATTACCCGACGAAGTCTTCGTCAGAGCTGCGCTATTGGATACCACTGACGACCCACTTAGGATCAATGCCACCATATCAGTACAAGAAATGGAAAAGGTCAATCCAATATACGCTCAAGACGCCAAGAAGATATGCCCATGGGTGGACCCACATGGTCTCAAATTGATTGAAGGCACATGGTACAAGGATGGAAGACGCGCAGCCACAGGAGGACTCCATGAAAAGCGCGAAATCATCAAAACACACCACGATCCCCCTGTATATGGACACCCCGGGATCAGCCACACCATCAAGCTCGTGGAACGGTATTACTGGTGGCCTGGATTACACCAAGAAGTCATGGATTACGTTAAGGGATGCGCCGACTGTCAACGAATCAAAGTCAATACCAGGGCCATCAAAGCGCCACTGCACCCAATATTCCCCAAACCGGAAGCTATGCCATTTGAAACTATTGCACTTGATTTCATCACTAAACTTCCCATGGCACAGGGCTGCGATACGATCCTCACGATAATGGACCATGATTGTACAAAGATGTCCTTATTTGTCCCCTGTCAGGAAGAAATATCAGCAGAAGAAACTGCAGCCCTGTACATGAAACATGTCTTCCCACGATTTGGATTACCTGGCAAGATAATCAGTGACAGAGATCTGCGCTTCACGTCAAAGTTCACACGAGAACTGTGTAAAATCCTCAGCATTGAACAAAACATCTCCATGGCATACCACCCACGTACAGATGGACAATCAGAACGCACCAATCAGTGGTTAGAACAATACTTGCGATTCTGGGTCAACGAGTGACAAGACAATTGGATCCATTACCTCCCCATGGCTGAGTTCACGCACAATAACTGGCCTAGCGAAACCACTAAGGAATCTCCTTTCCAGCTCCTTATGGGGTATAACCCCCACGCCGACTGGACGGATCGACCATCCCCTATTCCACAAGTAGCGCTCAGGGTCAAACAATTCAAGGAACTTCGACAGCACGCACAGTCACTGATGATCAAAGCGCAGCAGGGATGGATCAAGGCCAAAGATACGCCCAAGTTCCAAATTGGGGATCAGGTGTGGCTAGAAGGACGCCACTTATGCACTCATCAACCAACTGCAAAACTCGCAGCACAAAGACATGGCCCCTTTAAAGTAGCTCAGGTGATGTCCGCAGTCAACTATTGCCTAGAACTTCCCACGCAGTGGCAGATCCATCCAGTATTCCATGTGGACCTCCTTACGCCCTATCGTGAGACACCCAGGCACGGACCCAACTATCAGTGCCCACCACCAGATCTAGTTGGTGGTGAAGAGGAATATGAGGTTGAGAAGATTCTGGACTCTCGGCAATTCGGCAGAAGTCGCAAACTGCAATATTTGGTCAAATGGAAGGGCTACCCAGACTCGGACAATCAATAGGTTGATAAGGATGATGTATTCGCAGACGATGAAATTCGGAAATTCAAAAATTCCAACCCCACCCGCAAAGTGCATATAAACGCAGGGAAATCCCAAGAGATGTCCCCATTCCCCCTTACCACTCTCCCCACTCATGTGATCATCCTCCCCAGTCAACTTCCAATATGTCGTCAACACCGAACTCTCGGCCCCTTACCGAGTACAATCCACGCCACCGTCACCCCTGTCGACTGCCCTCGCCCTTCACCAATGAGGAGATCATCCTCCTTCCTCCCTGACATCCTGACTTCCTTTGCCGTCCCCCACTCTTTATTCCGAGACCAATCAGCCCAGTCGCCTTGGAAGCAGCTACGTCCCGACCAGAGCACCCACTCCAGTGGGCAACGAACAGGGATACGTACCTAGCCATCCCTCATCCCCACCGGGACCTGACAAAGGCGGAGACCTGTACGACCCGGCGGAACGCCTCAAAGCGCATCAGTATCTACGTTACGCCAACCATCTCACCACTACACACTCGGAAACCTCCCTGCTATGCGGACCCACCGGGGAGGCTATCACACTACTGGTGCCACATCCACCCACACTTCACCCAGATCAAGAAGAGGAACATGTGCAGGAGGCCGAAGATCAGGCAGAGACACCTCCACCTCGGGGATACCAGTACAACAGGGGAGTCCATTACATCCCCTTTCAGATTTGAGATGCTCAGGAGCATCTTTGGCCAGCCCATTTTACTCAACTCATCCTCACCACCGACCCGTTTGTGTTGGCCTTCCATGCCAGGTGCAACCAACAGTACGGCAAGCCGGTGCACATCACCCCGTACTACGACGAGCTGTCCCCTACCCCCACTTACTCCGATGACGATCTCACGTTCCTGCTCTCCAACGCGGGACTAGTGGACTCCGTCGACCAAGGGCTCCTTCACATGAAGGATGCGACCCTTGTTGCCGAAGTGCATCGCTATCGGTGCATGACATTGGGATGGCGCACACAGCAGCATTGGGTAGTGGCAGAGCAGATGAAGTTAGAATGGATCGAAGTCAAGAGGAACAGGTGTCACGAACCTATAAACTCAGGTCGTGACTCGGGCGTCTAAGACCGGTCCGTGTCGGCCCGGTCTTAGGTAATCACCTTCCTAAAGGGGAAATCCGAAGTCGGAGTTCCAATTTCATACTCCGACAATCACATGACTACTCTCTGTTTATCAGACCATGTGTCTGGCACACGTGCCTGGAATCACCTGACAATCTAGAGTTAAAGATCGTACCACTTCT
This sequence comes from Lactarius vividus, assembly GCA_021527035.1. Lineage (NCBI taxonomy): Eukaryota > Fungi > Basidiomycota > Agaricomycetes > Russulales > Russulaceae > Lactarius > Lactarius vividus. Next base: position 377,156 of record JAKELG010000008.1, on the reverse strand, counting down.
CGGATTTATCCGATTGGACTGCGGAGCAGTCACACCTTTATGGCGTCATATTGCATCATCGACTGCGGAGCAGTCGTACCACTCCTACAAATTATCTGATTGGACACTATTCTTAGATGTCTCTCGAATGTTCCATTGCGCAGCATTCCGCAGCACCCGTCAGGCGGCCCTAAGCCTGCCCTAAACCTACGCACAGACCATGTCCTTAGGTATATAAGCTAGCGCAATACAATGGACAGTCCCTCAGACTGTCCACTTGTGACATCCTCCACTTGCCTCCTTCCCTGCCTAAGTGCCCCTTCAGTTGCCGGACACCACCCCGTCGACAAGCGCCACTACCCCTTAGCTGAGTGCTAAGTACTGTCAAGCGAGCCAAGTGCCTCCCCTTCGAGACTCCGCCCCCCGCCCCCTTCGTCTTCAACCCCCGGTTTTCCGCCTCCGTCGTGATTCCCTGTCGAGTGACAGTGAGTCATCACAACAGGTGTGTCGCCTGACTCCAGCGAGCCCACGCAGTGTGGATCGCATTGAGAACGAGAGGGCCTCACTTCACCACGGCCCCAAGGCCGACGAGGATGCAGAGGAGATAGCCCGAATTCGAGCCTTGCGAGAGATGGGCACCAATCCGCTGGCGGTCATGCGTGGTCAAGCTGGGGCTTGATCCTGAAAAGGGGGTGATGTTATGTTTCTGCTTGCAGACTACCTGGTCCGGTTTCGAACTCTGACGTATCCGCAATGACTTGGTGTGTCAGCAGTAATATGTCATGGACTTCGGATCCTACTGCCTCGTGTCTCGGCTGACTGATGATTCCTATTGTTGTACGTGATGTGTCTTATGCATTCACGCCTGAGTTCTATTGTTGTACGATATTGGTATCACGTAGTGGATGACTGATTCCTAAGATCCCTGTCCTAGGATTTACGTTACTTACACTATTGGCTATGTACGAGTTTGAGCAGAGCTAGAACTGGCTCCCTTACATGTATTTAAGCTCATAGTATTGCAGACCAGGATCCCCATCTTAGTCTTCTTTGAAATACCACAGCCTAACTTGTCTCTTGTGCTAGGGGTCCTACAAGACTCCTAAGTGAACTGGCTTTGGCATATCCCTTTGAGACCAAGAGGGATCCCCATGACCGTGTTCCCCAGTTCCCTCGTGAATGGTGGACGTCCCGACCGTGACTTATCCACCTGATACCACATGTCATCTTGTCTTTGAATATCTCAACTCCCGTGTTGCTCACCCGTACAAGTGCTATTACATCATCAACAACCCCAGGTGGAGGTACATTCGTAAAGTCCCTGAGCCTCCCCCAAACGTACCCCTCGACCTCCCTCTTTACACTTATTGTGATCACCTTGGGGCCTACCAGCGGCATCCTGCAATCTTCCCCGACAGTCCCGACAACCATCAATTCCATCCAGAAGGGAACCCACATTACACCGACACCTAAGTCAGGCCAACATCCATGGTAGACATTACAAACTCTGGGCCATCTTGCACAACAGGTCTCTCACCTAACACAGCAAGTGGCCGCCACCCAGGCTAAGCCCACATGAGTTGGAGGCAAGGACATAGTGGCCCACCCAAAGCCCTGGGATGGGAAAGGCAACTCTACAGATGCCTGTCATTTCCTTGCCACCTTCCATAACTGGGCAAGCTCACAAGGAGAGGCTCTTAATATATGGGAGCCAATCCTTCAACCTTGGATGCCAGTAGAAGAAAGATGGATAGCAGCCACCCTCAACCTAATGGAAGGAGAAGCCAAGACCTGGGCTCTCCCCTACTTGGAGGTGACCAATCAAGGGTCATTCCCATTCGTGGGAATCTATGATAATTTTGTTAAAGAATTCAACCACTGCTTCAGCCTGCTGGATGTCCGCAACATCGCACAGGAGGAGCTTAAAAAGACCCAACAAGGGAGGAGGTCCATTGCCGAATATACGTCCATTTTCAAGCAATACAGCAGACAAACTGGATGGTCTAAAGCCAACCTCCGTGACCGTTTCTATACCAGTCTCAATGATGAGATTAAAGACATTCTTGCCATGACTGAAAGAAAGCAGGACACCTTTGACAATCTTAAAGCAACTGCCATGCTTATAGATCAACATCTCCGCCAATGCCACACCAAGAAGTCTGGAAAGACTAATCCACCTGCATCTCACTCCGACCCTGATGCCATGCAAGTTGACACCACATGCCAACAAAGTTTGCAAGGCAATAAGGGGAAGGATGAGTCCTTTAAGAACCAGGTGGAGTATTGAAAGTGGATGCAAGGAAAGTGCTATGGTTGCAGGTCGAAAGACCACACAAAAATGGATGGAAATAATGAACATGACATCTGCAACTGGTGCCAGAAAGCTGGGCACCATGCACCCGTCTGCATGATCAAAAAATTGGGGAACCAGCCAAGGCGAAAGCCATGGCCACAATGGAATCCTCGACAACACCATCCTCATCCAACTCATCCGGTACAGTGGCCGCAGCCACCTCTTCTAACCCCTCCCTGCCTAAGATGTCCCAGGCAGATGTGGCTAAGTTGATGGAGATGGTTAAAAAGCAGCAGGAGACCATTGAAGCTCTCAAAGCTGCTTTTGAGATCAGGGGTTGCATGTAGCTGCAACTGGCCCCTTCAATACAGACTTTGACTTGGCTTTCTGTTCTTGTAGTATCTGTCTCAGGACTCACCTCATTTCGGACTCAAATTCTGTAATTCATACTCATGTAGTTTCTGCCTGTAAGTTAGATAGTAGTGTTTTGTCAGTTTCTGAGTCTTCTGATTCCACATCTACATCTGCCTCTGAGATGAACTTTGTATCTAGTTCCTACTCTGAAACAGCTCCTCAACCAGTCCCAAGGACATTGGTTTTGAGTGTAGCCATGCCGCAAGTGATGAATTCTGATGCAGCACTTTCTTCTTCTTCTATTATTCCCAAAACAAAAGATAAAAAATCCCATTTTCATATTAGTGTCTATTTATCCGGACGTCATTGTACTGTAAAAGTAGCAGCAATGGTAGATTCTGGGGCAACTTCATTGTTCCTGGACAAAAAGTACGCTGACCGCCATAAAATGTTGCAGATTCCTCTTGAGAGTCCCATCCTCCTTTATAACATAGATGGAACTCTCAATGAAGCCGGTAGTATCACCCATAGAGTCCGACTTAATCTCAAAGTTGGTCCAACTGAGGAAAAGTACGACTTCTACATCACCTCGTTAGGACCTGAGAATGTCATCTTGGGACTACCCTGGCTAAGGAATTGGAATCCGCAAATAGATTGGCAGGAAGGCACAATGCGTCTCAACTCTGCCACTGAAACAGTGCCTGAGGAGCATGAGATAGAGGTGATGTGCATCATGGCGAACTGTATGGAATGCCACCGTCTCCTTGCGGAGAAAGTGTTGGACACAGTCCATGACGAAGTCTTCTGCCTAGCAGGCTTTATGTACTCCCAGCAGATCGCTGAGAAAGCCATTAATGCTAAACCAAAGAAGACTTTCAAAGAAATGGTCCCCTCCCACTATTGTGACTTCGCAAAAGTATTCTCTGAGGAAGAATCCCAGAGGCTCCCCAAGCACCAACCATGGGATCATGCTATAGACCTCGAACCAGATACAGTCAAGCACTGGAAGGTCAAAACATACCCCATGTCACCTGCAGAACAAGTGGAATTAGATAAGTTCTCGGACAAGCACATTAGTAAAGGATACCTGGTCCCATCTAAGTCACCGATGGCCTCCCCAGTATTCTTCATCAAAAAGAAAGACGGAAAACTCTGTCTAGTCCAAGACTATTGGCGTCTTAACAAGATAACCATTAAGAACCGATACCCACTTCCACTCACAGCTGACATTATTAATCGGTTGAAGGGAGCAGAATACTTCACTAAGTTTGACATAAGATGGGGCTATCACAATATTTGGATCCAAGATGGAGACAAATGGAAGGGTGCTATTGTCACTAACCACGGACTATACAAACCAAAGGTCATGTACTTCGGTATGACCAATAGTCCTGCCACCTTCCAAGCCCTCATGAATGCTGTATTCGTGGATCTCATTGCAAAAGGGGAGGTCACCGTCTATATGGACGACATCCTGATCTACAGTCATGAACTAAAGCATCACCGAAAGATAGTCAGAGAGGTGTTGCAAAGACTGCAGGATCATGACCTCTATCTTAAACCAGAAAAATGCAATTTTGAGAAATGTGAAATGGAGTATTTAGGGATGATTATCTGTCCTGGAGAAGTGCAGATGGACCCTGGCAAGGTCTCCGCAGTAAAGGAGTGGCCTACCCCAATGACCCTGAAAGAAGTGAGGGCCTTCATTGGGTTCGCCAACTTCTATCATAGGTTCATAAAGGATTTCGCAGCTATTGCCCAACCCCTGCATGACCTAACAAAGAAGGATACTCCATGACATTGGAATCCAGAACAGCAGAAAGCATTCGACACGCTTAAGGAGCACTTTGTACAGGAACGTATCCTAAGAGTGTACAATCTGCAATTACCTACACATGTTGAAACAGATGCATCTGGATTCACTACAGGCTGTTGATCAGTGACCTGTGTGCACTTAGCAGCTCTATGGACATATCAGATATGGACTGCTGTAGATTAGATATACAGGACTCATGTAGATTAGATGTATGATCATCACAATCTCGGACCTTTTCCTTATCTATGACATCACTGTACAATGACATCATGTGGACTCCTCTGGACTTGTCATTGTACTACACTTTTGGACTACCCTTTTGTTATATCTTGATTGTGATGTCACTATGATATCATCCTTGTTCTGGATTCTCTATTGTACTTATTGTCTAAGTACTTCCCTTTGTTCTGACCCACTTATTGTTCCAGATCTTATTGTACTCTGTCTATTGTATAATGCCCTTATTGTACAAGTGCGTCATTGTCTCTAGACTGTATAAATAGTGTACCATGTATGCCCTGATACTGCAGTTCTCACTCTGCTGTATCAGGTATGTTTCCTTCACTGTAATAACAGTTCCAGTTCTCACTCTGCTGTATCAGACATCTCTAAGCTTACCTTGCAAGATCTCTGCTTCCCTGTGCCTCACATATCTCACCACAGTATCTCTTGATTCACTGTGAGTATACATCTCCACCTATGCTGTTCATCATGGGTGGCATACTCACACAAAAGTATCCCGATGGTCTTTGGCACCCTGTCGTGTACCGCTCTGAGTCTATGAGCAAAGAGGAAGGCAATTATGAAATCTATGACAGGAAAATGCTCGGCTTAATCCACATCTTAGAGGACTGGAGGCACTTCCTCAAAGGCATCTCCTTTGAAGTGATCACTGACCACAAAAACATGGAATGGTGGGCTAGTATGAAGGACTTAAACCACCGGCAAGCTCGCTGGGTGCTATACTTAAGTCGCTTCACCTTTAAAATCACTTATAAGAAAGGAGATTCCATGCAAGCCAATGCATTAAGCTGATTCTCTAAAGACCATGTTAAGGATAATGAGGATAATCATCAGGTCCAAGTCCTAAGACCTGAGCACTTCCTCAATGCTGCACAAGCTCACTTTGTGCCAGAAGTAGACTCCCTGGGCAGTCACATAAGACTCACATCCATTAAAGAAGCCAAAGTCGTCAAGGGTCTTAAGTCATTACAAAAGACTGCTTCTAAGGCTCTTACGGATGGAGTAGCACTGTGGGAGGAAGAAGACGGTTTAGTCTATCACAGGGGGAAACTTTACGTTCCCAACAACCGCGCCTTATGTCACGATGTGGTAAAAACATGCCACGATATGACTATGACCAGTCACCCTGGAAAGAATGGAACCATCAAGCTAGTCAGCCGCTACTACTGGTGGCCATGCATGGCAAGCTTTATTGCTTCATACATAGTGTGAAGAACGTACTGCCACTCGACAAATACGTTCCGTCTGACAAGGGGTTGGTAGAGCTGGGGGTGAAGTGTCGGATAACAGTAGGGAGAATAGGACTGGGGAAGGGCTGCTTGCTTGACCAACAGAACTTGGCGCTCAGCCAAGGGATAGTGGCACTTGTGAGAGGGGCTACGTCCACTCACTGAAGGGGCACTGTTGACAGAACTCAGCGCTCAGCTGAGGGGTAGTGGCGCTTGTTAAAGGGGCTTCGTCCAATAACTGAAGGGGCACAGGAGGTGAGAGGCAGGCAGGAGAGTTGTCAGACTTTGAGAGGAGTACAAAGGAGTACACAAAGTGGACAGTCTGAGGACTGATCCATGGAATTCGCAGGCCTTATATACCTAGGGACATGGTCTGTGCGTAGGTGTTTAGGGCAGGCTTAGGGCCTTTCCACGGGTGCTGCGGAAACTGCGCAGGGAATATCCGAGTACTTCTAATAATAGCGTCCAATTGCAATAAGTAATGGGATCGTACGATAGATCCGCAGTCCAATCAGAATAAAGCATAGGGTGGTACGACTCTTCCGCAGTTGATGGTGCGATATGACGCAATCCGCAGTTGATATGACGCGATAATGACGTGACTGCTCTGCAGTCCAATAGGATAAATCCGTGACAGTGGCACGACTGCGCTGCAGTCGGTGACGTGTTGGCAATGTGTCTTCTCTATCAGCCAATGGGATAATTCCTCGGATATGGTACGATTTGCTCCAAATCGTGGGGTGGATCTTGACAAATGGGAATGACTCTTCCATAGTCCTCAGGGGGGTGCTCTGCACGTGGTGCGTCACGTGGTGGATAAACAGAGGCTTGATTACGTGATTGATCACGTGATCATCGGAGTATGAAATTCGAACTCCGCTTCCAGATTTCCCAATTAGGAAGGTGATTACGTAAGACCAGGCCGGTCCGGAACGGTCTTGAACGCCTGAGTTGTGAACGAGTTTCTAGGTTCACAACACATAGAAGGATGTGATCGATGCCAACGTTATCGCAAAGATCTACACCCCAAAGCAACTATTCAGCCACAGGAAGTACCTGAGGGACCATGGCAGCTAGTCGGAGTCGATCTCATTGGTCCACTGCCTATGTCACATGGAAAGGATATGATCCTTAATATAGTGGATCATTATATGAAACAAATCCATCTATTTCCAGTGACTTCCCAAATTACGGCTGATGGGGTTGCATCCATCTACTTTGAGCAAGTCTTCCCCTTGCATGGGATCCCGGGTAAAATCATAAGTGACTGCAGACCCCAGTTTGCTGCAAGGAGCATGCATGCCCTCTATAAGCGGTTAGGGATAGATGCAGGTCTTACTACAGCCTATCACCCTCAAGCTAATGGACAGGTAGAGTGCAAAAACCAAGAAGTAGAAGTCTACTTGCGCTTGTTCATTAGCAAAAGACAGGATGATTGGGCAGACCTGCTCCCTACAGTGGAATTCGTGATCAACAGTAGACTCAATTCAGCCATGGGTCACACCCCTTTTGAGCTACTCTACAGCTATACACCTGACTTCACAATTCCTGCTGGTAGACCCATGGGTTTCCCGACGCTTGATAAGCATCTTCAAAAGCAAATTTCCTCCAGAAAGGACACAGAGGCAGCGCTTTGCTTAAGTAAACAGTGAATGCAGACAGATGTTGAACAAAGACACAAACCATACATCTTCAACGTTGGGGATAAAGTCTGGTTGCAAGCTAAGCAAATAAAAATTCACCAGCAATTGTCCAAACTGGGCCCTAAACAACTAGGCCCATTTTGTTACGTTTCGTTCTCGGACTGCCCAGCCTGGTTGTAAACTCTGACATGTTTGTGATGACCCAACATGTCAGTAGTAATGTGTCATGGACTTCGGATCTAACTGCCTCATGTTTGGCTGACTGACGACTCTTATTGTTGTACATAATGTGTCTTACTATGCTGACTGATGCTCGCTATTGTTGTACGTGTACAATATTACAATACGGATGACTGATCCCTAGGACAGCGGTACTAGGGTTTGCTCTACTTACACTATTGGCTACTTACATGTTCGAGCGGAGCTAGAACTGACTCCCTTATGTGTATTTAAGCTCACAGTAGTACAGGCCAGGATCCCCATCTTGGTCTTCTTTGAATACCACTTCCATCTCATCATCTATACAAGGGCCATAGTGTCCCTTAGTGAACTAGCTTTGGCATATCCCTCAGAGACCACAGGGATCCCCATGACCTTCATCCCCATTCCAACTCCTCATGGATGGTGGACAGTGTGACCGTGACTTATCCTCCAAATACCACATGTCATCTTGTCTTCGAATATCTCAACTCCCGTACCACCAGACCTTTCAAGTGTTACTACGTCCTCGACAACCCCTGTTGGAGATTTGTCAGGGGTGTTAGAGTTCCACTGCCCAGTATCCCATCAGGTTTTCCCCTCTATACCTATCGAGACTCTACCAGCACCTTTTGCAGGCACCCGGCTGTATTCCCAGAAGACTCCATTAACCACCGATACTACCCTTGAGGGAACCCACATCATTCAAGTGCCTAAGTCAGGCAAACATCTGTGGTAGATGTTACATTAAGACCAAGATCCTTCAACATGGCTTCCACCAAGATTACGACCAAAGACCTTTGGGTACCATTTCGACCATACCAAATTGACAGAAGAGGAGAACGCAACATTCCAAAGAAATTCCTAGGAACAGCCTTTTGGCAGACTGTGAAAGGGGACCCAGGTTACATAGTCCCTTACACCCATCGCAACAACACCACCAGTTTAATCCCCATAGAATTCAACTTCGAGAACCTCTGTTGGACAGAGATTAAGTGGGACAAACTTCACGGAAAGCTCCAAGTAATACGACCAGCAACTGCCAGCCTAGGCCTTGACATCCTTCAAAGCAACATCACTACCAGAGATCAGTGGGGACCCATTGACGGAGAAACTGAAGAACCTGTTCGATCCCCTATGCCCAAGACACCAGCACCTTCCCCATCATTAGCAAGTAACCCTGAGGAAATTTGTATCCTTGAAGCCCAAGCAGAAGAAGAAGAAGAACAGTTGGAATTATTAGCTGAGTTGATTCCCACCAACATGACCACCACCATCACTGAACAACCCTTGACGTTTGAGGAACCCACACACATTAGCCATGGCGGACCTCCTGGCAATGACCCTCCAGCAAGTGGAGGAGGAGGAGGTGGAGGAGACGATGGTGGAGGACCCCTATTCACAGGGCCAAATGTCTCCATTGGAAGTCGCCCCGAGAAGTTTATGGGCAAGGAACCCCTCGTATTCACCAGGGACCGCACCAAAGTCCAGCAGTTCCTGACCCAATGGGAACTATTCGTCGAGACAAACTTCGACAACCCCACATTCACACTCCCCTACCACAAGGCACTCATATTCCTCACTTATATACAAGGAGAGCATGTCAACGAATGGGTCTTCTTGACCACCAAGTGGGTTACATCAGGGAAAACCTCCCGAGCTAATCCAGCTAATTGAGCTATGGTAGTGATCAATTAGCTAGATTAGCCATCAGGTAATTTGCCACCAGATACTGTAGCGCTACAGTAGCACTATGGTATCTGCTCAGGAGCTAGATTAGCACAGTCGTATCACACCAGTATCAGCCACCGAAGTAGATTAGCACAGTCTGATCGTGCTAGATTTGGAATCAGCTCATGAGCTAGATTAGCACGATCTGATCATGCCAGTATCAGCTTAGGAGCTGATACAGATTAGGACGATGTATCATGCTGGCATCAGCTCAGGAGCTAACACAGATTAGGACAATGTTATCATGCCAAGATCAATGAGAACCAAATTTTATAAATCCAGCTCGTTTAACAATTTGACAAAAGTGGGCGTACACAGTACTAATCTGACTACACGAGAACTACCAAAAGATGGTTTTTTTGGTTTTTATTTAATTAACCAAAAGGATTCTTTTTTTTTTTGGGTTTTTTTTTATAACAATTCATTCCAGAAAGATCCGAGTTCAGGCAAAAATCATACACCAGTTACCAATGCACTTGCCAATTTCAATTTTCAAGAGCTCCAAGGTCAAGTTCAGCAATGGGATTCCCAGCAAGGTTTGCATTTGTGCTACCATACCAGATCAGTCTGCTGAATGTGGGTGACAAATGATTATATGGACCTTGCTAGGGAAAATATGTCTGCCATCATCAGGTGATACACACCTGCACACTTCTCACAGATGTGATTAAGCATGTTGACATGCCCCAAATAGACATCAAGGAATGTGTTGGCCGAGAACTCCATGCTTTTCTGTTCACCGGTACGCCACTCAAAGAGGGTGGCATATAGCTAATAAGTCAGATTAGTACAATACATAGTAATTGATTGAAAGTGTCTTACTGCTGTCGCAACTAAGGTCACCATTGAGATAGGAACCTCTTGAACAATGTTGCCATTAGGGGCTTGATGTGTTGGAAAATGGTCTTCAAAATGTGTGGCCAAAGAACTGCCTCCACCAGCGAAGTAGAGATCCTGGATGACCGAGATGATGTGGCCATTCCGGTAGGCCGCATGTGCCTTGGGATTCCATCTGGAGCAATGCCCTGAAAGATTGTTAGATTGTGTTGATAACCTATTTGAGACTCACGATTATTGCATAGGGGAATGTGTAATTATAGTTGGACAGTTGCCCCCAAATAATATGGGTGATCTCTGTTTGGGGGCCAATGGCATAGATCTCGGGAATGCAGATAGTGTTGCAGTGCTCTTTGACTTCGCTACGAATCCAGGAAATCCGGCCACATGGTTGTCAACAGAATTAGCGAGTAGTCAGTCTCATCCGTAATAATAGTAGACCATACAATGGGAATGATTTGCGCAAAGTATTCTATGTCATCCTGGAATCGCTGACAGAGGATCCTGGTATTGGGTTGATGATCCTCAACAGCAGTCATGAGAGAATCATGCACAAAGGTAAGGGCAGCACCTGGGTCTGGGAATGCATTGGTAAGCATGAGGTGTGCCCACATATGATCGATGGCATCCTGGAGGACCAATTGGACGAGTGGGTACTGGAGAGTCAATTTGATTTTACTTGACCCCAGGGCAAATAACAGTTCAGTAGCAGCGGGCCATGGAACCCCAGAGGACTCCTGCGATGTGGTCTGGTTGACCGAAATCGCTGCTGGTAAGATAGCCGCTACTGCTTCTGTGTCAGCTGGTAAGAAAGCAGCCAAAAAAACAGAATACCTGAGAGCTCGTGCCTGGCAGTGGCCTCCTTTGACTCTGACTCTGGGAGTGGTGGGGTGGAGCCAACAGAGACAACACACCCACTGGCATTGGCACTGCTCGGTGTGTCACTGGCAGGTGCACCTGAACTCTGATCTCCCAGGATAGACTCAGCAATACTATCTAATCCCTTCCAGGAGGGCCGCTACAAAAGAATGATCAGATTGAAAATCCTAAAGGTTGCTGCACACTTACCTCCCTTGTGATGGCCTCTGAAAATTTTGAAGTTGAACCTGGGGTCAGTTTGGTGATGAGCTCATCACCCATCCAGTCCTCTTCAGTTTCTACATTGTCATCCATGTCATTGTCGCCACCATAGGGGTCAGGAAGAGGGACATTGTTACGTCTACCATGGACGTAGGCCTGACTTGGGTGTCGGTGTAACGTGGATTCCCTTCTGGGCGGTACTGATGGTTGTCGGGGCTATCGGGGAAGACTGCAGGATGTCACTGATAGGCTCCGAGGTGATCGTGGTAAGTGTAGAGGGGAAGGTCGAGTGGTAGGGGGGTGGATGGTGCAGTGGGCATGCCCACCACCCCCCTACCCTGTTCAGGAGAGCTTGGTGCGAGCCCTCGGGTTCAATCCTCGCTCAGGCAATATTCCTGACAGGTGCACTCATTTGACACCACCCCGTGGCATTGTGCCACCAACTCGGGCCCTCAGTGGTCCACACCACCCACCCATCGGCACTTCCTACCCCACCCCACACCCAGTTCTCCGATTCTATCTCCAACAATCCCGCACCATTTCCCGATTCAAACCAACCAACCTGACCTCCAGTTTCGAAGCCCCGACCAACCCCGATTGGAACACACCCTGCAAGCGGAGCCGGTAATGTGAAAGTCCCCCCCTTAGCTCGATCCGAAGAAGCCAGGGTTGGGCCCCTGGTGGAGTAGGTGATGTAAGCAAGGGACCAGGGACCCAAGTACGGCATCGAAAGCAAAGTCGCCGAGCCCAAGAGGGTCCATGATGGAGCGGAAGGACCAGCCTAGAGCTGGATTAGGTGAGGAAGGCGCGATGAGGGCGTGGGAGGTAGGGATGAGGATTTGGATGACACACGCACAGACTGGCTGGGAGACCGCACCTGGGGGACCTAACACGTCCCCTTACCTAACCATTATTCCGACTATACTATGTCCCCTCTGGGAGGGTACACTCCGAACACTTGACCACCCCCCAACCTCACCCTGCCCTTAATTGGACGATATGCCCTTAATTGGACATTACATACCTCCCCTCTCGCTTACGTGATAATCATGCTTACTTACTCTCGTCCTTACTGCATCGAATACCCTTCCGTTGATTGAGTGTCACACGGTCACACGGGCTTCATGGTCGCGTTATTCCGTTAGTTACTCTTGTAGGAGTGTCATGATAAGTTGACTGGGGTTCCACCGAGGGTTAGGTTTCCACACAGAGTAACATGTACGTCCGTAGCACCGGCTTTGTATTACCCTACTGCTCCAGGATATAAATTGATTCAAAAAAAAAAAAAAAAAAAAAAGAAGGTTGAGTGGTATGTTGGGAGGAGGTTCAGGGACTTTACGAATATACCTCCAGTGGGGGTTGTCGACAATGTAGTAACACTTGTATGGACGGGCGATGCGAGAGTTGAGATATTCGAAGATGAGGTGACACGTGGTTTCAGGCGGGTAAGTCACGGTCGGAGTATCCACCATTCACAAAGGAACTGGGGAGCAAGGTCACGGGGATCCCTCTTGGTCTTGAAGGGATATACCGGAGCTAGTTCACTTAGAAGTCTTGTAGACTCCTAGCAAGAGATGAGTCAAGGAAGTGGTATTTGAAGAAGACCAAGATGGGGATCCTGGTCCGTAATACTACGAGCTTAAATACATGTAAGGAAGCCAGTTCTAGCTCCGCTTGAACTTGTAGGTAGCCAATAGCGTAAGTAGCATAAATCCTAGGACGGGGATCCTAGGAATCAGTCATCCACAATGTAATACTCGTATCGTACAACAATAGAACTCGGGGTAAACAGGTAAGACATATCACGTACAACAATAGGAATCATCAGTCAGCCAAGACACGAGGCGGGTAAGATCCGAAGTCCATGACACATTACTACTGACATACTGAGTCATTGCGAATACATCAGAGTTCACAACCGGGCCGGGCATTTCAAGAACAAAACGTAACATCACCCCCTTTTCAGGATCAAGCCCCAGCTTGACCACGCATGACCATGAGGGGGTTCATGCCGAGGGATCACATGTGGCGGATCACCTCTATCTCTTTTGCATCCTCCTCTGCTCGTGAGCCGCGATGGAACGAGGACCGCTCGTTTTCGATGCGATCGACCGCGTGAGCACGCTGGAGTCAGGCCACACACCTGTTCCTCTCTATCTCGACTCGCTCTAACTTCATTTGCTCTGCCACCACCCGATGTTGCTGGGCACGCCAACCGAGGGTCATGCACCAATATCGGTGCACTTCGGCTCCAAGGGGGAGATCCTTCATGTGGAGGAGCGCCTGGTCAACTGAGTTGACTAGTCCCGCATCAGAGAGCAGGAACGTGAGGTCGTCGTCGGTGTAAGTGGGGACAGGGGACTGTCCATCAAAGTAAGGGGTGGCATGTACTGGCTTGCCGTACTGCTGATTGCTCCCGCTTCGAAATGCGAGGACAAAGGGGTCAGTGGTGAGAATGAGCTGAGTATACTGGGCGGCCAAAGACGTTCTTGAGCATCTCAGATCTGGAAGGGAATATAATGTACTCCCTGATTGAACTGATACCCCCTGGGGGGGGGAGTCTCCGGCCGATCTTCAGCCTCCGACACATGTTCCTCCTCTTGATTGCTGCGAAGCGCGGATTGAGGTGGCGCTGGTAGTGTGAGAGCTTCCCCGGTGGGTCCACATAGCAGGGGGGTTTCCAAGTGTGTCGTGGTGAGATGGGTGGCATAATGCAGATACGGATGCGTCTCGAGGTGTTTGGCTGGGTTGTACAGATCCCCGCCTTCGTCGGGCCCTGGTGGAGATGACGGGCGACTGGGTACATACCCTTGTTCGTCACCCGCTGGAGTAGGTGCTCTGGTAGGGACGTAGTTGCTTCTGAGTTGACTGGGCTGGTTGGTCTCAGAATAAAGAGTGGGGGACGGTGAAGGAACTCAGGATGACGTGGTGGAAGGAGGACGACTTCCTTGCTGGTGAAGGGCGAGGGTAGATGACAGGGGTGACAGTGGCGTGGACTGTACTCGGTAAGGTGTGGATAGCTCGGTGTTGACGACATAGCAGAAGTTGACTGGGGAGGAGGGGCGCATGAGTAGTGGTGGTAGTGAAAGAAGGAGATGGGGACGTCTCTTGGGATTTTCCTGCATTTATATGTACTTCACGAGCGGGGTTGGAATTTTTGAATTCCCGAATCGCGTCATCTGCGAACACGTCATCTTTATCGACCCACTGGTTGTCCGAGTCTGGGTACCCCTTCCATTTGACCAAATACTGCAATTTGTGACTTCTGCCGAAATGCCGGGAGTCCAGAATCTTCTCGACCTCATATTCTTCTTTGCCACCGACTAGATCCAGTGGTGGGCGCTGATAGTTGGGTCTGTGCGTGGGTGTTTCGCGATAGGGCATAAGGAGATCCACATGGAACACTGGGTGGATCTGCCACTGCGTGGGAAGTTCTAGACGATAATTAACTGCAGACATCACCTGGACGATCTTAAATGGGCCGTGGCACCTGGCCACTAGTTTTGTGGTTGGTTGATGCGTACGTAGGTGGTGTCCTTCCAGCCATACTTGATCTCCAATTTGGAACTTGGGTGTATCTTTGGCCTTGATCCACCCCTGCTGCGCTTTGATCATCAATGATTGTGTGTGCTGTCGGAGTTCCTTGAACTGTTTGACCCTGAGCGCTACTTGCAGAATCGGCGATGGCCTATCGGTCCAGTCAGCACAAGGGTTATATCCCATAAGGAGCTGGAACGGGGATTCTTTAGTGGTTTCGCTAGGCCAATTGTTGTGCGTGAACTCCACCATGGGGAGGTAATGGATCCAGTCGTCCTGTCACTCGTTGACCCAGAATTGTAGATATTGCTCCAGCCATTGATTGGTGCGTTCGGATTGCCCATCTGTATGAGGGTGGTAGGCCGTGGAGATATTTTGTTCAATGCCCAGGATTTTGCATAATTCGCGTGTGAACTTAGATGTGAATCGTGGATCTCTATCACTGATGATTTTGCCAGGTAATCCGAACCGAGGGAAGACATGTTTTACATACAGGGCAGCGGTCCCTTCAGCCGATATCTCTTCTTGGCAGGGGATAAACAGGGACATCTTCGTGCAATCATGATCCGTTATCGTGAGAATTGTATCGCATTCCTGCACCACTGGGAGTTTAGTGATGAAATCGAGGGTGATAGTTTCAAACGGCATAGCTTCCGGTTTGGGGAATATTGGGCATAAGGGTGCTTTGATGGCCCTGGTGTTGACCTTGATTCTTTGACAGTCGGCACAACCTCTAACATAGTCCATGACCTCTTGGTGTAGTCTGGGCCACCAGTAGTATCGCTCTACGAGTTTGATCGTGCAACTGATTCCAGGGTGTCCGTATACGGGAGGGTTGTGATGCATTTTGATGATTTCACGCTTCTCGTGGAGTCCTCCCGTAACTGCACATCTTCCATCCTTGTACCATGTGCCTTCGATCAGTTTGAGACCATGTGGGTCTACCCATGGGCATATCTTCTCACTGTCTTGAGCGTATATCGGATTGACCTTCTCCATTTCCTGCACCAATATGGTGGCGTTGATTTGAAGTGGGTCGTCTGTGGTGTCCAATAGTGCGGCCCTGACAAAGACTTCATCTGGTAGTAGTACCGTGATGTGTTCGTTATCACCTTCTCCTTGATTGTAGTCTGGGCGTCTAGATAAGGCGTCGGCTCTTCCATTTGCCGTTCCTTTGATATGGTGAATCTCGATGTCATACTCTGAGAGTTCAAGTACTTCCTGGGCTACTTGGCAGCTTATCTTTTGTGGGGAGCGCCAGTATTGTAGGTTCATGTGATCCGAGAATACTTTGATCTTGTGTGGAGATCCCGCTAGATAGTGGCGCCAGTTCCGAAGTGCCTTGATGATTGCCAGGAGCTCTAGGTCGTAAATGTCGTAGTTCCGTTCCACTGCGCTAAGGGTGTTTGAGTAGTACACAATAGGGTGTCTCTTGCCGTCCTCTTTGCGCTGGAGTAGCACTGCTCCTACTGCGAATCCTGATGCGTCTACTTCCAATTTGAACTGGTCTTCCAGGTTGGCGTGTGCGAGTACCGGTTCCTTCGTGACAAGGTTCTTGATTTTGTTGAATGCTTCTTGTTCCGCTGTTGTCCATGTCCACTCGGTGTCTTTGCGTGTGAGTTTATTGAGGGGTCGTGCGTAGGTGGCAAAATTTCGAATGAAAGCGCAGTAGAAATTGCAAAAACCTAAAAAGGATCGCACCTGTTTGACGTTTTTCAGGGTGGGCCAGTTCTTGATGCCGGAAATTTTGACAGGGTCCATGCGAGTCACCCCCTTTTCAATGATTACCCCCAGGTAATCTATGCTGGGAGCGTGGAAGATGCATTTCTCTGGTTTAAGGAAGAGGTCGTTCTGTTCCAGCAGGTCCAGTAGGTTGTGTACCGTGTTGATGTGTGCCTGCTCATTAGATCGTGTTGCAATGCCGATATCATCCATGTATACTCTGATGACCGTTCCTTTTTTCTCGTAATGGGTGATGAGATCTTTACAGATTTCGTTCATCATGGTTTGGAAGGTTGCCGGGGAGTTTGTTAATCCAAAGAACATCACCGTGGGTTCAAAAAGTCCATAATGTGTTTTAAACGCTGCTTTCTCCTGGTCCCCTTCTTTAATACGCATGTTGTTGTATCCCCAGCGAATGTCGAGTTTGGTGAATATGAACGCTCTGCTGAGGTCGGCAATGAGCTCTGGTATGAGTGGGAGTGGGTGCTGGTTGCGTATGGTCCATTTGTTGATGTTTTGATAATCCTGTACCAGGCGTAGCTTTCCGTCCTTCTTTTTAATGAAAAAGAATGATGATGCATACGGGGATTTGGAGGGTCTAATATATCCTTTTGCCAGTTGTTCGTCTATCCATTCCTTTAACACTTTGTCTTCTGCTTGACTCATTGGGTAAACCTTGCAGTCGATGGTGTCTGGGGCATCTGGCTTGAATTCAATGGCGTGGTCCCATGGTTTGGAAAGGGGGAAGCGATGCGATTCTTCCTCACTGAAGATCTTGACGTGTCGTTGATATTCTTCCAGCACTGCCTTTTTCTCCATATATTGCTGGGCTTCTATGGCTAGTTCCGTGGACGTAGTGGCTCGGAGTCGTGTTGCTTCCAGGTTGCATTCTTGCTGTAGCTCTTCTTTGACACGTAGTTTATTGGGTACTCCCAATACCTTTTGGAGTATGAGTCGAGCAATGACGGGGTCTATGCGTGGTTTGGTGGGGTTGGTTGTACAAAGTACAACAGGATACTCAGCTTTGTTCAGTGTGGCTGAGGCCCACTGGATATTGGGTTGGAACGTAGCCAACCAAGGGTATCCGAGGATGATGTCTTCTCCTCCCACATCAGTTACAAGAAATCTCATGTCCTTTCTGATTCCTTTTGTTTTGACCTCGAGATCCATGCAGTGGGTTATTTTGCCCCCTTTGTTGTGCATGCCGTCAATGTTCCAGATCTTTCGATGACGGTCTAACTCTTTGAGGCCTAGCCTCATTCTTCTTGTGAAATCTGGATGGATAAAGTTGTTAGTGGCTCTGGAGTCCACTAGTGCTTGTTTGTTGGCCATGGTGTAACTTGCGCGCAATGAAACTGGAACATGCATAGATTGATAGTGCGTTATGAACACAGAATTACACCGTAATGCCCTCACCCAGGCCGTCGGGTTCAGGCGCTTTGAAAATCCTCTCGCCCCATTAGGTCCCATACCACCAAATCCCTTGCTTCTTCATTGAGGTTTCGGACTCCGTTTATCCAACTGGTCCCCCGTTCTTGAGGCGTCTCAGTGGTGGCGTGGGCACCGTGGCTACTACCACCATCGTCTTTGAATTGAATAAGGGGTTCTTTGTGGACGCTTTGGACTTCTTCTATGAACACCCCACGTCCTTGGCGTGGTTGCCAATTCTGGTTGTTGTGCTGGCGGCATGGCTGGAGGCAGTTGTGAGAGAAGTGACCTGGTTTTCCACAGTTGAAGCAGTTGATGTTCTTCATGTCCACGACTCCTCTGCCTTGTTGGCAGCCTCCTTGTGGGGTATAAGGCAGCCTGGTGTAGTCCACTTCTTCGGATCCTGTGAGACAGGCACGGACTCTTCCTGGCATGGTGTCCATTGTGTCCAGATGGCTTCAGAATGCCTGCCATCCTGGTCGGGGTTGCTGTGGGCGGTTTGGAGCGTTGAACATTCTTAAAGAGGTATTGCCCGGCTTACCAGGTCCCGGGGGTTTACGTCCCCCCAAACACGTTTGCAGATGCATCCATTTGCGCTGCTGTTCCAATATGGCTACCTTCCATTGGGCATAGGTGTTTGGGCTGTGAAAATTGTAGGTGTTTTTGTATAATTCAATAGGGAGTCCACTAGTGAACTTGTCGAGGACGAGGGAGTTGTCAAAACGATATCCTGCTTCGCGTACGGCTTTCTTGAATTTGGCAATGTAGGAATCGATGTCTTGTCCCTCCATTTGGAACCCCTTCTGGAGGTCTTGTTGCGCACGCTCTCTTTCAAGGGTGTTGGCAAAGGTGTTGCGGAAGCCGAGTTCGATGGCTTCCCAGATCCATTTGTCATATGGCCCATGTTTGGCTTTGTATGATTTGACCCATTTGGTAGTGGATAAGACCCACTCATTGACGTGATCTCCTTGGATATAGGTGAGGAAAATCAGCGCTTTGCAATAGGGGAGAGTGAACACAGGGTTGTCGTAGTTGGTTTCAATGAATAGTTCCCATTGAGTGAGGAACTGTTGGACCTTGGTGCGATCTCCTGTGAATACAAGGGGTTCTTTGCCCATGAATTTCTCGGGTTTGGTCCCACTAGAGACATTTGGCCCAGTGAAGAGGGGTCCTCTGGGATCTCCTCCTCCTCCGTCTCCTCCTCCTCCGCCTTCTCCTCCTGGTGGTCCTTCTCCATGGCTAATGTGTGCAGGTTCCTGGAAGGTAGTTGGTTGTTCGGTGATAGTGGTCATCATGTCTGTAGGGATAGACTCAGCTAATAATCCCAGCTGGATTTCTTCTTGTTCGGCTTGGGCTTCGAGGATTCGGATTTCCTCTGGATTGCTAGCGAGAGATGGGGAAGGTGCTGGTGTTTTTGGCGTGGGGGATCGAACGGGTTCTTCTTCTTCTCCGTCAAGGGGTCCCCACTGATCTCTTGTGGTTACTTCGCTTTGGAATACGTCGAGGTGGAGGCTTGAGCCTGTGGGCCTGATGACTTGTAATTTGTAGTGGAGTGCGTCCCACTTGAGTTTGGTCCAACAGGTGTGTTCGAAGTTGAACTCTACTGGGATAAGTCCTGTAGTACCGTCTTTATAGGTGTAAGAGACGACGTAGCCTGGGTCTCCTTGTTTGGTCTGCCAAAATGCTCCTTTGAGGTATTGCTTGGGGATGTTGCGTTCTCCTTTTCTGTCAATGTGATATGGTCGGAATGGGATCCAGAGATCTTGAGTTGTTACTGTTGTGGAAGCCACGTTGAAGGATCTTGGTCTTAATGTTACGTCTACCACAGACGTAGGCCTGACTTAGGCGTCGGTGTAATGTGGATTCCCTTCTGGGTGGTACTGATGGTTGTCGGGGCTATCGGGGAAGACTGCGGGATGTCGCTGATAGGCTCCGAGGTGATCGCGGTAAGTGTAGAGGGGAAGGTTGAGTGGTACATTGGGAGGAGGTTCAGGGACTTTACGAATATACCTCCAGTGGGGGTTGTCAACAATGTAGTAACACTTGTACGGACAGGCGACGTGAGAGTTGAGATATTCGAAGACGAGGTGACATGTGGTTTCAGGTGGGTAAGTCACGGTCGGAGTATCCACCATTCACAAAGGAACTGGGGAGCAAGGTCACAGGGATCCCTCTTGGTCTTGAAGGGATATACCGGAGCTAGTTCACTTAGAAGTCTCGTAGACTCCTAGCAAGAGACGAGTCAAGGAAGTGGTATTTGAAGAAGACCAAGATGGGGATCCTGGTCCGTAATACTATGAGCTTAAATACACGTAAGGAAGCCAGTTCTAGCTCCGCTCGAACTTGTAGGTAGCCAATAGCGTAAGTAGCGTAAATCCTAGGACGGGTGTTACGTTTCGTTCTTGGACTGCCTGGCCTGGTTGTGAACTCTGACATATTCACAATGACTCGGTATGTCAGTAGTAATGTGTCATGGACTTCAGATCTTACCTGCCTCATGTCTCGGCTGACTGATGATTCCTATTGTTGTACGTGATGTGTCTTATGCACTCACTCCGAGTTCTATTGTTGTACGATATGAGTATTATGCTGTGGATGACTGATTCCTAGGATCCCCATCCTAGGATTTACACTACTTACACTACTGGCTACCTACAAGTTCAAGCGGAGCTAGAACTGGCTCCCTTACATGTACTTAAGCTCGTAGTATTACGGACCAGGATCCCCATCTTGGTCTTCTTCCAATACCACTTCCTTGACTCGTCTCTTGTGCTAGGAGTCTGCGCAACTTCTAAGTGAACTAGCTCTGGCATATCCCTTCGAGACCAAGAGGGATCCCTGTGACCTTACTCCCCAGTTCCTTCATGAATGGTGGATACTCCGACCGTGACCTACCCGCCTGAAACCACATGTCATCTCATCTTCGAATATCTCAACTCTCGCATCGCCCGTCTGTACAAGTGTTACTACATTGTCGACAACCCCCATTGGAGGTACATTCATAAAGTTCCCACACCTCCCCCGAACATGCCACTCGACCTTCCTCTTTACACCTACCGCGACCACCTCAGAGCCTATCAGCAGCATCCTGCAGTCTTCCCTGACAGCCCAGACAACCACCGATTCCGCCCCGAAGGGAACCCACGTTATACAGACGCCTAAGTCAGGCCAACGTCTGTGGTAGACGTTACATTAAGACCAAGATCCTTCAACGTGGCTTCCACAGCAGTAACAACCAGAGATCTTTGGATCCCATTCAGACCGTATCATATTGACAGAAGAGGGGAACGCAACGTCCCCAAGCAATACCTCAAAGGAGCATTTTGGCAGACAGAACAAGGAGACCCAGGCTACGTTGTCTCTTACACTTATAAGGACGGCACTACAGGACTTATCCCAGTAGAGTTCAATTTCAAACACACCTGCTGGACCAAACTCAAGTGGGACGCACTCCACTACAAACTACAAGTTGTCAGACCTGCAGGTTCAAGCCTCCGCCTTGACATACTCCAAAGCGAAGTAACCACAAGAGATCAGTGGGGACCCCTCGACAGAGAAGAAGAAGAACCTGTTTGATCTCCTACACCCAAGACACCAGCACCTTCCCCATCCCTCGCTAGCAACCCAGAGGAAATCCGAATCCTTGAAGCCCAAGCCGAACAAGAAGAAACCCAGTTGGGATTATTAGCTGAGTCTATCCCTACAGACATGACGACCACCATCACCGAGCAACCAACTACCTTTCAGGAACCCACACGCATTAGTCGTGGAGAATGCCCGCCAGGAGGAGAAGGTGGAGGAGGAGGAGACGGAGGAGGAGGAGACCCCAGAGGACCCCTCTTCACGGGACCAAACGTCTCCAGTGGAACCAAACCCGAGAAATTCATGGGCAAGGAACCCCTTGTATTCACGGGAGATCGCACCAAAGTCCAACAGTTCCTCACTCAATGGGAACTATTTGCTGAAACCAACTACGACAACCCTGCGTTCACTCTTCCCTATCGCAAAGCGCTGATTTTCCTCAC
Source organism: Lactarius vividus (assembly GCA_021527035.1). Lineage (NCBI taxonomy): Eukaryota > Fungi > Basidiomycota > Agaricomycetes > Russulales > Russulaceae > Lactarius > Lactarius vividus. The sequence continues at coordinate 355,041 of JAKELG010000008.1, read as the reverse complement.
CTATATTCAAGGAGATCACGTCAATGAGTGGGTCTTATCCACTACTAAATGGGTCAAAGCGTACAAAGCCAAGTATGGGCCGTACAACAAATGGATCTGGGAAGCCATCAAACTTGGCTTCCGCAACACCTTCGCCGATACCCTTGAGAGAGAACATGTGCAACAGGACCTCCAGAAGGGGTTCCAAATGGAGGGGCAAGACATCGATTCTTACATTGCCAAGTTCGAGAAGGCCATACACAAAGCAGGATATCGCTTCGACAACTCTCTAGTCCTTGACAAGTTCACCAGTGGACTCCCTGTCGAATTGTACAAGAACGCCTACAACTTCCACAGTCCAAACATATATGCCCAATGGAAGGTGGCTGTGCTGGAACAACAGTGCAAATGGATGCATCTGCAAACGCGTTTGGGGGGACGTAAACCCCTGGGACCCAGTAAGCTGGGCAACACTTCTCTAAGGACGTTCAACACTCCAAACTGCCCACAGCAACCCTGACAGGGATGGCAGGCATTCAGGAACCATCCGGACGCAATGGACACCACTCCAGGAAGAGTCCGCGCCCATCTCGCGGGGTCTGAAGAAGTGGACTACACCAGGCCACCTTACACCCCACAGGGGGGCCGCCAACAAGGCAGAGGAGTCGTAGACATGAAGAACATCAACTGCTTCAACTGCAGAAAACCAGGTCACTTCTCTCGCAACTGTCTCCAACCACGCCACCAGCACAACAACCCGAATTGGCAACCACACCAAGGACGAGGGGCGTTCATAGAAGAAGTCCAAAGCATCCACGAAGAACCCCTCATCCAATTTGAGGACGATAGTGGCAGTAGCCGCAGCACCCATGCCACCACTGAGATGCCTCAAGAATGGGTGACCAGTTGGATAAACGGAGTCCGAAACCTCAGCGAGGAAGCAAGGGACTTGGTAGTACAGGACCTAATGGGGCAGGAGGATTTTCAAAGTGCCTGAACCTGACGGCCTGGGTGAGGGCATTACGGTGTAATTCTGTGTTCATAACGTGCTATCAATCTATGCATGTTCCAGTTTCATTGCGCGCAAGTTACACCATGGCCGACAAACGAGCACTAGTGGACTCCAGAGCCACTAACAACTTTATCCATCCAGATTTCGCAAGAAGAATAAGGCTAAGCCTCAAGGAGTTAGACCATCATCGAAAGATCTGGAACATTGACGGCACGCACAACAAAGGGGGTAAAATAACCCACTGCATGGATCTCAAAGTCAAGACAAAAGGAATCAAAAAGGACATGAGATTCCTCGTAACTGACGTAGGAGGAGAAGACATCATCCTTGGATACCCTTGGTTGGCTACATTCCAACCTGACATCCAGTGGGCCTCAGCCACACTAAACGAAGCTGACACTGTGGGCATAGTACAATGTTATGTGGGTTGATATGCTAATTTTATAAGAAGCATATCCCAGAAATGTCTAAAAAGTTGTTGTGTAAAATATTGTAAGCTTATTCACAATATACTCTCCAATGTGCAAAGGCTTATGCCACCAGATATATCATAAAAATAACCACGATATAATTCACAATTAACTTTCAATGTGCTCCACACATTTCTTGTTAATAAATCCGTGTTGTTCATTGTGATGACATAGTGACTCATATTTACAATTTGATCCCAATTAATCTATGGATTTCATTGAAGAGATATCCAGGCCGACAGCCAACATCGTGACATCGTGAGTCAACAACTCGAGATGTCCCAACTCGAGACATCATAATCTCGACATACACCATATACACGAAGTATCTACACATAGCTACTAATTACGAGAATCCCCGCTCCATGCTCGCTGTCCGAGTTGTCGCCGTTGTCGACACCGTCTTGCCGTCGTTGTCGACATCGTCTTGCCGTCGTCGTCAACATCGTCTTGCTGTCGTCATCGTCGACACCGTCTTGTTGTTGTCGTTGTCGTCGTCTTGTAGTTGTGGCCGGGGCTGCATCGACGGAGTGCCCTCCATTGGCACTGTTGCCACTGTCGTTGTCGCAACAACCGGCCCTGCGATGGCGGGGCACCAGCGGCAGTTGGTAGCGCATGCAGCTCGGGGCTGCGTCGGGGATGTGCAATGTGTCCGAGTCATTGCTGTGGACTCATGGCCGTCGTTGACAGCGCACGTGGCTCGGAGCCTCGGGCTTTATTTGCAGAATGCCTGCTGACGTCGTCACCGCTGTGGCTTGCTGTGTTATCGTGGTCCGGTGAGCTGCACGGCGCACATCTAATGAGTCGTTAGATATGGGGCATGACGCCGTCTTCTCTGGTTGAGGTATCTGCTGAAGTGTATGCCTGCAGATTGATATCAGCAGGATATACACACACTCACGCACTCACCTGCGGGAGGGTGCCGGCCGAGTGTAACACGACTCCAGGTCCATCGGGAAGTGTGCGCGGTGCTCGAAACTCGAAACCCAAAATCGTAACATGAGGGCGGGCTGGGTGACCATCAGAGTTCTTCAAGTTCGTGGAGTCACCCACACACTGGACAAAAGACTCGGTTGGGCCCAGCGCCCAGTGCTCCTGGATTCTATTCTCGCCTATTCAGTCCACCCTCCGTCGGCGCCACGACAAATGTCACAGCACCACGCACCCATTGTTGTTTGCTTCTGCGTTAGAAAGTAGGGCCCATTGTTCTACAATTCTGGACTCATGCATGTCACGGTCGTGATCCTAACCTGCCTTGGAATTGGAGGTCAGAGTCCATTGTAATATACGATCACGGGCTAGCCATACCTGTTATGAATCGCGACCGTACTGTACATGTATTCACGACATCGCATTGCAACGGTTTCTTGCCTCTAGATTGAAAATCAAACCCCATTGTCCTCCTATTTTGGGTCTAGTAGACGACATGGTCGTTGAATCGCGACGCCCGTGACCACAATATGAGGTACGGCAATACGATGTCACTCTCGGTATTCCATCAATCCAGGACTGACCTGAGAGTCAGAAGTGAGTGACGCATTCACCATTTCCCAGGTCTTGATGACAATAAAGGTCATCTCTGGCAGGCGAGCCATGCAGTTGGCGGTATCAAAGACAATGTCAGTCAGGCAATGGCCGGCCTCATGTCCGAGTATTGCGACCATCTAGAAGGTCCCAGGGACTTCGAGGAAAACGAAATAGATCTCATGAGTCGAGGACAGAAGCGGAGCACAGAAATGTGGGCATGACATAAAAATTCAAAACAACGAACAACGGTGGCCCATGTTGGGGATAATCAGGAGTGAGTATGTTGAACGAGATAACGACATCGTCTACATTGTATTGAAGTGAATGTGATCTGGACTACGAAAGTCGGGGACCATCCTGAAAACAAGCGAGTGAGCTCTGTCAAGAGTGATGGATTGGATCGACTGTGGTGACCTACACGTCTGCACACCATGTGCTGCCTCGAGTCCTGGAAAAATCATTCGTGAGTGCCAGAATCGTCAGAGGAATACGTGGAACACGTACCGATACAGACCATCCACTCGTCGCAACAGACCCGCGATTGGGCAGCGGTTCACCACTCCCGCCCTGACCCACTTTCCTCTTGCAGCAGGCCTGGGACGCGCCCACAAGTGCCAAAGGTATCACGACAGCTCGTTGCCGCGCTAGAGAGTGGCAGCCTAACGGTCGGGTCACAACGACGGCGGAGGGGGGTACGGAATAAGGATCAGGGATCAGGCCTCTGGCCCAGAAATCTGTGCTGTCAGGAGGAGTGGTTCTTGAGAGTGGTGACCGCATGCCCCGAATCTAGAGGATGACTCACTTCCTTATCTGCATCGACGCAGGAGAGGCAGACCTTTACTGATGGTTTGGGGTAGAGGTAGAGCGAACGGTGAGGTGGTAAGCGTTGCACCGAGGCACAGGAGATAGCAGAAAAAGCACCCACCGAAACGGCCAGACGGTACGTCGAGGTTGCTCCATCATACGAGGAAAGTGGAGGGGAAAATCTTCTGAGGAGCTTGAAAATCTTGAAGACAGGTTACTCCAGGCCGAGGAGAAGGACGGGAGAGAGCAACGAACGCTCCCACCGAGGCAATCAGACTGCGCGTTGAGATTGCCCGTAAAGGGAGTTGTTCAGGTGAGAGAGATAACTAGTAGAGGCAGTAGCAGAGACACCCAGTGTTTCCGATCCTACATCAAAACTCTATCTGAACTATGGCAGCGGGGCCATCGAAGGGTAATCGATCTGGAGCAGCTGCATCTAGAACGAAATCACGATTAGTACGTTAGAATACAAGTCTAGTACACCATTGGCGTACCAGTATTACTCTCTAGGCGCGACTGCAACTTCTTCAGCTCCCTTAAATACCTTCTTTCGACCTTGCGTCCTGGGTTCTCTCTCATCTCTCACATTTCTTTACCTGGGACGCAAAGCCCCGGAAGCGACTTCGAGTTTGACATATTTTCTTCCCGCTCGTCGGGGATACCTTCGGGGAGGGGATCGCTTTCGGCATTTACAGAGGAAGTACAGACAAGAGGGAGAAGAGTGAATAGTTAGAAGGGTAGTTGTACGAGTGGGTAGTTGTACGAGTGATAGGTCTTGCGTGGGAAATAAACCAAACATATTATTAATATGTGATTACGAGAGAGGGACACGTAGATCTGCTTGCGATCCAGAGCTACAGTAGCCTGAGCAGAGCTTGAGCTCCAGGGACCCGTAGACTCACCGCATTTGGGACATTGAAAGCGGGTTTTGGTTTGGAGGCGTCGCACGGCGATTTGGGAATTGTCTGATGCTCATTCCTGTCTGACGTTTGGTCGCTGGCAATCCCATTGAGCCTCATTGCCTGAGGATGATCTTTATACATGGTGTGCAAGTACGAGGCGCGTTGAGCATGTGTTGAGCCCGATAACTGCGTATATTCGGTGAAGCGATTAGGTCGGTGGAGGGGAGGAAGAGCATACCTCGTTCACATATTCAGGCAAAGGCAATCGGCTTGTCGCCGACACCGCAGGGCGCATCCAGGACAACATCACAGCGACGGAGCTCTACAATCTGCGTCACGATAGCTTCGGGCGTCACGCTGTGCCACCCTTCCGAGTCCACAAGGCATCCCTCGTCGTAGTGGTGTGGTCGGGGATCCATTGGCATGTGGGCCTGCGATCAGTGAGTACTTTGCGGGGTTACATTGACTAAAACTTAGCTTTCCCCCTCTTCGTAAGGTTTCCTGATGTCGCCGCTCAGAGGTGCTCAGCATGGTATCCCAACCACGACGCCCATGAGGATGCCGCTGCTGGCGCCGAGGCACTCCGCCAACACGACCTGTGCGACAATCATGACGGCGATGGTAACGCGATGGAGGGGCGACGATGGGGACGTCGGTGGCGGTGACGGTAATGTGGTGGCGAGGCAACGATGTGAACGGTGACAAGGGAGGTGATGGGGTCGCCGGGTTTCGGCTTTCCCGAGGCTGAAGAAAGAGTAGAAAAGGGTTAAAACAGATTGAAGAGCATATCAAGCAAATTCATAGTACTCTAAGGCAAGTTGGATGCCTGCCGACCTATCATGCGACGGCGCCGCCCTCTCCTGTCCATCTTAATAGAACTAAACATGAAAATAAATATGATAATAAATGGACGCACTTACCCCATTAAATGCAGGATCACTATGGTAAACATGATGAGTCGTAACGTGCACGCCGTTCCTTCTTTTGAAATCCACGGTTAAATGCCATCCCGGTTCTACTGCACCGCGTCCGCGTTCGCGGTGCCAGCCCGTAGGCCTGCAAGTGATTGTGAGTGCCGACGGGGCGCGTTAAAGAGGCGCGTAAAAACGTACCTCACATTTGCGACCTCGACCCCATCATGCGCAAGTTGTTCATCACTCACAAAATGGGCCCATATGTGTGCCTTTACGACCTCCCGTGTTCCTTCATGACGCCTTGAACTGTAGAGGTCGCCCAGGATGATGGTGAGAGACATTGAAGATGGTGAGGTCGGCAAGGTGGCGGAAAAGGAAAAGAGCTGAAGTTGTAACTTATGTTAGCCCGGGAATATCAGCGACAACGCGAAAAAAAATGAACGTGCCTCTAAGGCATCCCTCTACCACTTAGAACTGGGACTCGGGTCCGCTGGGTGACCAAAATGAAGCCTAGAAAGCTATCTTATAAGCTGCCTCTTTCTCTCTGTTTCTCGATCTCATCGTCAGAGGTATCTAAGGCGATACCGCCGATGTGAGAGGCAGATAAAACCCTCTCACCTATCACTTCTCTCTCTGTTTCTCGGCTTTATCATTTGGTTAGGGTTTGAGACAAGACTGATGGCGTCGATGGTGAGGCAGCGGGGCGAGTAACTGGCATGACTCATGAGGAATAAAAACCTTCTCACCTGATGCTCAGAGTTGAAGAAGTAGCAAGCGACAGCAGTGACAGTCTAAGTATCCCAAGTAGTATCCTTGCTGAAGTTATTACAGTATTAGGCCCCAGTGGTCTCCTTCGTCTTGCCCTAGGACCGTGAGAGATTTCAAGTTCCCAAAAAGTTAAATCACATTCTTCAGCACAGCACTTAGAATGTACGCGAGCACAGCTAGCCAGGGAGGAAAGAAGTTTAAGAGAGACGGTCGCAGCGGGTCAGGGACTCTTCAGGGGAAGATTCTAAGGCCCGTCGACCGGCTGTAATAACCACGCTCTGAATCCTTGTGTTAGGAACCAACCCGGAACGTTGCCGGAACGGACAACCCGAGGAGGAAAACTAAGGATTATATGGTCCTGTCATGCTTTGTAATTATCTTAAAATTGTCATCATGATCATAAAGCGCTCCGGAATTTCGCAACGCGACATATGATTACCGCACGTTCCCTCATGTACTTCCATTTTGCGCCTTGTGCGGTCATTTGCTACGAAAGTCGTTAAGGATTATCTCAATCCTGTCCCTGTGTATACATTAGATCGTAATTATAATCTCTCGTGAATCTATTCTCTCGAAACCACCTCCTACGCGCGTTAAATCTCCAACGTTATGCAAGTTGTATTTATGCTCACCTTCAGCCGTCATGCTTTAGATATTGCTTGCCACTAGCAAGATTAGTCGGAGATGAGGGTGTCCAATAAACGAGTACCGTGCAACGGTTAGGGTCGATGATCCATGAGTCTCATCGCTCAAGGGGTACATACTACTCAGGACTCTCACCTGATGGCGACTTCATTCCTCGGTCAGGTCGTCTACGTCAAGATTTTCTATGTGCATGAAGCACGCCTGCATGAGCTGTTGGTCAAAATTCCCTTCGCCATGAGTCCCATTGCACCGTCAATTCAGATAGAACCGTACCCTGTCCATTGGAAGAATATGTATCACTTCATGTCCACTGATCTCAAGGGGTGTCACTGCAATATGACAAATAATGTCCGAGGGTTCAATGATGACAGGTGGCGCGAACTCGTTCCTGCACAAAGATCCTCCAGCGAATCCAAATCGTTTATACCTTCGGTCTATTTCCCTGAGATCTGGGCTGTGTTGAATAGGGGCATAGGGCTGCACGCAGAGGTAAACAGACGGGTGGTTAGCTTGACCCCGAGAAGAAGACGAGGGTGAATCAGGAACGTGGGTATGAAAGAAAATGTGCGTGATCTGGCCGGACTTTTCATGCTGGGGGGATCGAAAAAACAGGTGGCTATCATGTGACCGACAGGTTGCCGTTGAGTACTGAACACCGCGGAGGGAGAACTTGTCCAAAAACTGAGCAGATACAGATGTGGTTGAAGAACTCCCTGTAGAATCCTTGGCCCTGAGATCTGGATGTTTGCGATATAAGAATTGTATGAACACTGTTAGTACGGCATCGGGAAGCCTTGATTCACGTAGACGTTTTCTATCATATGCAAAATCTGTTTGTTGTGTCAAGTGAACTGCGTCGATCAGATGGGCCAAGCGTGTCCCGCGGACGTCCTCAGCAAGAGTACTCTTGTATGCTTCCAGAAGGCCACCAACATGTGAGCGGACCTCACTGTCATCCACGAGTAGCGCTTGTAAATTTGCCTCCCTCGTCGAGGCACGCATGAATGTTAACTCGAGTTCACCTTGTCGAAAATAAGTATCTGGTAGGGTTATATCTAGAAGCAAGACGCAAACCTAGCTTCATGTTATGGTTCTTGCTCTGCATAGAATGGATGTACCGTTCGTAGAAGGCGGCGCCATGTGTGTGTGCAGGGCCAAACCCTCTGAGAACGTCCCCATAATGCAAGGCCGCGTGATGGATCGGCTTCACCTTCGCCACCTTATAAAGCGATTTGAATGTCATCACGTAGCGAAAGATATATTCCTTGTATAACTTGATCTCGTCCCGAGAAATTGAGCGTAAGTTCGCAAGTTGAACAGCGCGCACTAGATCCATGAAGTTCTCCAGCATTGCTTTCCGGTCACCAGGTGCATCGTCTCCTCCCCAAAGTCTGATTAAGGTGATGGGGAGGTGAATTGTGCAGATAACTCTCCAGTTGTTCGCACTGAGTTTACCCCGTGCCGCAGTACCCCAATTTGAAGGGGCTCGTGTAACCCAAGAGGGGAGTTCAGTGCGATCCATGTCTCCCCAAATGGCCTCTAAAATATCCTTTCCAAGTATCAAGGCATTTCCAGAGGAAGTTGTTCGCTTCTGGGTGGGAAGCTCTTGGAGAGGACAATTTGCTTGTACCTAACTGGAAATGATGTAAAGTTACTCGATCAAATACACTACGCACGTACCCATCCAGCAGCTGCGACGTATAGCTCTTCCTTGGTGCGAAGTCCCTTCAGTTTATCCTGGGACATCTTACAGGAGTCTCAGCAGACAAATTGAAGGACAATTTTTTTAGCCCGCAAAACAGTGTTCCGTGCAGCACGATCAATGAGCTGTTGGAAGCACTTTTCGACGTCTTTCAGCTGATCTTCAGAAGGAACTTGGTCTTCACTCAGAATGCGAGCCGACGCGACCTAAATTAGGAGAGGATCAGATTGTGCATATATCTCAGTCATATTGACACCGTACCGAGTCATCAGTAGTGATACTCCCCTCCCGAACACGTCGGGGTTCAGCATCAGTCTCAGTCTCAGTCTCAGAAGCGAAGAAAGCTGTAGAGGAGGGATGGCGCGCTTTCTCAGTGGAGTGGGATGCCGGCATTTTGATGGCGTCGAGTGGTGTAGCCTGGCGCTGTATCCAACACAAGTTCATCATTTTATTCATCTAAAAGCCCCAAAACTTACCCATTCAACGATAGTTACAGCTAATTGCAACTTGCTACCTGTGCGACGCAAGTTATGGTCAGTGCAGATATGCCAGAGGGTATCGCGAGCACAGTCCCTTCCATTGAGTTGCTCCAGAAGACGATCGTGCTGCTCAGTTGCGCGTATGATGTCGTACCACTTCTTCATTTCGGAATCTGACGGCCTTGGAATTGTTTTAGCGATAGACGACTCAGTCCTGTCACCTCCTACAGTGGATGCGTTGATACCCCAGACCTACCGACAATGGTTCTGGAAAAGCCCTGCGTCAAATACGTGCATAGGCTCAATGGCCGTGAATAGAACGGGGTTCCAATATGGCAAATCGAGAAGGGGAGACCACCTGATCCCATGAGTTTTGAAAAGGGTTTCTTGCCTGTCGAAAGTTTCTGCATCACGCCATTGCTTTGCAGCTTTGAGGTGTTCAGCAACGTCTCGTGGTGGCCAAGTCTTTCTGTCCAGGTTTTTGACGTCTTGCACTTTTAAGTAGCAGTGTGTGCAGAAGTAAGTTGCTGTTGCACTCGCAAACCCACCAGCCTGCTGTGCTGCCAGCATATCAGAGACAACGGGGACAAGTATTGCCTGAACCCGGCAACCTTGTTTGTGCCTTGCCGTTCAAGAATATAGGACACCTGGATCAAAGAACTCCAACAATACGTCCACAAGAAGTTTTAAACTATGGTTAATGTCAGAGAGCGAAGGCTTCCTTGGTCTGGGAATGACGCCAGCGAGGAACATATTTTCGGGACGGTATCGCAGATGGGCGGGGAGATTGACCAAGACCAACCAAATAGCAGTCGACGAAACAGTTTGTTTAGCTTCTTTCATGTGGTACGGGTTAAAGCTATCCATCGAGAATGAAAACGCTAGGCGTATTTCATCTGTCGGCCCAGGGAGAAACCATTCACCCTTCCTCAGAAGGATCTTGCACAAGTGGCCTGCATCCCACATGTCTTCCATGTACTGTTTTCGAGGTCTCCGAAAGGCTTTGAAAATGTGCTCTTTGACAGTGGGCCTGGAGAGTAGTCGCCCAACCCACTGCTTCAGATCTTGTACCTCATATTTGCATAGAGGAATGGTATAAGTCTTGGCATTGATAATAACGGTGCGAAATAAGGGTTCGCCACAGCTAGAGCTGGAAGGAACCCGGCAGTGGGTACAGCTTTTCGGAATGGAGACAATGAGCCGACTATCTTCTGCCATTTCGCTGTCGACCTTCTCGGAGGAGTCCTGACGGTCGTCAAAAGAAATGGATGCTTTCCTTTTATTTGTCTTCATGAGGGAGTATTCATAGAGAAAGTGACATGAAGGGCAGCAAACGTAGCTTCGGGTGACTGGATCCAGGTCATATGTCGTTAGGAGTTTTCGTGGGTCCTTCGGCAGTTCACCCGCCAACGAACGAAGAGATTCTTGACTGTTCAAGATACTCCTCATTCCAGCAAGTAGGACAGCTGCACCGTGACGAGGAAGGTGATATAAAACATACATCACCAGTGTGGTCATATAAATAGCAAGAAGGGTCGGATTCCTAGGATGTCTCGTCACGAAGTAACTTTCTAGGGCATCATCAGAAACGGTGACATCAAGCAGGAGTATAAGTATAACCTGTGTTGACCACGGCGCTATGGTCCCTGACGCCTCTTTTACTGCGTTGACCAGACCATTCGATTCCCTTTAATCGGTTTATCCTGATCAACTCTTGAAGAACACGGTCTTCCAAGCTCTCCTTCCTGTCGGTGGCGTCGATTGCTTCTAGCATATTCAGAATGTCACAAAGGCGACTTTCGTGCTCAAGATAGATTTGATTCGTTTGAGCTGATGTTAATGCGTACAGGCCGACATTTGGGCACCTGATTTGCCTGAAGTCTTGAGACTGGTAAGCGCTGCCGTGTACGGGGTCATTGACAAATTGCAAAGAGCCAATGTTGGGCATCCACTCAGAGCGTACAGAAAGCTCTGCTTCCAGAAGAGATAGATCATTCATAGACATAGCAGCAGAAATCGAATCGAAGACCAAAGGATGCACGAGAGTAGAAATTTGGAGTCGACGAAGTAAGGACGCGAAGAACCAAGAACAATAATCTCGATTACATAACTTCGAATTTTCCAACTAACACTCCCAGGAGAATCGCCGTATCATTGTTACCTACGTTAACAGTAGGAAAGTATCAGTCCATTATAGTACTTCTAGGGCTAACCTTACGTAACAGGTAAACCACGGCACCTGGGACCGTGACCGTAGTACTACCACCCTCCTTCTGGGTTGGACATCAGAATCTGCCGAATGTCCTAGTCATGACACAATTCGATGTGTGAGCCCAACGGACCGAATCACAAGCGTGCGGCGGGGTCACCGTCGCAAAATCCTGATGGCAATCAAGGCCATAGCTATCGGACAGGCATGAGGGTGATGGATCAAAGACAATGTCAGTCGGGCGATGGTTGGCCTCGTATATGGAACCCCGTGTAGATGAGATCTGAGGTTCAGATACATCAGCATACATGGTGAGAGACCACTGAGGTACACTCATGATGGAAGCTAGCACATCCGACCGTCTAGAAGGTCCCAGGGACTTCGAGGAAAACGAAATAGATCTCATGAGTCGAGGACAGAAGCGGAGCACAGAAATGTGGGCATGACATAAAAATTCAAAACAATGAACAACGGTGGCCCGTGTTGGGGATAATCAGGAGTGAGTACGTTGAATGAGATAACGACATCGTCTACATTGTATTGAAGTGAATGTGATCTGGACTACGAAAGTTGGGGACCATCCTGAAAACAAGTGAGTGAGCTCCATCAAGAGTGATGGATTGGATCGACTGTGGTGACCTACACGTCTGCACACCGTGTGCCGCCTCGAGTCCTGGAAAAATCATTCGTGAGTGCCAGAATCGTCAGAGGAATATGCGGAACACGTACCGATATGGACCATCCACTCGTCGCAACAGACCCGCGATTGGGCGGTGGTTCACCACTCCCGCCCTGACCCACTTTCCTCTTGCAGCAGGCCTGGGATGCGCTCACAAGTGCCAAAGGTATCGCAACAGAGCTCGAGCCGAGTCCTTGTGAGTTCGTAGGTGGGGGGGATCCCGCAGGAGTTACAGAGAGGTGGGAGAGCTGGGTCCGAAGCGATGGCGATGACGAAGGCCGTTGCAAGTGCGAACGGACGAGACCGGGAACGAGCGAAGCGAGAGCGATGCCGTCCGAAGCAGCGAGACAGAGACAGCGGCAAGAACGAGTGCCCGCGGTAGGGCCGAACTTCGAACCGATTCACGCTGGGACGAGGCGGAAAGGGGAAAACAACAGATGATATTTCCGAGTCAGACCAAGCGGGTTATGTAGCTACTTCAGACAAGTAGGTGTGAAGTAACAGAGAGGGGAGGCATATGGGGAAGGAAACGAGACGGAGCGCGGAGACGATTGAGACAGACAAACGGTCAAAGGGAGATGGGCGCGAACATGAGAAACCAAAACCAAACATCTAGGTGAAAGGAAGCGAGTATACGAGTAAAGGGGGCCAAGACATATGACGCACGACAATGGAAAGCCTTCCTCCAACTCCAACGGCGAGCATGGCGTCTTGAGAGTGGCTCAGGGGTAGTGAGAACGGATGGCCGGCGATCTTGACATCTTGAAAGTAATAAAAGAAACGGGCGATGTGATGGGCCCGGGGTGTTGAGGGACAAAGGTGACACGAGGCGAGGGGACGCGTGGCCTGTCTACGAGTGGCTTGCGAGCCTCTTGCAGGGCGAATACGGGCGGCAGCGGTCCATGGGCGATGTGAGGCGAGGGTGGGCGATGGCGAGGAAGCAATGAGCGAGAGAGAGAGAGTGTGTGTGTGTGTGAGAGAGAGAGTGTGTGTACGAGGTGACAGAGAGAGAGGAAATGCAATTGATGGAATGGCAGCTGGGCCACACGACGCCAGACCGAGGTCGAAAATACTGAAAATATACGATTTCGGGGCCAGAGCCCGAGCTGACCTTACAGCATTAAGGCGGGACTTACTCACCGTGTTGAGTTGATGTTGCGGTGGGATCCTGTGCAGCGTCGACACTGCGTTGTGGCATTGTGGGGGCTTGCAGGCTGTTGTGATAGTGTCGTAGTGTAGCATTATGATGGTGTCGCAGCGCGACGTCATGACAGGTCAAGGCCATGGTTGAATGAGCTGCACAGCTCATCAACGTCGTGGGCAATGGTACATTAAAGTGTTGACTGAGACTGGTCTTGCACACTGTGACAGGGTGGCGGTGGTGGCGGACCCGCATGGCGAAAGGTGAATGTGGCGACGGGCTTGCGTGCGGTGAGACAGAGGTGGAGACTTGAGGGTGGTGTGGGGAACACCTCTTGCAAGTGCTGGCAAGACGGCATGGCAGGTGCGTTGTGAGGCGCGTTGGGTGTTGTGTGCCATGATGGGGTGGCACTGCGGCAGTGACGGCGGGCTTCCATGAGAGGGAGGTAGCCCAGGTAATACTAGTACAGAGGTGAGGAAGGACTTAGTGAGAAATCAAACACAAAAAAGAACTTATCTTGATCACTGGGCTGAAGCCCAGCTTGTCGTCAGCTGCCTCTTCCTTGCAAGAATGGTGGGAGTGAGGGGAAACAGCCGCGAAAAAAGGCAGCATCCTGAGCCTGATTCAAAACGAAATGAACCCAACAGATCAATGGGCCGGCCTTCCAGACGCAAGAAGTAAATTTTTTAAGGACTTTCGGCCGAACCCCCCGGCCTCGGGTCACAGAACCAGGGCCCGGCCCCCCCTTGAGTTTCCCACACAATAGCTCAACCAAGCAAGGTCATAGTCGACAAAGTCGACACCTAGTTAGATTAGGAACAGCCGAATAAAATTCTCGTATGGGTGAGCCACAATCTGATCAAATTCACTATGCTACAAACGATAGTATTGAAAGAAGTGTTAATTCGATGCCAGTCCGAGAGTACACTTTGAGACTGGCCAGTCTGGTCGAGTTGTGTTGATGAACGCACTATATATCTTCAACCCAACCCTCTCCCATTCCTGTACCTATGGTTTCACTGGCCTCTGCGGCTCTTGTCCAGTCGTCAGACCAATTGGTGAACGATGTGATCATACCCCACTGCGTTGCGGCCAAGAGGATTGCTATGCTGCATGTGATAATAACAATTGTTGGAACTAGCATCTGCCAGGAGCGCTTCAGCTGGTATGGGAGGGCCTGAGATTCTATATCTCACGTGCGTGGTGTGATGTACCCAGCCTGGTTCTTGTGCTACGTGTGACTTCAATTCTGTGGCCTTTTTTGTATCACTCTCGGGCTCCTGTATCCAGTACCGGATTTCCGTTTCGCCACCCTTCTCAGCAACACCTGTCACAATCTGTCGAAAATCTCCCCGACTGGTGTATGCCTGAGTGACATGCGGGATAAGTGATATACAACGGGATTTCTGTGCAACCACACGTACCAAGGCTTGCATGATGTCTTCCGATGCTGAAAAAACATTTAGTCTCTAACTTTGCCTAACCAGGGAATTACTTACAGCCATGTCGAAGGTTCTCCGCTAGTGTCCTATCCTTTACAGTGGTGATACGAGCACACCCATATGATGTACTGATGCGTAGTCCCTACGAAGAGTTGGTCAAGTCAACGAGCGCAAGCAAAGCGCCCGAGAACAAAGACGCTGAGATTGGAAGCTCAGGCGAGGCGAGTGACCGAGTGACCGACAGTCGGACAGTAAATGTGTCCGAGTGATGGACAGTCGGACACTCAATGTGTCCGATGAACTGAGCGCTGTCCGAGGATGGCGTTGAATCGAACGTCGCTACAAAAAAGAAAAGATCAACACACGTTGAGGGACCCGGGCTGGAGCAATGAGTCAGCAATGGGAAAGTTACTGGCCAGCGACCTTTACGCACCGGCGTTCCATGATGCCCTGTGCAAGAGCTTTGTGGATTCCAAAGCGGGTATGAAGGGACTTGAATATCGTTCTGATGGTCAGATGGTGTCGGGCGTTGAGCTTGGCTTGACATGCCTTTCGGTGTGAAGTTGCTGGTAGGTTGGAAGGAGAGAATACGACATGTGCGTGTAGTTCAAGTAATTGAAATACTGTTGGAGTTCAGCCGCACACGCTGAGTAAGCATCGGGTAACTCCGAGGTGGCTGAGGTTGGAAATGACCAAGTCGAGCACAGCTGCCTTACTTACCCCTATAGACTTAGCGTAGAAATTTTTGTTTGTTGAACTTATATACTCATAGTGACAGTAGCGACACCTCAGTCTTTTCTCCCAAAGACTGAGGTCAGTACTTTACTTTCCTTCTCATATACTACCTTACTGATTGTACCTTAGTCACGTTTTCCCGCACCTCTAACAAATACTATGACTGTCACTCTACTACATGGAGCAAAAGTGGTGATAGAAGACCAGCACCAAAAAAGGAAGCTAAAGATCGATGGGATCGACCAACATCCAGAAGTGTGAGATCACTTCAATCAGTGACTCTTCCCATCCAGGTTCCCCAATGGGCCCAAACAAATCTCATCATCAACACCCTAGGGCTGCACACTGTGTGGTATACATTGGGGAATCACCTCCCCACAAATTAGCATTAATTATGAATAATTAACATATAAGCGCCCATTTTCTGTTTTAATTATCCCCCCCATCAATTACAGATACTCAAGTTCCAGGCAAAGTATAAAAGAGAACTCAATTTCACTGAAGGGCTTGAAGAGAAGGATGAATTGGCAGAGCTAGAGGGAGTGGAGGCAGTCAGACCAGTTGAGGACTTGAGGGCTTATCTCAGGGGCATCAGTGAGCAGTAGTTTGAAAGGGTCTATTTGCAACAAGGCTATATACATGTATTTGTACCTGGGAATGAACTACATACAAATAGGAGACCTGTGCGACTCAGCCAGAGAGGAAAAGGGGGGAGGGGAAGAGAAAGGGGTAAAGTGAGGTTGTGCAAGGGTGTGTGGTGGGAGTCTGAGGGTGCACAATGGCAGTCTGAGGTGGTGTGAGGGGTGGGGATAGCAGTCCGAGGGGGGGTGACAATGTGCAGTGGAAGTCCGAGGCAGCGTGACGGTGTGCAGTGGGAGTCCAAGGGTATGTGATGGCAGCTGCGATGGTGACAACACAGAGGCAGTGGTGGCGGCTGCGATGGCAAGGGCGCAGAGGCGGCGGCAGCGGCTGCGAGGGTGAGGGCACAGAGGCAGAGGTGGCTGTGATGGCAACGACACAGAGGCAGCAGCGGTGGCTGCAACGGCGAGGGTGCAGAGGCAGAGGTGGCTGCAATGGCAAGGGTGCAGAGGCAGAGGCAGCTGCGACAGCGATGATGCAGAGGTGGTGGCAGCAGCTGCAAGGGCGAGGGCACAGAGGCAGCAGCAGTGGCTGCGAGGGCAAGGGCACAGAGGTGGAGGTGGCTGCAAGGGCGAGGGCACAGAGGCAGAGGCGGCTGCAAGGGCAAGGGTGCAGAGGCAGAGGCAGCTGCAAGGGTGAGGGCGCAGAGGCAGATGCAGTGGCTGCGAGGGTGAGGGCGCAGAGGTGGAGGCAGCTGCAACAGCAACAATGCAGAGGCAACGGCGGCGGCTGCAAGGGCAAGGGCACAGAGGCGGAGGCAGCTGCAATGGTGACAATGCAGAGGCAGTGGCAGCAGCTGTGATGGCAAGGGCGCAGAGGCAGCAGCGGCGGCTGCAACAGCAAGGTGTAACGTCTACCACGGACGTTTGCCTGACTTAGGCGCTGTTATAACGTGGGTTCCCTCGGGGGTGGAATCTGTGGTTGTCCGAGTGCTCGGGGAATACAGCAGGGTGAGGCCAATACGTGCCTGTGGAATCTCTGTACGTGTACAACGTCTCCTCTACGGGGATGCCTGGTGGAGGACTGGGGACTTTGCGGATATACTCCCAATCGAGGTTGTCGACTATGTAGTAGCAGTGGGTTGGGCGAGCGGTGCGCGAGTTGAGGTATTCGAAGACTAAGTGACACGTGGTACCTGGCGGGTAATTGACGGTCGGCTGATCTACCATTCACGAAGGAAAGATGGAGATGAAGTCACGGGGATCCCTCTTGGTCGTAAGGGATATGCCGGAGCTAGCTCACTTAGGGACACTGCGAGTCCCTAGTACAGAAGACGAGTGAAGAGTGGTATTCGAAGAAGACCAAGATGGAGATCCCGGTCTGTACTACGGTGAACTTAAATACAAGTAAGGGAGCCAGTTCTAGCTCCGCTCGAACTCGTAAGTAACCAGTAGCGTAAGTAGCGTATCCTAATAATAGAATGCGCAGTCGTCGTCGTAATCCGAAACACGTACAACAATGGAACATCAGTCAGCAAGCCTAATCACGATCACGTACAACAATGGAGGGTCATCAGTCAGCACAACACGAGGCGGTAAGATCCGAAGTCCATGACGTATTACTGCTAACGTGCCGAGTCATCACAGACATGTCAGAGTTCACAACCGGTCCGAGCAGTCCGAAATGAAACGTAACATCACCCCCTTTTCAGCGTCAAGCCCCAGCTTGACCACGCATGACTGCGAGGGGGTTAGTTCCGACTTCACGAAGAGCCCTGATCCGGGCTATCTCCTCCGCGTCCTGTTCCGCCTTCGGTCCGCGGTGAAGTGACGCCCGCACGTTCTCGATGCGGTCTACTGCATGCGCCCGCTGAAGTCGGGCGACGCACCTGTTGCGTTCGATCCCTATGCGCTCCAGCTTCATCTGCTCTGCCGCCAACCGATGTTGCTGGGCTCGCCAACCGAGTGTCATACAGCGGTAGCGGTGGACTTCGGCCACGAGAGTCGCGTCCTTCATGTGAAGGAGCGCCTGGTCGACCGAGTCGACTAGTCCCGCGTCGGAGAGCAGGAACGTGAGGTCGTCGTCGGTGTAAGGGGGGGAAGAGGACTGCTCGTCGTAGTAGGGGACGGCGTGGACGGGCTTCCCGTATTGTTGATTGCATCCCGCCCTGAAGGCCAGGACGAACGGGTCGGCGGTGAGGATGAGCTGAGTATACCAGGCGGGCCAAAGACGTTCTTGAGCATCTCGAATCTGAAAGGGAATGTAATGGACTCCCCTGTTGAACTGATATCCCCTGGGCGGGGGTGTCTCTGGCCGATCCTCGGTCTCCTGCATATGTTCCTCCTCTTGATCTGCGCGAACCTGGGGTGGATGTGGCGTCGGTAGTGTGATAACCTCCCCGGTGGGTCCGCATAGCGGGGGGGTTTCCGAGTGTGTCGTGGTGAGATGGGTGGCGTAACGTAGATATTGATGCGCTTCGAGCCGTTCCGCTGGGTCATACGGGTCCCCGCCTTCGTCGGGTCCCGGTGGGGATGCTGGTCGACTGGGTACGTACCCCTGTTCGTCGCCCGCTGGAGTGGGCGCTCTGGTCGGGACGTAGTGGTCTCCGAGGTAGCTGGGCTGGTTGCTCTCGGAATAAACAGTGGGGGTCGGCGAAGGAACTGGGGATGGCCCGGGGGAAGGAGGACGATCTCCTCGCTGGTGAAGGGCGAGGGTAGACGACAGGGGTGACGGTGGCGTGGATTGTACTCGGTAGGGTGCCGATAGCTCGGTGTTGACGACATAGCGGAAGTTTACTGGGGAAGAGGGCCTCATAGGTGGGGAGCGAAGTGAAGGAAGGAGATGGGGACGTCTCTTGGGATTTCCCTGCGCTTATATGTGTTTCGCGTGCGGGGTTAGAATTTTTGAACTCCCGAATTGCGTCGTCTGCAAATACGTCATTCTTATCGACCCACTGATTGTCCGAGTCGGGGTACCCCTTCCATTTGACCAGGTACTGCAATTTGCGGCTTCTGCCGAATCGCCGAGAGTCTAGAATCTTCTCGACTTCGTATTCTTCCTCTCCGCCGACTAGATCCGGTGGCGGGCGCTGATAATTGGGCCCGTGCGTGGGTGTCTCGCGATAAGGCGTTAGGAGGTCCACATGGAATACTGGGTGTATCTGCCACTGCGTGGGAAGTTCTAGGCGGTAGTTGACTGCGGACATCACCTGAGCAACCTTAAAGGGGCCGTGACGTCGTGCCGCTAATTTCGCTGTTGGTTGATGTGTGCGTAAGTTTGTTGAGGGGTCGTGCGTGCGTGGCAAAATTTCGAATGAAAGCGCGGTAAAAGTTGCAGAAGCCTAGGAATGATCGCACCTGTTTGACGTTTTTGGGGGTTGGCCAATCTTTGATACCTGAAATTTTGACAGGGTCCATGCGTGTCACCCCCTTTTCAATGATTACCCCCAGGTAATCGATGCTCGGGGCGTGGAAGATGCATTTTTCTGGCTTGAGGAATAGGTCGTTTTCTTCCAGAAGGTCCAGTATGTCGTGTACCGCGTCGATGTGTGCTTGTTCCGTTGACCGAGTTGCTATTCCTATGTCGTCCATATACACCCTGATGGTCGTTCCCTTTGTTTCGTGATACGCGATGAGGTCTTTGCAGATTTCGTTCATCATGGTTTGGAAGGTTGCCGGGGAGTTTGTCAGTCCGAAAAACATTACCGTTGGTTCGAAGAGTCCGTATTTTGTTTTGAACGCCGCTTTTTCCTGGTCTCCCTCTTTGATCCTAACGTTATTGTATCCCCATCGGATGTCCAGCTTGGTAAATATGAACGCTCCGCTCAAGTCGGCGATGAGTTCTGGGATAAGTGGAAGAGGGTATTGGTTGCGTATGGTCCAGTTGTTGATATTCCGGTAGTCCTGCACGGGGCGTAGTTTTCCGTCCTTCTTTTTAATGAAGAAGAATGATGACGCGTACGGGGATTTAGAGGGTCTAATGTACCCTTTCGCTAGTTGTTCGTCAATCCATTCTTTGAGTGCTACGTCTTCTGCTTGACTCATAGGGTAGACCTTGCAGTCGATGGCATCCGGTGCGTTTGGTTTGAAGTCGATCGCGTGATCCCAGGGTTTTGACAATGGGAATCGATTCGATTCTTCCTCGCTGAAAATCCTGACATGCCGTTGATATTCTTCCGGTACCGCTTTTACTTTTTTTTTTTTTTTTTTTTTTTTGATGAATTTATATTCCGGAGCAGTACATAATACAAAGCCGGTCTTGGAGCGCGGAGCGACAACAAAGTAAGAAGTAGTTTAAGGCGAGCCTCACGTGCGGGCAGAGAAAGTAACGAGACGTAAGGTACCCTCCCAGAGGGGACGTGTTATGTGCGGATCAAGAGTATACGTAAATGCGAAACATAAGAGGTTAGCGCTTACTGGACGGTGCATGGTTGTGTCACCGGGTATATCCGGTATTGCGGTCGAGAGCTCCTTCATCCGGGGTCGTGGGGCCGGCGCGGGGCAGGGGGTTCCCAAATTGGTTTCTGTGCCGCTCTTGAGGACTGTAAGAAGCGGCAAAAGTAGTAGGCGTGGTCGGTGAACAGATCCACGGGTCTGTCTGGCGACGTGTGGAGGAGGTAGTGGTCGCGGACGGAGGGGCGGAGTAGTGGGCATGAGTATAGGATGTGGGCGAGGGTGTATGGTGTGTGACATCGAGGACAAGTCGAGGCCTCCGGGGGGAGGTCGGTGCGGTGTGTAAGGGTGTAGTCGGCGGTGAATGAGTGGAGGGTGGCGAGTTGCATGGCTGTGGCGTGGGCCCGGCGTCTGATTTCGACGTAATTCTCCGGGGGCTTTTTGGGGGGTATGGCAGCCAACCATAATGGGTGGTTTCTCCCGTCGGGCGGGTGGGTGGTTGGGATGGAGTGGTTGTACGCCCGAGGGCGGTTGGGTTTGTTTATCGCTCTACGCCAGTCTGTTGCCCAAGATTTAAAGGCGTCAGCACGGAGTTGGGTTCGTATCCATGCGGGTGAGCGGAGGGGTTTCGCTGAGTGTGGGGAATCCTCCTGGCAGGCGAGGAGGGCTGCTTTGCGGGCGCGGGAGTCGGGAGCTCTCTTCCGGTCAACTGGCGACCACACGAGATTGATGCTCGTGTTCCTGGGCTGTGAGAATAATGAAGAGAGGGCTCGATGCCAGGTTAGCAGAGCGTGTTGGGAGTCAAGGGATTTGTAAGAGGTAATGTGTGTGATGGCGGCGAGGTTGTCAGATAGTATGTAAATATGGTCGGGTAACGTAGCACGTGAGGACTCAGCCAAAATTAATTCCGCTGTCTTGGCCAAGCCAAACAGGGCTGCATCCTGGTGAACCATGTCCGTGCCCAGCGTCCATCTATGCGTAAAGAAGGGGGCATTGGACGAGACATAGTCTGCCGCCGCGCCGCCTACGTGGAGTCCGTCGCGCCTGTTCTTATTAGAGACAGTTGCAGCGACCCTGATTACGAGTTTGTTCGAGTTTGGTTTCATGGCGTAAAGCCAATCCACCATCCTCTTACGCTTTTTGGGAGTTGATTTCCCTTCACAATATACCGCGCTACCCCAGTTGGGAACCTCCCAGGGTGCGATGGCAGTGACGTCGGCAGGCAGTGTCTTCGTGGGGTCGAGACCGCCCGCGAGAGCCTCCAAGGCAGTGGGGCGCTGTTTGCGTACTCCAGACCGTACGCGAAGTGAACTGTTACACACCACCCCTCCATTACTGGAGTGTGGGCCGCTCTGGACCGTCGGTGACCACTCTTCGCCTAAAAGGGCTAGGAGTTGTGACGTCCGGGGAACACGGAACAGTCTGATCGCTGAGGAGGCAACAAGTTTTTCCAGGTACTGCCTAGCCGGCAGCACCCGGGTTAGTTCGTGAAGGGGTTGCCTCGGGGCTGTTCGAAACGAGCCGGAAATGAGTTTTACCCCTTGATTCATTACCATTTGGACCTTATTGATGAGGCCTGTCTTGCGCTTCTGGGTCATCCATAACTGACATCCGTACGATAGAACCGGGAGGCAGATGGCGTTGAATAGGAGTCGCCATGATGCCGACGATATGCCCCTTTGAGTGTTGCCAAGAAGTTGGAGGGATTTGATTGAAGCCCGTGCCCTGTTGCACATGTAGTCCACGTGTGTGTTCCAGCGTAGCTTGTGGTCGATGAAGAACCCTAAGTACCTGATCTGGTTGGAGGGTTTCACCACGTAGTATGTGTGTTTACTGGGGTCGGGTAACAATAATCTTGATGGTGGGGGCACGGGCTTCTTGCTGTAGGGTTTTTGGAAGTATATCAGTTCGGTTTTATCTGGTTCGCACTCGAGGTTCGAGCGGCGGAGCCAGTCCTCACACTGTCTATACCTTTCTCTGAGAGCGTCATTTACCTCTTCCCATGTGTTGGCGTGGGCTAGTATGATGCCATCGTCGACATACATACCCAGAGTGGTGTTTGTGTTCGGGGGGCGTAGTTTCAATAAGGTGGAGGTGTACATTGCGGAGAGTATCGGGGAAAGTGGTGAACCTTGAGGGGTGCCGATGGGTTGATTTCGTATGTTGTCGGTCTTGCCGTTGAAGGTCATTTGAACTTTTCGTTCCTCCAGGAAGGACCCCACCCACTCGTAGATCTCCGGGGGGAAGCCGAGGTTCTTGAGGGTGTGCGTGATCCTATCACGGTGGACGTGGTCGAAGAAGCCTTTGATGTCGAATAGGAGGGCCCCGCACTTTTGGTTGGCGCGGAAAGAAGCCTGTATGTTGTGTACGAGGGTGAGACCTGCGTCTACTGTCGAAGAGAAAGCGCGGGTCCCGAACTGGGTTGTTGGGAGAATGTTGTACTTGTCCGCGCAGTAGAGGATGCGGCGCGCGACTACCTTTTCCAGTAGTTTACTGAGAGTCTCTATAAGGGATATGGGGCGGTAAGCTTTGACAGAAAGGTAGTCGTCTTTCCCTGGTTTTGGTATGACAACGACTATGGCTTTCCGCCATTCCGCTGGGTGATATTTACCCTTTAAGATACGCTGGAAGAGGTTGAGTACATGTGTTTCGATCGCGGGCCAGGCGAGTTTGAGGATGTGCCAGGAGACTCCTGACTCTCCGGGTGCTGACGTGTTAGAGCATTCCCATAAGCGGTCGGAAATTTCCTCCACTTGTAGTGGCGGCATATCTCTTGGTGTTATTGCTGGAGGGTCGTCTTCTTGGGCCGTGTCGATGTGTCCTAGGGATGTGACGAAGAATTTTTGTGCGAGTAGTTGTCCTATTTCTTCTTGACTGAATACGACTTGGTTGTTGTGGTTCCGGATGGCGGGGATACCGTCTTGTCTACGACCGTGTCTCCATTTTGCGGTTGTCCAGATGGGTAGCTTTCCTATTTCTTCGTCGTAGAACTTCCGTTTGGCTTGTCGGGTGGTCTTCTTGAAGAGCTGGTTGGCTTCCTTCCTCTCTGGTGAGTCGCGGTGGTGGAGTCTGACTTGTTCCAAAGCGCTGGCGCATTCTTCGTTCCACCAGGGGTTGCCGGTGCTGGTGCCGTGGTGTTTGAGTTTGAACTGAATTAGTGACGCATGGATGAGGGCGTTTAAGATGTTAGTAGAGTCACGGTCAATTGAGAGAGGTGAAAGAGAATCGTTGATAGGGGGAAGGCGTGTGGTGATTTCCTTCCTCCACTTGTTCTCTTCCGCTTCTGACTGGAAGCTTACGGAGAAGAGTTGGCGTTGGGTTGGTTTGTCGCCGCGGTGTATACCGTGCACTAGCCATGTAGAGGAGATGCCAGCGTGGTCTGAACCCATCGACGCGTTCCAGTCGATGATCGGCGGTGTTATGTCGTTAGTTGCACACTCGTTGATCCATACTAGGTCGAGTGTGCTGTCTTTCTGGTTGGCGGTGCCCCGTCTTGTCGGGACCCCGCGAGCGTTGAGGAGTTGGAATCCTTGAGAGGTTGTCCATTGTTCGATGTGTCGGGCGTTGGTGGTGGGGATGACATCTGGCGGTGACCAGCTGGCGGAGTGTGCGTTGAAGTCCCCGACGATCATCGTGTGGACTGTAGGGTCAGTGTCCATATTCAGAAGAGAGGAGAGAGAAGTTTTGTCGTCCACGTCGTTGTAGAAGTTAATGATGCGCAGTGTGTGGTGGTCGATACGTACGTCTACGACCATGATGGTTGGGTGGTGGCATAAGTCTAGTCGTGGTATGATATTCGCTGGGTGGTTGCGGTGTCTTGAGGCGGTCCTGGACTTTTTCCGTGAATATACCATAACTTTAGCTCTTTTGTTATCGGCGAAGTAAGGGTAATGAGCGTTCCATTTGGGGTTATTAACCCCTCCTAGGACGTCAACACCTTCTCTCGCTTTGTCTTTGCGGGCGGTGCCGATGGTGTCGAACCACGGTTCTTGGATGCATATTATATCATGTTCGAGGTTGGTTTCTAATAACGCATGAGAAGCCGCGTTACGGCGTCTCATATTTACCGATAATATGTTTGTGTAATGCATATTTAAAGGAGTGTGGCGTTGGCGTGATTTGTGATCGATTTAATGATGTCTTCGACGTATTCCCATTGTTCTTTCTGTGTTGGTTGTGCCATGAGTGTCTTGTAGTCGGTGGCGTTGATCACTAGGTGCTGGAGTGCCGGTGAAAGGATTTGGGTGCTGTTGAAAATGGTGAGGAGTAATTTGACGAGCTGGGTCTTGATTTCTTCTTGTCGGATAAGTTCTTCAGGGGTGGGTGGCGGGATGAAGATCTCATGTGCTTGGGCGATTGACTGTTCTCTCGGCATGATGTAGTATAGATACATCTTCGGGGTGATGGGCATGTTTGTCTCATCGGCCCCAAAGTGTTGTCGTATTTTTTCTACTTCGATGACGGGGTCAGCGAGTGGTTTGTGGACGATAATGTGGTCAGTGATGTCATCGCGCGTGAGTGGGAGAGAATATTTGACGGCACAGCGTGCTGCCATCGAATCGAGTCCCTCAAATTTACCATCACCTTTGCCGCCCCATTGGCGGTCTAGGTCGTTGAGTTCTTTCAGCTGTTCTTCCCAGTCTTGGCCTATGTCGACTTTGCTCTTGAAGGTGTCTTGCGCTTCTTTGATAGTTGCGACGTGTTCTGAGAAGAGGATGGGGAGAGTGACGGGATTCGGGAGAGAGCCAGGGGGGGTGTAGTCTACGGCGTTGCCTAACGAGTCGGTATACTTATTAGCGGCGGTGAATGGTCTAGCGGGCGGTGAGTTGTCCGTGATCGGTCTGGCCTTGACCTTGCTCGTTTGTCGGTACGCTGGTGGTGCTCCCGGGATACCCGCATTGACGTTGACTCGGTTGTTATTACGTCTGGTGGTTTTGCGGTTGCCATGTTTTACTGTGGTGAAACCGTCTCCCTGGTCCGCAACCTGGGGGGCCGTTCCTGCAGTCGACTGCTCAGCTGTTGGCTGAGGGTCCGGGGGAACAGGCGCCTTCTCTTTACCCTTGGCAGAGGGTTTCGAGGGGGCGGTGTTGGGCGGAGGAGAGGATATGGTGGATGCAAGGGGCGGGGGTGCGAAAGAAAGTTTTTTCGGGCAGTTGTGTGATCGCGCGTTATGGGGGCCCTTGCAGTTTAAGCATGGGAATCTGCATCTGCATTCTCCGGCGGTGGTGTGTTCGTTGGCGGTTGGGCAATGGAAGGAGTGTGCGTCGGGTGCGTGTGCTCCTCCGCAGATGTGGCAGATGATGGAGTTCTTGGGGACTTTGCACGCTGTAGAGTCCGTAGCGTGTCCGATGAGGTGGCATCGTCCGCATTGGACGATTGATTGTTCGTCTCCAGTCACGACTACTGCGCAGCGTTTGCCGAATAGGAAGAGTCCGCTCTCCATTAGTTTCGTTGTTACTTTGTTTTCGCTGTCGACGTAGGCAAATTTGATAGTCGCTTCGTCTTTCTGGAGTATGTTCTTCTGGAGACCGTGCCAGAAGGGGGGGACAGTGATGATGACGTGATGGAGGGTATTGTTGCGACGGACTTCTCTAAGGAGTGTCTCCCCTTCCTGGAGTGTGCCGTCTGAATCCCGGGTTGGTACTTTCCGGATTTGGGCGAAGTTCCATCCTTTGTTCGGGATAAGCTCTCCGCATTGGAGGGGGTTAATGAGGATGTTTCGGTAGGGGTAGATGGTCTCGAAAGGTATCTTCCCCGCGAATTGATAAACAAAGTTATGGTTATTGGCGTTGCTCGTCCATCGTCCGGACAAGAGGACGATGGGTTTGGCAGTGGTTTTCTCGATCTCCGACCGGGCTGTGGTGACTATGGTGGAAGGGGGGATGCTATGGATCGCTTTCTCCGTGTCTGGGTCAGCGACGCCCTTTCCCCTTAGTACTGTGACCTCCGTTATATTGTTGTCGGGGGATGTGGTGCGAGGTTTCCCGGAGGGGGTGCGGTTAGAGGCTGTAGAGGCCTGGGCCGCGAGTGCTTTATTTGTTTGTTGTTGGTGGACACCTTTGCTGGTGAGAACCGCCGCCCAGGTGGTCGGGTAGTCGACTCTGGGTTTTGTGTTTTTGTTAATGGGGGGGGGCTGGTTCGGACGGGGTGTCGTCTGTGGGGGGGGGGTGTCTGAGGTGGACTGGGCGACCGTGGCGTCGTCAACACGGGCACTTGGGCGCGGTGTCTGTTCCACGGCGGTCTCGTTACTTCCCGTGGGATTGCTGGTCGGGGCTGCCACCCGGGCCTGCTTTCCTTTGGGTTTCGCGACCTCGGTTCTTCCGGTTGTGAGCGAGTCAATGCGTTTGTCCTGCGCAGAGACCTGTTCTTCCAACCGGGATATGGCGCCTTGGATGGCTCGGAGCATCAAAACGAGTTCACTATCCTGTGCAGCCGGGGTGGGCGCAGGCAGGGCAGGTACTGCGAGTTTCGATGGCGAGTATGGCAAGGAGGCCGGGAGAGGATCTGGGGCCGGTGTAGCCGACTCCAGTGATCGTTCGGGATCAACGATCGGGATAGATGGTGATTGTGGAGGGGGAGCTTCCGTCTCGCGACCGGGCGCGTGCATAGAAGCTGCTGTGCCTCCGTTGTTTGCTTCCAACCTTTCCGCGAGGATGTCGAGCGGGTTGTCCTCCTCCATTGGTGATGGGGCGGAGGACGGTGGTAGCGAGAAGTCCTCTGGTAGTTTGATAGGGGGGATCGGGGGGGGGGAGGTGTATGCTGAAGTCGGTGTGTGGTTCCCGGGTGTCAAGGTCGGGTTCGTCTGTGCGGACGCGTTTGACGCGCACAGGGGTCGGGGTGACGTTGGGATCTGGGATATAGGGGTTTATAGTTAGCCTTGGAGGCGTAGCAGCCCGTATCCTGGATGTCTCCCGAGATTGAGCTGGGGTGCTCTCGCGAGTCGGTGCGCGGGAGGTGGGACGCGAGCTGGGGAGCCACGCGAGTTCCGCCTCCCTCGGGTCTGAGTCGAGTTTGTAGGCGTCAGTAGAGTTAGCTACGAGGTCATAACCAAGGTTCTTGGCCTCTTTTCTGATAAACTCGAACCTTCGCGCGTTGGCGTGGTTTACCTTCCATGCTTTAATTTGGTCTCTGATGTCGTCTCTGTGTCTGTAGACTTGAGCGACATGTTCTTCTCGGAATTGGGTCTTGAGTGTGTCGATTTCTGCTTCAAGGTGGAGTAGAGCCTCTGCTTGAAGTCTTGTGAATTCCGCCTCTTTATACGCGGTGATTTCTTTGTTGAGCTCTGAAGTCATCTCGGTCAGTGTAACGTTGCGCATGTTGTCGATCTGCGCTTGGCAGTCAACGCGCATGATGCGTTCAATGTCTTCGTTAGCTTGTTGAAGTTCTGGTGTAGCTGATTTGGCACGTTTCTTCCCTTTGTTGTTAGGCTTGAGGAAGACAGGGTCGATACCGAACTTGTTGACTCCAATGTATTGATGCATTACTTCTTTAAATTCTTCGCGGTAAATTTCGCGCCATGTGTCGATATCTTCAAGGGCTTCTTTATTGAGTTCTTGAAAGATCGCTTCCTTGACAGCATGTTGGATCTGTTCCATTTCCGTGCTGTTATTGAGGAGGTCTTGGCGTATTTTGTTCTTGATGTCGTTGGTGTCTAAGGAGGTTCTGGCTTCAATTTCGGCAGCCTTGGTGAGGGAGGCGAGTTTGGTAGTCAGTAGTTTTTCATAAAAATCGGCTGGGGCTAGTTTCAGCGGGTTAGTGCGGGTTTTGTCATAGGCCTCCGCTATCTGAAGTGCCATGTGACGGATAGTCGCACCCTCCGTCAGAGGGTGGATTAGGTCTTTATGGATTTCAAATTTGTCGTTAGTGTTAAGGGGTTTGACCCCGTTTATGACATTACTCGGAGAGCGTAAGTTACCCCTGATAATGGCTGCGAGTATTGCTGATGTAAGTCGGAACCATGATTGTGGGGTTAGAAAGGTTGTGGACGTGTCGCCAGGATGAAGAGCTGTCCCAGCGTCCAATGCCTGTATAGTTACCAATGCAGCAGTTTGGAGTTGATTTTGTTTGAGGACGAAATCATGCTGTGGTCTTAAGGCGAGTTTGGGTTCGGTAAGATAGTACTGTCCGTAGCCGAGGGCAGCCTCATTGATTTCCCGAACGATTTCATCGTTGAGGTCTTGTTGGACGATATAAAATGCCTGGGTGACTTCGTTTCTAGATGTTCGGTTGGACAGATCTACGCGGAGCGAGTGTGCCGCTTCCTCGTTTATGTCAGCTGGGAAGGGTAGGAGTTTACCTGCGGCCGCTTCTTTGAAGCCGGTGATAGTTGTCTGGGGATTGATAGGGGGTATCGGAATTGTAATTTTTGTGGGAGAGTCTTGATCGGATGCGCTTCCGTCTTCTTCGGAGGCATGTGACCAATTCGAGGCGGCTGATAGGGGTCTTGATCTAACTCGTGGTGTGTGTGAGGCGGACCTTGGGAACACCACGATTTCTTCAGGTTGAGGGCGAGTTGGCTCTTCGGATTCTGGTGGGCCCATTTGCGAGTCTTGTGGAGAAATTGGGGACGTTATTGACTGTTCTGAATGGATTTGAGAAAGTTGTGGTGTCGAGAATAGATCGAATAAATAGGTGTTTGAGTCAGATTGAAGTTGGGTATTGATATCTTGCGTTTGGTTGATCCCTTCGTCAACCGGGGCGGGGGATTCGCGACTTTCAATTATGAGGGAGTCGATGTTGTTGTTGGGCGGGGGGGTGGTGGAGAAAGGAGGAGGGGTCGAGTATAGGTCAAAGAGGTAGGTGTTGCTATCGGACGGAGGGTCCGGTGGCGGGTCGGGATGTTGCATCCTAGAGGAGTCGCGAGCAAGCCCAGGCGGTTTTCCTCAGGGATAGGATTGTTATACAGGGAGCGATGTATTTGTGAGGTGTGTAGCTAAGACCAATACCAGCGTTTAAAAGAGATGGTGGTGGTACAGGAAAGAGAAGGGATGTACCGCTTTTACTTCCGTGTATTGCTTCGCTTCGATGGCCATTTCTGTTGACATTGTCGCACGCAGGCGGGTATCTTCGAGGTCGCATTCCCTTTTTAGTTGTGCTTCGATCTTCTGCTTGTTTGGCAATAGCAGTTTTTCTAGCACAAGTCTGGCGATTACCGGGTCTATCCGGGGTTTCGTGGGATTGATGGTGCGAAGGACGACTGGATACTCAGCTTCGTTTAGGGTGGCCGTGGCCCATTGGATGTCTGGTTGGAATGTTGCCAACCACGGATAACCCAGTATAATGTCTTCTCCTCCTACGTCGGTGACTAGGAATCGCATTTCTTTCTTCACTCCTTTGGTTTGTACTTCCAGATCCACGCAGTGGGTGATCTTGCCCCCTTTGTTATGCGTGCCGTCAATGTTCCAGATCTTTCGATGACGGTCTAGTTCTTTGAGGCCCAGCCTCATTCGTTTAACAAATTCCGGATGTATGAAATTGTTAGTGGCTCCGGAATCCACTAGTGCTCGTTTGTCGGCCATGGCGTAATTTGCGCGCAATGAAACTGGAACATGCATAGATTGATAGCGCGTTATGAACACAGAATTACACCGTAATGCCCTCACCCAGGCCGTCGGGTTTAGGCGCTTTGAAAATCCTCTCGCCCCAATAGGTCCCAAACTACCAAATCCCTGGCTTCGTCGTCGAGGTTTCGGACTCCGTTTATCCAACTGGTCGCCCGTTCTTGCGGCGTATCAGTGGTGGCGTGGGCGCCTCGGCTGCTGCCGTTATCGTCCTCGAATTGGATAAGAGGTTCTTCTGTGACGCTTTGAACTTCCTCAATGAAGGCTCCTCGCCCTTGGCGTGGTTGCCAGTTTGCATTAGTACGCGGGCGACGCGGTTGGCGGCAGTCTCTTTGGAAATGGCCTGCCTTGCCACAGTTGTAGCAAAGGAGGTTCTTCTTGTCGATGATCCCTTGATTAGGTCGTCCCCCTTGTTGGGTGTAGGGAGGTTTGGCGTAATCGATCTCTTCCGATCCTGCTAGGCGGGCACGAACTCTTCCCGGCGTGGTGTCCATGGCATCGGGATGATTCCTGAATGCCTGCCATCCCTGGCAGGGTTGCTGGGGGCGGTTTGGAGCATTGAACGTCCTTAGAGAGGTACTGCCCGGCTTACCGGGTCCTGGGGGTTTACGTCCCCCCAAACGTGTCTGCAAGTGCATCCATTTGCGTTGTTGTTCCAACGCTGCTACCTTCCACTGGGCGTACGTGTTTGGACTGTGGAAGTTGTAGGCATTCTTGTAGAGTTCTACTGGTAGACCGCTTGTAAACTTGTCTAGGACGAGGGAATCGTCGAAACGATATCCTGCTTCTCTAACCGCCTTCTCGAATTTGGCGACATATGTGTCGATGTCTTGCCCTTCCATACGGAATCCTTTCTGTAGTTCCTGTTGTGCGCGTTCCTTCTCAAGAGTGTCGGCGAATGTGTTGCGGAAGCCGAGTTCGATTGCTTCCCAGATCCATTTGTCGTAGGGGCCGTGTTTGGCTTTGTATGCCTTGACCCATTTGGTGGTCGACAGGACCCATTCGTTGACATGTTCCCCCTGGATATAAGTGAGGAAGATTAGTGCTTTGCGGTAGGGGAGGGTGAACGCAGGATTGTCGTAGTTGGTCTCTACGAATAATTCCCATTGCGTAAGGAATTGTTGGACTTTGGTGCGGTCGCCTGTGAATACGAGCGGTTCTTTACCCATGAATTTCTCGGGTTTGGTTCCGCTGGAGACGTTGGGCCCTGTGAATAGGGGTCCTCCTGGGTCTCCTCCTCCGTCGTCTCCTCCTCCTCCTCCGCCTCCGTGTCCTCCGGGCGGTGGTCCTTCTCCGCGACTTATGCGCGCGGGTTCCTGGAATGTAGCGGGTTGTTCGGTGATGGTAGTGGTCATGTCTGTGGGGATAGACTCAGCTAATAATCCCAATTGTGTTTCTTCTTCCTCAGCTTGTGCTTCAAGGATGCGGATCTCTTCTGGGTTACTTCCTAAGGAAGGGGATGGTGCGGGTGTTTTCGGGGTAGGGGAGCGGACTGGTTCTTCTTCTTGTCCGTCGATGGGGCCCCACTGGTCTCTGGTGGTGACTTCGCTTTGTAATATGTCGATTTTGAGGCTCGATCCTGCGGGTCGGACGACTTGTAATTTGTAGTGGAGGGCGTCCCACTTGAGTTCTGTCCAACAGGTGTGTTCGAAGTTAAATTCTACCGGAATGAGTCCGGTCTTTCCGTCCTTGTAGGTATAGAGGACTACGTAGCCTGGATCTCCTTGTTCTGTCTGCCAAAAGGCCTCTTTGAGGTATTGCTTGGGGACGTTGCGTTCTCCTCTTCTGTCAATGTGATAGGGTCGGAATGGAATCCAAAGGTCGCGGGTGGTTACTGCGGAAGCCACGTTGAAGGATCTTGGTCTTAATGTAACGTCTACCACGGACGTTTGCCTGACTTAGGCGCTGTTATAACGTGGGTTCCCTCGGGGGTGGAATCTGTGGTTGTCCGAGTGCTCGGGGAATACAGCAGGGTGAGGCCAATACGTGCCTGTGGAATCTCTGTACGTGTACAACGTCTCCTCTATGGGGATGCCTGGTGGAGGACTGGGGACTTTGCGGATATACTCCCAATCGAGGTTGTCGACTATGTAGTAGCAGTGGGTTGGGCGAGCGGTGCGCGAGTTGAGGTATTCGAAGACTAAGTGACACGTGGTACCTGGCGGGTAATTGACGGTCGGCTGATCTACCATTCACGAAGGAAAGATGGAGATGAAGTCACGGGGATCCCTCTTGGTCGTAAGGGATATGCCGGAGCTAGCTCACTTAGGGACACTGCGAGTCCCTAGTACAGAAGACGAGTGAAGAGTGGTATTCGAAGAAGACCAAGATGGAGATCCCGGTCTGTACTACGGTGAACTTAAATACAAGTAAGGGAGCCAGTTCTAGCTCCGCTCGAACTCGTAAGTAACCAGTAGCGTAAGTAGCGTATCCTAATAATAGAATGCGCAGTCGTCGTCGTAATCCGAAACACGTACAACAATGGAACATCAGTCAGCAAGCCTAATCACGATCACGTACAACAATGGAGGGTCATCAGTCAGCACAACACGAGGCGGTAAGATCCGAAGTCCATGACGTATTACTGCTAACGTGCCGAGTCATCACAGACACGTCAGAGTTCACAACCGGTCCGAGCAGTCCGAAATGAAACGTAACACAAGGGCACAGAGGTGGCAGCTGTAACGCTACCACGGTGTTAGTCCAACTAGGACTCAGTAGAGGCGTTCACAACTTAGCGAGATCGTTGAAGACGTGAGCAAGTTTCTAGTAACCCATAGAATACCACTAAGGCAATCCACGTTACTCAGAGGGCTAACATGGCAAGTGCGAATACTCAGAGAGACAGCGCAATAAGTCCTTAGACACGCAGGTCAAGGCAATAGCAAGTTGTCGATGGGAGGCGCAAAGGCCCTACAAAGAGAACAGAGCGAGGACAAGTGGTATTTGGAAAGAAGACCAAGATGGCGTTTCTTGGTCTTCCTACTGTCCTATTTATACATGTGAAGAGGTTGCTTTAAAGCTTCCCTATGAGTCTGATATCCTGTAGCGTAAGTAGCTCAAACCCTACTACTGCTATCCTAGTAATGAGTCATACTAACTGTTACGGAACGACGAATAGGACGCTTACTACACGGTTATGACTACGGTAGTAAGTAGTAATTAGTCATGGACTCAGGATCAGTCATCACGTCGTGTTAGCATATGATTGTTAGCATGACTCATTACTAGTACAGCGATAGTAGGGTTCGAGCTACTTACGCTATAGGTTACAAGTTTCATAGGGGAGTTTTAAAACTACCCCTTCATGTGTATAAATAGTGGCTCGTGAAGACCAAGAACGGCATCTTGGTCTTCTTCAAATACCACTTGTCTTTGAACTCGGAACTCTACTCGGGCCTTCGCGCCTCTCACTCTCTGCTTGTACTATCCTGACCTTCGTGTCTAGGACGCTGGCACTTTCAAATCGACAACTCGGGATTGTCTTGGTACTATCAGGAAGAATACTGTGGATCGCCCTCGTGGTCTTCTATGGTATAACAGAGACTCTGAAGGAGTCTTTTCGATTCGCTAAGTCGTGAACGCCCTTCTACGAGCCCAAGTCGGACTAACGCTGTGGTAGCATTACACTAACAATCACATGCTAGTACAATGTGTGCTGACTGAGTTCATGACTAATTTCTACTTACTACTGTAGTCATAACTGTGTAGTAAGTGTCCACTGCATATCTCCATATCATATCCATAGTCCGTGAAGCCCGATCACGACAGCGGCAGCAGCTGCAACAGCAAGGGTGCAGAGGTGGCAGTGGTGGCTGCAACAGCAAGGGCACAGAGGCAGCAGCGGTGGCTGTGACAGCAAGGGCACAGAGGTGGCAGCAGTGGCTGTGACAGCGAGGGCACAGAGGTGGCAGCGGTGGCTGCAACAGCAAGGGCACAGAGGTGGTGGTGGTGGCGGCGACAGCAAGGGCGCAGAGGCAGAGGCAGCTGCAATGGTGAGGATGCAGAGGCAGTGGCAGCTGCAATGGCAACGATGCAGAGGCAAGGGCACAGAGGCAGCAGTGGCAACGACAACACAGAGCAGCAGTGGAATGGGCACAGAGAGCAGCAGTGGCAACGCAGGCAGTAAGGCAGGTGACAGTGGAGAGGATACAGGTGATAGCAGTGGCGAGGACCCAGAGAGGGCGGCAAGGATCCACAAGGGCATAGAGGGCAGCAGCAGTGATGCAGAGAACAGCAATGAGAGGAAGGTGGGGGTGGGATAGCGCACAGCAACATGCAGTCAGCATGCAGGCTGTAACATTACCACAGGAACATTATGTGCGACGTGCATGTCACTAAGTCGTTCAAGCCGAGGTAACGGGGTGCGAGTTGGTTGGTTAAGACCAAGTTCGATGATGAATAAGCACCACACGGTCTCCTCAGACACGTGGGTGGTAGTCGAGAGTTCTGGGGTTCAAGCGCAAAGGCGAACCAAAGTCGTGCTCAAGTGAAACAGCGAGCGTATTTAGTCGTTCGTGGGTTGACAACAATGTGGTATTACACAAGAAGTCAAGTCTACCATATAAGCTAGGTAGCGTGCGACTTATATACTAGTACAAGATGTTTGTACACAACAAACATATGGCGCGATATGTGGGTTCTTAAGCAAAAGCGGAACAAAGGCGCAACTATAGTAAGAAACATGGTGATTGCGCGGGGTCATGTGCGAGTCAGCTGGACCCGGAGCGCCGTGAACTTCGATATACTGGGAAGGGGGTGTGCGGGCGTATCGTGCAACGAAGAGACTATCAGAAATGGTTGGGCACCTAAGGAGTTATGGGCGTATCAAGGTGGGGTACGGGAGTAAGAAGCAAGGAACAGAAGTGTCCAAGAGAAAAGAGGAGAAAATCATAACATTACCCCCCTGCTAAGCCTGAAGTCGCCACAACTTCAGTCACTACCAACGTAGTCGTATACGTCGGTGCTAGGGTCATTAGTTTCATCATCCCGGTCGTCCACCGGGCAGACATGTCGGCGCAGGAATAAATACCTGCCACACTCTCCACACCTCCTACAAGCTTCGTACTGCGGGCATTTGATCTCATCGTGTCGTGCGTCGAACCTCAAACACTTTCCGCACCAGCGGGGACACTCAGAGGGTTCTTCAAACGCCAGGGTGATAGGCGCGAGGCGATGGATGAGGCAGTTCTCGGAAGCGTGAGCCCGGCTTGCGCACCACACACAGACACCAGTCGGCGGTCTGTTGGGGCACTCACCCATCTTGTGCCCACGCTTCTTACACAAGTAACACTTGCGCCGTTTCTCAATCCGACTGGGTCCGTCTACCAGACGCGGCATCTCGACAGGTCCTCCGGGGCACGGCACGAGCGGAAGTTCAGGGAAATAGTGGCGAGGGCACGTGGGGCGAGTGGTGAGTTCTACGAATTTGTCGGTAATGAGGGGAATAGCGCCAGCATACTGCATGCGCTTCGTGATGCCCTGGAGCTTTGCATCTAGGTGGAATTGGTCCCTCACTGCTTCTTGCTCCAGACGCCGCAGATCTGCTCATCGTGCGTCCAAGGCTATCTTATCCCCGAGGCACTGCTGCAATCTTGCCACCTCCACTGACAGGCGGGGGTTTTTGAGCTCGCTCAGCACCTCGTTAATCGTGACAGCGCGTGGATCTTGTGGGCTAAAAACCGCCAGTTGATGAGGAGAAATAGCTGGGTGCATGGCCGATGGTCGAGGTGATGACAGGTAGACCTCTTGGCAGTAACAGGGTTTTCCCCTTCCCAGGGTCCTGACGATTTCCCGATAGTCACGGCGGTAGTAAATATACTTTGCCAGGACTTTCGTGATGTCGTCCTCTAGTGGGAGCATGAGAGGGAAGAAAAACGGCGTGTCGGGGGCGTTGAGAAAGAATGGGAGACCAGGGTCATCCGACTCCTCGTCGTCCCCTTCGTCAATCGGTTCCTCATCGTCATCTAGAGATGCGAGCCAAGGATCCGGTCGTACTTGACGAGGGGAGATGGCAGGTGTCAGTGAGTAGGGATGCGGTAGTTCAGACGCGAGCTGCGACAAGGGGATGACGGGTGTGATGCCTGGAGGTGCCTCCAAGAGAGGCATGACTGCAGGTTCTAATGGTGGAGGGGAGGATGGCGGAGGCGTAGGACTAGTGGGGGATATATTGAGGGCGATGGCAAGGACAGGGGTCAGGGGGCGTGACGGGACGACTGAGTATGGTGTTCGGGACACAAATGGGGTTGGGATCCCCTCGGACTGTGAGGGGATCGTGAGTTGTTCGAGGATGAGGGCTGATGGTGGGCGAGGTCGGTCGTTGGCTGGGGCAGTGTTGGGAGTAAGAGTCGTCATGGCAGGCGATGAAGTTTTGTCCCTCGTTCGCTTGGTTTTTATAACTTTCGTCCCACTCCATCAGCGGTGGGGTTGCGGCGATAGAAGTCGGTGATTACGTCTGGCGCGTGTTTGACATGGTCAGCTGGTTCCCAGGAGCTGTCGCTCATGGGAAAACCCTTCCACTTGACTAGGAATTGCAGTTTGCGCCCACGTCCATGGAGTCGCGACCCCATGATCTGCTCCACTTCAAATTCTTCTTCTCCGTCCACGAGGTCGGGGGGCGGGCGTGGGAAGTTCTCCCCATGTAGCTCTGTCTCCTTATATGGCGTGAGGAGGTTCGCATGGAATACCAGGTGTATCTTCCACATGGTTGGTAGCTCCAACTCGTACGTCACCGCTGACAAGACCTTCTTGATTCGGAAGGGGCCATGACGTTTGGGGGCTAGTTTCGCAGTGGGGTAGAAGGTTCTCAAGTTCATCCCTTCCAGCCAGACCTGGGCTCCTTCGGCGTAGGGGATAAAGCGACTTCTTCCCCTCTTCGCCATTAGTTCTTGCACATGCTTAATGCAATCTTGCGCGTGCTGCCACCTCGTGGTCATTTCGTCTAGACGTTGGTTGACCGATGGTGTGGGGGTGGGTTTCAAAACCCAATTGGTTCGTGGTTCCCATCCCATAATGAGTGAGAATGGGGAGTGCTGCGTGGTAGCATTTGGCCAAGAATTGTGCGCAAACTGTGCCACTGGGAGTGCTTCCGCCCAATTATCCTGTTGCACGTTGCTCCAATGGCGCAGATATTGTTCCAGCCATTGGTTGGTGTGTTCCGATTGGCCGTCTGTTTGGGGGTGATATGCGGTGGAGATGTTTTGTCGTATCCCAAGCGTGCTGCACAACCCTCTTATGAATGTGGACGTGAATCGTGGGTCTCGGTCTGTGATAAGTTTGCGTGGTATCCCATAGTGTGGGTAGACATGTTGGAGGTATAGTCGGGCTACTCCCTCGGCGGTGATAGTTTCGTGACAAGGTATGAAGATCGCAGCTTTCGAACAGTCATGGTTGGTGATCGTAAGGATAGAGTCGAATCCCTGAGATGGGGGTAGTTTGGTGATAAAATCCATAGCAACGACTTCAAATGGTTCCGCCTCCGGATTGGTAGATATGGGGAATAGGTGGGGTTTCTGTCGATGAGGGTTGATTTTGTTGGCCTGACATACGGCACATCCCCTGACGTACTCTTCAATGTCTTCTCGTATGGTGGGCCACCAATAATCGCGTCGTACTAGTTCACGTGTATTGGCAATTCCAGGGTGGCCCATGCTTGGAGAGTCGTGAAAGAGGGCGATTACCCCCTGCTTAAGGTCGTTGTCCCCGACAACAACTAGCGCGTTGTCTTTCCACCACAGCCCATCATGCTGTTTGAGGTTGTGGTGTTCAGCCCATCGTGCCGCTTCTTCCTTACTGGCATTCTGAGCCACCCGGGACCAAATGTCCATATCACATATTGACATTTGGGTGGCTCGAATGAACCTCTCCGCTGGTAGGACGATGACGTTGGTGTTGTCCCCTTCGCCGGATTCATAGTCTGACCACCTGGACAGGGCGTCTGCGCGCGCGTTCTTTGTTCCAGCTACGTGTCTCAGAATGAAATCGTACTCCGATAACTCTAGGAACTCGCGCGCGATCCTTCGGTTGATCTTTCGGGGTTCTTTCCAGTATTGGAGGTTGGCGTGGTTGGTGTGGATGATGACTTTATGAGGAGATCCTACGAGGTATGTTCTCCACGCTCGTAGTGCTTTAACCATGGCTAGTAACTCCCGGTCGTAGATGTCGTAGTTTCGTTCCGTCTCCGTAAATGATTCGGAGTGGAATGCTACGGGGTGGAACTTTTTGTCGGTGCCTAGCTGATTCAGCACTGCTCCGACCGCAACATTCGATGCGTCGACCTCTAACTCAAACGGCTTGGTAAGGTCCGGGAATAAGAGTACTGGTTCTTCGCATATGCGCTTTTTGATATCTTTAAAGGTGTTCCGCTGTACGTCACCCCAGTACCATTGGGTCTCCCTTTTTGTTAGGTTGTGAAGAGGTCGGGCAAGTTGGGAGAACCCTCGTATGAATCTTCGGTAGAAGTTGCAGAATCCTAAGAACGCGCAGACCTCCTTGAGACTTTTCGGGGGCTGCCATTCCCGGATCCCTCGAACCTTAACGGGGTCCATCCGTAACCGTCCATGGCCAATAATGAGGTCTAAGTACTCCGTTTCGTAGACCTCAAACTCACACTTCTCCGGTTTTACGTAGAGATTGTGTTCTTTGCAAAGTCGTAGTACTTCGTGGAGGACCTTTCGATGATGGTGTTTGTCGTCTGCAGTGGCAACGAGGATGTCATCCATATAGACAACGACTTCGTTTGTCAGGATGAGGTCGCGGAAGATGGTATCCATCATCATTTGGAAGGTGGACGGGGAATTGGTGAGGCCGAAGAACATGACGCACGGTTCAAACAGGCCTTGGTTGGTTTTGAACGCCGCTTTCCATTCATCTCCTTCCCGGATACGAACGTTATTGTACCCCCATCGGATGTCTAATTTCGAGTATAGCTGCGCGACTCGGATGCGATCGACAAGTTCGGGGATAAGCGGGAGGGGGTAGTGGTTTTTTATAGTAAGTTCGTTGAGATGTCGATAGTCCTGTACCGGATGCAGCTTTCCATCCTTCTTCTTGATAAAGAAGAAGGGCGACGCGTAGGCGGATTTCAAAGGGCGAATATATCCCTTCTCGAGTTGTTCATTCAGGAAGGCCGTAAGTGCCTCTCCTTTGTTTGCAGTGAGTGGATACACCTTGCAATCGAGTGTGGTGGGCGCGTCGGGGAGTAATTCAATGGTGTGGTCCCATACGCAGGACGGGGGGAATCGATGTGACGCTTCTTCACTGAACACCTTACGGTGTGACCAATATTCTGGAGGAACCATTTCCTCAAATGTTTGGATCTGTTTCTTTGCCGCTTCCTGCTGGGCGAGTTCTGATGCGGTGGTCGTCTTTCGCAGGAAGGTGATATTCGGCTCCGACTCTTTGTTCACAACCTGTTCCCATGCCTCCTCATCGAGCTCATATGCCTGCAGGGCCCTGATGGCGGCCTCCAATGGCATGGCGTCGTTCTGAAGGTTCAGGCTGGAGATTACGACCGGTTGGAAGTTTTCATTCAGCATGGCGTTTCTCCACTCTATCTCAGGCTCGAAGGCCAAGAACCAGGGGTAGCCCAGGATTGCTTCGTCCTTTCCTAGGTTGGTTACCAGGAAACAAAGTGTCTTTGTGCGCTCACCAGTCCGCACTGCCAAATTGGTGTACTGGGTTATTGTGCTGTCTCGGTTGTAAGTCCCGTCAACATTCCATATGGTGATGGGAGCGGAGACGGGTCAGGTTCCGAGATGCGTTCGTTTGAGCAGTTCCGCACAAATAAAGTTGTCAGTTGCTCCAGAGTCCAATAGGACCTGTCGTTCGGCCGTCGCATTTGCAGATTTGAAAAGGACTGGGATTCGCATAGATCGATATCTGCTATAATACACGTGTAACGCCTTTGCCCAGGCCAACGGGTTTAGGCGTTCAGAAAATCCTTTCCTCCAAAAAGCTTCTCCACCAAGAGGTCCCGCACTTCTTTTGGTTGAGCGGCCAGCGCTGCGATCTGAGTGTCAGCCGCTTCATCATTCGACAGTACGCGGTTTGCTGATATGGCGACTCGAGTAACGAGGGGGGGAGGCAATACTGTGGGGGTAGAGGGGACGGGAGGAGGCGCTCCTCCGTCGCTTGTGGTCTGAGCAGCGCAAGTGCCTTTTTGTGGGCAATTACGCGACACATGACCCTTTTCTCCGCATCAGAAACATCTCCCCTCCGCGACCATCCTTTGCTTCTCAGCGTCTGTGAGGGTAGCGCGGGCTCTAGTGCGGCTAATATCCATGGCGTTTGGGTCACGCGCCTTGTTAAGGGCTTGGACCCACTGGTCTCGGGTGTGACCTCCTCGTTTTTCGTTCGGTTGCACGTAAGGCAAGGCTTCAGCATGAGGTATTCAGCTTGCTGAAGTCTTGCTGCCACTTTCCATTGGTCCCATGTAGCTGGGTGTTGGAAGCATATGGCATTGATTACAAGGTTGTTGGGAAGTCCCGCTTGGAATTTTTCGATGACGTTGGCTTCATCTGGATTATAGCCAGCTTTTGTTGTGAGGTTTTGGAATTTTGCGATGTACGTGTCGATGTCTTCGCCAATCATCTTCAACTTATTGATGTCTTGGCGCGCTCTGGTTCGTTCAGTGGTGTCAGTGTAGGCGTTCGTGAACCGGTCAAGGACCGTGTTCCATAGGTTTTCTTCGTTGTGCAGTACTCCTTCTGCTATCTGGGTGTCTAGCCACGCGGTTTGCTCGTCTACCCAATCGTCCACCAGATGTCCCCTCATATAGGAGAGGAAAGTCATGGCTCGCGAATAGGGTATTGTGAGCTGGTCCACGGTTGGGTTCATTCCTCAATAAATTCGAAAGGATCGAAGAAAGTTTCGACTCTCCTCTCAATTTCCATTGAAGATGGGTGGTGGGTTGCCCCCAAGTTTGCCCCCTCCCGGTGCAGGTATTGCCCCGGCTGGGCCCATGGGGAGCGCACCTCCTCCAGGGGCTCCTCCACCGGGGGCTCCGCCACCTGGACCACCTCCGCCGCCACCAGGGGCACTGCCGCCCGGTGGGCCTCCACCGCTACCATGTATGCTTCCACCAGGTCCAGCAGTTGGGCCACTGCTCGGCCCCGTCGTCGGCTGGGCGCTAGAGCTATGAGTCACTCCGCTCGTCTGAGCAGCCGATTGACCTCCTGTAGCATGTGGTCCTCCACTGCTCGAGCCGGAGGTTCCCGCGGTAGTAAGGCTGGTGGCGACCTGAGTGTTGGTGGCCATCTCTGGCTGTACGGGAGTGAGGGTGGTTGATTCGTCTGGGTCGACGTTGATTCCTGTGATGTTGGTTGACCCAAGGGGTCCTGCACCAAATTGTGGAGGGACAGGTTTATAAGCGTACCACCTTCCTTGCTTTGGATCGTAGTCGATGTAAGCCCAGAGGCGAAGGTCGTCAAGGTAGTGGACTTGGTGGTATTCTTGGTTTTTGGCGTCAAAGATGAAGTACCCTTCTTGGTTACGAATCTCTTCCCAGATTACTGCGCCCTTTTCGTAGCTGGAGAGTTCGTCGGTCAAATACCGATCAATGTACTGCTGCTGAAATTTCGTGCAACTCCTACTAGTTGCCAGGGTTGCAAGACTTGACTTAATGTAACGTTACCACAGGAACGTTATGTGCAACGTGCACGTCACTAAGTCGTTCAAGCTGAGGTAATGGGGTGCGAGTCGGTCGGTTAAGACCAAGTTTGATGATGAATAAGCACCACACGGTCTCCTCAGACACGCAGGTGGTAGTCAAGAGTTCTGGGGTTCAAGTGCAAAGGCGAACCAAAGTTGTGCTCAAGTGAAACAGCGAGCGTATTTAGTCGTTCGTGGGTTGACAACAATGTGGTATTACACAAGAAGTCAAGTCTACCGTACAAGCTAGGTAGCGTGCGACTTATATACTAGTACAAGATGTTTGTACACAACAAACATATGGCGCGATATGTGGGTTCTTAAGCAAAAGCGGAACAAAGGCGCAACTATAGTAAGAAACATGGTGATTGCGCGGGGTCATGTGCGAGTCAGCTGGACCCGGAGCGCCGTGAACTTCGATATACTGGAAAGGGGGTGTGCGGGCGTATCGTGCAACGAAGAGACTATCAGAAACGGTTGGGCGCGTAAGGAGTTATGGGCGTATCAAGGTGGGGTACAGGAGTAAGAAGCAAGGAACAGAGGCATCCAAGAGAAAAGAGGAGAAAATCGTAACACAGGCAATGCGGACAGTGTGCAGACAACGTGCAGACGGCAAGCTGATGTCACTGTGGGCATTTTACAATGTAATCCAATTCAGTCGCAAAAATCTGACCAATCAGATTTTGTGAAATAGCCAACTGAATTGGATTACATTGTGAAATGCCCACAGTGTGTTTGCAGCGCAGCACAAATGCAGAGGATCCAGTTGCTCTGAGTGATGGGCTTGTTAATTCACAGGAGCATGCTGAGCCCCAGTTCAGCTGACTCAGCTGTCTGACTACCCAAAATGGTACGATTCCCTATTTGTGCTTTTGAGTGGCTCAAGCTGGCTCAGCCCAGCTGGAGCCAGCTCAATTGGGAATGGCTCAGCTTGGCTTGTCTTTTTTTGGTTGAGCTGTGCTTAGCTGAGCCAAGCCGAGCTGAGCCAAGCCACGGCAACACTAGTGTCCAACCTGGACAATGCTGACTTTACAGCCCAATCAGGACATGGATTGGTGTGATGTGTATGTGACTTTTTCATGATCGGCAGCTGCCGGATGGTGTGGTTGAGGAGAAATTTGACTAAGAATTCCAACTCCAAATCTGGACCAAGGTTGGCCTGGTTTAGGTCACATGCACGGACCTCATGAATTATTTTGAAAAGTTTATGTCATACCAATCAGACTCTTCTCGGGTCACATTCTGCCCAGGAAGAGTTTGAGATTAGGTAACAAAGCTTTCCCACCTTTTTTGTGCACATATGAATGTTTAAGGACAATCAGACTCTCCCTACTGGGAATCCCTCAGGCCAGAAAACTCAGAGAAGAGTTTAGGGCCTGTCTGGCAAAAAGAATCCGGCTGCAGGTCACAAAGTGGTAATGCATTACCCCGGGTGGGGTAATGAGGTCCCATGGAGCGACAAAATTGTCTGCTCCGAATCTCCAAATGCCTCTCGGCCCCAGAAAGAAACACAATAATTTTGCACTCCTGTGATGTGATGACAAAGCATCACATCACATGGTTGTTATTGAAGCAGGTGTAAAGCAGAATCATAATATGTGTCAGACATGGTCATGCAGGCCTCCGCATGGGGTGAGATGTCCTATGTGTGTCCCCTGTGGTCCTATGGACATTGGTGTTGGATCTCTAATGTTGCATACATGTGCAGCGAGCTCGGTAACAGAAACGACCAGCTGCATAGAATCAGGTAGTTAAAAGCAGGCAGAAGCAGACATGCATGCTTCTGCGCAGCCTGTAACTTCACATAGGTGGCTGCTGTAGATGGGGACACTGTAACGCTACCACGGCGTTAGTCCGACTTGGACTCGTATAATCGGCGTTCACGACTTAGCAGATTTGAGATACGTTTGCAAGGTCTCGGTGAGGCCGTAGAATATGACCAACATGATCCACAGCACTCGACCAAGTAATACCAAGGCAACTCCAAGTTGTCGACTTGAGAGTGCCAGTGTCCTAGACACGAAGGTCAGGATCGTAATATAGTCCCGAGGTAGGAGGCGCAAAGGCCCGAAGAGAGAGGGGTACAAGAGTGGTATTTAGAAGAAGACCAAGATGATGTATCTTGGTCTTCGCAATCCCCTATTTATACATATTACGGAGGCAGCTTTAAAGCTCCTCCTCACAATGATACCCACTAGCGTAAGTAGCTCGAACCCTACTACCGCTATCCTAGGAATGAGTCATACTAGCTATCACATGCTAGTACTCCTCTTGCTGACTGATCCGTAATGTCCATGACTAATTCCTACTTACTACCGTAGTCATAACCATGTAGTAAGAGTCCACTTTACTCTCCGTATCGTAATTAGGTCCATCCGTAACAGACACATCAAACTTGAATTGTTAAGATTGCACATGAGCGTGGCACAGTCAGGAATGCAGACATGGACTACCCTGAAGGGCCTGCACACTTCTGGCCGAGTCTGGAGTCCAAAACGCAAATGAAGCCTGAGGAAAAAGTGTTGTGAAGTTCTGTACACTGGGGACTGGAATAGTGGTGGGTAGATGTGATGATTAATCTTGTGTGCTACTCAGGTATTTGTACACGTCATACTTTATGCATACCAAATCCTAAACACCCTTCACCACTGACCAATTTGGGCTGGTTCTTACACATACCTCAGATGCCCCATAACCCCTCATAACCCATAGACCCACCTGTCTACCAAGAGGTATGGGATAAGAGGGGTTCTACTGTACTATAACCATCTGACACATTTCTTGCACAGGCCTTGGCACTTGGCACAGGCACAGGCACAGGCACAGACAAGAGGACTGGACTCACCCAAAAAGTCCCCTTGCAAAAATATGACCAATCAGATTTCTGTATTTACCAGTACATTGTTTTATATTACAATGCACAAGTGCGAGAAGAAGAGACCAAAATATATAGCATTGTAAAGGGGCTGAAACCCCGAATACGGTATCCGTATAACGTACTATGTACATCTCGATCGAGTCTCGATCTCGATAGATATAATAACATGACTACTTATGGGTTTGCCACATTTG
This sequence comes from Lactarius vividus, assembly GCA_021527035.1. NCBI lineage: Eukaryota > Fungi > Basidiomycota > Agaricomycetes > Russulales > Russulaceae > Lactarius > Lactarius vividus. The sequence goes on along the minus strand of JAKELG010000008.1, from coordinate 310,382 downwards.
CCATATGAGCTATGACGACGGCACTCCCGGAGTTACGCAGACTCCCACATTATAGCAATGTCTGCTCATTGCCACTCCGCTTGTTTCCCCTGTTGCCACGCCTATTGCCACTCTTGCTGTGAATTCCCAGTGACGAAGCTATGCCCTCGTCCCCAATCGATGTCACCCTCTCCTGCATCATCATCAATACTCAACGCAGAATCCTCCACCCTCCGTTCATACTCAAAGTACCGTCTCAAGCAGAACACACAATCATCTATTCTTTCTTGAGATCCGCTGCTCCCTCACTGAGGGACCAAGAGACCTCAGAGTTCTCCCTCTATACACCCATCAACCCCATATCGCTTCGCCATGACGGTGTCCTAGATGAAGCACAAGTTGACCTGAAGGCTCCTATTGGATGATCATCACGTGGGATTGCCTCTATCTTTCCAAACGTGTGGGGAGGAAATAAAGATAAAGACGGCGTTGACGCTATTATTTGTATGACTGGTCAAGCCGGTCAAGGTACGTCTTTGACCTACTAATTGACTGAAAGGCTTCCAACGCTTTCCCACAGACACAATCCAAATCGATCTAGACAAAGCATCCCAGGGCCCACAAACCCTTCTCACGGTTAGGTTGGATACAGAAGGCAGTATGACCCGACCTAAGCAATCGGACTTGCCCCCCAATTATGTCGCGGATGCTGGTTGCTCGTCGACACCAGATTTTCTCAAAGAGTTTGAGAAAAAGTTAACCGCCAGGCGTGCTCCTGGGCTCTGTGTCAGTGTGGTTGCGGTTTTTTATCACCCCACTGACTAAGAGCCATTTCAGATCACCACGCCGAATTATGTGCACCTCGTGAGAGATCTCCTTGGGGACAAGTATAAGAAGTTTTTCGAAGACTCGTCAACACACCTTGCGTCACCCTTTGAATTATTGCATTATCACGAAATCCTCTCCGACGAGCAAATTTGCCGTTTCGCTGCGTTTAATGCCAACAAGGAACACCACATATATTGTCTCCTGAGGCGACTTTCTTCAGGGTTGGAAGGCCGAAAAAGTATCTGTTTGTGAGTGACGCGCGATTTCCGAATTACCAAGATCTCACACATACTCTTTAGTAACGAGTCATGGCCTGTTTCTATGATCGTACAAGCCCCGGATGGATCATCTCCATACACACCACGTAGCAACTTTCATATGACCGTCAACAAATTTCTGGTTCTTCTGCTTGAAGTGGTTTCTGACCCAGATGATCACTCGGACCTACGTCGCATGCAGTTGCAAGCCGCCTCTCTCGTTCGCCTGGGCAACGCACTCACCCGACACAAGTCCCTTGACTTCTTTATTAAAGGGATTTACATCGATGAGAATTACTGTGCCCTCGAACATACATTCTATCAGGACACTAGTCAACTCTTCAATCAGGTGATTGTTCTATATAGTGCCGAGTGACCAAAGACTGACTGTTGTGGTAGGTCGTGTATCGCACGGAAGTGTTTGATTTGACTAAGCCAATCCAGGCGTTAGAATTCGTCTTTCAACTCTACAACTTCCTTGATTCGCAGGATGATATTTCCAACCAATTTGCCAACGATTCATCGCGTGTGTACTCATTCGTGAGGCAGATGAACACGAAACAAAAGACTGTAGCATCAAGGACTAGTCGCAGTCGCAGTGGAGGTACCCCACAGGCGACCTCAAACCAAGGCAGATCTGCGCAGGAACGAGGCCGCGTTCGGGCGTTTGTTTAGGCGAGAGGATACAAATTGTCAAGCAATGTGCGGTCAACAGTAATAAAGGCCACCAAGCATGGTTACACGGTTGCTCTGAAGCCTCTGACTGGCCCAGGAGCGAAAAACGAACTTGAAATCTTGGAGTTCCTACAAATCGAATCTCCCCAGAACCACACCATCCAGTTATACGATGTCATCCGTTCCAGCCTCGGTGACATACTTATCATGCCATGGCAAACGCCGTTGGACACATGCTTGAAGACAACCCCTACGGTTGCAGAGTCGCTGCAGTATCAATTACTGGAAGGCGTTTGGTTTCTACACGAGCACGGAATTGCTCACCTTGACTTGAAGCCGGATAACCTCGTTGTCGGATATACGTCTGTGTCGTCGTCACAACCAAAGCTGTCGATTATCGACTACGGGGTTTCTACTCACGCGGAGGGCGAAGGGACTCTGTTAGAAGGCTACCATGGAACTCGAGATTGGTCCGCACCTGAAGTTGAAGACGCTGGGACTGGGACTTCGAAGAAGTATAGCGCGGTTCTGGCTGATCGGTGGTCTTGTGGGCGGGTGCTTTGGTACATTGGACAGAAATGTGAAGTCGACAACACCTCGATGCTAGCCTCGACGTTTACGTCGATATCTAACTGACTACTTAGCCCGGACCCAAGAAGCAGGCCTCCACTGGGCCCTATACTAGACAGTCTCCACGCAATTGGTGCAGTAAAGCGCAACAGTGGTATGGATAGTGAATTTGTGTCACAGAAGCGGCCTCGTAGGAGTTTGCGCAACGAGTACGTGTGCTTTTTGTCACGTGCCTAGCCTTAGACTTATTATATGCAGGTCGAGCAGAAAAGTCTACTCGGTGGTCCACAAAGATGTCACCATGTTCAACGTGGTGACGTGTTGAGAATCGTGAGGATACTTGTTGACCTGGCTTTTCTCGGACTTTCTACTTTCTCTCCTATTGGTCCTGTTATATGTACTCGTGTTTGTAACTGAGCGCCATGTCACCATTTTCCCACCTTTATACCAGTACCATGAGCAAGCGGCCCAGACGAGCAGAACGATGGAGTCTTTAGGAGCATCATAGAACGGTTGAAAGTACGATAGATTGCATAAGAATTATCACGGATACTCAATGTACGTGCACAACAACCCTACTCGGCCATGGCCATTACCCCTGCACTGACTTCTCTCGGATCTCCTTCTCCTTCCTTGTTTTGGTGGTAACGGTTGACGCACGAGTAACCCAACTCGGTTCTCCATTAGCCCAGATGGCAAGAACTCGATCGTGATTCAAGGGATGCTCCACCTCCGATGAAACACGCTCCCAGCGATTGGCAGTAGTGAGAATCCAGTATAGAAATGCGTTCCTAGAAGTGTCACGATGAACATAAAGATGTCCGGTCTTAGCCTGAGGGACAGTAGGCGGCATAAGAACGCTGCAACTCGACCTGCCAAGATACCAGGTCGTGTAACCACTTCCAGAGTTGGAAGAGAAAGGTCGCTGGCGGATCTGATAAGACGCCTTGGCATTGGAGTCCATGAGCTCAGGTTCGGGCTTAGACACCATCAGCTGTGAAAATGATGTTGACACGGATGCACTTGTACATCAATAAAGACATGAGCATTGTATGGCAAGAAAAGTAACTGAAAAACACACCGCTGCGACTGCACTTTGGCCAACTTTGTGATGCCAAGAAGGGCAGGAATTATATTTTGTCTCGCTTGAGGCGAGATGGCCAAGGCGTCAAGCTGGGTGCTCAAGACTTGATCGAGTTCCTCCGTGCCGAAATCACCTCCCATTAAACTTGTTACGTCTACCACGGATGTTCGTCTGACTTAGACGCTGTTGTGACGTGGGTTCCCTCGAGGATGGAATCTGTGATTGTCCGAGTGCTCTGGAAAGACTGCGGGATGCGGCCAATACGTGCCTGTGGAATCCCTATAGGTGTATAACGTCTCTTCGATAGGAACATTGGGAGGTGGACTGGGGACTTTGCAAATATACTCCCACTCGAGGTTGTCGACGATGTAGTAGCAATGAGTAGGACGAGCGGTGCGGGAGTTGAGGTACTCGAAGACGAGATGACATGTGGTACCAGGCGGGTAAGTCACGGTTGGCTGATCTACCATTCACAAAGGAAGATGGAGATGAGGTCACGGGGATCCCTTCTTGGTCACAGAGGGATATGCCGGAGCTAGTTCGCTTAGAGACGTCACGAGTCCCTAGCACAGGAGACGAGTAGAAGATGTGGTAATTGAAGAAGACCAAGATGGGGATCCTGGTCTGTACTACTATGAGCTTAAATACAAGTAAGGGAGCTAGTTCCAGCTCCGCTCGAACTCGTAAGTGACCAATAGCGTAAGTGGCGTATCCTAATAATAGAATGCGCAGTCGTTATCGTAATCCGAAACACGTACAACAATAAGAGACATCAGTCAGCAGGCCTAATCACGATCACGTACAACAATAGGGATCATCAGTCATCACAACACAAGGCGGTAAGATCCGAAGTCCATGACGTATTACTACTAACGCATCGAGTCATCACGAACGCGTCAGAGTTCACAACCGGTCCGGGCAGTCTGAGGGCGAAACGTAACAAAACTTGCCATGACACGGGAAACAACGGACCACGATAGAGAGGACATGTGTGGTTGCAGGAAGGCTGCGACTGATTGGGTGATCGTATCAGTGGTATAACTGTTAGGTGCCTTGCGTGTCAGACGAAACGATACTGCAGAGGAAAGGTTAAATGACCTCGTTTCTGAAGCCATCTTGCAAGGAACAACCTCGTCCACAGACCGGCTGATGATGAGCCAGTTGAGAACATCAGAAAATACAGTGGAGTAAACGCGACTTACTCCATCACCTTTGGCAAGTTCGATAACCGACCATCAGGTCCCACATGATAACGCCTCATTGGAAACCTCTGCCGGAGGATGGTCTAGTGTGGAATGAAATGAGTACCGACATTGACATATAGATGAGAAAACTAACCTTCGTAGCGCTCGGAGTCATGTCACTGCTGCCAAGCTGAACTGAAGCGCATTCGTCATCGTCACTACCAGAGGGATCCATGCAAGCTTGTGAACTTGGTATCTGTGAATAAAATGAGGAAGGAAAGCAGCGTAGTCGGACCAGATGAACTTTCGCTTTGTCTAAATACGTGATCAGACAATGGCGGATGGCTAGTGTGGATTGGCATACCATCGACACCCATTTCTGTAGCATCAAGCATTTTTATTGTCCACCCTTCTTGGTCGAGTCTTGATGATCACATGGGAACGGGTTAACGGGTGTTGGATGCCACTCGACGGAAATGAAACCGGGTTTGTGACATAATCGACAATGACCACGACATCAAAAGGGCCATCACCAGAATCTTGATTTTTCTGGATCTATATCTAGAAAACAGCGGCGATGGTAGAGGCAAGGGTACCGGTAGACTCCGAGGTCAGGCTGGTCTCAGGGCCCATTGTGGTCCCTATTCGGGGTTGATATTACATAATCACTGAAATGCAATGCTCGCGACCATATGTCTGCACACTCAAGTCACAGAAACTAGTGACATACGATGTAACTTATCAAAGACAGTGTCGGTCAGGCGATGGCCAGTCTCGTGCCAAGGCCTCTAATAGAATGACATTAGAGGACAGGAAAATATGGAAATGGAAGAGTGAGGCAACACGCGTCAAAAGGTGAGCTAGAGTTAATTCAAGAGAGGTAGGATTCGAAATTGCACACGGCAGACGGGCAGAAGTTACAACGCCTTCGCTGCCTTCAGCTGAACGCGCATTATTTCCATAGAGATACATCTCGAATAATTACAAACAATGTCCGTACAGAATACTATCGTCAGGACCTTAATTACTTGCAAAGGTGCTTACACCTCATCCGCTTACACCGTGGCCAGGCCAAATGCTGAGGAAGTTTGATGAGTTGTTAATCGAATGCACGCGAGCACAGCACACACCTCTTGATGTAAGACGGGAATGGGGATCCAACCTCCGCATGAGTGATGCAAACTTCCATATATCTGAATGAAGATGGAGTTAACAACCACATGCCGAAGAATACTCACATCCCAAACTTACTGGGTAATAGCGAAACGGACTAACGACTGAGGCGGTGCTCGAGAGACGTAAGGCTTCCGTTTGCTGATGAACAGAACAGCTATTTCGCCTTTCCAGGGGATGAGAGGAAAATCACGCTGCAAGTTTGGGTTTGGGCCAAGACTACTATTGAGATAGCCGGTGACTAGAAGCTTGTAGCAAGAGACTTGTACAATGGTATCATATACTTCAGGCGGAGAGGTCCTTGGTAAGAAAAATTCGCGTTCGATGTTGACATAAGGGGTATTGATCAGATGCCCATGGAGAGGTGAGACTGCAACAAAGGTGGAGGTGATACGTCGGCGGGGCCACCTTTGCCACACATAACCAGACACCATATAAGGTGCGGTCTGAGGTATCAGAGAAAGAAAATCAATCATCCGCACACATGAAAATCGTGAATTCTTACGGGGATATTACACGGTGTGCGACGGTGGATGACCATTGCCTGAGTCTAGTTGTTGAGTCGATGCGAGAGACAGGACGCGAGAGTTCCCGCACATCCGAGATGGGCATGCACACGTCTCTTATGTCGCGCCGGCCAAGTGTAACACGACTCCAGGTCCATCGGGAAGTGTGCGCGGTGCTTGAAACTCGAAACCCAAAATCGTAACATGAGGGCGGGCTGGGTGACCATCAGAGTTCTTCAAGTTCGTGGAGTCACCCACACACTGGACAAAAGACTCGGTTGGGCCCAGCGCCCAGCGCTCCCGGATTCTATTCTCGCCTATTCAGTCCACCCTCCGTCGGCGCCACGACAAATGTCACAGCACCACGCACCCATTGTTGTTCGCTTCTGCATTAGAAAGCAGGGCCCATTGTTCTACAATTCTGGACTCATGCATGTCACGGTCGTGATCCTAACCTGCCTTGGAATTGGAGGTCAGAGTCCATTGTAATATACGATCACGGGCTAGCCATACCTGTTATGAATCGCGACCGTACTGTACATGTATTCACGACATCGCATTGCAACGGTTTCTTGCCTCTAGATTGAAAATCAAACCCCATTGTCCTCCTATTTTGGGTCTAGTAGACGACATGGTCGTTGAATCGCGACGCCCGTGACCACAATATGAGGTATGGCAATACGATGTCGCTCTCGGTATTCCATCAATCCAGGACTGACCTGAGAGTCAGAAGTGAGTGACGCATTCACCATTTCCCAGGTCTTGATGACAATAAAGGTCATCTCTGGCAGGCGAGCCATGCGGTTGGCGGTATCAAAGACAATGTCAGTCAGGCAATGGCCGGCCTCATGTCCGAGTATTGCGACCGTCTAGAAGGTCCCAGGGACTTCAAGGAAAACGAAATAGATCTCATGAGTCGAGGACAGAAGCGGAGCACAGAAATGTGGGCATGACATAAAAATTCAAAACAACGAACAACGGTGGCCCGTGTTGGGGATAATCAGGAGTGAGTACGTTGAACGAGATAATGACATCGTCTACATTGTATTGAAGTGAATGTGATCTGGACTATGAAAGTCGGGGACCATCCTGAAAACAAGCGAGTGAGCTCCATCAAGAGTGATGGATTGGATCGACTGTGGTGACCTACACGTCTGCACACCGTGTGCCACCTCGAGTCCTGGAAAAATCATTCGTGAGTGCCAGAATCGTCAGAGGAATACCATAGACAATTACATAAAAGAGGTTCGGTTTGTCACTGTTTGCGATCCACAGAAATATCGACCTGCCATATGACCTTAGCAAGGAAGGTGATTGAACACGACAGACAGGCAGAGGTTACAACCCCTTTGCCGGCTGAGGACATGCATGATGTAAGGTCTACACATTGCGCTGCGTGCGCAACATCGCCAAACGGCCACGCTCAGCGCGTTCGTACGCCCACAACGACTTGGCTACATCGGCCCTCGATACCCGGTTCTCGGCTGTGCATATTCATCTATTGTATTCCGTTTGTGTCTGCATCCACTGTATCCTCCCTGTACTATTATTGTCTTACTCTGTGTCCTGTGTATAACCCTGGCTCTCGTGTCTCAGAAGCATCATCCAAATCCATCCATCTTTCTGTCTCATCCCGCCTGCTGTTTCCGAAGCCCTTTGCCTGATATCTAGTGTGAACGTCGACCTGCACATTGCACTCGCGCTGATCCCAGCTCAACGTTCCTGCGCTCTATCTCCGAACCCACCTCGGGCTCATCTCATCTCCCTCTTCGTCCACATCTTCCCCTTGGGACGACTCTCTCTATACTCGCACTCAACCCCACAATGATTTCCATAGTGGCATATTTTGAACGATTACAAACGACGTCCTAACACAATACTATATCGTCAAAGCCAAGCCTAATGACTTGCAAAAGTGTTTATGCCTCGTCCGCTTACACCGTGGTCAGGGCAATTGCTGTGGGAAATGATGAGTGGCCAATTGAATGCGCGTGAGTTTAGCACAGACTGATGTAAGCTGGGAATGGGGATCCAACCTCCGCATGGGCGATGCAAACCTCCATATATCTGAATGAAGATAGAGATATGCACCACATGCTGAGAAATGTGGGCAACCGAAACTTACCGAGCAATGGTGAAATGGACCAACGGTCTGGGTGGCGCTCAAGAAACATAAGCTCTCCGTTTCCTGATGAACAGAACAGCTATTTCGCCTTGCCAGGGTATAAGAGGGAAGTCGCGCTGCAGGTTTGGGTTTCTGACGCAGCGATTATCAAAATAGCCAGTGATTAGGAGCTTGTGACTACCAACACGGATAAGGGTGTCATATACATTAGGCGGAGAAACCCCAGGCAAAAAAAATGTGGTTTCGATGTCCACATAAGGAGGGCCGAATACATCCCCATGAAGAGGTAAGACTGCTTGGAAGCTGTGAGTAATGGCTCGGCAAGGCCGTATTCCCCACAAATAGCCAGATACCAGGGAAGGTGTGGTCTGAGGTATCAGAGAAAGAAAATTGAACATGAAAATCGTGAACTCTTACAGGGATATTATGCGGTGTGCGACAGTGGATGACCATTGCCTGAGTCTAGTCGTTAAGTCGATGCGGGAGACAAGACGCGAAAGTTCCCACACATCCGAGATGGGCGTGCACACATCTCTTATATATGGCGCGCCGGCCAAGTGTAACACGACTCGAGGTCCATCGGGAAGTGTGCGTGGTGCTTGAAATTTGAAACTCGAAACCCAAAATTGTAACGTGAGGGTGGGCTGGGTGACCATCAGAGCTTCAAGTTCGTGGAGTCACCCACACACTGGACAAAAGGGTCCAGCGCTCCCAGATTCTATTCTCGCCTATTCAGTCCACCCTCCGTCGGCGCCACGACAAATGTCACAGCACCACACACCCATTGTTGTTCGCCACTGCGTTAGAAATCAGGCATTGTTCTACAATTCTGGACTCATGCATGTCACGGTCATGATCCTAACCTGCCTTGGAATTGGAGGTCAGAGTCCATTGTAATATACGATCACGGGCTAGCCATACCTGGCCAATGAATCGTGACCGTACTATACATGTATTCACGACATCGCATTGCAATGGTTTCTTGCCTCAAGATTGAAAATCAGTCTCCTATTTTGGGTCTAGTAGAAGACATGGTTGTTGAATCGCGACGCCCGTGACCACGATATGAGGTACGGCAATACGATGTCGCTCTCGGTACATTCCATCAATCCAGGACTGACCTGAGAGTCAGAAGTGAGTGACGCATTCACCATTTCCCAGGTCTTGATGACAATAAAGGTCATCTCTGGCAGGCGAGTCATGCGGTTGGTGGTATCAAAGATAATGTCAGTCAGGCATGGTCGTCCTCGTGTCTGGGCATATAGAACCTCGTATGGATGCATCAGTGTACATATAATGTGAAAGATAAACGAGGCACACGATGGCAGGTGGTAAATCCGACCATCTAGAAGGTCCTAGGGGCTTTGAGGGAAAAAAAAAAAAAAAGAATCTCACGGGTCGAGGACAGAAGCGGACAGAAGCACCAAAAGTGGGCACGACATAGAAATTCATAACGAACAACGATGGGACGTGTTAAGGACAATCAGGAGTGAGTATGGGGAACAAAATAGACATTGTCTGCAGTATATTTCGAATTGGAGGCATGTCTAAACAAACTACGGAGATCAGAGACTGTCCTGGAAAAAAACACGGCGTGAGCCCCATCAAGGGCAATGGAATCGTTATGGTGACCTGCATGTCTGCACATCGCAATTCGGCATTGCCGTGTGCCACCTCGATTCCGAAGGATCATTCGTAACTGCTAGAATTATCAGAGTAATAAGACATTGACCTAGAAATGCACGCGCCGGTGCCAAAAGGATTATCGACGCAACTCGCCACCACAGCACCTCTGCGACGGCGGAGGGGAGAGGCAGACCCTTACTGATGGCTTGGGGTGGTGAGCTTCACCGAGGCACAGGAAGAGAGGATAGAGAAAAGACCTACCAAGACAGCCAGACGTTGCAAGGTTTCTCCGTCGTACGAAGAATGTAGGGGGGAAGATCTTGAAGACGAGGAACTCCTAACCCAAGGAGAGGGACGGGAGAGAGCAATGAACAGTCCCACCAAGGCGATCGGGCTGCGCGTCGATTCTCGTGAAGGCGTCGTTCAGAAAAGGTAAGAGATGACTAGCAGAGGCGTCATGGAGGAGAGTGAGGTGATACAGTAACAGTGTGAACGTGGTGATTTTCTGGTAAACGTCAATGGAACATCGGTCCGTCCCGGCTTTCCCAGGGGTCGTCTCATCCATCCCGTCTGGTCTGGGGGGCAGACGGTGTAGTGGAGGCTCAGAGCTCTGAGTGAACCTTATTTTTGTAACAGAAGAAGCTGACGTGGCACATAGAGAAAGGGATAACCATTTTATAACGCAAGATAACTACGATACTGTCTTCTCAAGAATTTCAAACTATGAACTCCGTTCATGAATCTTGGTAGTCTGTTCGAGGGGCCCTTGGAGGGGCCTACAGTATCGAAACCAAAGACGAGGGCGCGTTACTGTAGACTATATCGATCCTCATACAGGCTGGTCACGAGCCTAAGGGCCGGATGTCAGACGTTAAGAGTCTGTACACGTGATCAAATGAGACACATTTGCTGAACTAAAAGAGGAAAACATACGCAATGACCTCAGGAGAATGGTTAAAGTCGTATGGATATTCTTTGGGGTGCAACTCGTGTTTCAATGAAAGGGCCGTCTTACTTTGGAGCCAGTTGGGGTCATAGGCATTGACTGGGAGACCTGGAGGGGCATATTGCGCTTGACGAACCTTCTGAGAGCCGGTGCGTATGTGTGTGAACATGCCACGTTTGTCGAGAACGAAGGCATTAATGTGATTCCGGTGATGCAAATCATCAAAAACTTTGAGCCAATGGTGGATGTCAGGATGCCGCCAGCTTGGTTTGACGACAGTGTATGTTGTTTGACTAGTATGAGGATCAAAGGAAGACTCATCTGAGGACATTCCGTCTGCTCCCAGTGCATCCATGACCTCAAGATGCTTCTTCAGTGGGTCATAGAGCTTAACAATCTCGCGGTGACGTTGAAATAACTGTAGCTTAGATGAGCGCATTCCCAGGTAGGGATATACGACAACGTACTTGGTATTTGTGCTGCTTGCGGTTATGTTTGGACCGCTCTGTGACTTTGGCTGCCTGAGGGAGCATGTCTCGTTTCCAGCGTGATTTCAAGCTCTTGACCCTGCTGTTAAAGGCCTTCTCGATCGCCTTTCGCATCTCTGGTGTGTCATCACGTCCTGTCTTCTCAATAAGATAAACAGCGAATGCTCGACCTGCAGAAACATTCCACAGCGATTTCGGATCCCCTGCTATGTCAACCATGAAGTCCGCAGCTGTAGTTTCACATGCATTCACTCCATGGCCACTGTTCTCCCACTCGGACGCAAATGTAGAAAGTCGAGAAGGTGATGGCGTGGAGCCATAAGGTGGGCTTGCACTTAGCAGTAAGGCAAGTTCGTCTCGAACGAGTTTCTGGTTTCAGCGCAATTGGATCAGTCTATGACATGTTAGGACTTAAGGACTGACAGCTAGCGCTTTATCTTCGTCAGCATGGCGCAATGGGCTCCTCCTACGCCTGCTGGACTTCTTTTGACCACCGCGACACCCAGTTCCGTGAGTGGAGCTAGTGTTTTTTACTATCTGTTCGAGTAAATCGATGATGTATGCTTGTTGTTTGAAGCCGCCGGAGTTCTGAGAAGTGAGTCATGAGTCACACAGCTCTACCAAGAAGGCAACAGATATCATTCACGTACGGAGTGGCCAGCCGATGAGGCACCCTGACGCTGGTCTGCTCTGCACAGATATGGAGAAGTTGTAGGTGAATCCCGCGGCTGCGAGTGTGACTCCCCTTGAGACGAAAGCCGCGAAGTGTGGGAACGGGGAGCATTGGACTGTGTGAATAGTTGAGGCAGTGGCTGAGACGTTTGACGCTGCGTCACGCCCATAAGCAATGGGAGGCACGAGTCAAATATATGAAGCGTACATTCGGTCCTCCATTACTTTCACCATCTACCCCGTCGCCCTGACCATCTTGGTCGATGTTTCCTACGACTTCTGACTTGTCTGGTTCCTCGTCCATGTCAGGATCTTCAATCACCGGTGAGTCAGACACATAAAAATTCCAGGGGTCATGACTGGGCTCGATTGGTGGCAAGAGTTGCTCTACTTTGGACAAGCTTTGGTCATAAGTTTCCTTTTCCTTTCCTTTAGATGCCGTTTGAATAGTAACCTATTTGAAAGGAAGGATAAGGAGAACGACAATACTCAAGTAGGGTATTTCTTACGCTTTCATCTTCAGAATACGCTTCGTCTTCACTGCTTGAACCCGCAGGATAACTACAAGGTACCCGTCTGAGTCGTCTGCGTGCACGCCTGGTATTTATTGTCACTATTGGGGTCGCTAAAGTTTCGTCGAGCGGCTAGTTAAATAGCAATACCTTCAGAGAGGCCATCGCACAAGGTCAAAAATCAACACGGCGCACTCTTATCTGCTCGTGACTGAGACTAGTACTGCCCGGGGTATCGACGTACAGGCACTTCTTGGTCCGAGCTTGGAACCTGTGAAGATCTTACCCCACGGCACAATGGCAAAAGCACGCACTTACGTGTTCTGTCGCACTCTAGGATTGACTCTGAGTCTGCTAAAGTGTGGGTACATCAACGAACAAACTTGATGTGGCAGCGAGTGTGGTGTTTTACCATCGCCTGACCAGGAACCACCTCGCTTTGCGCTCAGAGATGCTGTGGTGTTGGAAACTTTTACATACCCAACATGAGAATTTCACAATAGCATCTGCGCTCACCGTCAGGGGTGGCGTTTTCTTCTTCATCATCAGCAAGTAAATCTTCCTCCAACACAGTTAGATCGCGTGCACTTGCACCGTGGGTGGGGTGGCCCCTGAACATGAGATCTCGGTTCTGAGATTCAGACTCTGGAGGGAGGGGCGCACATGAGTAGGTGAAAGACAATGAGTGGTTTTGTACGACCTACTGGATGGAAGAGGAACGTCAGACTGATTGGGATAGAACTACTCGCAGATCTAGGGTGAAATGCCCTATGGAGTTATGCCACAGTTGGACAAAGTGCAGACAGTCTGGAGAGCGACCTTAAATACCGCAATAAGTACCGCGCCCATGTGGTCTTAAGTTAAAGGATTGGGGATTGCTTTATAAACGGCGTGTAGCAAGGTGTGCTGTACGTGAAACCCAGATTCCAATCCACAACGTGATAGGAGGCCAGATACCCGTCAGAACCTTTCAAGATCGCCGAGCTATTCACACACCGGACAAAGGACTCGAGTTGCCAAAATACATAATAGTACATAACCTTGGGTGAGAGAAGACTCAGAGAAGAGCCTTTGTGCGCGCATATTGTAGGCTGGCGCCCTGCACATATCACGGCTCAGCACCACACCACCATTGTCCATCCGTTTCTGGTTACCGTAGAAATCAGGTACCATTGTTCTGTTCGCTTGTCACCCCATCGCATCGCAATTTTTACCTACCTCAAGGACGTAAGGACTCATTGTAGTCCTATTCTGGGTTAGCCTTATGTGACTAGTGAAATATTAGTGAATCGCAAGTTCGCAAGTTCGCAACACTCAAAACTGTGTCGGGCGACTTATGTCTGATCTCAACATTCACTACACTCAGCTTAGCAAGTCCTAACACCTGGGGTGGACTGAGAGTGAGGGAGAGTGACTCATTCACCATTTCTAAGGTCTCGACGGCAATCAAGCACGTTGATGGTAAAACGATGTCAGACGCGTGCTAGTAGTTAACTAGTCAACCCTCGTGCCCGAGTATATGGAGCCTCGTGTATATGTATAGCTATGCGTGCCAGTGGGAGTTGGAGGTTCTGAGAGCGTATGTTTCTCTGCTTACAAATACTCATAAATAACACGATAATATTACGATTATCTAATATGTCGAGTTTGCTGGACTATGTCCGTTCTGGGCTCCCAACAAATGAGATACCATTCGACGGCACCCGGAACTCTCGCAAGTCGAACAACTCTCGTCTCCTCCGCTCGCTCTCGCTTCTGTCACCTTCGACTTGTTCTCGCGTTCGCGTCTTCGCGTATGCATCTCCTGCCATCGGTTCGCCTTCACCATGCAACTCGATCGTTGTCGCATTGGCACTTCGCCAACGCACATGCTTCGGATTCCCGGCGTCGCCTCTCGCTTGCCCCTCTAACCTCTGGAAATCCCCTCTCTGCCTTCAAACTCACGGGACCCTCAGTCCCTACAGCGCGTGCTGTGCTAGGTCAATGTCATCGTGGCCAGTCTTGCTACTTCTGACGGGCAACCGGGAGTGTTGGTCTGTTGGGAAGAGTAGATGGTCCATATTGTCTATGTGTTTCGCGTATATTTCTAGCACTCACGAATGATTCTCCAGGAATCGAGGTGGCACATGGCAGCGCCGAATTGCAATGTGTAGATGTGTAGGTCACCATGGTCGCTTCCAGCGACCTTGATGTTTCTGATCATGATCTTAGTTTAGACATACCTCCTATTCAAATACCTACTGTATTGTCCATCTCGTTCTATTGTACTCCGTAAGTGGAAGTATGTTGTACATGCAATTTAAACGAGAGGTTTCCAAGTGTCATTACCGTTCGTCTTTCATCCCCCTCCGTCATCAACATGGGTCACTACTCGCTAAAGAAGACTATTCAAAAACATTACGATTCCGTCAATACGTTGGCTTTCTCTTACGACAGGTCGCTTTTTGCAAGTGGAGCCGACGACGGCCTAATTATTGTCTTTCATGGGAATGGTAGCGGGCGCGAAGTCCGTCGGTTTCAAGTGAAAGCGCCAGTAACGACACTGCTTTGGCGTTCCCGTTTTGGCCACACGCTGGTCGCTGGCGATGCGAGTGGTGACGTGCACACATTAAATCTTGATGGCTCAACCACTGTAAGTTTCACTTGAAACGGTCTAGTCAAGCGTTCCGCCAAGCACGTCTTTTATAGGGAAATCCATATTATCATACCATCAACTGTGTGCCCGGCCCCGTTCATTGCATGGTGGAAAATGGCGTTTGGCTAGCTATTGGCTCAGGCAGAGTCGTTCAGTTGATCAAACAAGGAACAATCGGCGTGTTTCTGTGCTATCTCTTGGCTGGGAAATTGTACTAACCGAAGCGTCATAGCTACTTGGGAAAGAGTCCAGCGTCTTCCAGACCCTCCTAAGTTTCCAGAGCTCGATGGGGAGCTCCCAGAACCCATTCCACGTTCCCTCCATTTTTTATGCGGCGGTGACCTCCTCCTGGCAACGTATATGGACCATGGTGTGATGTGAGTCTTTTATCTGTCAGCAACCTAGCAACATCAGTCTTACGAGTGGTTGGCAGTGCATGGAACTTAAACACACTCGAAATCAAGTGGTGCATCCGCCCTCGTGTGTGTAAAATGTATGAATGATTCTCTCTAGCGTCACCTTCGCTTATGAGTGATATAGAGGGTGTTCTGCTGTGTCTTCCAATGGGAAGGTCCTCGCAGTGACCAACCTTTACGACGGCATTGATTGGTATTCCTTAAATTCCAACCACTTCATGGATGCTTCGTTCCAGTACACCACACATCACACCATCCCCGACAATGTCATCCTCCCCATCACTTTCGTTCATGGCAATACTGCCGTGTTATCGGGTACATCATATGGGTGTGCTCGTATCACCACTGTAAAGGATAGGACACTAGCGGAGAACCTTCGACATGGCTGTAAGTAATTCCCTGGTTAGGCAAAGTTAGAGACTAAATGTTTTTTCAGCATCGGAAGACATTGTGCAAGCCTTGGTACGTGTGGTCGCACAGAAATCCCGTTGTATATCACTTATCCCGCATGTCACTCAGGCATACACCAGTCGGGGAGATTTTTGACAGATTGTGACAGGTGTTGCTGAGAAGGGTGGTGAAACGGAAATCCGGTACTGGATACAGGAGCCCGAGAGTGATACGAAAAAGGCCACAGAATTGAAGTCACACATAGCACAAGAACCAGGCCGGGTACATCACACCACGCACGTGAGATATAGAATCTCAGGCCCTCCCATACCAGCTGAAGCGCTCCTGGCAGATGCTAGTTCCAACAATTGTTATTATCACGTGCAGCATAGCAATCCTCTTGGCCGCAACGCAGTGGGGTATGATCACATCGTTCACCAATTGGTCTGACGACTGGACAAGAGCCGCAGAGGCCAGTGAAACCATAGGTACAGGAATGGGAGAGGGTTGGGTTGAAGATATATAGTGCGTTCATCAACACAACTCGACCAGACTGGCCAGTCTCAAAGTGTACTCTCGGACTGGCATCGAATTAACACTTCTTTCAATACTATCGTTTGTAGCATAGTGAATTTGATCAGATTGTGGCTCACCCATACGAGAATTTTATTCGGCTGTTCCTAATCTAACTAGGTGTCGACTTTGTCGACTATGACCTTGCTTGGTTGAGCTATTGTGTGGGAAACTCAAGGGGGGGCCGGGCCCTGGTTCCATGACCCGAGGCCAGGGGGTTCAGCCGAAAGTCCTTAAAAAATTTACTTCTTGCGTCTGGAAGGCTGGCCCGTTGATCTGTTGGGTTCGTTTCGTTTTGAATCAGGCTCAGGATGCTGCCTTTTTTCGCGGCTGTTTCCCCTCGCTCCCACCATTCTTGCAAGGAAGAGGCAGCTGATGACGAGCTGGGCTTCAGCCCAGTGATCAAGATAAGTTCTTTTTTGTGTTTGATTTCTCACTAAGTCCTTCCTCGCCTCTGTACTAGTATTACCTGGGCTACCTCCCTCTCACGGAAGCCCGCCGTCACTGCCGCAGTGCCACCCCATCATGGCACACAACACCCAACGCGCCTCACAACGCACCTGCCATGCCGTCTTGCCAGCACTTGCAAGAGGTGTTCCCCACACCACCCTCAAGTCCCCACCTCTGTCTCACCGCACGCAAGCCCGTCGCCACATTCACCTTTCGCCATGCAGGTCCGCCACCACCGCCACCCTGTCACAGTGTGCAAGACCAGTCTCAGTCGACACTTTAATGTACCGTTGCCCACGACGTTGATGAGCTGTGCAGCTCATTCAACCGTGGCCTTGACCTGTCATGACGTCGCGCTGCGACACCATCATAATGCTACGCTACGACACTATCACAACAGCCTGCAAGCCCCCACAATGCCACAACGCAGTGTCGACACTGCACAGGATCCCACCGCAACATCAACTCAACACGGTGAGTAAGTCCCGCCTTAACGCTGTAAGGTCAGCTCGGGCTCTGGCCCCGAAATCGTATATTTTCAGTATTTTCGACCTCAGTCCGGCGTCGCGTGGCCCAGCTGCCATTCCATCAATTGCATTTCCTCTCTCTCTGTCACCTCGTACACACACTCTCTCACACACACACACACTCTCTCTCTCTCTCTCGCTCGTTGCTTCCTCGCCATCGCCCACCCTCGCCTCACGTCGCCCATGGACCACCGCCGCCCGTATTCGCCCTGCAAGAGGCTCGCAAGCCGCTCGTAGACAGGCCGCGCGTCCCCTCGCCTCGTGTCGCCTTTGTCCCTCAACACCCTGGGCCCATCGCATCGCCCGTTTCTTTTGTTACTTTCAAGATGTCAAGATCGCCGGCCATCCGTTCTCACTACCCCTGAGCCACTCTCAAGACGCCGTGCTCGCCGTTGGAGTTGGAGGAAGGCTTTCCATTGTCGTGCGTCATATGTCTCGGCCCCCTTTACTCGTATACTCGCTTCCTTTCACCTAGATGTTTGGTTTTGGTTTCTCATGTTCGCGCCCATCTCCCTTTGACCGTTTGTCTGTCTCAATCATCTCCGCGCTCCGTCTCGTTTCCTTCCCCATATGCCTCCCCTCTCTGTTACTTCACACCTACTTGTCTGAAGTAGCTACATAACCTGCTTGGTCTGACTCGGAAATATCATCTGTTGTTTTCCCCTTTCCACCTCGTCCCAGCGTGAATCGGTTCGAAGTTCAGCCCTACCGCGGGCACTCGTTCTTGCCGCTGTCTCTGTCTCGCTGCTTCGGACGGCATTGCTCTCGCTTCGCTCGTTCCCGGTCTCGTCCGTTCGCACTTGCAATGGCCTTCGTCATCGCCATCGCTTCGGACCCGGCTCTCCCACCTCTCTGTAACTCCTGCGGGATCCCCCCCGCCTATGAACTCGGCTCGAGCTCTGTTGCGATACCTTTGGCACTTGTGAGCGCGTCCCAGGCCTGCTGCAAGAGGAAAGTGGGTCAGGGTGGGAGTGGTGAACCACCGCCCAATCGCGGGTCTGTTGCGACGAGTGGATGGTCCGTATCGGTAGGTGTTCCGCGTATTCCTCTGACGATTCTGGCACTCACGAATGATTTTTCCAGGACTCGAGGCGGCACACGGTGTGCAGACGTGTAGGTCACCACAGTCGATCCAATCCATCACTCTTGACGGAGCTCACTCACTTGTTTTCAGGATGGTCCCCAACTTTCGTAGTCCAGATCACATTCACTTCAATACAATGTAGACGATGTCGTTATCTCGTTCAACGTACTCACTCCTGATTATCCCCAACACAGGCCACCGTTGTTCGTTGTTTTGAATTTTTATGTCATGCCCACATTTCTGTGCTCCGCTTCTGTCCTCGACTCATGAGATCTATTTCGTTTTCCTCGAAGTCCCTGGGACCTTCTAGACGGTCGGATGTGCTAGCTTCCATCATGAGTGTACCTCGGTGGTCTCTCACCATGTATGCTGATGTATCTGAACCTCAGATCTCATCTACACAGGGTTCCATATACGAGGCCGACCGTCGCCCGACTGACATTGTCTTTGATCCATCACCCTCATGCCTCTCTGATAGCTATGGCCTTGATTGCCATCAGGATTTTGCGACGGTGACCCCGCCGCACGCTTGTGATTCGGTCCGTTGGGCTCACACATCGAATTGTGTCATGACTAGGACATTCGGCAGATTCTGATGTCCAACCCAGAAGGAGGGTGGTAGTACTACGGTCACGGTCCCAGGTGCCGTGGTTTACCTGTTACGTAAGGTTAGCCCTAGAAGTACTACAATGGACTGATACTTTCCTACTGTTAACGTAGGTAACAATGATACGGCAATTCTCCTGGGAGTGTTAGTTGGAAAATTCGAAGTTATGTAATCGAGATTATTGTTCTTGGTTCTTCGCGTCCTTACTTCGTCGACTCCAAATTTCTACTCTCGTGCATCCTTTGGTCTTTGATTCAATTTCTGCTGCTATGTCTATGAATGATCTATCTCTTCTGGAAGCAGAGCTTTCTGTACGCTCTGAGTGGATGCCCAACATTGGCTCTTTGCAATTTGTCAATGACCCCGTACACGGCAGCCCTTACCAGTCTCAAGACTTCAGGCAAATCAGGCGCCCAAATGTCGGCCTGTACGCATTAACATCAGCTCAAACGAATCAAATCTATCTTGAGCACGAAAGTCGCCTTTGTGACATTCTGAATATGCTAGAAGCAATCGACGCCACCGACAGGAAGGAGAGCTTGGAAGACCGTGTTCTTCAAGAGTTGATCAGGATAAACCGATTAAAGGGAATCGAATGGTCTGGTCAACGCAGTAAAAGAGGCGTCAGGGACCATAGCGCCGTGGTCAACACAGGTTATACTTATACTCCTGCTTGATGTCACCGTTTCTGATGATGCCCTAGAAAGTTACTTCGTGACGAGACATCCTAGGAATCCGACCCTTCTTGCTATTTATATGACCACACTGGTGATGTATGTTTTATATCGCCTTCCTCGTCGCGGCGCAGCTGTCCTACTTGCTGGAATGAGGAGTATCTTGAACAGTCAAGAATCTCTTCGTTCGTTGGCGGGTGAACTGCCGAAGGACCCACGAAAACTCCTAACGACATATGACCTGGATCCAGTCACCCGAAGCTACGTTTGCTGCCCTTCATGTCACTTTCTCTATGAATACTCCCTCATGAAGACAAATAAAAGGAAAGCATCCATTTCTTTTGACGACCGTCAGGACTCCTCCGAGAAGGTCGACAGCGAAATGGCAGAAGATAGTCGGCTCATTGTCTCCATTCCGAAAAGCTGTACCCACTGCCGGGTTCCTTCCAGCTCTAGCTGTGGCGAACCCTTATTTCGCACCGTTATTATCAATGCCAAGACTTATACCATTCCTCTATGCAAATATGAGGTACAAGATCTGAAGCAGTGGGTTGGGCGACTACTCTCCAGGCCCACTGTCGAAGAGCACATTTTCAAAGCCTTTCGGAGACCTCGAAAACAGTACATGGAAGACATGTGGGATGCAGGCCACTTGTGCAAGATCCTTCTGAGGAAGGGTGAATGGTTTCTCCCTGGGCCGACAGATGAAATACGCCTAGCGTTTTCATTCTCGATGGATAGCTTTAACCCGTACCACATGAAAGAAGCTAAACAAACTGTTTCGTCGACTGCTATTTGGTTGGTCTTGGTCAATCTCCCCGCCCATCTGCGATACCATCC
Organism: Lactarius vividus; assembly: GCA_021527035.1. Lineage (NCBI taxonomy): Eukaryota > Fungi > Basidiomycota > Agaricomycetes > Russulales > Russulaceae > Lactarius > Lactarius vividus. The sequence goes on along the minus strand of JAKELG010000008.1, from coordinate 289,561 downwards.
CGAAAATATGTTCCTCGCTGGCGTCATTCCCAGACCAAGGAAGCCTTCGCTCTCTGACATTAACCATAGTTTAAAACTTCTTGTGGACGTATTGTTGGAGTTCTTTGATCCAGGTGTCCTATATTCTTGAACGGCAAGGCACAAACAAGGTTGCCGGGTTCAGGCAATACTTGTCCCTGTTGTCTCTGATATGCTGGCAGCACAGCAGGCTGGTGGGTTTGCGAGTGCAACAGCAACTTACTTCTGCACACACTGCTACTTAAAAGTGCAAGACGTCAAAAACCTGGACAGAAAGACTTGGCCACCACGAGACGTTGCTGAACACCTCAAAGCTGCAAAGCAATGGCGTGATGCAGAAACTTTCGACAGGCAAGAAACCCTTTTCAAAACTCATGGGATCAGGTGGTCTCCCCTTCTCGATTTGCCATATTGGAACCCCGTTCTATTCACGGCCATTGAGCCTATGCACGTATTTGACGCAGGGCTTTTCCAGAACCATTGTCGGTAGGTCTGGGGTATCAACGCATCCACTGTAGGAGGTGACAGGACTGAGTCGTCTATCGCTAAAACAATTCCAAGGCCGTCAGATTCCGAAATGAAGAAGTGGTACGACATCATACGCGCAACTGAGCAGCACGATCGTCTTCTGGAGCAACTCAATGGAAGGGACTGTGCTCGCGATACCCTCTGGCATATCTGCACTGACCATAACTTGCGTCGCACAGGTAGCAAGTTGCAATTAGCTGTAACTATCGTTGAATGGGTAAGTTTTGGGGCTTTTAGATGAATAAAATGATGAACTTGTGTTGGATACAGCGCCAGGCTACACCACTTGACGCCATCAAAATGCCGGCATCCCACTCCACTGAGAAAGCGCGCCATCCCTCCTCTACAGCTTTCTTCGCTTCTGAGACTGAGACTGAGACTGATGCTGAACCCCGACGTGTTCGGGAGGGGAGTATCACTACTGATGACTCGGTACGGTGTCAATATGACTGAGATATATGCACAATCTGATCCTCTCCTAATTTAGGTCGCGTCGGCTCGCATTCTGAGTGAAGACCAAGTTCCTTCTGAAGATCAGCTGAAAGACGTCGAAAAGTGCTTCCAACAGCTCATTGATCGTGCTGCACGGAACACTGTTTTGCGGGCTAAAAAAATTGTCCTTCAATTTGTCTGCTGAGACTCCTGTAAGATGTCCCAGGATAAACTGAAGGGACTTCGCACCAAGGAAGAGCTATACGTCGCAGCTGCTGGATGGGTACGTGCGTAGTGTATTTGATCGAGTAACTTTACATCATTTCCAGTTAGGTACAAGCAAATTGTCCTCTCCAAGAGCTTCCCACCCAGAAGCGAACAACTTCCTCTGGAAATGCCTTGATACTTGGAAAGGATATTTTAGAGGCCATTTGGGGAGACATGGATCGCACTGAACTCCCCTCTTGGGTTACACGAGCCCCTTCAAATTGGGGTACTGCGGCACGGGGTAAACTCAGTGCGAACAACTGGAGAGTTATCTGCACAATTCACCTCCCCATCACCTTAATCAGACTTTGGGGAGGAGACGATGCACCTGGTGACCGGAAAGCAATGCTGGAGAACTTCATGGATCTAGTGCGCGCTGTTCAACTTGCGAACTTACGCTCAATTTCTCGGGACGAGATCAAGTTATACGAGGAATATATCTTTCGCTACGTGACGACATTCAAATCGCTTTATAAGGTGGCGAAGGTGAAGCCGATCCATCACGCGGCCTTGCATTATGGGGACGTTCTCAGAGGGTTTGGCCCTGCACACACACATGGCGCCGCCTTCTACGAACGGTACATCCATTCTATGCAGAGCAAGAACCATAACATGAAGCTAGGTTTGCGTCTTGCTTCTAGATATAACCCTACCAGATACTTATTTTCGACAAGGTGAACTCGAGTTAACATTCATGCGTGCCTTGACGAGGGAGGCAAATTTACAAGCGCTACTCGTGGATGACAGTGAGGTCCGCTCACATGTTGGTGGCCTTCTGGAAGCATACAAGAGTACTCTTGCTGAGGACGTCCGCGGGACACGCTTGGCCCATCTGATCGACGCAGTTCACTTGACACAACAAACAGATTTCGCATATGATAGAAAACGTCTACGTGAATCAAGGCTTCCCGATGCCGTACTAACAGTGTTCATACAATTCTTATATCGCAAACATCCAGATCTCAGGGCCAAGGATTCTACAGGGAGTTCTTCAACCACATCTGTATCTGCTCAGTTTTTGGACAAGTTCTCCCTCCGCGGTGTTCAGTACTCAACGGCAACCTGTCGGTCACGTGATAGCCACCTGTTTTTTCGATCCCCCCAGCATGAAAAGTCCGGCCAGATCACGCACATTTTCTTTCATACCCACGTTCCTGATTCACCCTCGTCTTCTTCTCGGGGTCAAGCTAACCACCCATCTGTTTACCTCTGCGTGCAGCCCTATGCCCCTATTCAACACAGCCCAGATCTCAGGGAAATAGACCGAAGGTATAAACGATTTGGATTCGCTGGAGGATCTTTGTGCAGGAACGAGTTCGCGCCACCTGTCATCATTGAACCCTTGGACATTATTTGTCATATTGCAGTGACACCCCTTGTGTTACGTTTCATCTCGGACTGCTCGGACCGGTTGTGAACTCTGACGTGTTTGTGATGACTCGGCACGTTAGCAGTAATACGTCATGGACTTCGGATCTTACCGCCTCGTGTTGTGCTGACTGATGACCCTCCATTGTTGTACGTGATCGTGATTAGGCTTGCTGACTGATGTTCTATTGTTGTACGTGTTTCGGATTACGACGACGACTGCGCATTCTATTATCAGGATACGCTACTTACGCTATTGGTTACTTACGAGTTCGAGCGGAGCTAGAACTGGCTCCCTTACTTGTATTTAAGTTCACCGTAGTACAGACCGGGATCCCCATCTTGGTCTTCTTCGAATACCACTCTTCACTCGTCTTCTGTGCTAGGGACTCGCAGTGTCCCTAAGTGAGCTAGCTCCGGCATATCCCTTACGACCAAGAGGGATCCCCGTGACTTCATCTCCATCTTTCCTTCGTGAATGGTAGATCAGCCGACCGTCAATTACCCGCCAGGTACCACGTGTCACTTAGTCTTCGAATACCTCAACTCGCGCACCGCTCGCCCAACCCACTGCTACTACATAGTCGACAACCTCGATTGGGAGTATATCCGCAAAGTCCCCAGTCCCCCACCAGGCATCCCCGTAGAGGAGACGTTGTACACGTACAGAGATTCCACAGGCACGTATTGGCCTCACCCTGCTGTATTCCCCGAGCACTCGGACAACCACAGATTCCACCCCCGAGGGAACCCACGTTATAACAGCGCCTAAGTCAGGCAAACGTCCGTGGTAGACGTTACACCTTGAGATCAGTGGACATGAAGTGATACATATTCTTCCAATGGACAGGGTACAGTTCTATCTGAATTGACGGTGCAATGGGACTCATGGCGAAGGGAATTTTGACCAACAGCTCATGCAGGCGTGCTTCATGCGCATAGAAAATCTTGACGTAGACGACCTGACCGAGGAATGAAGTCGCCATCAGGTGAGAGTCCTGAGTAGTATGTACCCCTTGAGCGATGAGACTCATGGATCATCGACCCTAACCGTTGCACGGTACTCGTTTATTGGACACCCTCATCTCCGACTAATCTTGCTAGTGGCAAGCAATATCTAAAGCATGACGGCTGAAGGTGAGCATAAATACAACTTGCATAACGTTGGAGATTTAACGCGCGTAGGAGGTGGTTTCGAGAGAATAGATTCACGAGAGATTATAATTATGATCTAATGTATACACAGGGACAGGATTGAGATAATCCTTAACGACTTTCGTAGCAAATGACCGCACAAGGCGCAAAATGGAAGTACATGAGGGAACGTGTGGTAATCATATGTCGCGTCGCGAAATTCCGGAGCGCTTTATGATCATGATGACAATTTTAAGATAATTACAAAGCATGACAGGACCATATAATCCTTAGTTTTCCTCCTCGGGTTGTCCGTTCCGGCAACGTTCCGGGTTGGTTCCTAACACAAGGATTCAGAGCGTGGTTATTACAGCCGGTCGACGGGCCTTAGAATCTTCCCCTGAAGAGTCCCTGACCCGCTGCGACCGTCTCTCTTAAACTTCTTTCCTCCCTGGCTGGCCGTGCTCGCGTACATTCTAAGTGCTGTGCTGAAGAATGTGATTTAACTTTTTGGGAACTTGAAATCTCTCACGGTCCTAGGGCAAGACGAAGGAGACCACTGGGGCCTAATACTGTAATAACTTCAGCAAGGATACTACTTGGGATACTTAGACTGTCACTGCTGTCGCTTGCTACTTCTTCAACTCTGAGCATCAGGTGAGAAGGTTTTTATTCCTCATGAGTCATGCCAGTTACTCGCCCCGCTGCCTCACCATCGACGCCATCAGTCTTGTCTCAAACCCTAACCAAATGATAAAGCCGAGAAACAGAGAGAGAAGTGATAGGTGAGAGGGTTTTATCTGCCTCTCACATCGGCGGTATCGCCTTAGATACCTCTGACGATGAGATCGAGAAACAGAGAGAAAGAGGCAGCTTATAAGATAGCTTTCTAGGCTTCATTTTGGTCACCCAGCGGACCCAAGTCCCAGTTCTAAGCGGTAGAGGGATGCCTTAGAGGCACGTTCATTTTTCTCGCGTCGTCGCTGATATTCCCGGGCTAACATAAGTTACAACTTCAGCTCTTTTCCTTTTCCACCACCTTGCCGACCTCACCATCTTCAATGTCTCTCACCATCATCCTGGGCAACCTCTACAGTTCAAGGCGTCATGAAGGAACACGGGAGGTCGTAAAGGCACACATATGGGCCCATTTTGTGAGTGATGAACAACTCACGCATGATGGGGTCGAGGTCGCAAATGTGAGGTACGTTTTTACGCGCCTCTTTAACACGCCCCGTCGGCACTCACAATCACTTGCAGGCCTATGGGCTGGCACTGCGAACGCGGACGCGGTGCAGTAGAACCGGGATGGCATTTAACCGTGGATTTCAAAAGAAGGAATGGCGTGCACGTTACGACTCATCATGTTTACCATAGTGATCCTGCATTTAATGGGGTAAGTGCGTCCATTTATTATCATATTTATTTTCATGTTTAGTTCTATTAAGATGGACAGGAGAGGGCGGTGCCGTCGTGTGATAGGTCGGCAGGCATCCAACTTGCCTTAGAGTACTATGAATTTGCTTGATATGCTCTTCAATCTGTTTTAACCCTTTTCTACTCTTTCTTCAGCCTTGGGAAAGCCGAAACCCGGCGACCCCATCACCTCCCTCATCACCGTTCACATCGTTGCCTCGCCACCACGTTACCATCACCGCCACCGACGTCCCCATCGTCGCCCCTCCATCGCGTTACCGTCGCCGTCATGATTGTCGCACGGGTCGTGTTGGCGGAGTGCCTCAGCGCCGGCAGCGGCATCCTCATGGGCGTTGTGGTTGGGATACCATGCTGAGCGCCTCTGAGCGGCGACATCAGGAAACCTTACGAAGAGGGGGAAAGCTAAGTTTTAGTCAATGTAACCCCGCAAAGTACTCACTGATCGCAGGCCCACATGCCAATGGATCCCCGACCACACCACTACGATGAGGGATGCCTTGTGGACTTGGAAGGGTGGCACAGCGTGACGCCCGAAGCTATCGTGACGCAGATTGTAGAGCGCCGTCGCTGCGATGTCGTCCTGGACGCGCCCTGTGGCATCGGCGACAAGCCGATTGCCTTTGCCTGAATATGTGAACGAGGTACGCTCTTCCTCCCCTCCACCGACCTAATCGCTTCACCGAATATACGCAGTTATCGGGCTTGACACATGCTCAATGCGCCTCGTACTTGCACGCCACGTATAAAGATCATCCTCAGGCAATGAGGCTCAATGGGATTGCCAGCGACCAAACGTCAGACAGGAATGAGCGTCAGACAATTCCCAAATCGCCGTGCGACGCCTCCGAACCAAAACCCGCTTTCAATGTCCCAAATGCGGTGAGTCTACGGGTCCCTGGAGCTCAAGCTCTGCTCAGGCTACTGTAGCTCTGGATCGCAAGCAGATCTACGCGTCCCTCTCTCATAATCACATATTAATAATATGTTTGGTTTATTTCCCACGCAAGACCTATCACTCGTACAACTACCCACTCGTACAACTACCCTTCTAACTATTCACTCTTCTCCCTCTTGTCTGTACTTCCTCTGTAAATGCTGAAAGCGATCCCCTCCCCGAAGGTATCCCCGACGAGCGGGAAGAAAATATGTCAAACTCGAAGTCGCTTCCGGGGCTTTGCGTCCCAGGTAAAGAAATGTGAGAGATGAGAGAGAACCCAGGACGCAAGGTCGAAAGAAGGTATTTAAGGGAGCTGAAGAAGTTGCAGTCGCGCCTAGAGAGTAATACTGGTACGCCAATGGTGTACTAGACTTGTATTCTAACGTACTAATCGTGATTTCGTTCTAGATGCAGCTGCTCCAGATCGATTACCCTTCGATGGCCCCGCTGCCATAGTTCAGATAGAGTTTTGATGTAGGATCAGAAACACTGGGTGTCTCTGCTACTGCCTCTACTAGTTATCTCTCTCACCTGAACAACTCCCTTTACGGGCAATCTCGACGCGCAGTCTGATTGCCTCGGTGGGAGCGTTCATTGCTCTCTCCCGTCCTTCTCCTCGGCCTGGAGTAACCTGTCTTCAAGATTTTCAAGCTCCTCAGAAGATTTTCCCCTCCACTTTCCTCGTATGATGGAGCAACCTCGACGTACCGTCTGGCCGTTTCGGTGGGTGCTTTTTCTGCTATCTCCTGTGCCTCGGTGACGCTTACCACCTCACCGTTCGCTCTACCTCTACCCCAAACCATCAGTAAAGGTCTGCCTCTCCTGCGTCGATGCAGATAAGGAAGTGAGTCATCCTCTAGATTCGGGGCATGCGGTCACCACTCTCAAGAACCACTCCTCCTGACAGCACAGATTTCTGGGCCGGAGGCCTGATCCCTGATCCTTATTCCGTACCCCCCTCCGCCGTCGTTGTGACCCGACCGTTAGGCCGCCACTCTCTAGCGCGGCAACGAGCTGTCGCGATACCTTTGGCACTTGCGGGCGCGTCCCAGGCCTGCTGCAAGAGGAAAGTGGGTCAGGGCGGGAGTGGTGAACCGCCGCCCAATCGCGGGTCTGTTGCGACGAGTGGATGGTCCGTATCGGTACGTGTTCCACGTATTCCTCTGACGATTCTGGCACTTACGAATGATTTTTCCAGGACTCGAGGCGGCACACAGTGTGCAGACATGTAGGTCACCACAGTCGATCCAATCCATCACTCTTGACAGAGCTCACTCGCTTGTTTTCAGGATGGTCCCCGACTTTCGTAGTCCAGATCACATTCACTTCAATACAATGTAGACGATGTCGTTATCTCGTTCAACATACTCACTCCTGATTATCTCCAACACGGGCCACCGTTGTTCGTTGTTTTGAATTTTTATGTCATGCCCACATTTCTGTGCTCCGCTTCTGTCCTCGACTCATGAGATCTATTTCGTTTTCCTCGAAGTCCCTGGGACCTTCTAGACGGTCGCAATACTTGGACACGAGGCCGGCCATTGCCTGACTGACATTGTCTTTGATACCGCCAACCGCATGGCTCGCCTGCCAGAGATGACCTTTATTGTCATCAAGACCTGGGAAATGGTGAATGCGTCACTCACTTCTGACTCTCAGGTCAGTCCTGGATTGATGGAATACCGAGAGTGACATCGTATTGCCGTACCTCATATTGTGGTCACGGGCGTCGCGATTCAACGACCATGTCGTCTACTAGACCCAAAATAGGAGGACAATGGGGTTTGATTTTCAATCTAGAGGCAAGAAACCGTTGCAATGCGATGTCGTGAATACATGTACAGTACGGTCGCGATTCATAACAGGTATGGCTAGCCTGTGATCGTATATTACAATGGACTCTGACCTCCAATTCCAAGGCAGGTTAGGATCACGACCGTGACATGCATGAGTCCAGAATTGTAGAACAATGGGCCCTACTTTCTAACGCAGAAGCGAACAACAATGGGTGCGTGGTGCTGTGACATTTGTCGTGGCGCCGACGGAGGGTGGACTGAATAGGCGAGAATAGAATCCGGGAGTGCTGGGCGCTGGGCCCAACCGAGTCTTTTGTCCAGTGTGTGGGTGACTCCACGAACTTGAAGAACTCTGATGGTCACCCAGCCCGCCCTCATGTTACGATTTTGGGTTTCGAGTTTCGAGCACCGCGCACACTTCCCGATGGACCTGGAGTCGTGTTACACTCGGCCGGCGCCCTCCCGCAGGTGAGTGCGTGAGTGCATGTATATCCTGCTGATATCAATCTGCAGGCATACACTTCAGCAGATACCTCAACCAGAGAAGACGGCGTCATGCCCCATATCTAACGACTCGTTAGATGTGCGCCGTGCGGCTCACCGGACCACGATAACACAGCAAGCCACAGCGGTGACGACATCAGCAGGCATTCTGCAAATAAAGCCCGAGGCTCCGAGCCATGTGCACTGTCAACGACGGCCACGAGTCCACAGCAACGACTTGGACACATTGCACATCCCTGATGCAGCCCTGAGCTGCATGCGCTACCAACTGCTGCTGGTGCCCCACCATCGCAGGGCCGGTTGTTGTGACAACGACAGTGGCAACAGTGCCAATGGAGGGCACTCCGTCGATGCAGCCCCGGCCACAACTACAAGACGACGACAACGATGACGACAAGACGGTGTCAACGATGACGACAGCAAGACAATGTTGACGACGACGGCAAGACGATGTCGACAACGACGGCAAGACAGTGTCGACGACGGCGACAACTCGGACGGCGAGCATGGAGCGGGGATTCTCGTAATTAGTAGCTATGTGTAGATACTTCGTGTATATGGTGTATGTCGAGATTATGATGTCTTGAGTTGGGACATCTCGAGTTGTTGACTCACGATGTCACGATGTTGGCTGTCGGCCTGGATATCTCTTCAATGAAATCCATAGATTAATTGGGATCAAATTGTAAATATGAGTCACTATGTCATCACAATGAACAACACGGATTTATTAACAAGAAATGTGTGGAGCACATTGAAAGTTAATTGTGAATTATATTGTGGATATTTTTATGATATATCTGGTGGCATAAGCCTTTGCACATTGGAGAGTATATTGTGAATAAGCTTACAATATTTTACACAACAACTTTTTAGACATTTCTGGGATATGCTTCTTATAAAATTAGCATATCAACCCACATAACATTGTACTATGCCCACAGTGTGAGTACCCCGTTGTACTTCACATGATCAATCCCACTAAACCACACATAGACCCTGTTATCACTCGGCTTGTACTCCAAAAAGTGCTGGGAATACCCGACAAACTACGTGTCGAAGAAGAACTACGACAAGAATGTGATCTGGAAGCAACACGACTTCGAGCCACCATGTCCACAGAACTAGCCATCGAAGCCCAACAATATACAGAGAAAAAGGCAGTTCCGGAAGAATACCAACGACACGTCAAGATTTTCAGTGAGGAAGAATCACATCGCTTCCCCCTTTCCAAACCATGGGACCACGCCATTGAGTTCAAACTGGACGCCCTGGACACCATTGACTGCAAAGTCTACCCAATGAGTCAAGCGGAAGACAAGGCGTTAAAAGAATGGATCGACGAACAACTGGCAAAAGGATACATCAGACCCTCCAAATCCCCGTATGCATCATCATTCTTCTTTATTAAAAAGAAGGATGGAAAGCTACGCCCGGTACAGGACTATCAAAACATCAACAAATGGACCATATGCAACCAGTACCCACTCCCACTCATACCAGAGCTCATTGCCAACCTCAGCGGAGCGTTCATATTCACCAAACTCGACATCCGCTGGGGATACAACAATGTACGTATCAAAGAAGGGGACCAGGAGAAAGCAGCATTCAAAATGTGTTATGGACTTTTTGAACCCATGGTGATGTTCTTCGGACTAACAAACTCCCCGGCAACCTTCCAAACCATGATGAACGAAATTTGTAAAGACCTCATCGCACATCACAAGAAAAAGGGATGGTCATCAGGGTATATATGGACGATATCGGCATTGCAACACGATCTAACGAACAGGCACACATCGATGCGGTACACGACATACTAGACCTGCTGGAACAGAATGACCTCTTCCTCAAACCGGAGAAATGCATCTTCCACGCTCCTAGCATTGATTACCTGGGGGTAATCATTGAAAAGGGGGTGACTCGCATGGACCCTGTCAAAATTTCCAGCATCAAGGACTGGCCCACCCCGAAAAATGTCAAGCAGGTACGATCCTTCCTAGGTTTTTGCAACTTCTACCGCACTTTCATTCGAAATTTTGCCACCTACGCACGACCCCTCAATAAACTCACACGCAAAGACACTGAGTGGACATGGACAACAGTGGAACAAGAAGCATTCAACAAAATCAAGAACCTGGTCACAGAGGAACCAGTACTTGCACATGCCAACTTGGAAGATCAATTCGAATTGGAAGTAGATGCGTCCAGATTTGCAGTAGGGGCAGTGCTACTCCAACGTAAAGAAGATGGCAAGAGACACCCCATCACGTACTACTCAAACACTCTTAGTGCAGCGGAACGGAACTACGACATTTACGACCTAGAGCTCCTGGCAATTGTCAAGGCACTCCGGAACTGGCACCACTACCTAGCGGGATCTCCACACAAGATCAAAGTATTCTTGGATCACATGAACCTACAATACTGGCGCTCCCCACAAAAGATAAGCTGCCAAGTAGCCCGGGAAGTACTTGAACTCTCAGAGCATGACATCGAAATTCACCATATCAAAGGAACGGCAAATGGAAGAGCCGACGCCCTATCTAGATGCCCAGACTACGACCAGGGAGAAGGCGATAATGAACACGTCACGGTACTACCAGACGAAATCTTCATCAGGGCCACATCATTGGATACCACAGACAACCCGCTTTGAATCAACACCACCATATCGGTACAAGAGATGGAGAAGGTCAACCCAGTATACGCACAAGACAGTGAAAAGATACGCCCATGGGTAGACCCACATGGTCTCAAACTGATCGAAGGCACACGGTACAAGGACAGAAGATGTGCAGTCACAGGGGGACTCCATGAGAAGCGAGAAATCATCAAGACGCATCACAACCCTCTCGTATATGGACACCCGGGAATCAGTCGCATGATCAAACTCGTGGAGCGATACTACTGGTGGCCTGGACTATGCCAAGAGGTCATGGACTATGTCAAAGGCTGCGCCGACTGTCAAAGGATCAAGGTCAATACCAGGGCCATCAAAGCACCCTTATGCCCAATATTCCCCAAACCGGAAGCTATGCTGTTTGAAACTATTGCCCTCAATTTTATCACTAAACTCCCAGTGGCGCAGGAATGCGATATGATCCTCACGATAATGGATCACAACTGCACGAAGATGTCCCTGTTTATCCCCTGTCAAGAAGAGATATCGGCTGAAGGGACCGCCACCCTGTATGTAAAACACATTTTCCCCTGATTTGGATTACCTGGAAAAATCATCAGTGATAGAGATCCGTGGTTCGCATCGAAGTTCACATGTGAATTATGCAAAATCCTGGGCATTGAACAAAATATCTCCACGGCCTACCACCCTCGTACAGATGGACAATCCGAATGCACCAATCAATGGCTGGAACAATACCTACGATTCTGGGTCAACGAATGACAGGACAACTGGATCCATTATCTCCCCATGGCGGAATTCACGCACAATAATTGGCCTAGTGAAACCACCAAAGAATCCCCATTCCAACTCCTTATGGGATATAACCCCCGCGCCGACTGGACCGATAGACCATCGCCAATTCCGCAAGTAGCGCTCAGGGTCAAACAGTTTAAGGAACTCCAACAGCACGTGCAATCACTGATGATCAAAGTGCAGCAGGGGTGGATCAAGGCCAAGGACACGCCGAAGTTCCAAATTGGGGATCAAGTATGGCTGGAGGGATGCCACCTACATACACATCAACCAACTGCAAAACTCGTGGCCCAGCACCACAGCCCCTTTAAGATCGTCCAGGTGATGTCCACAGTTAATTACCGTCTAGAACTTCCCACGCAGTGGCAGATTCACCCAGTGTTCCATGTGGATCTCCTTATGCCCTATCGTGAAACACCCACGCACAGACCCAACTATCAGCGCCCACCACCGGATCTAGTTGGTGGCGAAGAAGAATATGAGGTCGAGAAGATTCTAGACTCTTGGCGTTTCGGCAGGAGTCGCAAGCTGCAGTATTTGGTCAAATGGAAGGGGTATCCAGACTCGGACAACCAGTGGGTCGATAAGAGTGACATGTTCACAGATGACGCAATTCAGGAATTCAAAAATTCCAACCCCGCCCGAGAGACACATATAAGCACGGGGAAATCCCAAGAGACGTACCCATCCCCTCCCTCTGCTACCACCACTGCTCATGCGCCCCTCATCCCCAGTCAACTTCCGATATGTCGTCAACACCGAACTATCGGCACCTTACCGAGTACAATCCACACCATCGTCACCCCTGTCGTCTACCCTCGCCCTTCACCAGCAAGGAAGTCGTCCTCCTTCCTCCCTGTCATCCTGAGTTCCTTCGCCATCCCCCACTCTTTATTCCAAGACCAATCAGCCCAGTTGACTCGGAAGCAACTATGTCCCGACCAGAGCGCCTACTCCAGTGGGCGACAAACAAGGGTATGTGCCCAGTCGCCCATCATCCCCACCAGTGTTACGCTCCATAGGGCGCACTTCAGGAGATCGCACTCAACTGGTCTTCAGGGGTTCCTAACGACCTTGTTGACCCGCTCTTGTTCTGTCGCTTGAGCTAGCACTTGCCATCATTCTTCTTCGTCGATGATGAGTCCGAAACGGACGATCTGGAGAACTCGGATAGCAACGAAAAGGTAGAAGAAATGAATGACTTCGCTCGTATATGCTGAGCTTGCACGCTCAATCAATCGGTCACGTGAGGAGGAAGGGGGAGGGGAAGGACACCGCTGTAGCAGAGGGACTAACTCCGAGGTCTGCGTAGGGTACAGACGCCGCTGTGATGCTGGACTAACTCCGAGGGCACGTAGGGCAAAAAGAAGAGGAGGTGGATTGAGAGCAAAGAGGACTGGGGGAACTACTCGGACTTAGGTTGTACGGAAGATACAAGAAGTCAAAGCTACCGTCTAAGGTCGCTTCTATGTGCTACTTATACTCGTGAGGGGAGCTATTGGAACTCAGCTGAAACCCTAATACAACGGTCCTAGGAATACTGCGGAAACTGCGGAACTGCGGAAGACACATATCCAATGCCACTGATGGTGGCTGAAACATACAGTCCATGGGCGCATCAAGCCACAGGGACGAGGCACAGGAAAATCAAGACAAATATAGTAACGGATCACAAACCAGGCACAATTGATAACACACGTTCTAATCCAGGCACAAGCTCATCTGGACTCTTCTGGTGCAGTCTGGGCCAGGTCACGTGCCAGGGTCACGTGACGGGCGATGATGTCATCCGGCGCTAATCTTCCGGACCTTGAGGTGGGTCTTGGGGAATCGCGAATCTTGATGACAGGATGGCTGCACGTAAGTGCAGTGCTCGGCCTTGGTGGAACTTCCAGAGGCGTTCCCTAGCCTCAGCTTCTTCAGCTGCCATTGCATCGGCGTCTAGGGCATGTCGGGGATTTACGGGGTTCCAGGCGACGAATTGCACTGGAGACGAGTCACGTGGTGGCGTGTCGGGGCGTGTCGGAGGGCCGAACGTAACAACCGGGGCCTGATGAGGGCGGGGATCCGTACAACCCAGCCGAACACCTTGAGATGCATCCATATTTGCATTACGCCACCCATCTTACCACGACACACTCAGAAACCCCCCGCTATGCGGACCCACCAGGGAAGCTCTCACACTACCGGCGCCACCTCAATCCGCGCTTCGCCACGATCAAGAGGAGGAACATGTGTCGGAGGCCAAAGATCAGCCAGAGACCCCCTCACCCAGGGGGTACCAGTTCAATCGGGGAGTAGATTACATTCCCTTTCAGATCCGAGATGCTCAAGAACATCTTTGGCCCGCCCGGTATACTCAGCTCATTCTCACCGCCGACCCCTTCATCCTCACATTTTGGAACAGGAGCAATCAACAATACGGCAAGCCCGTACATGCCACCCCTTACTTCGATGGACAGTCCCCTGTCCCCACTTACACTGACGACGACCTCACGTTCCTGCTCTCCGACGTGGGACTAGTCGACTCGGTCGACCAAGCGCTCCTTCACATGAAGGATCTCCCCCTTGTAGCCGAAGTGCACCACTATTGGTGTATGACCCTCAGTTGGCGTGCCCAACAACATTGGTGGCGGCAGAGCAGATGAAGTTGGAGTGGATCGAGATAGAGAGGAAGAGGTGTGTGGCTCGACTCCAGCACGCTCACGCGGTCAATCGCATCGAGAATGAGCGGTCCTTGCTCCATCATGGACCACGGGCGGAGGAAGACGCGAAGGAGATAGAGGTGATCCGCCACATGCGGTCCCTTGGTACGAACCCCCTCACGGTCATGCGCGGTCAAGCTGGGGCTTGATCCTGAAAAGGGGGTGATGTTACGTTTCGTTCTTGGACTGCCTGGCCCTGTTGTGAACTCTGACGTATTCGCAATGACTCGGTATGTCAGTAGTAATGTGTCATGGACTTCGGATCTTACCCGCCTCGTGTCTTGGCTGACTGATGATTCCTATTGTTGTACGTGATGTGTCTTACGCACTCACTCCGAGTTCTATTGTTGTATGATATGAGTATTACGCTGTGGATGACTGATTCCTAGGATCCCCGTCCTAGGATTTATGCTACTTATGCTACTGGCTACCTACAAGTTCAAGCGGAGCTAGAACTGGCTCCCTTACATGTACTTAAGCTCGTAGTATTACGGACCAGGATCCCCATCTTGGTCTTCTTCCAATACCACTTCCTTGACTCGTCTCTTGTGCTACCCGTGGTCTTCCCCGACAGCCCTGACAACCATTGATTCCATCCAGAAGGGAACCCACATTATACTGATGCCTAAGTCAGGCCAATGTCCGTGGTAGATGTTACACCCACCCCTTACAATGATGTGGACACTGATGTATATGACCTTATAGACCCCAAAGCACTCTAGGGAGAGTTGACTTAGAGAGGGGCTCATGTTATGATCTGACACTTCAGACTTTCATTCACTGTATGCTTTTGTCCCTTGTTTCACTTCACTCCATTTGCTCTTTACTTTGTTACAAAAGGGGCTATCAATGTTAGCCACTCTAGACTCTGCTTCTAACTCTGTCTCAACTTGTTTCGGCCCTTTGTTACTGTGTGGACTTGTGTTCATGTTGTTTGAAACCCTGTCCTATTTAAAGCTGTACTTTACACTGTAGGAAGCCAGACTTGGCTTTGTTTGCAATCTAGCAACCTTGCCTTCACTCTCTGGTGTGACTCCACCTTTCCCCTCTACTTGTGCATCCCCTACCTCAGTCCCTAACCTGGGCATCATCAAAGTCTTTGCAGTTGAACTATATCAATGCATCACACCTGTTAGACTCTGTGTACTCACAAGACTGAGTATAGAGAAGTGTTAGACACTTCGGGCAAGGAGCCCTAATCGCAGAGTAGTAGTACACACTGTGTCCCACTCCAGCCACTTGTATTTCATAGCAATAAGACAACAGACATCTTCACTTGATACTCATGTGATTGAAGCGCAGCAATGCACGCAGCTATCAGGAATGGTGTTCTCACCTTTGAGTAGGTTGAGAGACTATGGAGTGTAGAGGGTGCACAAGTGAGAAAGAGAGTGAATCTGTTATCACCTCCCTCCCCATAGGAGGGATTATATACCCTATGGCCCCACCATGTCCAGAAGCACAAAAGTGATGAGTACAGGCATCCACAATATCGCATTTTTACATACGCCTGATGTAAATTACCACTTCAACTTAGCCATGAGGCTTCTTTTTGCTCAGAGGCGAATTGTGCCCAGTATAGTACATATCCTAACTACTGTAATAGGAAAGCATACTTGCAGTAATGTTGTAACTGCTATAGATAAGGGCCTTACATACTTATTATGTTCCAACACTCCCCCTTGCTTAGTGCAGCTAATTAAAGCAGGTCTAAGCAAATAGCAAGAACCTCATGAGCGTTGGGGATGAGCATCAAGTGTGTAGCGGTATGACTTATTGCTACGCCAAGCCAAGTGAAGGTTTTGTGAACTGCCGAGGGCGAGGACTCAAGCTTGGCGCAGAGATAAATCATGCGCTAGACTTACAGTCAATGTGGAGCGTGCACACACTTGAGCACCTTTATGCAAGGGGCAAGTACGCTATGTCACACAGTGGTAAGCTGAGTGGAGAACCAAGAGGACAAGTTAGATTGAACAGAGGTAAGGAAGTACAATGAATGCACACCTGAGTGGAGAACCAAGAGGACAAGTTGGTTCCACTCAGGATGCTACAGGCAAGCTTAAGTATCTACTTGTTACGCTACCACTGCATCAGTCCGACTTGGACTTGTATCACGGCGTTCACGACTTAGCAGGTTTGAACGATTCCCTTAGAGTTTCGATGATCCCGTAGAAAACTACTAAGGCGATCCACAACGCCCGTCCAAGCAATACTAAGGTCACTCCAAGTTGACGACTTGAGAGTGCCAGTGCCCTAGACACGAAGGTCAGGGGAAAATTGGTAAGAGGTCTGGAGGAGGCGCGAAGGCCCAAAGAGTAAGACGAGATAGAAGAGAAGTGGTATTCGAAAGAAGACCAAGATGGCATGTCTTGGTCTTCAATGGCCACTATTTATACATGTAAGAGGTAGCTTTAAAGCTCCTCTGTGAGTCTGATATCCTCTAGCGTAAGTAGCTCGAACCCTACTACCACTATCCTAGTAATGAGTCATGCTAGCAATCACATGCTAGCACGATGTGCTGACTGATCCGAGTCCATGACTAATTCCTACTTACTATCGTAGTCATAACCGTATAGTAAGAGTCCATTCCGTGCCTCGTAAAGTCCATCCGTTACACTACTGCGGCTATGATTAAGTCAGAGCTTGAACACTGTTACTAAGTGTAAAGTAATCAACTATGACTAAAAGGCTGACGTGTTGTGTTTAAAAATAGCCTTATCTTTAGTGCTGACTGATGCACTGTCATCAAGGCTGACTATGTATGATGTGTCGCTGAGTAAAACCTAATACAGTGCGTAATACATGCCTACTAAGCGTAATCTAGAATGTACTAGAAGGTTCTATCCTTATCCACCAATCAGAGAGTTTGTCCGTATATAGAATGTGACCATAAAGGGATATCCTGTGTATGGGTATACTTTCCCAGGGCCACATGATGAAATGCACAGTATTTCATGTGACTAACTAGGTAATGTGATGGCAGGTCACGTGATCCACAAAAGGTGAAAATAAATGCGTCCATGACAAAGTGAGGGTTGCATAAGAGTCGGTGAGACTACAACTGTCTCTAACACGTCTCATTAAGTTGTGAATGGCAATCATTAATGATATCTTCCAACTTGGAGTGTTATTACTATGTCCCCATCAGGGACAGGACATGCAAACTACCTTGCGGAGTTCAATAAGGCTTAGAGTCAGGTGTCTGCTAATGAAGCAACATCGCACCATGTCTTAGGAGAGAAAACGGTGATTCTGTCCTGTTCTGTTCTTCACAAAGAAGAAGCAATGGACACAGAGGACGTAGAGAAACATATGCTCCAAAGAGCACACAAGCTTCTCTATAACTTCCTTCGCAAATCACCATCATCAGACATGGTGTGCACAGGTGGTGAATAGCCAAACTCTAGCCCTAATTGTTCCCTGAACTTAAGGAACTTAATGCAACCTAGATTCTTAGTAAAAAGATCAGCAGGGTTCTCAGCTCCTTCAATGAAGAATAATTCTATCTTCTTTTCATGGATCACATCACGAATGTAATGGTGACATAGATCAATGTGTTTGATCCATTTCTCCTGAACAGGATTAGAAGATAAAAATATGGAGCCTTGATTATCTCCACACAATGGGATTGGTCTAAGGTTTATTCCAAGCTCACTAAAGAGCAAGTGAATCCAGACCAATTGTCTGCTTGTATCACACAGTGACATGTACTCTGCTTCAGTGGATGAGAGCGTGATAGATTTCTGTGCTCTAGAATTCCAGCAGAATACTTCATTTGCCATTTTTACTAAGTAGCCCGTAGTGGACTTTCTGGTGACTGGGTCAGAAGCCCAGTCAGAATCTGCATATGCTATTATACCACCATCGCTTTTGCCATCAAAGACTAAAGCATAGTTTGAGGTACCAAGTAAGTAGCAGCATATGTAAATTGCACGCTTGTAATGGTCCTCAGATGGGTTGGCAGCAAACTGCGCCATTTTTGTAACAGCATAGGCAATATCTGGTCGTGTACCAATCATAATGTATAGGAGAGATCCTATCACTTGTTGGTAGGATGCTTGGAGTTCTGGGGTTGCAGTTCCCTTATTAGGGGATGGATGATACCCTTCTGGTAGTGGAGTGGGTACTGATTTGGCATTAATCAGATTAAAACACTGCAGCACTTTCTGAAGGTAGTCCTGCTGATCTAGTAGGAGTCTACCCTTAGAATGTAGTATGCGCATGCATAAGAACTCTTTGGTATCACCAAGGTCTCTGCATTCCCATATTTCCATGAAGCGTCTCTTCAGGGATGCTATGTCCTTTTTACTCTTTCCAAGGAAGAGGACATCATCAACATAAACAATAACTATGATTGTTTTGTCTTCATTCACAAACAGACCTGAGTCTGATTGAAGTCGTGTGCAGCCAAGGGTGCTCATAGACTTATCCAGTGCTCTCCACCAAGCAAGTGCTGCTTGTTTAAGTCCATAAATAGCTTTCCTAAGGTGCATGACTTTATTTTGTTGGCTAGGGTCTTTAAACCCTTCAGGTTGTTCCATGTAGAGTTCCTCATCAAGGTCTCCATACAGGAAGGCAGTTTTGACATCAAGTCCAGAGATGTGCCAATCCTTCAGCACTGTAAGCGTGAGCATCATCCAGACAGTCTCAAACCATACCACTGGTGAGAATATTTCGTCATAATCTATGCCTTCAACCTGAGAAAAGCCTTTGGCAACTAGCCTGGCTTTTTTATGGCCATCTGACTTTAAGTCAAATACCCATCTATTCTTGATCACCCTTCTGCCTTTTAGGGGTTAACAAGATCATAGACTTTGCATTTGCAAAGAGAGGCAAGCTCTTCTTGGCATGCATTATGCCACTCCTCCTGGGGTTCACTTGGCATTTTAAGAATGTCCTGATAGGTCCATTCACAAATATTAGAGGTATCAGGTGACTCTAGATCCACTGGTGAAACTGCTTTGGCGAGCAGAAGATCTAGAAATCGGACTCCCCCTTCCTGAGCTAGGCAGATCAGCAGTTGCTGATCTACTTCATCTGAATCCTGCGGAGTATCACTCTGCGCACTGGAAGAATCAGAACCGGCTTGTTCAGGATCATCACCTGAGACTGTCTGATCTTGACATGGACGCTGCTGGGAGCTACCCTGCTGTGGCTGTGTCATTTGTCGCCATGTGCAAATCCACGCAATGTCTCGAATAATCATAGTAGGGGGCCTATCCCCATAGACATTATCAGGACAAGTAACTAATTTCCTTGTATGCCCCAATTGCGTAGGTTCACTAGGACCAGGTACTGGGTCAGGGGGTAAAGGCGGAGGTAGCTGCAATCCAATCCCTCTAGTACGAGTACTAGGAGGGGGAACCAGCGGCTGGCTGGGGAGCGCTTCTCCCTTTGGTAATGGGAGGCTCAGGTGGTGGGTTGTCATCATCACCAGGAGTGGTATGGTCTTTAGACAGCTCATGGGGAACTGTATCATCTAACTGAGTTACACCTCAGGGCTCACGTCTAGGATTGTCTTTAGGACACCTAGGAAATAGAACTTCATCAAAGAGTGCCTTGTCTGAATAGAACAAGGTATTCGGTGTGCACATGAAGACATCAGCCTTCATTCCAGGTCCTCTACCAAGGTAGATCATGAGCTTGCTTTTAGGGGAAAGTTTATTCACCCGGCAAGCTTCTGGAATGTGCACATAGGCACCACAACCAAATACTCTAAGATGCAATATATCAGGGACTTCATTGTGTAATAGTTTGTAAGGAGTCTGCCATTGAAGGTGACTTATAGGGGTTCTATTATAACAATGTGCAGCATGTTGAACTGCAAATTCCCACCAACTCTGTGGTAAACAAGCATCAAGGCGCATGGCCTGAGCTTTGTCCATTATAGTGCACATAAAGCGCTCAGCATGCCCATTCTGCTGTGGCATATGTGGCGCAGACTGTAGCACTGTAATGCCAGCATCCTTAAGCTGCTTTAGGAAAGCATCCAATTTGTATTCACCACCAGCATCGGACATCCAT
This sequence comes from Lactarius vividus, assembly GCA_021527035.1. NCBI lineage: Eukaryota > Fungi > Basidiomycota > Agaricomycetes > Russulales > Russulaceae > Lactarius > Lactarius vividus. Next base: position 268,972 of record JAKELG010000008.1, on the reverse strand, counting down.
TCTTTTATGGTAGCGTTAAATTGATTTTTAATTAACACAAGCCACTGCTTTAAAGCAGTAATAGCAGAGGCTTTGTCCTGTAAAAGAGTGATCCATGCAAATGAAGTATAATTGTCAAAAAAGACAATAAAATACTTATATTTGTGGTATGACAGTATAGGGAAGCTTTTCAAATCAGAATGAATCTGATTGAAAGAGGCTTTAGCCCTTGTAACTGATGGAGGATGTGAGGCAGCAGGCATTTTGCCTTGCGCACACCCAGGATATACTACATCAGAGGTGGGAATAATAATCCCTTCTGGAAAGCCCTTAGTGTTTTCCTTAGCTCGTCTTAGAACCTCTTTGGATGGGTGACCGAGGTGATGATGCATAAGGTCATAGTCTACATTAAGTAACACAGACTGGTTCGCAATAAGCGACTCAGTTAGAGTGGATATAGAGGCATCTAGCCAATATAATGATTGTCCGTGAAGAAGGGGTTTACATTGGACAATTGTTTTCTTTTTACATAGCAAGTTAATATGCTGCAAATTCCTCAAAACGGGCAAACCTTGCTGTAAGAAGACTCCCATAGATAGAAGACATGTGCTCATTCTAGGGATATATAGAACTGGATATACCCGTGTGATCACAAGTTTGTCTGCAATGTAATGCTCAAGCAAGACAGTTCCGGTCCCTTCAACATATAGAGTATGAGCAGCAGTCTTTACAGGAATCTTATCAGACTGAGCAGTTGGCTTATAGTCGATGAAGTCACTAAGTTGGTTAGTGAAGTGTGCTGATGCTCCAGAATCAAGAAGCCACATATTTTTAGTACGCTCTAAACACTTAGTGCATTGACTGAAGTACTCATTGTGCTTACACTCAAAAGAATAGAGGAGAGCGCTACTAGAATTGTACATTTTGAGTGACTTCGGTGCTACTACATGCAATTCTCATAGATATACGATACTATTACAGATGCCAACCCTTTGTCTTCTTAGGGGCAGGACTAATTCTGTAATGTTATCAGCATGTGGTGCACAAAGTGAAGAAAAGATGTACTCTTCATCACATGATCCCCAATCGAGGATCTCAGTATCTGGGCCAGTCAAGAAGGACTCCAGAGTCAAGGAGCAGCCTATTGAGACCGAAGGAGAGACAAGGGCATCGAAATAAGGATGTGTTTCTCTGCCATTATCTCAAAGGTATGGTTGGTTGCTATGCCAGATAGATTCAATCTGTTCATTAGAACAAGATCAAGGGAAGTGGCCTTCGCCAGTAGTAGCCCACCTGACTGTCGCTTTGACAATAGAAGCTGGGTCAATGTAAGGAGGTGTGGGGGCATGGTTTTCTGTATCAGAACCCCCATTGCTTACAGTCAGATCTGACAAGTCAATTTGGAGAGCATTAGAATGCTCACCAAAGATCTTGGTGTCATCAAGTCCATCGGTGTTCATAATCAGTTGAGTGCTGCCCGAAGGCTGCTGTGTCATATCGATGTCAAAATCGGAGTCATACTCCTCTTCCATGAACGTCTCAAGATGAGGTTTCATGAGGACATCAATATCAGCAAAGCGCTGCTCAAGTGTCTTTATGGTCTGGACTGTAGCAGGTACATCCAGCCGTTCAGCGAGCATCAATGCCTTATTGACCAAAGGGAAGAAGCCCGAAGTCCTCTGAGGAGAGGATGATTCAACTTCTGTCCTTGTGGTGACACCAGATGACCCAATATGAGTCACCTTGTGAGAGGTAGGGGGTGGTAATGCGGTGACAGAGGCAATATGCGAGTGCTGTGGAGCACATGCAGGTGCCTTGCCCTTCCCTTTAGCCTTGCCTTTTCCAGAACCATGCCCTCCGCGCTGCCTAAAAGGCTGCTGCTGGGTGGACAGGCCAGGGGCACTAGGCTGCTGCAATGAAGAACCCTGCTTCAAGAAGCAAGGGTCTGTGCACTTCTGCTTAACAGCAGAAAGCTTCTGTGCATTATGAGTGGCCTTATGCTGTCCACAATTAGTTTCAGTCTTGTATTGGCTCTCAACACAAGCCAATACAGTAGTGAGCTGAAGATCTGCCAAGGCAAGATTATTGCACATGACAGGAATGAGGTGCTCCCATTTCTGGGGTAAAGTGGACATAGTGATAAGGGCTTGCAGCTGTGGGTGGATGGCAAGGGTAGTGGCATTAGCACCAGTACCAATAGTGACTGCTCCAAGATGAGCAAAGGTGGCAGCCATTTTCTCAAACTGGGGTGTCAAGGACACGTTCGTTTTCACCTTTTGTGGATCATGTGACCTGCCATCATATTCTCTAGTTAGTCACATGAAATATTGTGCACTTTTTGTCACGTGACCATGGGAAAGTAAGTTCACATACGGAACATCCCTTTACGGTCACATTCTATATATGGACAGACTCTCTGATTGGTAGATAAGGACAGAACCTTCTAGTATGCTCTAGATTACGCTTACTAGGCATGTATTACACGCTGTATTAGGTTTTACTCAGTGACACGTCATACGTAGTCAGCCTTGATGACAGTGCATCAGTCAGCACTAAAGATAAGGCTATTAATAGACATGACACGTCAGCTCTTTAGTCATAATTGATTACTTTACACTTAGTAACAGTGTTTAAGCTCTGACTTAATCGCAGCCGCAGTAGATACTTAAGCTTGCCTGTAGCATCCTGAGTGGAACCAACTTGTCCTCTTGGTTCTCCACTCAGGTGTGTGGTTATTATACTTCCTTACCTCCAATCTAACTTGTCTTCTTGGTTCTCCACTCAGCTTACCACTGTGTGACATAGCGTACTCGCCCCTTGTATAAAGGTGCTTTAGTGTGCGCACGCTCCACATTGACTGTAAGTCTAGCACGTGATTTATCTCCACGCCAAGCTTGAGTCCTTGCCCTTGGCAGTTCACAACCTTCACTTGGCTTGGCATAGTGTTAAGTCATACCGCTACATGGGGAGCAGGATGCTGATTAGTGTTGAAATGGATGGAAATGGCTTCTTTGAAGTCCTTGTAGATGCGGGGCATAGAGACCACACTGTACTGGTCCTTCACAGAGTCCCAGAGTGCCTGAGAAGTTGCTCCAGAAACTGCCTGCTGAATAACAGGTGAAAGGCATAGGGTAAGATTACCCCTGGCCATCTCATCACATTTCATCCAAGCTGCTCTATCAGCAGCATCAGCAGTGGGAGGTTGAAGGATGGTGCCAGCAACGTAGCCCCAGAGCCCTTGTGACATGAAAAAGGCGGTCATTTGCGTAGACCAGGAGGCCCAATTAGAGCCATTGAAAACAGGGACAAGCGTAGTGAGTTGGGACAACATAGTAGTAGAAATCTGTTGGCTTTGAGGACGTCAGCATTGCGTTACCATAATAACAATACTGAGCGAGATAAAAAGCCAATATTAGTCCCATATATGACCCGAAGGTCAACACTATAACGATGTACTGGTCTTTGCAGTCTACCGGTTATGTTACGATTTTCCCTTCTATTTCCCATGGACGCCTTCGTTCCTTACTTCTTATTCCCGTGCCCCATCTTGTTACGCCCATAACTCATCACGCGCCCAATCGTTTCCCATGATCTCTTCGCTGCACGATACGCCCTCACGCCCCCTTCCTTGTATATCAAAGTTCACGGCGCTCCGGTCTCAGCTGACTCCCACATGACCCCGCGCGATCACTGTACTTCCTACTATAGTTCTGCCTTTGTTCTGCTTTTGCTCAGGACTCCACGTATTGCGCCATATGTTTGTTGTGTACAAACATCCTGTACTAGTATATAAGTCGCACACTGCCTAGCTTGTACGGTAGACTTGACTTCTTGTGTAATACCACATCGTTGTCAATCCACGAACGACTTTCGCTCGCTGTTTCGCTTGAGCACGACTTTGGTTCGCCTTTGCGCTTGAACCCCAGAACTCTCGACTACCACCAGCGTGTCTGAGGAGACCGTGTGGTGCTTATTCATCATCGAACTCGGTCTTAACCGACCATCTCGTATCCCATTACCTCAGCTTGAACAACTTAGTGACGTGCACGTCGCACATAACGTTCCTGTGGTAACGTTACATTAAGTCAAGTCTCGCAACCCTGGCGACTAGTAGGAGTCGCACGAAATTTCAGAAGCAGTACATCGATCGGTATTCGACCGACGAACTCTCCAACCACGAAAAGGGCGCAGTCGTTTGGGAAGAAATCAACAACCAAGAGGGGTACTTCATCTTCGACGCAACAAACCAAAGATACCACCAAGTCCACTACTTCGACGACATTTGCCTTTGGGCTTACATTGACTACGACCCAAAGCAAGGACAGTGGTACGCATACAAACCTGTCCCTCCACAATTTGGCGCAGGACCCCTCGGGTCAACCAACATCACCGGTATTAACGTCGACCCAGACGAATCAACCACCCTCACCCCAGTACAGCCCACGATGGCCACCAACACTCAGGTCGCCACCAGCCTTACTACCACGGGACCCTCCGGCTCGGGCGGTGGAGGAGCACATGCTACAGGAAGTCGACCGACTGCTCAGACGAGCGGAGCGACTCATAGCTCTAGTACCCAACCGCCGACAGGGTCGAGCAGTGGCCCAACTGCTGGACCTAGTGGAGGCATACATGGTAGCAGTGGAGGCCCACCGGGCGGCAGTGCCCCTGGTGGCGGCGGAGGCGGCCCAGGTGGAGGAGCCCCTGGTGGCGGTCCCCCAGGAGGAGGTGCAATCCCCATGGCCCATCCCGGGGCAATACCAGCACCGGGAGGGGGCAAACTTGGGGGCAACCCACCACCCATCTTCGATGGAAACCGAGAGGAGAGTCGAAACTTTCTTCGATCCTTTCGAATTTATCAAGGGATGAACCCAACTGTGGACCAGCTCACAGTACCCTACTCGCGAGCCATGACTTTCCTCTCCTATATGAGGGGACATCTGGTGGACAATTGGGTAGATGAGCAAACCGCGTGGTTAGACACCCAAATCGCAGGAGGAGTACTGCACAACGAAGAAAATCTATGGAACACGGTCCTTGACCGGTTCACGAACGCCTACACAGACACCACCGAACGAACCAGAGCGCGCCAAGACATCGACAAATTGAAGATGATTGGCGAAGACATCGACACGTACATCGCAAAATTCCAGAACCTCACGACAAAAGCCGGCTACAATCCAGACGAAGCTAACGTCATTGAGAAATTCCAAGCGGGACTCCCCGACAACCTCGTAATCAACGCTATACGCTTCCAACACCCAGTTACGTGGGACCAGTGGAAAGACGCGGCACGGCTTCAGCAAGCTGAATATCTCATGCTAAAGCCTCGCCTCACGCGTAACCGACAAAACGAGAAACGGGGGGGTCACACCCGAGATCAGTGGGTCCAAGCCCTTAACAAGGCGCGTGACCCAAACGCCATGGATATTAGCCGCACTAGAGCCCGTGCCACCCTCACAGACGCTGAGAAGCAAAGGCTGGTCGCGGAGGGGAGATGTTTCCGATGCGGAGAAAAGGGTCATGTGTCGCGTAATTGCCCACAAAAAGGCACTCGCGTTGCTCAGACCACAAGCGACGGAGGAGCGCCTCCTCCCGTCCCCACTACCCCCGCAGTATCGCCTCCCCCCCTCGTTACTCGAGTCGCCATATCAGCAAACCGCGTACTGTCGAATGATGAAGCGGCTGACGCTCAGATCGCAGCACTGGCCGCTCAGCCAAAAGAGGTGCGGGACCTCTTGGTGGAGAAGCTTTTTGGAGGAAAGGATTTTCCGAGCGCCTAAACCCGTCGGCCTGGGCAAGGGCGTTACACGTGTACTATAGCAGATATCGATCCATGCGAATCCCAGTTCTTTTCAAATCTGCAAACGCGACGGCTGAACGACAGGTCCTGTTGGACTCTGGAGCAACCGACAACTTTATTTGTGCGGAACTGCTCAAACGAACGCATCTCGGAACCCGGCCCGTCTCCGCTCCCATCACTATATGGAACGTTGACGGAACTTACAACCAAGACGGCGCGATAACCCAGTACACCGATTTAGCGGTGCGGACTGGTGAGCGCACGAAGACGCTCCGTTTCCTGGTTACCAACCTAGGAAAAGACGAAGCGATCCTGGGCTACCCCTGGTTCTCGGCCTTCGAGCCTGAGATAGAATGGAGGAATGCCACGCTGAACGAAGACTTCCAACCGGTCGTAATCTCCAGCCTGAACCTTCAGAGCAACACAATGCCACTAGAGGCCGCCATCAAGGCCTTGCAGGCATATGAGCTCGATGAGGAGGCATGGGAGCAGGTTGTGAACGAAGGACCGGAGCCAAGGATAGCCTTCCTGCGGAAAACAACGACGGCATCAGAGCTCGCACAGCAGGAAGCAGCAAAACGACAGGCTCAAACATTTGAGGAAATGGTTCCTCCAGAATATTGGTCACACCGCAAAGTGTTTAGTGAGGAAGCGTCACATCGGTTTCCCCCACCTCGCGTATGGGATCACGCCATTGAATTACTCCCCGATGCACCTGCCACCCTTGACTGCAAGGTGTACCCGTTAACGGCAAACGAAGGAGAGGCGCTTACAGCCTTCCTTAACGAACAGCTCGAGAAGGGATATATCCGCCCTTCAAAGTCCGCCTACGCCTCACCCTTCTTCTTTATCAAGAAAAAGGATGGGAAGTTACGCCCGGTACAAGACTACCGACGTCTTAACGAACTCACTATAAAGAATCACTACCCCCTCCCACTCATCCCAGAACTCGTGGATCGCATCCGAGTCGCGCGACTATATTCAAAATTGGACATCCGATGGGGATATAATAACGTCCGCATTCAGGAAGGAGATGAATGGAAAGCGGCGTTCAAAACCAACCAAGGCCTGTTTGAACCGCGCGTCATGTTCTTCGGCCTCACCAACTCCCCATCCACATTCCAAACAATGATGGACACCATCTTCCGCGATCTCATCCTGACGAACGAAGTCGTTATTTATATGGACGACATCCTCGTTGCCACCGCGGATGACAAAGGCCACCATTGGAAAGTCCTCCACAAAGTACTACGACTGTTACGGTTGGAGCTTCGTGGACTCACATTACGGTACGAGGATTGAAGTGGACGCTTACTATACGGTTATGACTACGATAGTAAGCGAGTATTAGTCATGGACCTTTCGTATCAGTCAGCACGAGTTGTACTAACATGTGATAGTTGGTATGACTCGTTACTAGGATAGCTGTAGTAGGGTTCGAGCTACTTACGCTACGGGACAACACTCGAAGAGGAGCTTTAAAGCTACCTCTGAAATATGTATATATAGTGGCTTGTGAAGACCAAGAAGAGCATCTTGGTCTTCTTCTCAATACCACTCTTTCATTCGCCTCTTGTCCCCTATTCTACTTCCCTTTCTTCTTTCCTAGAGGGGACGACGTCCTTATAAGTCTTGACCTTCGAGTCTAAGACCCTGGCCCTGTCGACGCATCAAGTCGGAGTTGCCTTAGTACTATTGGGGCGCCTTTTGTGGATTGCCTTAGTAGTATTCTACGGGATTACTGAGACACTACGCGAGTGTCTATGACCAGCTAAGTCGTGAACGCCTTCACCCGAGTTCAAGTCGAACTAAACGCTGTGGTAGCGTTACATTAAGACCAAGATCACCAATCGTGGCGTTCACAACAAGAGATCAGTGGAGAAACTTTCGACCCTACAACCTCGAAACCAGAGGAGAACGATCAGTACCACGAAGATTCCTAGGTGCAGCCCGGTGGAGAGAATACCGAGGAGACACCGGATACTTCGTAGACTTCCCAGGGGAAGCGATCAGATACCGCCCAGTTGAGTTCAACTACTCAAACTTCTGTTGGACAGAGATTACGTGGAATCCGATAGACAATCGGTGGGACGTCGTCAGGCCAGCCGGAAGACACTACCGCTGCGACATTGACTCAAGAGAACTCCAAGGAGACGATTGGGGATCATTAGACGGAGACAGCAGCAGTAGCGAAGAAGAAGAAGGACCCAGGGAACAAGCACCCTCAGAATCAAGTCACGAAGAACAAGTAGAAGAACATACCGCCACGGAAAGTGAAATACAACCAGGAACAGGAGACGATTCAAGCCTACTGGCACACATAGCTGAGTCCTTACACATCACAGTCCCGGAAGAAATTCACATTCGAAGCCCTATGGCCACAGTCACCGAAACGCAAACAATGGAGGAAGTGCAACGCATCAGAGAAGAGGCCGAAGCCATCCTCAATCCCATCAACCCAAATACAGGACACAGATTCACCGCAGACGATGCAGCACTATTTCGTGCAATAGGACCAGATCACCCAGACCCACCGGAAGGACCACCACCACCACCAGGAGGACTACCAGGCGGATTCCCGGGTCAAGGACCTACAGGAGGAGGATTCCCAGGAGGAAGGCCACCGGCAGGAGGACCACCAGGACCGCCGGGACCGCCAGGACCGCCAGGAGGAGGCATCCCCGCAGGAGGAGGACACGGGTCGGATAGACTATCAGGTGAACCTCCGACCGTATTTGATGGAGACCGCACTAAATATGAGGCATTCCTTACACAATGGCACGTGTACTGGGGAATGAACCTCGACGCCCCCATCATGCAGAACGAATACCGCCGATCCCTTCTCTTTTTGGGATACGTTAAAGGAGTCAACATCAGCGAGTGGACATTATCCATCCTCGAGTGGCTCAATCGAGAAGTACGACGAGGAGTGAGTCAATACTGTTACATTTCGTTCTCGGACTGCTCGGCCCGGTTGTGAACTCTGACGTATCCGCGATGACTCGGTATGTCGGATGTAATGTGTCATGGACTTCGGATCTTACTGCCTCGTGTCTTGGCTGACTGATGGTCTCTATTGTTGTACGTACCAACGATTACGCCTGCTGACTGAGAACCCCATTGTTGTACGTGTTGTGGATTACGACGACGACTGCACATCCTATTATTAGAATATGCTACTTACGCTATTGGCTACTTACAAGTTCGAGCGGAGTTGGAACTAACTCCCTTACATGTATTTAAGCTCGTAGTATTACGGACCAGGATCCCCATCTTGGTCTTCTTCCAATACCACATCCTCTACTCGTCTCTTGTGCTAAGGACTCGCGGAGTCCTTAAGTGAACTAGCTCCGGCATATCCCTTAGACCAAGAAGGGATCCCCGTGACCATATCTCCATCTTCCCTTGTGAATGGTAGATCAGCCGACCGTCAGTTACCCGCCTGGTACCACGTGTCACCTTGTATTTGAATACCTCAACTCGCGCACCGCCCGTCCCACTCACTGCTACTACATCGTCGACAATCTCGATTGGGAGTACATTCGCAAAGTCCCCAGTCCGCCACCCAACGTCCCCATAGAAGAGACCTTGTACACGTATAGAGATTCCACAGGCACGTATTGGCCCCATCCCGCAGTTTTCCCCGAGCACTCGGACAACCACAGATTCCACCCCCGAGGGAATCCACGTTACAACAGCGCCTAAGTCAGGCAAACGTCCGTGGTAGACGTTACAAATACTCCCAGACATTATGGAATCACGTCGCAGCCGAATTCGCCAAACGATTCTCGAACATACTCGAGGAAGAACAGGCGCAAGCAGAACTGCAGAAGGGAATTAAGATGACAGGAGAGGATATCAACACGTATGTGGTTAAGTTTGAGCAACTCGCCAGAAAGGCTCACTACAATCTAAACGATCGACAAACCATCGATCGGTTCACCGCGGGACTACCACGAGCCCTGTTCATGAAGGTCTACGAACTAGACGAACCGCATACATTCAAAGACTGGAAGAGGTGTGCACTACGAAGACAGAAGCAGTATATACATATGAAGGCGCGCCTCGACAATTTTAAAACCAAGACACCACCATCATCGGCACAACCCCGCTGGAGACCGCAACCTCCCAACTGGGGCCCACCACGAGGACCACCACCTCCCAGATTCGATCCAAATGCAATGGATACGTCCGCAGACAGGACGCGCGCAAGAGTAGCTGAAGTAGGGGACGCAAACAGACCCTTCATCCCCAGGCCGCAACGAGGGGGATACGGAAGAGGCGGAGGCCCGCCACCTCGAGATATGAGGACAGTCGTCTGCTACAACTGTAACCAGACCGGACACTTCTCACGCAATTGCCAACAGCCACGCCGTCGAGCAACCACCAGTCGAATGGCGGACACGGACTACTACACGCAAGAAGAACCTCCCGCGCAAGTCAGAGTAGCAAGCTCTGCACCACCGCAACAGAGGGCCAAAGACTGGCTAGCAGGAGTAGCCGGAGAATCGGACGATGTAAAAGACCTCATCCTCCAAGAAATGTGGGGGAAGGAGGGTTTTCAGAACGCCTGAACCCATCGGCCTGGGTGAGGGCAGTTAATTGTAATTCTGTAATCATGACTCGCTATCGGTCTCTTAGAATTCCAGTCTCGATTCGTACGAATTACGCAATGGCCGACATCAAAACACTAGTAGACTCCGGGGCAACAGACAATTTCATACGCCCTTCATTTGCGAAACGAATGGGCCTCGGGCTCCAAACACTGGAACATCCCAGGAAAATATGGAATATCGACAATACGGAAAACAAAGCGGGCAGTATCACCCACTTTGTAGACCTGGACGTACAAACTAACCAGCGACAACAAAAGATGCGTTTTCTAGTCACCGACCTCGGAAACGAGGACATAGTACTCGGATACCCCTGGCTAGCCACCTATGAACCCACAATAAACTGGAGATACGCCACTATACACGAAAAAATGCTCCCTGTCGTCATCCGATCCATCAATCCCAATAAAGAAACTTACGTCATAGGAAGCATCACCACGGAGGAAAAAGAAAACATAGTAACGGAACTGGAGGAAGAAACCCATCTACGCACCACGGCCACAGAATTAGCTATCGAAGCTAAGCAGTTCCACGATAAAGTTGAACTCCCAGCCGCTTACCACCAGTTCGCGAAGATCTTCAGCGAAGAAGCGTCCAACAGATTCCCTCCCTCCAGACCGTGGGACCATGCCATCGAATTCAAGGAAGGCACCCCATCGGCGATTGACTGCAAGGTCTACCCCATGACACAGGACGAAGACGGCAAACTCAAAGAATTCCTGGACGAACAACTGAAGAAGGGATATATTCGCCCATCAAAATCCCCTTACGCTTCATCCTTCTTCTTCATCAAAAAGAACCTCATTTCGGACCTCATCACCGACCTCAGCCAAGCCCACACCTACACTAAATTGGACGTACGTTGGGGGTACAACAACGTACGCATTAAGGAAGGCGACGAACACAAGGCAGCCTTTAAAACGCGGTACGGTCTCTTCGAACCTACAGTCATGTATTTCGGACTCACCAACTCCCCGGCTACCTTCCAAACAATGATGAACACTATATACCGAGACACCATCGCAAAGCATGAGGCCAAGGGAACGGTCATACGCGTATACATGGACGACATCGGCATCGCAACCAGAGATCCAGCCGGACAAAAAGAACACGAGGAAGCAGTTTGCGACGTATTGCAAGTGGCCATGGAACACGATCTCTACTTCAAACTTGAAAAATGCCTCTTCAACAAGCCGCGAATGGATTACCTGGGGGTAATCCTTGAAAAGGGGGTAACACGCATGGACCCGGTAAAAATTTCCGGCATCAAAGACTGGCCCACGCCCACCAAGGTTCGTGACGTCCGCTCCTTCCTGGGCTTCTGCAATTTTTACCGACTCTTCATTCGCGGCTTCGCTACACACGCCAAACCACTCAACAAACTCACGAGAAAGGACACGGAGTGGAGATGGACGGACGAAGAAGACAAAGCGTTCCAAAAACTCAAAGCCCTAGTCACGGAAGAACCAGTACTCGCTCACCCAAAACTAGACACCCCATTTGAACTTGAAGTGGACGCCTCGGGATTCGCTACCGGCGCAGTACTACTCCAGAAAAAGGAAGACGGAAAGCGGCACCCCATAGGCTACTACTCGGCTACACTCAACGAAGCGGAACGAAACTACGATATCTACGACCTGGAACTTCTCGCAATCGTCAAAGCCCTCAGACACTGGAGACCACTACTGGCAGGATCGCCACACAAAATCAAAATCTACTCCGATCACATGAATCTCCAGTACTGGAAACTACCACAGAAGATAAGCAGAAGAGTCGCTAGGGAAGTACTCGAGCTAATGGAGTACAACTTCGAAATTCATCACATCCCAGGAAAGAAGAACGGTCGTGCAGACGCACTATCCCGACGACCCGACTACGACCAAGGAGAACGGGATAATGAGGACGTGGTGGTATTACCAGAGGACGTATTCGCAAGGACAACGTCGGTACAGGCAATCGACGACCCACCACAGATGGAAATCACCTTAAGATATTGGGTAGACCCCCAACAATTGAAATTCGTAAACGGAGCATGGTACAGACAAGGGAAGTACGTCATTACGGGATCGACGGACGAAAAGCGAAAACTGATCGCTGCGCATCACGACCCCCTGGTGCACGGACACCCCGGAATCGCACGAACCACAAGACTAGTGGAACGAAGATACTGGTGGCCAGAACTGAAACTTGACGTCCGCAACTATGTACAGGGATGCGCCGAATGCCAGCGCCACAAAGTCAACACACGTCCCACAAGAGCCCCACTCGTACCAATTACGCCAAAGGAAGACGCCCTCCCATTCGAAACCATTGCTCTTGACTTCATCACCAAGCTTCCGACATCACAAGGGTATGACTCCATCCTAACCGTGACCGACCATGACTGCAGCAAAGCTTCGATCTTCATCCCCTGCAACGAGGAGATCACCGCGGAAGAAACAGCCGGACTTTACGCCGCCCACGTGTTCAAACGATTCGGACTACCGTCAAAGATCATCAGCGACCGTGACCCCCGATTTGCCTCCAAATTCACGCGCGAACTATGCCGAATACTAGGGATACAACAGAACATTTCCACGGCTTATCACCCCAGAACAGACGGACAATCAGAACGAACCAATCAATGGCTGGAACAATATCTCCGCTTCTGGGCAAACGAGCGTCAAGATAACTGGGTGGCCTTTCTTCCCATAGCAGAATTCGCGCACAACAACTGGCCCCACAAGGCAACAAGGAAGTCTCCGTTCTCTCTCCTCATGGGTTACGATCCACGCGCTGATTGGCTCGATAAGCCATCCCCCATTCCACAGGTCACCACGAGATTGGAACAATTCCGGGAAGCCCGAAAAGAAGCCCAAGACCTTATCAAAAAGGCACAATCGATGTGGGTAAAACACAGGGACACGCCCAAACTCCGTGTCGGAGACTATGTGTGGCTGGAAGGACGTCACCTAAGGACTAACCAGCCGACGCCCAAGCTAGCGGCAAGACAGCACGGACCCTTCAAAATCACACGAGCCCTGTCCCATGTGAACTATCAATTGGAACTTCCCACACAATGGAGTATACATCCGGTGTTCCACATCGATCTTCTCACACCTTATCGCGAAACGCTCATGCACGGAGAGAACTTCCAGCGCCCACCACCAGATTTGGTAGAAGGAGAAGAAGAATACGAGGTCGAGAAGGTTCTGGACCATCGACACTTCGGCAGAAAGAAGCGCCTTCAATACCTGATCAAGTGGAAGGGGTACCCTGACTCGGAGAATCAGTGGGTCGATAAGGATGACGTATTCGCAGACGAGGCACTAGCTGAGTACCAAAGACTGAACCCCCGCATTGCGCAGGACTTAAAAGCTCGAAGGATCTCGTCAAAAACCCCATCATCCTCTCTCACTCGCAACACTGGCTTCCTCTCTTCCCTATTCTCAACAATGTCCATTCCCACTGCCACCGAGGCCGTTGCTCGCGTTGCCTCAAACACGAGCCCCATCACCCACCAAGAGCTCGTCGAAGCTCTCCAAAGTCTCGTCCCAGCCGAGCACACCCCCGACACCAGCAACCCCGCAAGCTGGTGGCTGGTCACCGAGGACGGCCAGCGCCTCAACCGAACCCCGCTCACGACGCCCGAAGTTGACAGGCTTCGTGCAGCTCTCTGCGACAGTGAGGTGTCCTCACCTCGACCTCTCCTGGTCCGAGTGGAGCAGTGGACGGAAGAGCCCGTCACCGGCGACGTCACGATGGCAAGACTGGAAGAGGGAACGCAAGTGGTTGGAGGTGGCGAGGGCGTGGAAGGAGGAGCAGCTTCGGAGGGCGACGGAACGGCGGTCGGAGATGATGGCGCGGAGGAAAGCAGGGGCCGTGGAACGCATGAGACGGTACTGGAGCAGGCGCGGGGGAGCCTCCGCGATTACTACCCAGATGAGCACCCGCTCATCGTCACTGCCACCGACACTGACCACCCCGACGAGACCCCCTACGCAAGCGACACCACGGGGCGCCCCCTGTACCGAGGAGGAGTTTGAGCAGACGCTCCTCCCCTCTTCCCCCTCCTTCAACTACGACACCGAGCCCTAGGGCCAGCCCCTCACGACTATACACACAATCGCGGGGAGAACTTCGTTCACTACCCGATCACCGACGGCCAGGGGCGCACCCGCCAGGCCGCGTTCATTCAAATTATCATGAATGCGGACCCCCTGGTACTGGGACTGACGGAGGAGAGCGAGAAGGTGTATTCGAAGCCGCTCTACGCGGAGCCTCAGGTCCGGGCACGAGGTAAGCCCCACTATCCTCAAGAAGACATGATGATCTTCGCCGGCGGCTACCACGACCGCCCTCGCATCGATCGCGCCCTCGGGGAGCTGCACGATGCGAGCCTCAAGGCCGAGCTACACCGGTATCGGTCGTATGCGTACGAGGCTGAGCGGATGGAGCAGCGGCTTCATCAGCTCGCCGCCGCATTGGGGGGCATCAAGGGAGAGCTGTCGCGGAGCAAGTTCCGATTGGAGATGGCCAACGCCATGGATAGGATCGAGGAGGTACAGTCAGGATGGATGGGAGGAGCCGGCGATCGCCGGCGACGTGGGCGTCGCTCCTGAAAAGGGGGTGATGTTACGGTTGGAGCTTCGTGGACTCACATTACGGTACGAGGATTGAAGTGGACGCTTACTATACGGTTATGACTACGATAGTAAGCGAGTATTAGTCATGGACCTTTCGTATCAGTCAGCACGAGTTGTACTAACATGTGATAGTTGGTATGACTCGTTACTAGGATAGCTGTAGTAGGGTTCGAGCTACTTACGCTACGGGACAACACTCGAAGAGGAGCTTTAAAGCTACCTCTGAAATATGTATATATAGTGGCTTGTGAAGACCAAGAAGAGCATCTTGGTCTTCTTCTCAATACCACTCTTTCATTCGCCTCTTGTCCCCTATTCTACTTCCCTTTCTTCTTTCCTAGAGGGGACGACGTCCTTATAAGTCTTGACCTTCGAGTCTAAGACCCTGGCCCTGTCGACGCATCAAGTCGGAGTTGCCTTAGTACTATTGGGGCGCCTTTTGTGGATTGCCTTAGTAGTATTCTACGGGATTACTGAGACACTACGCGAGTGTCTATGACCAGCTAAGTCGTGAACGCCTTCACCCGAGTTCAAGTTGAACTAAACGCTGTGGTAGCGTTACAACGACTCTGTGAAGAACATGATCTCTATGTCAAACCGGAGAAGTGCGAGTTCAAAGTCTACGAAACGGAGTACTTAGGCCTCATTATTGGCCACGGACGACTACGGATGGACCCGGTCAAAGTTCGAGGAGTCCGAGAATGGCAACCTCCGAAGAGTCTCAAAGAAGTTCGCGCATTCCTCGGATTCTGTAATTTCTATCGGAGGTTCATACGAGGATTCTCCCAACTTGCCCGCCCCCTTCACGACCTAACAAAGAAGGAGATTCAATGGCACTGGGACGACGCACAGCAGAACGCCTTCGAAGACATTAAGAAGCGCATATGCGAAGAACCAATACTCCTATTCCCGGACCTCACCAAACCATTCGAGTTGGAGGTTGACGCGTCAAACGTCGCGGTCGGAGCAGTGCTGAATCAGCTAGGTGCCGACAAAAAGTTCCACCCAATAGCGTTCCACTCCGAGTCATTTACGGAGACGGAACGAAATTACGATATCTATGATCGGGAGTTACTAGCCGTGGTCAAGGCACTACGAGCGTGGAGAACATACCTCGTAGGATCCCCTCACAAAATCATCATTCACACCGACCACACGAACCTCCAATACTGGAAAGAACCCCGAAAGATCAACCGAAGAATCGCGCGCGAGTTCCTGGAGCTGTCAGAATACGATTTCATCTTAAGACACGTAGCAGGAACAAAGAACGCGCGCGCAGACGCCCTGTCCAGGCAGTCGGACTACGAATCCGGCGAAGGGGACAACGCCAACGTTATCGTCCTACCAGCGGAAAGGTTCATCCGAGCCACCCAAATGTCAATATGTGATATGGACATTTGGTCCCGGGTGGCTCAGAATGCTAGCAAGGAAGAAGCGGCACGATGGGCCGAACACCACAACCTCAAACAGCACGATGGGCTGTGGTGGAAAGATGACGCATTAGTCATTGTCGGGGACAACGATCTTAAGCGGGGGGTAATCTCCTTTTTTCACGACTCTCCAAGCATGGGCCACCCCGGAATCGCCAACACACGTGAACTAATACGACGCGACTATTGGTGGCCCACCATACGAGAGGACGTTGAAGAATATGTCAAAGGATGTGCCGTATGCCAAGCCAACAAAATCAACCCCCACCGACAAAAACCCCACCTATTCCCCATATCCACCAACCCCGAAGCAGAGCCTTTTGAGGTCGTCGCCATGGATTTCATCACGAAGCTGCCCCCATCCCAAGGCTTCGACTCTATCCTCACAATCACAGACCACGATTGTTCGAAAGCCGCAATCTTCATACCGTGCCATGAAACCATCACAGCCGAAGGAGTAGCACGACTATACCTTCAACACGTATACCCACACTACGGGATACCTCGCAAGCTTATCACCGACAGAGACCCACGATTCACATCCGCATTCATGAAAGGATTGTGTAGCACGCTGGGAATACGGCAGAACATTTCCTCCGCATATCACCCCCAAACGGATGGCCAGTCGGAACGCACCAACCAGTGGCTGGAACAGTATCTACGTCATTGGAGTAATGTTCAGCAGGACAATTGGGCGGAAGCACTTCCGGTGGCACAATTCGCGCACAATTCCTGGCCAAACGCAACCACAAAGCACTCCCCATTCTCGCTCATCATGGGGTGGGAACCACGAACAACATGGGTCTCAAAACCTACGCAAACACCGTCAGTAGACCAACGACTGGAGGAGATGGTTATACGGCGACAGCACGCGCAAGATTGCATTAAGCACGCGCAAGACCTCATGGCCAAGAAGGGAAGAACCCGCTTCATCCCTTACGCCGAAGGGGCCCAGGTTTGGCTAGAAGGGACAAACCTGAGAACGTTCTACCCCACCGCAAAACTAGCCCCTAAACGTCATGGCCCGTTCCGAATTAAGAAGGCCTTATCGGAAGTGACGTATGAGTTGGAGCTACCGGTCACATGGAAGATACACCCAGTGTTCCACGCGAACCTCCTCACACCATATAAGGAGACGGAACTGCACGGGGAAAACTTCCCACGCCCTCCCCCTGACCTCGTGGACGGAGAAGAAGAATTCGAAGTGGAGCAGATCATGGGATCGCGACTCCACGGACGTGGGCGCAAACTACAGTTCCTAGTCAAGTGGAAGGGCTTTCCCATGAGTGACAGCTCCTGGGAACCAGCTGACCATGTCAAACACGCGCCGGATGTAATCGCCGACTTCTATCACCGCAATCCAACGGCCGATGGAGTAGGGAGAAAGCTATAAAGAAGACGGGGAGTAAAGGACGATTTCCATACCCCCACCTACCATGACGACTCCCACTTCCAACACTGCCCCAGCCGGCGACCGACCTCGTCCACCATCAGCTCTAATCCTCGAACGACTCACAGTCCCCTCTCAGTCTGAGGGTATCCCAACTCCGTTCGTATCCCGAACACCCTACTCAGCTGTCCCTTCACGACCCCCCACTCCCGTCCTAGCCATCGCCCTCAACGTCTCACCGACTAGTCCCACACCCCCTCCTTCGTCCCCGCCACCACTCGAACCGGCAGTAGCCCCCCTCCTAGAAGCTCCCCCGGGTCTTACACCAGTCGTCCCTATGTCACAACTAGCTTCGGAACTCCCCCATCCCTACTCTCTGACACCAGCTATACCCCCGCGTCGACTCAGGCCCGACCCTCGTCTCGCATCTCTTGATGATGACAAGGAGCCGATCGATGAAGGGGACGACGAGGAATCCGACGACCCGGGACTGCCGTTTTTCCTTAACGCCCCTGACACCCCATTCTTCTTTCCCCTCATGATCCCCTTGGAAGACAACATCACGAAAGTCCTGGCGAAGTACATCTACTATCGTCGGGACTATCGCGAGATCGTTGGAACCTCGGGGAGAGGTAAAGCGTGTTATTGTCAAGAAGTCTACTTGTCTACACCCCGTCCTACGGCCATGCACCCCGCTATCTCCCCTCATCAGCTCGCTGTCTTCAGTCCGCAAGATCCTCGCGCCGTTACCATCAATGAGGTCCTGAGTGAACTCAAAAACCCCCGCCTATCGGCGGAGGTTGCGAGGTTGCGACAGTGCCTCGGGGACAAGATCGCCCTGGACGCGCGTCGGGCAGACCTACGACGGCTCGAGCAAGAAGCTACACGGGACCAGTTCCACCTAGATACCACGCTGGAGGGCATCACCAAACGCCTGCAATATGCGGGCGCCATCCCACTGATAACCGACAAGTTTGTCGAGCTGACCACCCGCCCGATACGCCCTCGACATCTCCGCCCCGAGCTCCCTCTTGTACCACGACCTGGCGGGCCAGTCGAGATGCCCCGCCTTATGGATGGGCCCAGCCGCACCCAGAAACGATGAAAGTGTTATCTGTGCAAAAAGCGGGGTCACAAGATGAGTGAGTGTCCGAATCGACCACCACTTGGGGTGTGTACATGGTGCGCGAGCCGGGCTCATGAGTCGGCTAACTGTCTTATCCATCGCCTCGCGCCCATCACTCCAGCGTTTGAGGAACCCTCGGAGCGTCCTCGCTGGTGCGGGAAGTGCTTGAGGTTTGACGTGCGGCATGACGAGATTGAATGCCCGCAGTACGAAGCGTGTAGGCGATGCGGGGAGCGAGGCAGGTATTTGTTCCTGCGCCGACATGTATGCCTGGTGAATGACCGGGACGACGAGACTAATGACCCCAGCGCTGACGTGTACGACTACGTCGGCAGTGACTGAAGTCGTGGCGACTTCAGATCTGACAGGGGGGTAATGTTACGATTTTCCCTTCTATTTCCCATGGACGCCTTCGTTCCTTACTTCTTATTCCCGTGCCCCATCTTGTTACGCCCATAACTCATCACGCGCCCAATCGTTTCCCATGATCTCTTCGCTGCACGATACGCCCTTACGCCCCCTTCCTTGTATATCAAAGTTCACGGCGCTCCGGTCTCAGCTGACTCCCACATGACCCCGCGCGATCACTGTACTTCCTACTATAGTTCTGCCTTTGTTCTGCTTTTGCTCAGGACTCCACGTATTGCGCCATATGTTTGTTGTGTACAAACATCCTGTACTAGTATATAAGTCGCACGCTGCCTAGCTTGTACGGTAGACTTGACTTCTTGTGTAATACCACATCGTTGTCAATCCACGAACGACTTTCGCTCGCTGTTTCGCTTGAGCACGACTTTGGTTCGCCTTTGCGCTTGAACCCCAGAACTCTCGACTACCACCAGCGTGTCTGAGGAGACCGTGTGGTGCTTATTCATCATCGAACTCGGTCTTAACCGACCATCTCGTATCCCGTTACCTCGGCTTGAACGACTTAGTGACGTGCACGTCGCACATAACGTTCCTGTGGTAACGTTACAGGTTAGCTGCTCTAGCCAATATAGAACTGCTTGACATCACCCCAAGGTTGTCATGTGCAGCGCCTCAAACTTAATTGAGGTTGTTCACATGGTGTAACGTCTACCATGGACATTCGTCTGACTTAGACGCTGTTGTGACGTGGGTTCCCTCACGGGTGAAACCTGTGGTTGTCCGAGTGCTCGGGAAAGACTGCGGGATGAGGCCAATACGTGCCTGTAGAGTCTCGATAGGTATACAACGTCTCTTGTATGGGAACGTTCGGGGGTGGACAAGGGACTTTGCGGATATATTCCCACTTGAGGTTGTCAACGATGTAATAGCAATGGGTGGGACGAGCGGTGCGCGAGTTGAGATATTCGAAGACGAGATGACACGTGGTACCAGGCAGGTAAGTCACGGTCGGCTGATCTACCATTCACGAAGGAAGATGGAGATGAGGTCACGGGGATCCCTTCTTGGTCTCAGAGGGATATGCCGGAGCTAGCTCACTTAGGGACGATGCGGGTCCCTAGCGCAGAAGACGAATAGAAGATGTGGTATTTGAAGAAGACCAAGATGGGGATCCTGGCCTGTCATACTACGAACTTAAATACAAGTAAGGGAGCCAGTTCTAGCTCCGCTCGAACTCGTAGGTAGCCAATAGCGTAAGTAGCGTACTCTAATAATAGAATGCGCAGTCGTCATCATAATCCGAAACACGTACAACAATAGAGCCTCAGTCAGCAAGCCTAATCACGATCACGTACAACAATGGGGAACATCAGTCAGCCGGGACACGAGGTAACAAGATCCGAAGTCCATGACACATTACTCCTGACATATCGAGTCATCGCGAATACGTCAGAGTCCACAACCGGTCCGGGCAGTCCGAGGGCGAAACGTAACATCACCCCCTTTTCAGCGTCAAGCCCCAGCTTGACCACACATGATCGCAAGCGGGTTAGTGCCTACTTCACGGAGGGCCCAAATGCGGGCGATCTCCTCGGCGTCCTGTTCCGCCTTCGGCCCACGGTGAAGCGAGGCCCGAACGTTCTCGATGCGATCTACCGCATGTGCTCGTTGAAGTCGGGAGACACACCTGTTGCGCTCGATCTCTATGCGCTCCAACTTCACCTGCTCCGCCGCCAGCCGATGCTGTTGTGCCCGCCACCCGAGCGTCATACAGCGGTAGCGATGGACTTCGGCCATGAGAGTCGCGTCCTTCATATAAAGGAGCGCCTGGTCGACCGAGTCGACTAGTCCTGCGTCGGAGAGCAGGAACGTGAGGTCGTCGTTGGTGTAAGAGGGGGCAGAGGACTGCTCGTCGTAGTAGGGGACGGCGTGGACGGGTTTCCCGTATTGCTGATTGCACCCAGCTCTGAAGGCCAGGACGAAGGGGTCGGCGGTGAGGATGAGCTGAGTATACCGGGCAGGCCAAAGACGTTCCTGAGCGTCGCGAATCTGAAAGGGAATGTAATGGACTCCCCTGTTGAACTGGTACCCCCTGGGAGGGGGGGTCTCTGCACGACTCTTGGTCTCCTGCACAGATTCCTCCTCTGAATCGCGGCGGATCGCGGGTGGATGTGGCGTCGGTAGTGTGATAGCTTCCCCGGTGGGTCCGCAAAGCGGGGGGGTTTCCAAGTGTGTCGTGGTGAGATGGGTGGCGTAACGTAAATATTGATGCGCTTCAAGGCGCTCCGCTGGGTCGTACGGGTCCCCGCCTTCGTCGGGTCCTGATGGAGACGTTGGTCGGCTGGGTACGTACCCCTGTTCGTCGCCCACTGGAGTGGGCGCTCTGGTTGGGACGTAGTTGCTTCCGAGGCGACTGGGCTGATTGGTCTCGGAATAAAGAGTGGGGGACGGCAAAGGAACTCGGGATGACGCGGGGGAAGGAGGACGACTTCCTCGTTGGTGAAGGGCGAGGGTAGACGACAGGGGTGACAATGGCGCGGATGGTACTCGGTAAGGTGTGGATAGTTCGTCGTTGACGACATAGCGGAAGTTGACTGGGGAAGAGGGCCTCATAAGCGGGGAGCGAAGTGAAGGAGGGAGATGGGGACGTCTCTTGGGATTTCCCTGCGCTTATATGTGTTTCTCTGGCGGGGTTAGAATTTTTAAACTCCCTTATCGCTTCGTCGGCAAATACGTCATCCTTGTCGATCCACTGGTTGTCCGAGTCCGGGTATCCCTTCCATTTGACCAAATACTGCAGCTTGCGACTTCTGCCGAATCGCCGAGAGTCCAGAATCTTCTCGACTTCGTATTCTTCTTTGCCACCAACTAGATCCGGTGGCGGGCGCTGGTAGTTGGGTCCGTGCGTGGGTGTTTCGCGATAGGGCGTCAGGAGATCCACATGGAACACTGGGTGAATCTGCCACTGCGTGGGAAGTTCTAATTGGTAATTGACTGCGGACATCACCTGAGCGACTTTAAAGGGGCCGTGGCGTCGCGCCGCTAGTTTCGCCGTTGGTTGATGCGTGCGTAAGTGGCGTCCTTCCAGCCATACTTGGTCCCCTATTTGGAATTTGGGCGTATCTTTGGCCTTGATCCACCCCTGCTGCGCTTTGATCATCAGTGACTGCGCGCGCTGGCGGAGTTCTTTGAACTGCTTGACCCTGAGCGCTACCTGTGGAATTGGCGATGGTCTATCGGTCCAATCAGCACGGGGGTTGTACCCCATGAGGAGCTGGAAAGGAGATTCTTTAGTGGTTTCGCTGGGCCAGTTGTTGTGGGTGAACTCAGCCATAGGGAGATAATGAATCCAGTCGTCTTGTCATTCGTTGACCCAGAATCTTAGGTATTGCTCTAGCCACTGGTTTGTGCGTTCCGATTGTCCGTCCGTTCTTGGGTGATAGGCCGTCGAGATGTTTTGCTCGATTCCTAGGAGTTTGCATAGTTCGCGCGTAAACTTGGAGGCGAATCTGGGGTCCCGATCACTGATTATCTTCCCCGGTAGTCCAAATCGCGGGAACACGTGTTTGACATATAATGCGGCTGTGCCTTCGGCCGATATTTCTTCTTGGCATGGGATGAATAGGGACATCTTCGTGCAATCATGATCCGTTATCGTGAGGATTGTATCGCAACCCTGTGCTTCCAGAAGTTTAGTGATGAAATCGAGTGCGATAGTTTCAAAGGGCATAGCTTCGGGTTTTGGGAATATTGGGCGCAGCGGTGCTTTGATTGCCCTGGTGTTGACCTTGATTCTTTGACAGTCGGCGCATCCTTTGACGTAGTCCGTGACTTCATTCCTGAGACCTGGCCACCAATAATATCGTTCTATGAGTTTGATGGTTCGGCTGATCCCTGGGTGTCCGTATACTGGAGGGTCGTGGTGGTTCTTGATGAGTTCTCGCTTTTCGAGGAGTCCTCCAGTTACTACTCGTCGTCCGTCTTTGTACCAGGTGCCTTCAATCCTCTTTAGTCCGTGTGGGTCTATCCAGGGGCGGAGTTTGTCGTCGTCCTGGGCGTACACCGGATTCGTTTTTTCCATTTCTTGCACTGATATGGTGGCATTGAGTCGGAGAGGGTCTTCCGTCGTATCTATTGCTGCGGCCCTGACGAAGATGTCATCGGGTAGTACCGTGACTTGGTCGTTATCTTTTTCCCCTTGGTCGTAGTCTGGGCGTCTAGATAGGGCATCGGCTCGTCCGTTTGCCGTTCCCTTGATATGGTGAATCTCAATATCGTACTCAGAGAGTTCTAGTACTTCCCGTGCTACTCGGCGACTTATCTTTTGCTGGGAGCACCAGTACTGGAGGTTCATGTGGTCTGAGAATACTTTGATCTTGTGCAGTGATCCTGCTAGGTAGTGGCGCCAATTCCGAAGTGCTTTCACGATTGCCAAGAGTTCCAGGTCGTAGATGTCGTAGTTTCGTTCCGCTGTGCTGAGTGTGTTTGAGTAGTATGCAATGGGATGTCTCTTGCCATCTTCTTTACGTTGGAGGAGTACTGCTCCTACTGCAAATCCAGAGGTGTCTACTTCTAACTCGAATTGATCTTCTAGTTTGGCGTGTGCGAGAACTGGTTCTTCCGTGACGAGCTTTTTGATTTTGTCGAACGCTTCTTGTTCCGTAGTCGTCCATGTCCATTCCGTGTCTTTTCGCGTGAGTTTGTTGAGGGGACGGGTGTGTGTGGCAAAATTTCGGATGAAAGCGCGGTAAAAGTTGCAAAAGCCTAGGAATGATCGCACCTGTTTGACGTTTTTGGGGTTTGGCCAGTCTTTGATGCCGGAAATTTTGACAGGGTCCATGCGTGTCACCCCCTTTTCAATGATTACCCCCAGGTAATCGATGCTTGGTGCGTGGAAGATGCATTTCTCCGGTTTGAGGAACAGATCGTTTTCCTCTAGTAGGTCCAGGATGTCGTGTACTGCGTCGATGTGTGCTTGTTCCATTGACCGCGTGGCTATACCTATGTCGTCCATATATACTCTGATGATCGTGCCTTTGGTCTCGTGGTATGCAATGAGGTCCTTGCAGATTTCATTCATCATGGTTTGGAAGGTCGCCGGAGAATTGGTCAGCCCGAAGAACATTACCGTTGGTTCAAAAAGTCCGTATTTCGTTTTGAACGCAGCTTTTTCCTGGTCCCCCTCTTTGATCCTTACGTTGTTGTAGCCCCAACGGATGTCCAGTTTGGTGAATATGAACGCTCCGCTTAGGTCTGCGATGAGTTCCGGGATGAGCGGGAGGGGATATTGGTTGCGTATAGTCCAGTTGTTGATATTTCGGTAGTCCTGTACAGGGCGTAGCTTTCCGTCCTTCTTTTTGATGAAGAAGAAAGATGATGCGTACGGGGATTTAGAGGGTCTGATGTACCCTTTGGCCAGTTGTTCGTCGATCCATTCCTTGAGCGCCTTGTCTTCCGTTTGACTCATAGGGTAGATTTTGCAGTCGATCGTGTCCGGTGCGTTTGGTTTGAAGTCAATCGCGTGGTCCCAAGGTTTTGACAGTGGGAAGCGATTGGATTCTTCTTCGCTAAAAATCTTAACGTGTCGTTGGTACTCTTCCGGGACTGCTTTCTTTTCCGTGTACTGTTTGGCTTCTATAGCCATCTCGGTCGACATTGTTGCGCGTAGACGCGTGTCTTCGAGGTCGCATTCCCATTTCAGTTGCTCTTCGATTTTCTGTTTGTTAGGGAGTAGTAGCTTTTCGAGTACGAGTCGCGCTATGACCGGATCTATTCGTGGTCTCGTGGGGTTGATGGTGCGGAGGACAACTGGATACTCAGCTTCGTTAAGCGTGGCCGTCGCCCATTGGATATCGGGTTGGAAGGTTGCCAGCCATGGGTATCCCAATATTATGTCTTCTCCTCCTACGTCGGTTACTAGGAATCGCATTTCTTTGACGACTCCTTTGGTTTGTACTTCTAGATCCACGCAGTGGGTAATCTTGCCCCCTTTGTTGTGCGTGCCGTCAATGTTCCAGATCTTTCGATGACAGTCTAGTTCTTTGAGGCCTAGCCTCATTCTTTTGACGAAGTCCGGATGTATGAAGTTGTTAGTGGCTCCGGAGTCCACTAGTGCTCGTTTGTCGGCCATGGCGTAACTTGCGCGCAATGAAACTGGAACATGCATAGATTGATAGCGCGTTATGAACACAGAATTACACCGTAATGCCCTCACCCAGGCCGTCGGGTTCAGGCGCTTTGAAAATCCTCTCGCCCCAACAGGTCCCGAACTACCAAATCCCTGGCTTCATCGTCAAGGTTTCGAACTCCGTTTATCCAGCTGGTCGCCCGTTCTTGTGGCGTATCAGTGGTGGCGCGGGCGCCGCGGCTACTGCCGCCATCGTCTTCGAATTGGATCAGAGGTTCGTCTTGGACGCTCTGGACTTCTTCTATGAACGCCCCCCTTCCTTGGCGGGGTTGCCAGTTTGTGTTGGTACGCGGTTTGTGGGGTTGGCAACAGTCACGAGACATGTGTCCGAGCCTTCCGCAATTGTAGCAGTTGATGTTCTTCATGTCTACGACTCCTTTTCCTTGGGAGCGTCCCCCTGGCGACGTGTACGGGGGTTTGGCGTAGTCGATCTCTTCGGAGCCTGCGAGTCGAGCGCGGACTCTTCCCGGTGTGGTGTCCATGGCGTCCGGGTGGTTCCGGAAGGCCTGCCATCCTTGGCGCGGCTGTTGTGGGCGGTTTGGAGCGTTGAAAGTTCTGAGAGAGGTATTGCCCGGCTTACCGGGTCCCGGGGGTTTACGTCCCCCCAAACGCGTTTGTAGATGCATCCACTTGCGCTGTTGCTCGAGCGCAGCTGTCTTCCACTGAGCGTACGTGTTTGGGCTGTGGAAGTTGTACGCATTCTTGTAGAGTTCTACCGGAAGTCCGCTAGTGAACTTGTCGAGGACTAAGGAGTCATCGAAGCGGTATCCTGCCTCCCTGACCGCCTTCTCGAATTTGGCGACGTAGGAGTCGATATCTTGTCCTTCCATTCGGAAGCCCTTCTGAAGTTCTTGTTGCGCCCTTTCTTTCTCGAGGGTGTCGGCGAACGTGTTGCGGAAGCCGAGTTCAATTGCCTCCCAGATCCATTTGTCGTAGGGTCCGTGTTTGGCTTTGTACGCTTTGACCCATTTGGTTGTGGACAGGACCCATTCGTTGACATGATCCCCTTGGATATAGGTGAGGAAGATCAGCGCTTTTCGGTAAGGGAGGGTGAACGCGGGGTTGTCGTAGTTGGTTTCCACAAACAGCTCCCATTGGGTAAGGAATTGCTGGACTTTGGTGCGGTCCCCGGTGAACACGAGGGGTTCTTTGCCCATAAATTTCTCAGGCTTGGTTCCGCTTGACACGTTTGGTCCAGTGAAGAGGGGTCCTCCTGGGTCTCCTCCTCCATCGTCTCCACCTCCTCCTCCGTGTCCTCCGGGCGGGGGTCCTCCGCCATGACTAATGCGCGCGGGTTCCTGAAACGTGGTTGGTTGCTCGGTGACTGTAGTGGTCATGTCTGTAGGGATGGACTCAGCTAGTAGTCCCAATTGCGCTTCTTCTTCTTCTGCTTGCGCTTCGAGAATGCGGATTTCTTCGGGGTTGCTTCCCAAGGATGGGGAGGGTGCCGGTGTCTTGGGAGTAGGGGAGCGGACTGGTTCTTCTTCTTGTCCGTTGATAGGTCCCCACTGATCTCTAGTAGTTGTTTCGCTTTGGCGAATGTCGAGGTGAAGGCCTGATCCTGCGGGTCTGACGACTTGTAGTTTGCCGTGGAGTTCGTCCCACCTGATTTCCGTCCAACAAGTGTGGTCGAAGTTGAATTCTACCGGGATAAGTCCGGTTTTGCTGTCCTTGTAAGTATAAAGAACTACGTAGCCTGGGTCTCCTTGTTCTGTTTGCCAAAATGCTCCTTTGAGGTATTGTTTAGGGACGTTGCGTTCCCCTCTTCTGTCGATGTGATACGGTCTGAACAGGATCCAAAGATCGCGGGTTGTTACTGCGGAAGCCACGTTGAAGGATCTTGGTCTTAATGTAACGTCTACCACGGACGTTCGTCTGACTTAGACGCTGTTGTGACGTGGGTTCCCTCGTGGGTGAAACCTGTGGTTGTCCGAGTGCTCGGGAAAGACTGCGGGATGAGGCCAATACGTGCCTGTAGAGTCTCGATAGGTATACAACGTCTCTTGTATGGGAACGTTCGGGGGTGGACAAGGGACTTTGCGGATATATTCCCACTTGAGGTTGTCAACGATGTAATAGCAATGGGTGGGACGAGCGGTGCGCGAGTTGAGATATTCGAAGACGAGATGACACGTGGTACCAGGCGGGTAAGTCACGGTCGGCTGATCTACCATTCACGAAGGAAGATGGAGATGAGGTCACGGGGATCCCTTCTTGGTCTCAGAGGGATATGCCGGAGCTAGCTCACTTAGGGACAATGCGGGTCCCTAGCGCAGAAGACGAATAGAAGATGTGGTATTTGAAGAAGACCAAGATGGGGATCCTGGCCTGTCATACTACGAACTTAAATACAAGTAAGGGAGCCAGTTCTAGCTCCGCTCGAACTCGTAGGTAGCCAATAGCGTAAGTAGCATACTCTAATAATAGAATGCGCAGTCGTCATCATAATCCGAAACACGTACAACAATAGAGCCTCAGTCAGCAAGCCTAATCACGATCACGTACAACAATGGGGAACATCAGTCAGCCGGGACACGAGGTAACAAGATCCGAAGTCCATGACACATTACTCCTGACATATCGAGTCATCGCGAATACGTCAGAGTCCACAACCGGTCCGGGCAGTCCGAGGGCGAAACGTAACACATGGCCTTGTTTAGGTAGGTGAGCGGTCTGGTCTACATACTCCTCTAGAGTACAATATTGGGTTGCTAGTAGCCAGGGAGCCTCCTTAAGGTCTGGTGCCTACAACCACACAAGTCCCCTCTTTGCAAAGGTAACGCCATGGTGGGTGGTGACCAAGGTGCAGCTCTATCAAAGAGTGCAACAGCAAACCCTGTAGCAGGGCCCATAACCTGAAGCGCAGCAATGCATGCAGCTATCAGGAATGGTGTTCTCACCTTTGAGTAGGTTGAGAGACTATGGAGTGGAGAGGGTGCACAAGTGAGAAAGAGAGTGAATCTGTATTCACCTCCCTCCCCATAGGAGGGATTATATACCCTATGGCCCCACCATGTCCAGAAGTGCAAAAGTGATGAGTACAGGCGTCCACAATATTGCATTTTTACATACGCCTGACGTAAATTACCACTTCGACTTAGCCATGAGGCTTCTTTTCGCTCAGAGGCGAATTGTGCCCAGTATAGTACATATCCTAACTACCGTAATAGGAAAGCATACTTGCAGTAATGTCGTAACTGCTATAGATAAGGGCCTTACATACTTATTACATTCCAACAGTGATACCAAAACCCCTCAGACCCCCATCCCTGCTAGGACATAACAAGTGTCCTGAGTGGAACCAACTTATCCTCTTGGTTCTCCACTCAGGTGCACATTTCATTGTACTTCCTCACCTTCTACCAATCTAACTTGTCCTCTTGGTTCTCCACTCAGCCTACCTCTGCATGACACTGTGCCTCTGACCCTGAATAAAGGTCTATATGCTGACACACACTCCACTCCATTGTAGGTTATAGCATGTGATTTATCTCCACACTGATGTTGAGTCTTTGCCCTTGACAGTTCATCAACCACTCCACTTGACTTGGCATAGCTGAAGTCATCTGCTACAACCCCCCCACACACAGACCAAATTATCAGTGCCCACTGCTGGACCTAGTTGATAATGAAGAAGAATACAAGGTGGAAAAGGTTCTAGACTCTCAGCAATTTGGCCAAAAATGGCAACTCCAATATCTAATCAAATGGAAGGGGTATCCCAACTCAGAGAACCAGTGGGTTGATAAGGATGATGTATTCACTAACAAAGCCATAGTGGAGTTTGAACAGGCCAATCCCAGGGCCAAAACACATAAAAGCACCACCATCTGAACTGCTAAGTCCTCACCACTCCCACTTATCCTCCATTCAATGCCTTGCATCAGATTGCAAAATGATGCAATCCTCCAGGCCCTCCTCTCCTCTACCACTCCACCATACCTTCCAACAATAAAATGATTAAGTGTGCTCCATAACCATAGCAGTGTGTGCCAGTGCCAATCTGCCTTGCATACTCAAATGGTGATAGTTATCTTCTTCGGCTAGCAGGGGAGACATACAAGAGGTCTAGAGTGATACATATTGCAACTTCGTAAACGAAACATAGTGGTCGTCCGTACTACATGGTTTGACATAACTAACAAGGGGACATAAGCACATACGAGATCGAGAAATTAGAACCGGGGGGCAGCAAGGACGCAGTAAAGAGCATTAGCCTCTTCAAACCGCGAGTTGCGCAACGCAAAATGAGCGATCTCAGCCGAATCAGCGTCCGATGCAGCGTCAACAACATTGAGCTTCAGAAGTGCACTAAAGAAGCGGCAAAGCTAAACATCAAAATCAGTTGACTGTGTCGTGCAAGAAATAGAACTAAATACATTCTGCACACCCTTAGCAAAGCGGTCGTCGCTAATCAGCCCATCCCTCTCATCACGTTCAGCGCGGTCCAACCACAGAATACATTGGTGGATGAGTGGCCCTAGCACGTCCATGCGCACGATGTCAGCAACGGTAACCTTTCCTCCGGTGATTGAGTCCATTGCTGGAGTTACATCGCGTAAAAGACGGCCGATGACATCGAATGTTGGGAGAGTAGGAGTGAGTTGTGTAAGAACATCTAGGAACGCGCCAGACGCATCGGACTGTGGAAGAGTAAGAAGGGAGACCAGTAGGGGAGTGGCGATGGTCGGATTGTGAGCTATGATGGGTGGAATATCAAGGGAGATCAACACAGAAGGCGAGGTTAGTTGAGGAATTAAAGGACCAAGGATCTGAGCGAGTAATTCAGTAGCAACAAGATACAGGAATAGAATGACTCACACGCTGCTCAGAAAGTGTAAGCACGCGCTCACGGGCTGCCAGGAGTAATTTCAATCCCTCTGATAGAAGCTGAGTCCCCTCATCCTCCTCCGGCGAAACCGGCCCATCCTTGTTCGAGTCGAGTGCCTCAGTTTTGTCACGATCTTGCGTATGGACATATGTAGAAGGACAAGGAGAGTCATCAGAGAGCCTAAGGAGCGTAAGAGGGCACGTTGCAATAGGAGTAAGCTACATGGGTACGAACGAGTCAGGAGATACCTTCTCCTCATCTAGAACCAAATTTCCGGCTCTTAACTTGGGCGGCAGAGACTCTCGAGCCAACGTACTCGGAGGATAAGGCCCAAGCTACACAATAACTGTGATAAACTGCTATAGAACAGAGTGTACATATTCAGCTCTCACATGGTCACCATCACCTTTGAGAACTTTCCAGAGGACCCAAACCAACTGCTCGTTGTCGCTCGTCTTTCCCTCCCCGGCCAACTGGACCGCAGAATTGCGTTCTTTTGTGAAGGTATCGAAAAGAGCAGACTTGAAGGGATTAATAGAAATGGGATGTGGGGCGTATAGGGAGTACAGTATATATGCCACGAGGATTCGTTGCGGGAGCTTCTGACACGACAAAGAGAGTAAATGACGATGTCATGGGTGGCATGTCAGCACAATAGTTCTTTTTGTCATGCAATGCACTGACTTCAGATCGTGGCGAGCCGAGGACGGGCAGGAGCGCATCGAGAGCCAGCTGGAAGCGCGCAGTGGGTTGTACGAGCTGAAAGAAGGCCTGAGCGGCGGTATAGCATGTATTAGTGCACGCCTTGGAAAGCAGATGGCCGACGGAGGTGTAGAGCGGGTCGGCGTGGCCCTGAGTCGCAAGCGACTGCTGGGCGTGATAGGCGGCTGCATGCATGACTTGGCCTTGGCCAACTGGCGCTAGTCTCCGCGACCCGTAATAACGACAAATACGAAGGAGAGGGGGGATTCACAAAAATTGAACGTAAGATAGACAAAGAAGGCCGCGGTCGACGAGACAACTGATTCGGAGTAAGGTAAAGCTAGCAGTCACGCGCAAGAGTACGACAACGACGATCTTGTTGTCTCTTATTTGCGTGAACATGTCGGCTCAGCAATCTCAATCGACATCTCATGGCCCCTTCCATCCTCGCGGGAGTGCACGCGCCCGTTCCCGTGGGGGACTTGGCAAACATTTACGCGCTCGTGGACGTGGACATAGAGGCGGGCGCCCAGCTGAGTTTAAGGAACGATTATTGCTCGAAAGCGAGCGACCCGACGAACTCGATGAAGAAGAGGTCGCAGAGCTGCATGCACGCTACGCAAAGCGAACTCTTGGCACCAATGCAGATCGTTATGAAGAACCCGAGCCGGAGATCGGTTCTGATGGTACAGTAATCAACCCGAAGGTGTAGGCGTTATTAAAGTGATCCCACCTTTCCAACAGGACAACTCATCACGGATCTTGAGGTCGATCTGGGTGCATTTCTCGCACGACAACGCTTGGAGGATTTATCCAAACCGTTGTTTGGTCAGGCTACGACCGGCGACGATGACGACGTTGACCCCTCACTAGCACATATTAACCCCAACTCGTCTAACAAACGTCCATCAACGAAAGGAAAAGCTCAACAAATCGAGTGGGATGCCTCCCTTGAAGAAATGGAGCACAACAAGAATGTTGCGCAAGCACGGTCTGGTAAATATACATTATTACCGAACACCCTCGAGCAACTCTCAAGTTCTGTCTTCCAGACATGAAAGTGCGACTACGGGCTAGTGCCGCCCGTCAAATGGGAAAGACAGCAACCAGGGAACACGCTGGCCGACAGAGTTCGAGGTCTTTTTTTGTCCCCGCGACGTTTTTTTTACTAACGTTTTACATCATCACGCTCAGCAAAATCCCCGAAAGAAGCGCCCCCACTCCCGCAAGATCCTTCTCTCCCTGAAAAATCTCCGAGAGCTGAAATGGAAGATTTTTTGGATAACTTGCTCAATTGACGAGGTCTCTTGTCCACGGTTTGAGAGTTTCCATATCCATTTTTCTATTACATACGTTGTCCTTTTCATCCTTTACGATCTGACTGCGCCGCATGGTCACATTTATCAGCCGTCTTCGCTGTAGAATTGTAGTGCTTTTTCGTCTAGTACCCAGCGTTTTGCGGCGATGAGAGCGCGACCCATGACGCGATACTTATCGAAGATAATGAGCTTTTAACAGGATTAATGTAACCTATGCAATGAAGAGACCACCACTTCCTGCCGTTATTGGCAATATAGTCAATACCAAGGACTCGTAGATGATATTGGTTATACAGACAAGCACCTCGACACAGTGGCGAACAAATTTAATTTAGGGAGCGGCGCAAGAAACAGACGGGGAATAACCGTAACACGGTGACACAATACAGCTGTGAGGTGGTACAAACCGGAATTTTCGACCAAGCGGATTAAAGTGACAGGCAGTGATCAATAGAGTCACACGACGGGGAAGGTGCAAGTCGTGGAGGGCTAAGAGTGACGGGAAGAGATGCATTACATTCAGCTCAATGGTAAGAACAGGAAGCCGATTAATGGAAGAAATGTTGAAGCGGAGGAGAGATAGCGATGAGTATATTGACAGCAAGACGGTAGGGCAAGCTAACGACATTCGCGATGGTATTTGTCATCTTGCGTGGACTTTGTCGATGGCTTCTTCTGGACACGCCTACGTCATCAGTATCGCTCTGACACGCCTCATTGTTAGACCGTCCGAAACTTGGGTGCTCATCGTGCTCATCGGTATTGGGTTGTTCCATCGCATCTTCCTCTATAGTTTCCAGCCAAGGCCAATTGGGAGGCTTTGCGTGATGCAACGATGGCCTGGGCCCCATAAACGTTGGAGGAGTTTTTGGACTCGTTTGGGTGGAAGGGGGGTCGAAATAATCGAACGTGAGACTGTTGGCAACTGCACGGAGGAAGTGGAAAATTGGATCTACAACGAATTCAAGACTCTTGTACTGGTGGTCATTCGTCATGCTTGTACCGCTGAGAGCCGTTCCACGGACTCGTTCTCCACGCGTGCGTTCTATTCTTGAGACGGCCTTTTCCAGCATTGCTAACCGGGTATCATACGAGTTGCGGGTGGACTCGGCCCTACGCTCTTGCTTTCGTATTGTGCGTTCCGTGTCTTGCAACGCACTATTGATTTCTTCATGCATGTCATCCACGTATGCACGCATTACCATGGCACGCTTGACAGTGGACAGCTCATGTTCTAAATGATTGATGCGATCGACAGCTGCTTGTAAACGAGAGTCGACGATGAACTGAGTATCGGGAGAAGGATAGTGAATGGAGTCATGTAGCGACGAGGTATGATCTCGCAATCGAGATGTGAGGTGGCCCCAGGGCCGTACGCCAGCTGCGAGGACGAAAAGCGTCGTGCTGAACCACGAGATTGAGTCAACGCCATTAATCGTCCTGAGTACAGAGCGAAGAAGAGCGGCGCCAGCAAAAGGTGTGACCATAGAAAGAAAGAGATAGGCGAATTCATGTCTTTGAAGCTCAGTTGCTGCTCGTCGAGTTCGAATCTTGATAACAGTTTCCTCGTTCTCCTGCAGGTTCAGGGAACGAAAAGAAGGGTGGGGACGCCGCCGACGCGAAGCGTTATAAAGCTCCCATGGGACTTTAAGAGCATTAGGGACATAGCTATCACCAAAGTAAGTGTGGATGTGACGTACCCTGAACAAGTTGATGTAGATAGACAATCAAGAATAGGACGAGAAAAAGGCTCTTGAGGTGGTCACTCCCGGTGAGCCAGTTCACGAGTGGCGCAATTAAAGCGATGATAACGGAGAGATCCATGTCGGTCCCAAAAGAGTTGCGGCGGGACGACTTCTTGTGCAATACACGAGGATTTTTCGCATCTGCCTCGAGTTTGTGCACTTGTTCCATCGAGGACGACGCCCTTGCACCCCCAGCAAGCCCTTGGCCCTCGCTTTCATCGACATTCGGGTCGCTGGGATCATCTTCGCTAGTGCTAGAAGAGGGCGACTCCGTGTCGTCAAGGTACCCGAAGGTGAACTGAGGTGACGACTCGGGGCTGTCTGTGGTATGTGTGAAGTCCTGGGAGGAAACAGTGTCACTGTAACCGTTGAACTTGAGGAGTTTATTTGCAGGTGCGGCGGAGGTCATGGAAAACGTTACGATGCACGAGTTTGTTGAGCGCAGGCCTGATGCTGGCAGGCCCAAGCTGCGGCTGTGATGATCATGATCATGTGGTCGTCGATCATCAATGCGTCAATTTACTTTATCTCAATTTACTTTATCTTTCATTTTGTCATCTTCAGCAATCCCGCAATATCACGTTCATTCTTCCGAACTCTAGCTCGCGTGGACACGGTTGCATCAACCCCGGAACAAATGCGGGAAAGCACTCACCGAAAACAGCTGTAGACAACTCGACCTTTTAAAACTACCATCTTGGGATGCCCCTTTGTACGGTTCGGTCACCGTTTTCAACGACTTCAACGTGCTATCTCGCTAAGCCCTTTTGTCGTATTTTAGTTACATATTTTGGCGTACGCCCCTTACGCCCTTGTCTTTGTTCTGGAAAGCCGCTTGTCTCTTCAATCACATATGGGAGGACAAGAGGAGCGTTTGCTCTCTTTTAATACGCAAAGCGCAACGTGATTCCCAAGTTCAGGAGAATTTCCAGGATACCCTCCATACCACGTATCCTCCTTTATCGAGTGTTATAGAAGGGCACACCACCCCTTAGCGCTTCGCCCCAAAGTTCTGGCTTCCTCGCATTGCTTTCCTGCATCATGCGCGTCGAGCTCCCCATATTCTCATTCCTCTCTGTCGCCCTACTCGTCTTGGTTCTTCCGGGGCACGTTAACTTTAATAGTATTCCCTCTGTGACCATCGTTTCCTGGCTATTTTTTTGTAATCTCATTCATGGCGTCAACTCCGTTCTCTGGTCTGGGAACCAAG
Organism: Lactarius vividus; assembly: GCA_021527035.1. Classification (NCBI taxonomy): domain Eukaryota; kingdom Fungi; phylum Basidiomycota; class Agaricomycetes; order Russulales; family Russulaceae; genus Lactarius; species Lactarius vividus. The sequence continues at coordinate 233,643 of JAKELG010000008.1, read as the reverse complement.
CCGTACATCTACCTCCGTGGTGCGACATATGTAAGTTTGATTTCATTCACACAACACGGATGAAGTATTAACGTGTCTCCAGCTTCTGTTGTGCTTCTTGGAGCCATGGTCGCCTTACCTGGTGCTTTTTTGTGCGTCTCTCGCAGACTTGAGGCGACCACCTCCGTCCATCAGACTGAAGGGAAGCATGGCAAGACTTATCGTACATTTTTCGAGGCAGCCATGTGCCTGCTATTTCCAGTATTGTTTATGAGTTTACGTGCGTCGGATTTCTACTATTTGCCAATATCATGCAGTTTACACGGAGACAGACACAATCGTCCAAGATCGTCGCTTTCTTATCGTTAAAGACCTCGGCTGCCAGGTTGCAGTTCATAATTCTATTCCCGCTTTGATTATCGTGTGGCTTCCGCCTCTCTGTATTTCCACAGTCGCAATTCTCTACTGCCGTACGTGAGCCGACGAGTTAAAATGACAACCCTCCTTTCTGACTAAGAAGGGTAACAGTGTCCGCGGCAATCAACGTCGGCAAGCACCGCTACAACTCGCGTCCTTGTTTCCCTTCTTCATCCGAGATGACGTTGTCACTCTTCATCCGTCGTATTTTCTTTACAGTCAGCGGGATGCTCTACACAGCATGCGTCTACGTCTACGTCGTGTCGTCGGTCACTTCTTCGGGCCTGCTACCATGGACAAGTATATCGCAAACCCGCTCGCAAGTCGGGCGCATCGAATTTGTGTCTTCTCCCTCACGGATTAGCACACAGAGCGAACTTGTGTGGTGGTTCATTCCAGTTTGGTCACTTATTTTTTGTCTTCTATCCGCCGCCGAGGAGGAAACTCGAAGGGGGTATCGCTCAATGTTCGCCCGGCTCTCCCAAGTAATCAAACGAGATGATTTGCCTACGCAGTACGTTCTCCAGGGTATTGATGAGCTCACACACTCACGCTTATCCCAGTATGAAGTCATCCGCGAAGTCGGCGGCCATCCCTGTTCATTTACTAAGATCTGGTTGGGATCATGACCTCGATCTCGTTTCTCCTGTTGGTTCCTTTCCCTCTATAAGCTTACCCCTTTTCAAGAAAACTGGCTCTACATCCTCCACTCCTAGCCCTCCCCCATTAGAGGACGAGGCTAGGTTCACTCAGCCCATGGTTCCCTGCCTTTCGTCTAGTACAGCTCAACAGCTTCATCTTTCACCTGTTATCAATCCCCAGAATTATGCACAGGCCGTATCTCCTCTCATGAGTATCAGACTACCAGAGGATAACCTTACTGTTCCCAAGGCAGCTTTTGATGTTGAATCGATCGTGTCTGCGTCCCCGACCGGCTCCATCTTTTCAGCAGATACCTGGCCGAAACCCCCGCCCACCATACCTTCACCTGGGTCGCCTCCAGTTTTTGCTGCCACCGCGGATCCCCCCCGTCCTTCATCACCCCTTTCTGTTCGTTCATCGGTCGGCAGTACGATAGTCGACGCACTTGGCGCAATTCCTTCCCATCTACGCGACGCACCCTTCAATGTTTATGGCCCCGGAGTTGCAGCCGTTCCCATTTCGCGACAACCACGTGGCCGAACTGAGCATCGCTCACCCACACGCAAAGGGTCGAGGAAGAATGACGCGATTTATATGACCGTAGTGCACGAGAGCGATGTTGATCCCTGAAGTTTCTACAGACACCTTTCATTCACAGCATCACTACGAACACCGTTACCCTTCCATTCGCATTTGACAACCTGTAGCAAACCTTTTTGAGCCTTACTGTATATTCTTCGATTTTTTCCACCTGTAGCACCTCGTTCCGTGTAAACTAACTGCTCTTGCGCGTAAATAGTGCAATGACCTCGTTAATGTTTTATTAAATTTTATTACTCGAATATGACTGCTATGACATTACTCTCAGCTTTTTATCACGTGAAAGGTGACAGCCTGCCAGAACAATAGCGTCCAATAGGAAGGTGGTGTGCTTTGACTGGCGTTACGTTACACAATAGCGACGGAGTTTTCCTCCAAGTGCCGAACAAAAGAGCACGTCGTCCTCATATACCTGTGTGAAGCTGGACGACTCCACTGAGCCACTCTGACCTCAACCACCTCTCTGAACCCTCTCAAATCTCCATCACACCATGGTTTGTCCGCTCCATAAATAGCCTCCTCCACTTACCTTTCGACACTACGTAGCATGCTCCACGTTTCTAAGAGGGACACTCAGACGAACCCCCCCCCCCCCCAACTGCCAGTAAGCCACTTGGATGAGCCTCCATGTTTCGAGAAAGCGACGGCGCGGTGCTTACTTCGTCCAGACATCAACAGAGTCACCTGTGGGGTCTGGACAAGTAATCATCTCATCCCGCATCCCTCGAAATAAAGGCAACTTCACCAGTCGACCGTACTCGAGCCTTTTCTCAGGGATACATTCCAGCTGGCTTGCCTTTGTCCTTGAGAACTCGAACGTTGTCTCTCCTTTGATCCACTTGAGATGTGATTAAAAAGTACAAGGTTGATTATCTTTCTCAGGTGCTGTCCCTTCTAAACCAAATGTAGACGCGCCTTTGTCTGGCTATCCAATCTTAACGCCCCCGATGACCGGCATCATACACCTTCCGACCCTGACGCCATCTCCACAGAAACTCCAGTCCACGTGGGACAAAAATCTGCGCCTGGATTTACGTCGCGCCATCGTATTGGGATCAAGTTGCCCTCTCCGGGGTGTCAGTTGGTCACTGAGTTAGGTAATTATCTTCCCGCGATTTCCGGATATGGAAATGATCAATGACGACCTTCCATTTCAAGCTACAAACGACATCCCAGTTTAGGAAGTCCTAAAAGGTGCCCCGTTCTGGGTTGGCACTTGTGCCTCGCGAAATGTCCATCTGGACTGCCGAACACAAGGGGACGTCCACTTTTGTCAGTCATCTTGAGCTCACCCTGTCGTCGTCTGTTCTTCTTAAAGCTCTGGATCAAATTTCAGTGCTACTCACCTCCGCCTCTCCGCTTTGTGCCTGCGAGCCCTCCTGCTCCGGGTTCCCCATCCTTTGCGGCACAGCTCTAGTGGTTGCGGTTTCAATCAGAGTAATGGGTGCCCAGCTTTACTCAGTATTTTCATTTATTGGTTTTGTTTTCTGCGCCGTTCCTTTCTACTGGCACTTGCAAGGTTCGTGGGTTCCAGTGTCTAAACTATGCGGTCTAAGAACTTTTTTCTCGCAGCTTGGAACACTGGCACTTGCCTGTACATGGCCTGGGTTGGTCTCGGGTGCCTCATCCAATGCGTCAACTCTATCGTATGGAACAATAACATGATCATTAAGATTCCAGTGTACTGTGACATTGGTAAGTTCCTGATGTCGGGTCTTCCTATCCCCAGCTGACCGGGTTTTCAAGTGACTCGCTTCCAAATCGGGTTGAATGTCGCCATCCCTGCTTGCTCGCTTTGTATCAATCGTCGCCTCTACAAAATCGCAACCACAAGAGCTGTGATGGTCACTCGTTCAGAGAAACGCCGCGCGGTCATAATCGATTTGCTTATTGGGCTTGGCATTCCAATTCTCCAGATATTGGCACGTACGTAAACTTTTCTGTCCCCCTTGGCCAGTTGGCTGAATGGATACTGTGTAGACATCGTTGTGTCGGGGCACCGCTTCAACATTGTTGAGGACTTTGGACCTTACCCATCTGTTGTGCTGATGACTCCGTCCATCCCCCTTTTCTTTGTGTGGCCTATCGTTATTGGCACCGTGTCCCTTTTCTACTGTCGTGAGTATCTCTGTGTTTCCTGTTTTGTACTGTGGCTCACCTAGCGACAGTCATGACCATCTATAATTTCTACAAACGCGGTCGCCAATTCAATCAAATTATGTCCTCGAATCGTGGTCTCAATCAAAGTCGCTACTTCCGCCTGATGTGTCTTGCCATGATCGAGGTACTCGGGACTATCCCGCTGGCGTCTTTTGTTCTTTCGTACAACGTCAAGATGGGATTCCAAAAGTGGGTGAGCTGGGCCGACACCCACAGCAACTATCAACGAATCATTCAGATCCCGAGCGTCATTTGGAAGAATGATCACATTTCACATATCCTTTACGAGTTCAACCGCTGGTCGCTCGTCCTGTGTGCCTTCATCTTCTTCGCATTCTTCGGTTTCGCAGATGAGGCACGCAAGCATTATCGTCTCGTGTACACTTCGATTGCCAGCCGCGTCGGCTTATCTACCTCAGATAGCAAGCTCACCGGGTCGTCGCATGCGTATGTCTCCCATTGGTTTCAGGTTTCATTGTTGTTCTTACGACTTTGATAGTACATCGTCTTTCCCTCACATGAGCAGCAAAGGTGGAGTCACGATCTCTGTGACGCAGACGTCTGGAGACTACAAACGCGATTCCGTGTTCTCGGTGTCTGACCGACTTTCGATCCCGTCTATCTCCATTGCTAGTGATTTAAAGCCCGATTTCAAGATCGATCCATACTCTCCCTCGGAGTCTACAGCATCGTCCTCTGTGTCCAGTTTCCAAGCAGAGATGTATGACCCATCAAGCGAACCCACCACAACTTCCCTGACACCCCCTCCCGCGTCTGTATCGCCCCTCTTTCCCGAGACACCTAGATCGACTATTCGCTCAACGTCCACATACTCCATTGACGTCGCTCACGCCGTTTGAGCCAATGTCCCAAAAACATTCTTTGTTCGTCCTTCGGTTTTCTTTCTTTTTTTTTTTTATTAGCGGAAACACTCTTGACATTCGCACAATTTGCTCGTCTGCTTGTATTTTTAATCGTCACCTATACATACCCGACTAAAGCCTGAGGCGCCGAACGGTACTTCTAGCGCATCACATCTTGCTGTAACGATAATATTTCTTTACTTGCCCACTTCTCTCGTTCACTACCGTTATACTTTTAAACTACAATGTAGCACTTCACTTGGAAATATAGATCAGGAATTTGAACGCAGAAACTGTACCGCCAGAGTGTGAATGAAAATGATTATAATCGTTCCCTTGGTCAGCGCCTTGCTCTGAGGGAGCTTCGACAGTTTCCTGAACCGGCTATTTTACAACACGTAAATAATACTTGTAGCAGCTTTCAAGATCATGAATCTGTTATTTATGAGAGTGGACTTCGTCGATTCAGATTGGGAGCAGAGAGTAAGCCTCGGGGGTTGTTACAGTATCTCATTGAGTGGCGATTCCTTGTTCTGAAAAGGGCCCATCGTTTGGAAGTTGCCATATCGGGCTTTGCCGCGGCCGAGGACGAATCACAGGACGGACGGGAAGAGTGTGTCAAGCGTCGAAGCCAAAGTGCAGTACAAGGCAAGTACAAAGGCTTCCAGCTCTCAACTCTCCCGAACCACACAACGTCCACAAAGGAACCTCCTTTTTCAGCAGACAACGTTTCCACAATGATCTTTCTCATATATTACCCAGTCCTTCCGACAGTACCATCCCTCCCGTCCCCGACACCACGCCACTCCTTTCTTTTCCCTCCTGGTACTTTTCCATGGCCTACCCAAACCAAATTTACTCCGCATTTTCGTTCATCGGTTTTCTACTCTGCGCCATTCCGTTATATTGGCTGTTGGAAGGTAGGGTTTCCCACTCGACGCTTACTGTCACCGTATTGACCGTCCCACCTCGGCATCAGCTTCGAACGTCGGCACTTGCTTGTACATAGCCTGGGCTGGCCTGGGCTGCTTGAATTTTTTTATCAACTCGGTCATTTGGAACAGCTCCGTGGCGAACGTTGCGCCCGTTTGGTGCGACATCTGTTCGTATTTGTGGCCTTGCCCTTCTCCAGTCGTTGACCTACGTTGTGTTGGCGCGCAATAGCCACTCGCTTCATAGTCGGCCTCCAAGTCGGACTACCAGCGGCGTTACTTGTGATTAATCACCGTTTGTTCAAGATAGTATCGAGTACTGCAGTTGTTAAGACGACAGCTGAGAAACGTCGGGCTCTCTTCGTCGACCTCGCGATTGGTCTCGGGATCCCGCTAGTCCAGATGCCGTTGCGTGAGCAGTACCCCCATCGTCTCCGGGACTCCCTTTTTGATCGGTTTCATAGAACTCGTAGTCGAAGGACATCGCTTTGACATTTTCGAAGAAATTGGGTGCTTTCAAAACACGTACAACGTCCCTCTAGCTTTTCCTTTGGTGCACACCTGGCCCGTCGTCATCAGCATCATTTCTACCATATACTGTGGTACGTCGACGTCCTATGGACTCACTCAAATTTCCGGCTCATTTCAACCTAGCTCTCACAATACGTCTATTTTGGAAAAGCTCTCAACGGATCAAAGAAACACAAGGCTCGAACGTGAATGTCAACTACAGCCGATACATGCGCCTAATAGCGCTGTCTGGTACCCAACTACTTTTCACACTACCCTTCTCTCTCTTCAACTTGTATATCAACGCCCACATCATTCCCGTGCAGCGATGGATCAGCTGGGAGGATACCCATTTCAACTATTCTCACGTTACCCAATTCTCCTCTGCTCAATGGCGGGCCGATTTATTGCATTCAATGGGAATCGAAACTACTAGGTGGACAGTTATCCCTTGTGCCTTCCTGTTCTTCGGATTCTTCGGATTCGCAGAAGAGGCACGCAAGCACTATCGCCTCGCATATTTGTCCGTCAGAAGCCGACTACGCCTTGGCAACGTCAGCACAAAAAGTGCAAACACTTTCCCGCATTCGTCTAACACCCGCTTCGGATCAGGTATCAGGAAGGGTATGGCGGCCCTCTTCTCTTTCAAAGATAGTTTCTTGCCACTAGGGAGCCGCCGTGGACCCGAGACGACAATGGAGTACAAGGCGTCACCTCCCGTGTCCGAGTACCGGCTGACCTCCGACGACTCTGTCTTTGAAGGTGTCGATGCCCAGCTCAAAGCTTTTGGAGTTGTGCCTGAGAATCCCGCTCATCCTACCCTCATTACGTTTCCGACAGCACCACACCTCCCTGTCCCACCTCCGCCAGCCGCTGTACCTCCGAACCGACTCGACTCACCTCTTCCACACCTCCCCGTGTCGTCCTACTCCGGTCCCTCAGAGAAAGTATGATCATAGAAGTGTTTCACCTTCGTTCCCGCTTCGACGTCGTATCCGAGTTGAAGTCGCGATCCCCCACACGTTCCTTGCACTGTAGCCGTAGTAATTTCCGTCGTGTTCCACCTTTTGTAGTACCTGATGTAACGTTTCTAACTGTTTCATATCTTATGTGTTAATATACGTGGCTCTAGGCAACCACGCGTCATCTAATGTGTCGAAGAACACACTCTATAGTGTTATTTGAGATTCGATTTTGAGCGTCATGACGGATACATGCTCGAGGCAGACAAGGGTTGTCGCTCAGATCATCCTGTGGTGTTGTGGAGGTCGACGAGCGTATCATAACACCGCTATTCTTCAGAGTCAGTGGAACTATAAAAACACAAAATACCCAGGATAGAGAGCGAGAGGGATAAATGGTTACAGTAATTGTAGATGAGGCGCAGTAAGCATACCAGGCTCATGACGAGTAAGAGAGAACGAAACAACTACAGATCAAAGGGTTCGAGGCGACGAAGTTTTGGGAATCGGGCTCGGATGTCTTGGAGTGAGGATGCCGCGATTCCATGCGGAAAGCTCGAGCCGCTGAGGTCTTCAAGCTCAGGGAAGAGTGGGATGACGTCCTCTACGCGCGGACAGATCGGGCTGATCCGATTTGCGATCCGGCGTGGGAAGACGCGACGGACGACCTTCCGGAAAGCCCTGGACCATCTTGACTTGGGGCGGATGAAGACGCTGCCGTGAATGCTGAGGTGCGTCACCGAGGGAAAGAACGCGGCGACGGCGCGGAGGGTGGTGAGGCTGTCACAGAATTTGATCGACAACTTGCGGACCGTCGTGCCATCGATTTCCCTGAGGTCCATCGGGAGGTCGCTTGAGAAGAGGAAGAGATCGCCGAGGGTCTCCAAACAGAGCCTCTCGGGTTCACGGGCCACGCTGAGGGCGCGAACGAAGGAGAGGTGGGACACGGATAGGTGCTTGAGCCGGGGTAGGGAGCCTGGCCGTAAGTGGACATTGTATGCGTAGGACCACGTCAGGGTTTCGATGGTCGGGTGTACCTCCAGAAACCGCTGTGCGTATGGGTAAGTGTCAAATGTCCAACCCCAGCCTAGATTGAGTTCGGTGAGCGAGGGAAATCGACATTCGTCGAGTAGGGAGGCGATGTCTGGGCCATAGCCGACGAAATGTGGTAAATGAAGGACCTATAATCTATCTAAAAATCTGTCCTTCTCAGTGGGTGAAGAAGTGAACAGGCGGACCTGCAACGAAGAGGTGGACAGCAGGGCAGAACGAAAGGGGCGAAGATATTTTCTCTCCCAGGGCATCCCTGTCAACACCGCAGACTTGAGGTTGGGGAGCTCCCAGAGTTGCTGAGATTAAATCGGGTGAGGAGAGGGTCCCTCGTAGCCACGGAAAGGATCACATACTTGGGTGTCTTGGGAGTTCGTCTCAGCCTCGGTGCCGTGGGATCTCGACGACCTCAAAATCAAATGTTCCACGGTGGGGATGTGTGCAAGGAAGAGGGAGAGGACGTCGGGTGATCCTTGGCACCATCGATATATGTTCTCAAATTCGAGAGTCTTGAGTAACCTCATGTTCCGCAGTGCGATGAAAGGGTAGTCGGACTGCTGATCTGACAAAGACGAGCTGTCTGGTAAATGGTCGAGTAGGGTAGTAGGGAGCTGCCATCGGGAGCCGGATATTGGTGTGAGATATACGCCGGGGTGGTAGAACTCAGAGTCGGAGATTACGAGCCTGCGTACATTCGCAGCGAGACTTGGTCGCTCTGCGAGATGTTTCCAAATCGAAAGGTGGTCCACGGATAGCAATATTTCACGGTACTCGAGATGGCGAGGGATGATGATACTCTTCCATGCTGAGCATGTCAGTGCGAGGGAAAGCAAGTCCGGGCGATCATCCAAGGCCTCCGCAATGAGTTCTAATGTATCCAGAGGGAGACGGAGGAGCAACATGGTAAAGGTATATGTGGTACCGAGCGGGACCAAAGGGTTCACCGAGACAGAGCATGCACCTCAGTGGAGTCCCTGGCTCGACGCAGCAGCACCGACGGCTCAAAGACACTGGCTCCTCCGACGCTGTATTGTCACGATGTCACATTAAGCATAACGCCCCTCTGCCCCACTGACACCCAGCCAGCTCTCGTAGTGTCTCGCCGGCAAATGCGATGGCGTATGTATTGTTACTGCTACAAACGGGCCAGATGTGCACGGGGCTGCATAGCGGGCGAAGTGAGTACTACACTGTCACCCACACAAGGACAAACAAGCGGAGGCGCGACTTGGGGATACGATTACGCGTCATCCCATCCCATTCGCCATGTCCTCGTCCGATAGACAAAAACTACCGAAACTCAATGTCGACGAATATCTCACAACTGCGATATCTGCTACCCCGTCAGACCTTCATCCTTTCTTTGAATCCTTTCAGAGCTTGTATTCGCGCAAGTAAGCACACACACCGACCCGTCACTCTTGGAACAACCAAAGGAACCGATGTGTCTGACGCGTTAGATACCCGTTTTCAGACTATGGCATCAGCTGACGCAAAAGGTCGATGAGTTTTTTGACCATCCTCTTGCCAAACAATATCGTGTCGACGTATACACTCGATTCGTGCGTGACTTTGAGGAGCGCTTGAACCCTTTAAGACTTGCGGAGATGGGTATCAAGATCTCCCAAGATATCGACAGTGTGCCCCTTTCACCCTCCTTTCTATTCTGGCCTTTGATCACTTCCGGACCCAATAGACCCTGCACAACACCTCGAGTTCCTGACGGACTTGCTCTCCCGCGTCTCTAGGGAGAAGTCTCCCGACGCGCACGTCTTGATCCTCTCCACACTCGCCCACGCCAAACTATTGTTTGGTGATCTAGAGGGTAGCAAGACAGACATCGACGCCGCGTGGAAGGTATTAGATAACCTAGACGGTGTCGAGAACTCTGTCAATGGTGCATATTATCGTGTTGCAGCTGACTATTACAAGGTATGACATTTGTGACACGAATCATCTGGGGGTGGTGGCGTTGAACACAGATATTGAGTAGGCAAAGGCCGAATATGCACCGTATTACAGGGACTCGCTACTTTACCTCGCCTGTGTCGATCTCGAGAAGGACATGTCACAGGACGAGCGTCTCTTACGTGCTCATGATCTGGCACTCTCCGCATTTCTGGCAGAGACGATCTACAACTTTGGCGAGTTGGTGCGTTCTGTTCAGCTGACTTTGAGTCCAGAACTGTGCTTATCTTCTTTGCGGCGGCGTTTTGGTGTATTGTACTCGCGCTGCGTAGCTAATGCACCCCATCCTCGACTCGCTGGACGGGACGCCTCACGAATGGATCAAGAAGCTTCTCTTTACATTCAATGAGGGTAATATCGGTAAATTCGAAGCACAGAGCCCACTCTTCGGGCAGGAGGTACGCCATTGCCCCCTCGAGGCCGGGTGGCTTGATCTGAATGGACGCGTATGGTGATTGTTAACTCAGCCGATACTCATGGGGAACTATCCGTTCCTGCGGCAGAAGATCTGCCTCATGGCTTTGATCGAGTCCGTGTTTGCACGGGGTGCCTATGACAGGACGATGTCATTTCAAACGATTTCGGAGGAGACGAGACTGCCACTTGACGAGGTCGAGCATCTTATCATGAAGGCGTTGAGGTTAGCTTCCTTTGAGCTCTATCCTATCTTGGACATTATGATGTTAACAAATTGGGGTTAGCTTGAAGTTGATTCGGGGTTCAATTGACCAGGTTGACCAAAAGGCAGTGATTACGTGGGTGCAACCACGGGTCCTATCTCGCACACAGATAGGCAAACTGGCAGAGAGATTGGATGCTTGGAAGAAGAAGCTAGACGGGGTGGCGGAACGTATCGCACCGGAATTACTTGTGTCATCATAGTTTGCTTGTAAGTGCTGTCATTTTTTTTTTCCCTGTTCACAGCTCACTGTATTGTTTCTGTGAAACCACAGACTCGTGTAATAGATACACTGCTACACGTTTGCCACACGCCATATTTGTAGGCTGTGAAGCTGTACTAGAACTGACGGGGCGCCCTAGCTCGCGATACCGACTCGCATCGTGACTGCGATCAACTCCATGCTCGACAAAAAAAACATATGCATTAATGAGCTGGCTATGGTACCTCATGGGGTGCTCGAGATGATGGGGGCGGGGAAGCGCTGATTGGGTAGTTTTTGCATACGAGGCTAGGACACTGGTTCCTACACTACAACACTACAGTACACCCGGCAGGAGTGGCCGAGGCATTTCTCCGCCTAGGGACAGCGCTAAGAGGAAACACTTTCCGGGAACTTGGAAGAGAGTAGCATTGAGCAGAGATTAGAGATGAAGGATGAAAGAGGGTGATGGAGATGAAGATGGTAAGAGATGGGAGATGATGCACACCAGGATGCAACGAGGCAGGCGAGGCCGCTGCCGTGAGCGAGGCGAAGAAGGACTGAAGAGTTGGTGTTTTGATATGAGAAGAGGGAAGGTCGATCGAGGGTGACCGGTGAAGCGCAAAAGACGTCAGTTAGAGGGAGCGAGCGAGGTCGTCTAAGAGAGCCAACTCGAGGCCAACACGCGTTTGCAGATTGTTGATGGATAACACTGCGCCGGACCTCCGCCTGCGTCCCACTCACACCCACACCGCATCCCTCATCGGCCACGCTCCTCTTCCGTCATAACATAAAATCTCCCTTCCAATCCTTCTCTCCGCTCCCAACTCGTTCAGAGTCTTTCCTCTCAAATGGCAACAACAATTGGCACTCACACCTCTACTTTCTCCTTCACGGCCCCTTTTCCCTCTTCCTCCGCCCCCAAGCAACGTCGCGTCTCCCTCGCAACTCCTGCTTCAGAGCGCGAAGTTCCCGCTTTCAAGTTTCGGGATGACACCGGCTTGCCCTCCCCTTCCGACGAGCGTCGCGGCAAGGTCCGCCGTCTTACAAGCCCTGCGCCCCCCGAGAAAAAGGCTCGTAAGAAGTGGACAATGGAAGAGACTCAAATGCTCGTCGAAGGTTGCAATCGCGTGAGTATCCGTCCTTCCCCACCTCTCCCCCGCCTGGCCGTTGCTACGTCTTGCGGGGTATCGCGTGCTCATTTCGCTTCTGGCAGCATGGCGTCGGAAACTGGAAAGCGATCCTGAATGACACAAGTTTACATTTTGACAACCGTTCCCCCGTGGACCTCAAAGATCGGTGAGTCTGCCGTCATAACTCGTGTTTCCTAATCGTTGCTCATCAACCCATCCCCTCCAGCTTCCGCACTTACTTCCCCGACGCGTATAAGCAGCACTACCCCAACGCAAAAACTCATCTCTCCTCCAAAGTCCGTTCTGCCCTTCCTGATGGTACATCCATCTTCGAGAAGACGCGTAGTAAGAAGCGCCGCCCGTTTACGGAGGAAGAGGATCGTGCGCTCAAGGCCGGTTACGATAAGCATGGCACCGTTTGGGCGACCATAGTCAAAGACCCAATCTTCCAGGAGCAAAACCGCCGCTCCACTGACCTTCGTGACCGGTTCCGCAATGCCTTCCCCGACCTCTACCAGGCCGCCGGATACAAGCCACGCAACTCCGCAAAGAAGAAGCTCAGCGCTGCTGCACGTGCGGCGACCGACGAGCACCTTCATGCGTCGCGCGAGACGGGTCCCGCCCGCCGCAAGCGACGCTACACCACCCAGGGCTTTTTACGCGGAGGAACAAAGAGCGTCCCCCTAAGTCCTAACGGCTCTGAGGAGGAGGACAGTTCTGGAGACGACGACGACGACGAATACGTGCCAAAGTACGCCTCCAAGCGGGTGAGCAACCCAGAGTCGATGAAACACATGGTCCAGCAGGCCACCCAACAGCAGAGCCTTGAGCCCTTTCGTGACGTTGGCATTACGTCCCTCGATTCCGCCACTGAACCCTTGGCCATCCCCGAGTTCCTCTCCAGCGCGTCCCAGTCCGACATGACGGACTCGTCCCACTCTCAGACCTGGTCTGCACTTGATACCCCGATGCACTCCGCCGCTACCTGGTCTACCGGCAATACCGCCGCCTCGCCTGCGTCCTCTTCCCACGACTTTTTTTTCGATTCTCCCTTTTCGCGTCGAGGCCTTGGTCCAAATGGGGTGACCATGGTGGGCAAGTCTGCTTGGGGTCCCACGGATTGGTTATCCGCGAACCCTCGCCTTGACCAGTCGACGGCTAACTCCAGCTCCCCGTCGTACTTTGGCGGGATGTCACCCTCCCCAAACTCCCCTTTTGCTTTTGCCCACTTGAGTCATGGTGTCCTCGACCGCTATGATCTTTTTCCACCCTCACTCGCCCACGATTTCGCCTCGGAGGCCGGCCCCGAACATGATGGGCTCAGCACGTTCAGCGACCCCGAGATGATGCCAAGCAGTGCATTCCACGGGGTCACACACCACTCGAACTACGCTGGTGACCTCATCTTTGGCACTCGCAGTCACCAACCTCCCGTCTCAGTGGACTACGGCCCGGGTTTTGGATTTGGTGCTGCGGGTGCCGCTGCGGGACTTGGGCTCGCGTTGCACCCCCTTCAGATGCATACCCCCGCACTCCCTGGCATCGATGAAATAGAGCTTGCTGCCATCAACCTCAATGACGGTGAGCCGGATGGTGTGGACGTCGACGCTCCCATGGACGCTGTCGAACGCAAGCCTCAACCCCAGTCCCACCGTCATCCCGCGCCACAGCCACACACGGGCTTCGGCGTCGTGCCGGAGGATATTCTCAACCTCGACGTGCAACAGTCCGCACCGGGCACACCCGTTCGCACCACCCGCCCGATCCTGCACACGACGCAGCATCATCACCATCACCACCATCACCAGCAGCAGAGTCGATCACTTTCGGTCCCACCCCCCGAACACCGGTTCCTCCCATCTGCACCCGCACCGCCTCTCACCCCTTCCCGCTCGCTTTCCCTAGACCTCGCCAGTCTTAGCGCCAGTGCCGCTAGCGCAGAGTCTACTCTCATGATGCCCCACGGCCTCGGAGACGCAACCGATGCGTTCACTCTACCGTTCCTCGATTTGCACTATTTCCAGAATGCTGCTGGCGCCAACAGCGGCACCGGGAGTGCTGTCGGTGGTGCTGCAGAGACCGTTGTACTCGCCGAAGCCCGCCAGGGTGCTGCGCTAGACTTGGCACGCACCAACCCGGCCGTGCAGACTAAGGTTGGCGGCGGTGACGGCGGGCCGATGCCGAGGGAGAGGATGCACCAGCGTGGAATGAGTGCCGTATCGCCTCAAGACTTGCTGTTGAACAAGGGCGGTTGTGGGGACAACAAGCGTAAGCGCGCGAGTTGGGACGGGCGGTCTCGCTGAGCGGCAAGGTAACTAGTATTAGATTTCAAGGGTTTACGCATCGGTCACTGTCAAATATTTTGCTCACTTGTCTCTTCTCTTTTTTACTGTTACTTATCACGTCGCACTTACCTGGTCTCGTCACATGCACGCATACCTCCCCTCCATCATCCAATTTTCGTCCATACCCCCCTCTCACCTTCATCATGACTCACGCACATGCCCCAAAGTTTCTTTCTTCTCGTGTAGCCTTTTTCTCACATCATCATCTCGCTAGTAGTGGGTGTGTGTTGCAGTACAACTCGCATCATCGTTTCGTAACAGAGCGTCTTATGATCATGAGCAATGTGCGAGTGTGCAAAAGTGAAGGACCCCATCATTACTGCACTGGGCACTGTAAGGGTGTCGTCATCATTATCCTGGTACTGTATGTGACTTGATGCATGATCATTGATGCCTCGTCGTGCCTGCACGTGCCAAAGGTGGTTTTTGGACGTCTCAAGCGGCGCTAACTGTACCTCACCACAATCACAAGTGACGACAACTGTGTCATTGGTAAGGTACTGCTCGATTAATGCGCAATCGAATGAACCACAACTTTAAACAACTTTGAGATCAGCTTCCGTCAGACAGCTGCGCCCTCTCCACTGATACACGACCAGCCCTCGCGCACCCGGCGTGATGATATAGACAAATTGAAGGGTGAGTACTAACTATGTGAGAATAGAGCTTGGGAGTCATCCGCCGAGCCTGGATGGCCCCGCTACAGCGTTTTCAGGGACGCGACCGCTGCGGGATAGGGACCCAGCAGCAAATGACGAAGCATTGGCACCGGTGGCATTGAAGGGAGCACCCAACGGATCCCCCATATCCATGTCCTCCGGGGGAAGTAAGAATTCCACATCCTCGCTCAAATGCGGGAACAAGATAGACATCATGTCATCCAGTCTACGTGAGGGATTGCCACGTCAGTTGGAGCCACCAGTCAGCCAGCTAACTTGCGCAGGCACACCAACGCCCCAATGGGGGGTTGATCTGTGCAAGTTGTGAAACGGAAGTGAAGTGACCTACCTGAAAATGAAGTCGCCCTTCTGCTGCTTCTTTTCCGGCGCGTCGACGATCGGGTTCTCAGCTTCTGGTGCGAACGCCGCTGTGTCTACCGTGCCGCGAGCGTGGTCAATGGTGTAGAGAGATAAACCCCGGCGTACGGCGAGATCCAATATGTTCCGTTCGACCGTGTCTGCAGCAAGTCACCATTAGTGTAATTCGATGGATGTAAGGTTGGGCGCTGGTCGGAGCCTTCCGGGTATAAAGGAACGTGCCTTCAGCGTAGTAACAATACACTGAGACCCGATAAGTAAAGTTCACGTGGACTTTCAAATGACCTTACCTTCCGTTGGCCTGGATTGCCCCAATCTGTCGATTCGCGCGATTGCTACAGGCAGAGAACCTCGTTAGGGCGTTGATCGATTTCGATGGATAGAGTTCGGAGAGCCAACCTTGGATCTCAAATGAATGGTGGACTACACTCTCCAAAAGGAAAACGCGAGAGGCACAAGTCACGTTCAATCCTGCGTTCTGCCGTTCCCTTGAATTCTATCAGCAACCCCGACCCCCCGTTCGGCATTCGGCGGATATGGACACACACCCGTGCAGGAGCAACACGAGGATATTGGGGTCATTGCGGAATTTCGCTGCTGCGTCTTGCTTGCGGTTTCCCGAGTCTATCCGAAGGGTTGGTATGCCTGATCGCAACCAATATGACCAAACATGTAGCTAAACAAAAATGGATGATGAAGATGAACCAGCGCATACCATTCCTAGTTAAGGCGTGTTCGACGACTGTTTTCATCGAGGGTGCTGTCATTGATGCTTCGGATAGAGACAACGGAATAATGCGCACTGTGCAATGAGTCCTCCCAGGCCGAGAACACGATACTCTTTGCGCCCCCGTCCGCAAGTTGTAGGTACAGGAGGTGGCGCACTAGTGTATCGATCTTTGTCCCATAACTACCGCGCACCTCCATCGTGTCGATTTCAGCAAGCAGGCCGGGACTGATGGTGCTATACTCGATCTTTCGGCGAGACTTCGGGATATGGTCGTCCTGAAGTTTCTCCGGGGGTTGCGTAGCCCTATCCATATCTCTCTTCTGCATCGAGAAGCGCTGGAGTGCGTCGACATGGATAGCGAATCTGGGGCAGCCAGGTGCGCTCAGTCATGCACAGGATGAGAAGACGAGGTGCACACACCGGCAGACTGGACAGGCCTTGCCGTGGCGCAACAGCCACGACTTCATGCAATCCTACATCACCGGCTCATCATCAGCCCAGAAAGATTATCCGCAGATCAAAGTACGCTTGTCACCTCGCAGAACACATGAGCACTGTAAAGTTTACGATGTTAGCATCGATGGATCACCGTGGGCCGTCATGATCCTGTCTTACCATTGAGTAATGTAACCGCGAATGAACTCGTTTCCACACAAAATGCAACCCTCTTCCACTTCACCTTCTCCGGCGTCTTGTGCTTCTGATAGGTGAGTGAGCTGCGGACTGATAGGTGGCTATTTCTCGGTGAGAGGGAATCAGAGCGTACAAATCGTTGTCTGGCACGACCTGTGTTGATTTTGCGCTCAAGTTCTGCCTGGGCTGCATGGTTGTTTAGGAGGGCTTGTTCAACCTCGTCACCCCACTCTGCGTCCCTAACAGAGTCGGAGATCTCCTGCAATTGACGGAAGTATCTAAACATAGCGCATCAGCGAGCAAAGATTACGGGGATTGACTAGAAGCACAAAATTCGTTCATTGAACGCCTTGCGAAAAAGTGCGAGATCAGCTTCTATCTGGCTGTTTATGGTGGCTTGAGATCATCTTCATGAGTGTGCTACGACACGCTCAAGGACAATCTTAAACACGAACCTTGAGTCGACATGAATCGGCGAAGGCTCGACACCCCTTCCTTTGCGAGAATTTTTTCTGGGTCATCATCCTTGGTAATCTTTGCAGCTACAGCCGATAGGTCAACCACGATAGATTTCACAGCTCGTCCCATGAATCCATCTAGCAGAGCTTTGCGTGTGTGCATTAGTTCTCCTCTGAGGACTTCATGCTCGGGCTGCAGCTCGATGTCCTCAGTGAATAGATTGGCGTTCGGTTCGTCTGCTGCAACCGCATTCACGGCTGCAGTTGCTTTGCGGCGCTTGCGCTCCTTAGCATCATGAACAGCTAAGATGGTCCGTTCCGCAGAGAGCACCTCGCGCCGGTCAGCAAGGAGCATAGCGTAAACTTGTAGATACGTCTCTGCCTCTCCCTGGGTTTCTAATGTTCTTGAGTATTCCTGTCCGTCCGCTTCCCCTTCGTCGTTGCTTGCAGTTAGCTTCTGCGTAAGTAGGTCGTAAATTCGAGTTCTCCACTCCCACAGCATGCGAGATTGTGCATTGAGTACCCGATCGATAAGCTCGTCTGCTTCCTCCAACTTGACGAAGACTCAGCCGTAGCAGCGCCATGTGTCGATAATACGTACCAGATGCGTGGACAGGATCCCACCTTGAGGGCAATAGGGAACTTCAATAAGAATATCTTTCTCAACAAGCTTCCTCTTCCCAATTTCCGCCCCA
Organism: Lactarius vividus; assembly: GCA_021527035.1. NCBI lineage: Eukaryota > Fungi > Basidiomycota > Agaricomycetes > Russulales > Russulaceae > Lactarius > Lactarius vividus. The sequence continues at coordinate 215,648 of JAKELG010000008.1, read as the reverse complement.
AGTTGCGCCATGGCTCTCATAGCTGACTCTTCGGGGACTAACAGGGAGTCACATAGGCGATCGACAAAATATGGGGAAAAAGACATACACTTAAGAAGCTTGCTACGTAGTCCATCCGCTGCTCCGTAGGCTGCCACTTCTTCCCCAGCTCTCGATTCGCCCATCCAATGATACACGTCGCCTTGCAAGAATTTGACTCTATGCAATGTGAGATAGCATTCCCGCAGGCGCTGCTGGAGAGCACGAGACTTGTGGACGTGCTCCTCGCCAGCTGCAGTTTTCGGGAGCCCTTCATGATCTGAGAGGTAGTCGTCATCGCCGAACACGGTGGAACGGTGGTCTTCTTGACGCCCTCCACCTTCATCATCTCCACGACGAATGTATCCCACATTTTGCTCAGAGGCTTGCTTTTCGCGTCTCGCAGCGCGAAGTGCTGCTGCTTCCTCTATAAGCTTCTCCCCTTCAGCGTCGTGATCTGCGATATGGGAGAGGACCTCCGAGATAACGTGATCGGCCTCATTCTCGGCCTTCAAGAGGATCTCTAAACACTTTTCTTCACGGCGATCAAGACGTGGATCGTGTTGCATTATCTGTGTTGCGACGGCCATCTCATTTATCTGAGGCAAAGACATTAACGAGTGATACAAGGGAGAATCGGGATCCACGTGCTTTATTGCGTCTATCGTCCATGACATTACGCCAGTTTTGATCCTTCATTCCGTCGAGAACCTGCCCCATGGTCTTCAGCACTCCAGGCTTGTAGGACTTGTCTCCAGGTCTCTGTAGCTGCCCTATTTGAGGGTGTGTACATATTTGACGAAGCTTTCTCAACCAACTGCGCAAAAGGGTGGTGTTGATTTCAGAGTTCTGCAAACAGGTTACACCACGTGCATCGAGGCCAAGCTGCAATAGGGCGTTCTCCCAATTTTGATCATAAACCTAAGAAGGCACGCGTCAGCTCACTGCAAAGCCGGTAAGCGCAATAACTAACGTGTCGCTCGACCCTGCCTAAGTAGATAGGGAAAACGTAGCGTGTCTGCGTAGGAATCGTGAGTTCCGCCTGTACTGTCGATTTCACGGTCCTAGTGGGTCTATCAGGGCAAATTAGTTTCTGAGTGACAGGGCGACATACCTAACAGTATACTGCTGGAATACTTCCGCGAACTCAGCAGCATAGCTGGGCTGAATGAGCCTGTTCCAGTTCTTAGGCCCGTATATGATTGGATCGACACGAATAAACCTAGTGCATTTATATAAGCACCAGTGTGCAAAAAGGTTGTCGAACCAACTTGAGAACGTAGGATAAATCCGAAACCCGGGTTTTGGCAGGTGTACCAGAGACAGCAAAGGAAGAAAGGCGCGGAATAAGGGAAACCATCTCACTGATACCATTAGAATGAGTACAAAGTCACGCGCACTAGATACAGGATTAAGACACGCACGAAGCCTTCCCTCCCCCAACCATTTGGACCTTCGAATAAAGAATCAGTTGACATGTCGCATTGAGCGGGGCTACCAAACCTCATCCATGATAACACGATGCCACTCGCATACGACCAAGGGGCTTATTGGACGTTTATCTCTAGAGTATTCCGCAGCCTGACGCACTGGTCGCACGGGCGGGGCACGTGCAACATTCAAATCGCTCCGTAATATGTCGTATGTTGTGATGCACACGTCGAAGTCATTGATGTAAGCTGGCCAACTCTCGAGAAGTGACATGCCGGTATTTTCGGGCTCAGTTGAGCCTAAATCTTTAGCCTTTCCTTCCCTATCCCGCTTGGAAACCACTTTTTGAGAGGTTTTCGTTCCGATTGAAAGGTTTCTCCACCCTGGATAATCTAAAACCTTGAGGGACGGGGCGTGCTGGGAGAGCTCGTCTATCCATTGCCGAGACAAAGAGCTGGGAGTGACGATGAGCGTCGTCTACGGCTGGTGTTGAGATCTTCCAGTTAAGTGAAAGGACGAGACGTACCCTAATATCCTTTATAGGCATTATTCCCTCAAAATTCCATCGGGCATCAGTTGGATTTCTTCCGAGGCCGGGATTGAGAAGGATGAGCGCGATACACTCCACCGTCTTTCCCAAACCAGGCTCCTCCGCCAAGATACCGCCACGGACGACGCGTGGGTATGGACGGTCAGACGTTAGAGTTTCTGTGAGGCGGTGATAATACCAGTTCAGTTGTTTGCCTTCTCGTTGTACGCCGACGCGTCGCCATAGGACGGGAAGCTCCATCGAATCCGCATCCTTGGGAACTAGTTGGCCATCGAGTCCAAAAGTTTTGCCCTCGCGCTCGAGCATCCACATGACAGTGCGTTTCTGGAAAGGAAGGAGCGAGGGAATAAGTGCTGTGGGTTGTAGAAACCTGTCCACTGATTCGCAGAGAACGGCTCGGGTAGGCTGCACGATAGCATATAGGAATGAAACATCAACCCTTCCGTGGAAGGAGGAAATCAACGTCTCCGGAAGGGAATGAGGAAACGCGAGATGTAGAAGACCACGCCTTGCAGTCCCCAGTTCAATACGATTCTGTGCTTTGCGAGAACTCGTAAATGGTTGAAAAATGGAAGGAAAGCGGAACAAGAGCGTCACGTCTACGACCAGGTGGAATGGCAAAGTCCGCCATGACTCGTCCCATAAAGTGAGGGGCAAAATAATCAAACGAAGACAAGCTGCCACTTCTACGACAGATTGAGAATTGTGCTGCTTAAGCGCATCAACCCAAGAGAAGAGATTCCCTTCCTCCGTACCCATATCCGCAGCATATAGCGGGGGGACGAAGAATACATCACGGAAATCAGGCCAATTCTCTTCCAGACCCGAAAGCTTGACATCAACAGTTCCTCCGTACTTGCCGCGACTATTGATGAGGACGTCACCGCAATCGAGGGTTATGGGTTCGGCCGGATTGGCGTAATGATCCCTCAGATAAAAAATGAGAGATTCCTCCAAGAAGGTCAGGCCTTCACATTCTGCGTCGTTATCGGAAATAAGCTGGACGTCGTCGGGGCCATCCTCCGGACCTGCTTTGGAGTATCGCAAATTGAACTCATGACGGAGCACAGGAATGCTCTCATAGGGATTGCAGGATGTGCTCGGCTGCTCCGTTCCGAAATTTTTTCGCTTAATACGGTCGGGACGCGAGAGCATACAGGGACGCTTCTGTCCCGTGGCTGTAGTTGACTCAGCATTATAGTCATCCTCCGAGAGGGCACGCAAGAGGTCCAAAAATAGCTTGCAATTGAGTGTGAGACGTCCAGATACACCAGAATGAGTCCTCTCTCTCGTCCTGTACGAAATTTGATGTGAAGATGCAGAGGAACGCATGCTTTCTGGGCCTGAAATTCGAGGGATAGATGACGGAAAAGAAGAGAGGGCTCGAGTCAGTCACTGACGCGCGACGCGGTTCACGGTCACGAGAAATGACTCACTCGAATTCCCACGCATTGTGCAGGGCTGATCTTCGGCGAGTCGCTAGTCGCTTAGCTCAGCTTGACGATGTCCCGTCTCATTGTCAAAAATTTACCGCCATATGTTACTCCTGCGCTACTGAAGGAACACTTCTCTCAATCAAAAGGGCCGGGAGGTACAATCACGGATGTCAAGGTTGCTCTTAAGCAGGATGGCACGGCACGGCGATTTGGGTTTGTCGGTTTCAAGACAGATGAGGATGCTTTAAAGGCTAAGGAATGGTACGATAAAACATTCATCGACTCGACTCGGGTGAGGGTTGAAGTTATCGATGTGAGTGTCCCTTATGGCTCACATAGCGCTGCAAGTCAATCGTTCACTAGGGTGCTAATGCCGTACCTTCACCTCGGCCGCACAAGCGACCTCGTCTAGATTCCTCGCCCACGCAGCGCAATACCAGCCCTACTTCCAATAAAACAAGGACTCACACTCGTAAATTGGATGTCCCTCCAGTAAAAGTTAAAGGGAACGACGACGCAAGTTTCGAAGAGTTCATGGAAGTCATGTTACCCAAGGCTAAAAAACTCGCCCCTGGGATAGACCGCCCTGTTGCGTCTCCATTGAAAAAGGGCAAGATGCAAATCACGCATGGGGAATCAGGGGACTCACAGGAGACGGTGGATCAGCAAGGCCTTACGGACATGGAATGGATGCGGCAACGGATGAAAGGAGATATTGAGGACCCTACAAACTCAGAGAAACCCTTCGAACAGTCGGACAGTGAAGATCAAGCCGAGAAGGTCCCGGACAACGAAGATCCAACCGTGAAGACGATACTTCATACAGCAAGGTTGTTTGTTCGAAATCTTACTTTCGCCTGTACCGAAGACGAATTACGTGGGTTGTTTCAACCATTTGGAGCGGTATCTCAGGTGAGCAGACCCTATGTACTTGGATGGGCCCAGAACAGAGGGTGATGGGTAATTCTGGAGTGTTCGGGGTGTTGTCGAGTTTCTTTCACAGGCTGTCTATCATTGGTTGCCATCCATGCTGACTGTCGTCTTACAGGTGTGTCAAAGGCCCAGTTTCGCCTCTGCCTTACTCATTGAGAAGCTATCAATGGTCAATGCATTCAGGTGAGCAACTTTATTCCTCCCGCGGATCGCGATCTCCCTGGGATGAGAACTAGCATAGGGACAGCAGACCCTTCGTGGAATGTTGATTATGCTGGGAAATTTAAGTAGTAGATACTGACAATTCTTCCACTTTTCGTGTTTTCCTTAAGGATTTATTCTGACAACCCCACTCCAGATACACATTCCAGTTGACTCTGTGACAAAAGTGTCCAAGGGTCTCGCGTTCGTCACGTACGTACAGTCCCAAGACGCCTTGGTGGCCTTCCGGGCCCTGGACAAGAAACCTTTTCAAGGTCGACTGCTGCACATAATCGGTGCAGTCGATAAGCGAGATAGCACGGCAACTACGGAGAGCACAGGCAAGTCAAAAACACTAAAAGAGCAGCGCAACGAAAAGCGCAAAGCAGCTGCGGGTAAAGAATTCAATTGGAGCATGCTGTATATGAACGTTCGTAGGTATAGCTGATTGTGATCTTACAATGTTGCTGAGCATTCGCTCGCAGAGCGACGCTGTTCTATCGTCCGTGGCCGATCGGATGAATATATCCAAATCCGACATTCTCGATCCAGAGGTGTCCGACGCCGCTGTCAAGCTCGCCCTTGCAGAGACGCACATCATTCAAGAGACGAAAACGTATTTGGAGTCTCATGGCGTCGTTCTTTCTGCCTTTTCTGGTCGGGGGCGCTCCGAAACGGTCATCCTAGTCAAGAACATTCCATATGGAACGACAGCGGAGCAATTGCGCGAAATTTTTGGCGCCCATGGCGAGCTGCAACGTGTACTGGTTCCGCCTGCTGGAACGTTGGGAGTGATAGAGTTCGTACACGCGGACGACGCTCATAGGGCCTTCCGCGCTGTCTCTTATCGCCGACTAGGCAACTCTGTCATCTACCTGGAGAAGGGACCCCTGGGAATGTTCCAGTCCACTTCCTTGGTGCCCGAAATAGCGAGCGATGTTGCACCCATCACCATCGGAGATACGGATGTAGAGGAGGACGCCGACGTGGATACCACCGGCGGTAAGACGCTTTTCGTGAAAAATCTCGCTTTTGCAACCCCGACAGAGCGCTTTACGAACGCGTTTCGCCACCTCCCCGGCTTTGCCTTTGCCCGCGTGCAGACGAAGCCGGATCCGAAGCGTCCTGGTGCGCGTCTGAGCATGGGGTTCGGCTTTGTCGGATTCCGGACTGCAGACGCGGCGCGAAGAGGACTCAAAGGCATGCATGGATACGTTCTGGACGGGCACACACTAAGCGTCAAGTTTGCTGGACGTGGGGCGGAGGAGCAAGACGAAGAAAAGCCAGGTGGAAGAGAGAAGGCCAACACGACGAAGATGCTGGTGAAGAACGTGCCGTTTGAGGTGACGCGCAAGGACATCCAAGAGCTCTTTGGGTGCGTATACTCCTAGCCCGCCTTGCGCGACTAGGCAGTTGGGACTCATCGTCGTCTTCGTTTCAGTGCGTATGGGAAACTCAAATCTGTCCGACTACCTAAACGCTTTGACCGTCGCTCGCGCGGCTTTGCGTTCCTCGAGTTTGTCACACGGCACGAAGCAGAAAACGCGTACAATGCACTCAAGCACACGCACTTACTCGGGCGCCACCTTGTGCTCGAGTGGGCGCAGGAAGGCGATGTGAATATCGATGAACTGCGAAAAAAGGCTGGTGTCGGTTTTGGTAATGGCGCAGATATGCCTGGGAAGAAAAGGAAGCTTGTTTTGGACGAGGATGGCGATGGTGGGGAAAATGACGTCTAGTTCTTGTCCACTCACACGACTTCATCTTTTGACGTCAGAGAACCTCCACCTTTGTCCTTTCACGCAATGTGTAGCAATCAACATTTCAAATTATACAAGCCTTTCTTCCTACGTCTCGACCGCCTCAGCCACGCGTTCCTTCTCTTTTCTCTCTCTTCTTCGTTTTACATCCCAATTATACACACGCGCGGTGTTTACCTCCATCACAGTCATCTGTTCGCGGATGAACTCAAGATCCTCGATTGTATTGCCTAGACTCGTGTTTGCCGCTTCGAGTTTGGACTTGAGGAGTTCTATTGCTGCGGGTATTTTGTACGACAGCATAACATTCGCCTGCGTAGATAAAAATAAAAATAAAAGTGGAAATCGGAAGGAGTGAGTTGTGGGGGATGTGAGGTGCGAAAGAGACAGTACCCCAAGCCACAGGAACACCGTGTCCGTTTCCTCGAGCTCGGCCTCCGCATAGAGCGTGTCGGCGAGTTCAAACGTCGTTCTGATTGGCGCGGGCATTTCGCTCTCATCGCCCCCCTTTTCTCCCTCGAGATCGTCTTCAAGGTCGTCATCGGCATCATCCCCGTCCCCCTCTGTCGACGCTTTTTTACCCTCCTGGAGAAACAGAGGGCCAATCGTTATGAGAAGAAAGAATGAACGGATAAGCGCACCCGTCGATCGCGTAAAAACTCGACCATGCTCAACGTCTTTTTGATCTCTGGAATCTTCTCTTCGAGCCCTCGTCTCCGCTGTGTCAGGTTGCTGTCCATATAGCGGTATTTCCTGCGACGCAAAAAAAAAAAAAACAATCGCCACACGGAATGAGCACGAGAAAGAGGGATCGAAATGCGTACGCACGCCAGAACATCCTGGAATGCGGCCAGGACCCGTTCGACGGCCGCGTCGGGACCGCCGACATACTCCTCTACGTCGTTCTGCGGAAAGGTAAAATGGCGGTGGACGGGAGCAGCGTAGACAGACAAACGCACGATAAAGAGAGCTTTTGGGATCCCACGAGGGTTCTTTTCGTCCTGCTGAATGATGTTCGCCGGCGTTGTTGAGGCTGACATTGCTGTACAAAACAATGGAGCGTGGTGACCGCAGATCTAATCTCGTAGCTCGTAGATCGGCAAATTCCACCGTAATAACGTATTGCTCCCGCCAGGTACGACATTGGCCGCGTCCGATTCGCACTTTCTGTCTCGTTTATTCGCTGGAAAGTCACAGGCATTGGTAATACAGCTCCATTGCAAGAGTACAGAATGCTCATCGAGAAATTATATTATACAGTATATCATAGTAGCATAATAGATCAAAGACCAAAAAATCCGGGTATCGCATCACGCAAGTGGGTCCGTGTCATCTCCAAAAAGCTCTCATACGAGCAGAAGCAATCCATACAAAGCCCATCCCATGCCTTCTCATCTGCGACCTCTGCCCACTGCCAGTACATCGCGCGTAAGGTCCACGCGCTACCAAGTAGCGCCGCCCAACGCTCGCGGATGCAAGCCCGACATCCCGCACAACAACCAAGCGCTTGCGCACGCTGTAGTGCATTCGCAAAGAATGCGTCGAGACGCGCGGCGCCGATAATGAGGCGTCGTTGATCGACCGGATCGCTCAGTCTCCCGGGGAGCACGCGTCCTCCTGTATGTGTGTAATCCACGGCAAGGGAATAAAAAATAGCCGGGAGGATCTCGGGCAAGTCACATTGCCGGGCGAGCGCCACTGCGTCTAGTTTGGGTGATGATCGTGACATGACGTTAGCCATGAAGCAATGCGTAATCAGGTGATGTTTCACGCACCCGCACGGTGAGGAGAGAACGCGCGCGTATCCATGGTCTCGAGGCTCGCGGGCAGCGGCCAGAGTTCGTGGAGCTTTGCGATAGTACATGCCCGCACCTCCGAAACCTCGTATTTGGTAGCAAGGCGAAGAATGCTGGCGATCATGTCATACGTCGGCTCGTCTTTCTCCCAGAAATTACCACTGAGATGCCGACGCGGAAGCCCCGATTGATTAGTATTATTGTTTTTCCGAAAGGAACGAACTGTTGGTACTCACTGGGAGTCATCCAGGCATTGGAGTAGTAACATCCAATCTCCTGGCTCATCCGTCAAATGGATGACCGTGCAGTCTTCGAATGAATCTTCTGGGCCCGGATGCGCAAAGGTGAACATATCTCGAAAGACCTCAGAGCAGAACAAAGTTGTACGCCTGAGCCTGAATACGTGGTCCTTCACGATAAGGAGGAGGTCGCCATCGTCGTACCAGAATGGTTTGTATGAAGGGCAGACGAGGCCAAGGTACGGTGAATGGCGGAGGATGCTACGGGAAGAAGGCATATCGTTTGGATGTATGCAGGTAAAGAAGTCAAAGGTGAACGGATGCTGAGGAAAGAAAGAGAACGCTTTTTAAAGAGACAGCCTGAATGTTGCCAGTGACATGAAGCATATGATTCTCACGGAAGACTTGGTCACATTCGCTTAATCTAACTCACAGCTTCTTGATACAGCCTCCTTTCCTGAGAGACTCCAAGCGGTCAGATGAGAAGCGAGAGCATAGGCTCCGAGCTAGGATCCGAGAGGGATGGTCTAAGATGCCGTCATGAACGGGTTGCTCGGGTTGCTATATATGGGCTGTCATTCAGCAGACGCGACTGACAACTCACATCACGAGACCAAAAGCGGTGCATATCAGAGTCATGGCGACCCCTCGTGACGTTGGTACGGCGCATCCATCACCACTTGCGCATGATATTCACCTCAGCCCTGTCATGCCACCCAACACGTACACCTGGATTTCTGCCTGGTTCCTGCTCAGCACGCCGGTTGTCTTATGGGATGCCTTCTATTGTCTGATGAGGTATGAACTAAACCATATCTATCACCATCGGGGCCTGACTGCTTGATTGCTCGTCATCGAAGGCCACGCTCGATGGTCGGAGGCGACCTGCATTGGATCTGGGAACCGTATGGGTTGTATCAGGAGATTGATTACGTGTGTCGCATTTCTTCAACAACTAAGTGCGGGGTACAGGCGCTAACTATGACCGCAACACTCGGGCTGGCGAAAGACAGGTCTACGGCATCAAGGCTCTGCAAGAAAACGATGGATTCACTAACGCCCAATGTAAGTTTTCGTTGATCGCGCTCGTCGCTCAACCGTGAGGTGCTGACACCGTCGTCGTCGTCTGGATGCAGCCTTTCTAAATCTCATCGAAACTGCACTCAACGTCTTCTACGTTTACCTTGCGCATGTCGCCAATTATCCGGCTGCTTCTCTTGTCGGGTTTGCGAGTGCGACGATGACATTGTCCAAAACGATACTATACGGGGCTCAGGAATATTTCTGCAACTTTTGCGCAACTGGTCACAACGATCTCAAGACATGGGTCATCTATTACCTTATCCCTAATGGGTGAGACAAGTTAGCGTCCTTAATAGGAGGGCAACCAGCCAACAGCCTTGACAATTGCCAGGTTTTGGATTGTCGTGCCAACCTTGATTGTATTCAAGCTTGGAAAGGACATAACTTCGTCGATCGACGTGGCAGCACGGGAATTGGGGAAGAGAGAGAAAGGCAAGGAACAATAATGAGGGGAGTCCGAGTGCCGATTGATTGAGTTCATGTTTCGCGCCCGCGGATTGTTCGGAAATTCGTGGCGAATTGTCACCACAAATCCAGAAATGAGCCTAGCCTAGCCTAGCCTGGCTTTGGACTTCCAAGAGGGTGCCCCGTCAGTGATCTTTTGCTGGCACTATCTACTTCGGCCTGAAGAAGTCGCATACATATGGTAAAAAAACTTTCAGTGGTGTGAAGGCCTTAAAGAAGCAAGTGGCGGAAACAGCTCCTCTCTAAATAGATATAGGTATGATCAGATAGCGTTGTGCGGCGGCAACACCGAAGAATCGAGCGCTCGTCAAGCAAGGAGGTGAGAACTAGGCGCGGGAAGATACGGAACGAACGAATCGCGAACAGACTAGACTGGCCGTGGCAGGGAAAAAAGGAGATAAAAACGTAAAGGAAATGCAGGAAAGAACAGTGGGTGCGGCGTAAGGAAACATTCTCTATTCAACGGTGATTCTCGACTCGAATCCGATACGACTGACGTCACATCGACAGCGCATATAAGCCCGTCCGTCCTTTCTCTGCTTTTGTTCGTCGTGACCCCTTTCCTATCCTATTCATCGCCGTCCTCCTCGAGCTCGGCTACTCCTTCGACCATGACTTCCACAATTGACGTGGGCACTATAGGCAAACCCCCCCTCACGGGTCCCCGTGCGAAGAGGAGGCACGTTCGCTCTCTCACAGGTAGTCATCACCTCCGTATCCCATACTTTGAACTAACGAGGGGTAAAACCCCGGCACTTTCCTACAGGTGACTTCCCTGAAGTCGACGAGAAGGGTCAAGAAAAATGGCCCAGGGGTGACGAGAAGACTTGGAAAGCTGCCCTGCGCGACATCCACGCAGGTAACTCCTTCTGATTTATCGCCCGTATCATTTATCGTGCGACTGACTTCACCACAGAGGTACCCGAAATCACAAAATCTGTCGTGAACCATGTTCAGACCTCACTTGGTCGGGCTCCTTATAATATCGATGACTTTGGCGCCTATCAAGCTGCGGCTCTATCCGTTCGCGATAACCTAATTGTCAGTCCTACCTTCGCATTGGGTCCCAGGATTGTGGCTCGAATCTCTCTGAATACACGATCCCCGACGTCCACATCCTTTCTGTTCTTACCCAGATCCTATTAGTCGTTTCACTCACGTAGTTCTTTTATCCCAATCGTCGCACCATGCGCTTACGCGATTCTTGACGCGTTCGAAGCTGACATTCCTCAACCCAGGTGAATTGGAACACGACCCAAGTCGAGTACACCCGCAAATCTCCTAAGCGCGCCTATTACCTTTCCCTCGAGTTCCTTATGGGCCGTACCCTCTCCAATGCCCTTCTTAACCTCGGTCTTCTCGAAAACTACTCCTCTTCCCTTTCCTCTCTTGGTTTCGGCCTTGAGGATGTCCTCATACAGGAGCGCGACGCCGCACTCGGCAATGGCGGCCTCGGTCGCCTCGCTGCATGCTATCTGGACTCGTCTGCGACGCAAGAGTTGCCCGTGTGGGGTTATGGCCTGCGTTACAAGTACGGCATCTTCCAGCAGCTCATTAAGAGCGACGACGGCACGCAACTCGAGGCGCCGGATCCCTGGCTCGATCACCAAAACCCGTGGGAGGTTCCACGCCTTGATGTGACCTACGAGGTCAGATTCTACGGGCATGCCCAGCGATGGGGTGAGGAGGGTAATGGTCGTGCAACGTGGAGCGGTGGACAGGAGGTACTCGCCGTCGCGTATGACGTCATGATTCCCGGCTACGGCACCAAGAGTACAAATAATCTCCGCCTCTGGGAGAGCAAGCCCAAGCGTGGGTTCGATCTTCAGAGCTTCAACGGTACGCCGATACCCGTTTTTCAATGCATGATGCATGATGCATTGCGCTAAATTTTATTTCTGTAGCCGGCAATTATGAACGTGCGGTGGAGGCATCTAACTCAGCAGCCGCAATCACATCCGTGCTCTATCCGAATGACCATACTTCGTGTATGCTACACCCTATGTTCTGCGTTGTACAGGCACTGATAGGTAATAGTTGGGAAGGAGCTGCGCCTCAAGCAACAATATTTCTGGACTGCTGCAAGTCTTGCGGACATGATGCGTCGCTTCAAGAATCTCGAAAAGCCCATCTCGGAATTTGCGGAATGTATGTCGTTTATCCGTGCTCAATGTGAATCTCGTATCGCTGATGACTCAACACGCGCAGATAACGCAATCCAACTTAATGATGTGGGCATCTGATAGTTTTTGATAAGAGACTCTCTCTGATGACGAATAGACTCATCCAACATTGGCCATTGTCGAGCTTATGCGAATCCTTCTAGATGACGAAGAACTCTCGTGGGATAGTGCATGGTCGATTGTGACTAACACGTTCTTCTTCACAAACCACACAGTACTTCCCGTGCGTCTTACGTTGATCCCTTCACTTCAGGCAATTAGCTAACTGTAGTGCAGGAGGCTCTTGAGAAGTGGCCGGTTCCGCTCATGGAACACCTTCTTCCGAGGCACATGCAAATTATTTTTGACATAGTGAGTCACTTTCGCTTCGTATAAGACTTATTCTAACGTTGCAATTCAAAAGAACATGTACGTTCATTAGCCTCTCTTAGAATAGCATCTAATAACGAGCACCTGGGCGAAGGCTCTTCCTACAATGTATGCGCATCGTCGCTTGCTCCCTACACACACTTATTTTCTTACCAGCTGTCGAGAAGAAGTTCCCCGGAGACCGTGATAGACTTTCACGTTTGTCGCTCATAGAAGGTCTCTCTCGTCATCTGTTTTGCTACCGCCGTGAGTGACATGCTACTGCGCAGAGGGCTTCCCCAAGCAGGTCCGCATGGCCAATCTCGCTGTCGTCGGCAGCAAGAAAGTCAACGGCGTCGCTGAGCTCCACTCCGACCTGGTAAAGAAGAACCTCTTCCCAGATTTCGTTGAATTTTATGGGAAAAGCAAGTTTGGGAATGTCACAAACGGAAGTCAGTGACACGTTGACATAACACTAGATGGTTCGGTGACTCACAAATATTTCATTAGTTACACCCCGGAGGTGGCTCGACCAGGTACTCTTCCAGCTCATACACCTGTTCGTTCTGTTCTTGATTACAACGACCTGATGCACAGTGCAACCCGGCGTTGTCAGCCCTCATCACGGACACGCTCAAGCTTGACCGTGTTGTATGGCTGAGGGATCTGACCAAGCTTGAGGGATTGCTCGCACATGCCGATGACCCGAACTTCCAAGACCGCTGGGCCGCCGTTAAGCATCAGAACAAGGAGCGCCTTGCGTTGTTTGTGGAGCGTCAACTTGGCGTCAAGGTTGACGCAAACGCTTTGTTTGACGTTCAGATCAAGCGACTACATGAGTATAAACGCCAAACACTCAATATCCTCGGTGTTATTCACGTATGTGTCACATAACATATTCTAGGGAGGCAGTATGGCATTTATACTTTCTGCGCAGAGGTACTTGTTGATCAAAAACATGACCCCAGCGGAGCGCGAGAAAGTAGTAAAGAAGGTGGTGTTCTTTGCTGGAAAAGCCGCCCCTGGATGTGTGTTCCTTTCTTCTTTACCTCGTTGCCGTTTGTTGATCATTGGCTCTATTCAGACTACATTGCCAAGCTCGTGAGTGACGCTCGACCGTGCCTCCGGCGAGCAGCGGACTTATAACCTTACAGACGATTCGACTTATCGTGAATGTCGCCCGAGTCATAAACTCAGACCTGGACACGAATAAATATCTTTCACTTTTCTTCCTGCCGGACTATTCCGTCTCTCTGGCCGAAATTCTCATCCCAGCCTCAGACATCTCGCAACATATCTCAACAGCCGGTACGGAGGCATCTGGTACATCCAACATGAAGTTCTGTCTCAACGGTGGACTGCTTGTTGGCACTGTTGATGGTGCGAATATCGAGATCGCCGAGGAAGTTGGCGAAGATAACGTCTGTGAGTTACCTTTTCATATAGTCGCCCGCCTTAGGTGCCGGTACTAATTTTGGGTGCGTAGTCTTCTTTGGGCATCTCACGCCCGATGTGGAGGATTTGCGGTATCAGCACACATACCATCCGATACCAATTGAGCAGAAATGCCCAGCACTCGCGCATGTACTCAACACTGTCTCGTCTGGAATATTTGGCGGCGATGGCGTGTACGAACCGTGAGTATTCCCTAAACTCACGCGTCAGGATCGCGTTGACACGGCGTCACGAACAGATTGCTCAATACCGTTCGTCAAGGCGATTTTTACATCTTGACAGACGATTTCGACGCATGTAAGTCTCTTTCAGGATTGATACGACAATGCTGTATTAGTAGGTGCAACAACTGATGGCTCATCTACAGACATTCGCTCGTTGGAGATGGTCGACGAGGCATACGCGGACCGTCCGGAGTGGATTAAGAAGAGTATCCGGACGACAGCCAAGGTGAGTTCTGTACTAGTGTGCAGGTGAATAGGTTGATCCAACCACACGGCGATAGATGGGCAAGTTCAGTTCTGATCGTGCCATCCAAGATTATGCACAGGAATATTGGAATATCGAGAGTATCAAGTTGTAAAGTAAAAAAATAATGTCAATCCGAACGTGCTAGATATCTGTACGGGATAGAATTTATGGACTCTTTATATCTGGTATGCTTATGTGCTCACCAGAAGATGTTTGCGGCCGAACGTATTCCCAGAGGTACACAAAAATAAATCGCTTGTCTTGTTTAACAACCTTCCGCGCACTGGGACTCAACGTACTCAACAACGGTACAAAGGTGGTCACATAATAAAGGGGAGTATAATAGAGGGTGATAGGTAGGACTTGTAAGGGGCCCGGTGAAGTAAGAGAAGGGAATGTGTGAAAGTTAAAAAGATTCGTTGAATAGAGTGAGTAGAATCGCGAAGAACAGTGTGTGGTGTGCATATGCGCTTGTGACAACAACTGGTGCAAGGGAGAGGTATATACAGATGTCTGCTTCCGTACAAAATACAAGGGCCTGTTGAAAAGAGGGACAAATCAAGAAGAAATGTATACGTGAGGTGTCATATCGGCCAAGCGGGTATATAGAGGGAGAGCAGTGACGAACTTGGGCCACGTCATCCAACTTCTCATCAGGGACGGCGGGGTCAAGCTCGGTCTGTTCGGCTTCGCGTCCTTGTTATAATGATTGACGTAAGAACCCCAGAGACGGTCATGGCAAGATAAAAGACTTCATCTTACCAGTCCTATTAGTCACTGATGCCTCAACGGGGGCGTCTACTTGTGCAGTGGTACAGTCTCTGCACTGGGTACGCTTTCGAGTTCTTGCACGGCTGGCTCCTCTGTGGCATGTGGAGCCTCTCCGTCAACGTGAGATATAGGCTCCACTTGAACTTGAGGTGATTCTTCGACGATGGTCTCGGGTTGATCGGACAAGTGCTCTTCAGTGGGGGGAGCTTGTTCTTCTGTCGGACTTGCTGCGGACTCTTTCTGGGAAAGTGGTTGCTCCTCGGCGTCGGGTGTAAGGGGTGAAGCCTCAGGCGCACTCTCCTCGGGAATGGGAACGTTCTCTCCTGGCACCGGGGCTGGGGTTTCCGCAAGCGTGTCAGCTTCGAGAGGCGAACCGGTGGTAAGATTAGACTCCTCAATTGCCAGTGTTTCGACTGTAGCGAGCGTGGCCTGCTCGGTGATAGTAGGCCCCTCGGTTACAAGTGCCGTGATTTCTGCTGAGTTTTCGACAACAGCAGGTACGGCCTCCTCAGGGACTGGGGCCAGCTCTTCGGGTACAGGTACTGGGATCTCGGTAGCTGGAGATGCAGACTGTTCGAGAGTGGGGGCAGGCTCGTCAGCCACGAGTACTGGGGCATCAGAAGGGGTGTTGGCAGACATGAGAGCCGGGTCCTCGGCCACGGGTGTTACGTCCACGTCTGGGACAGTTTCAATGGTAACGGGTGCGGCCTCCTCTGGAACCGTGGGAGTAGATTCTTCTGCGGCCAGTGGTACGGTTTCTGAAGGTGTTTCTGCAGCATCGTCAATAACAAGAGAATGCTCCTTGGGGATGGGTTCCGCAGGGGCCTCCGTGACTGAGGGTGAAGCCTCTATGTCAAGAATCTGCTCCTCGACTACAGGTACCGGGGTTTCAATAGTGAGCTCTACAGGGACAACCGCTTGGGGATGGTTAGGTTCCTCAACTACAAGCGGCGGATTCTCTGTGTGAGTGTTTGTCACAGATGGGGTCTCCTCAATTACGGGAGTTGGCTCCTCAGCCAAAGGTACCGAAGTTTCAGTAAGGACCTCGGGCTCTGTAGTAATGGGGGCAACTGCTTGAGAAACGTGGTTAGATTCCTCAGCCACTGGTGCCTGAATTTCTGCGGGAGTCTCAGCAGCGTGCGTGGCCTCGTCAACAACGAGAATTGTCTGTTCGACCTGAGGGACTGGGGGGTCAACAGGAACCTCAGCTGCAGGAATTGCTTCCTCCGTGAGAGTTTCCTCAGTAGCAGGAATCAGCTCCTCGGCCGTAGCTACCGAGATTCCGGCAGGGGGCTCTTCACCTTCAGAGGCAGACGCCTGAGGGGTGGAGTCAAGTTCCCTGGCCTCAGGCGAGAATTCTACCGGGATTTCGGCGGCAGGAGCAATCTCCTTAGCGACATGAATTGGTTCCTCGGCAGGTGTTTCGAAAGGGATCGGGATCTCTGCGGTGATGAGGGCATCCGTTCGAGGGGGGTTGGGTTCGTCAATGACAGGTGTTAGCGTCTCGACCAGCGTTTCTGCGGTAGGCGCTGCCTCAGTAACTTCCTTCTTCGTAGAGACGGGGATCGACGTTTCGGTTGTAACGTCTGCAGTTGCAGAGGCGACAGTCGTCTGGGACGAGGGTAAGGGCTCCTCGGCTGCGGGTGCTGGTGTTTCTGCAAAGATGTCTGCAGTAGGGGGGACCGCATCGGCTGCGGGGGCTGGCTCAGCCACAATTGCGGGTGCTTCAGTCGAAGCGTCTATGTTGACAGCGGGGTCCACAGTAAAGTGGTCATGGTCTTCAGCCACGGGCGGTGTTTCTATCTTGACAGCAGCGGGATGCACGGACCCCTCAATGACGGGAACTGCTTCTTCAGGCGCAGGTGGCGCAGCTCGCTCAAGCTCGCTCTTAGTAGCCAATTGCTCCTCGGCGTTGTCTACTTTAGGTGTTACCACAGATTCCTCAATGGCAGGCTGACTGACAACCGGTTCGTCTATATGTGCTATCGCGGTCACGACAGACGCGTTGGTGGTAGCTGGTTCCTCAATAGTGTGCTGTGCAGAACCATTCGTATGCGGAGGCTCCTCAGAATCACGGGTAATATCAGGCCCGGTCTCTAGTCCCGCTGTTGAAGGCTCAAACTCGGGCTTCGTCACAAGGTGCTCTGGGGCTTCGAGTGTTGGTTTGAGGACATCACTTTCCACTCGTTCTTCGGCGACGAGGAGATCTGTAAAGGCGGTCAGTCAAAAATATAAGAACGCGCATAACTGGGATCGTACTCTCAACGATGGGAGGAACATCGATTCCGTCCTTATCTGACGCGAAAGACTCATTGGCGGGCGCCAATGGCGCCTCCGAAACGGGGGTAGGTTGCTCAGCATCGGCGGCAGGCGGAGCTTCCTCAACCGCAGGAACAGCTACTTTGACCATAGGTTGCGCAGCCTGGGATTCCTCACGAGCGATTATATCGATATGTTCCTGGGAAATGTCCGTTGTCGTACCCGCGGACAGGTCCTTTAGGGTTTCCGTATTGGCGGGAGAAGGGGCTGTACTAGGTGCAGTGGGTCCCGCCTCACCTACGTGAGAAGCGACAGCCTCGAACGTTGACGTAACAGGTTCTGAAACATCAGAAACGGGCAGGGTCCCGAATGCAGGAATCGGCTGGTCCTCAATAGCAGCAGGCACGGGTCCCAAGGTAGATGTGACAGTGGTCTTGGGTTCTTCCACAACGGACGCGAGTTCGGTGACGGAGTCGGTCACCACGTCTGAGGTGATTGCGGCTGAGTCATCGATGGTAGGCTCGGGGGCCTTTGCTGGGCCCGTTTCCGGAGTGACAACCACCCTATCAACGGCACCATTGGCGGGGCTATCGATGGAATTATGATCTGAGGTTGCGAGGGCCACAGTGGTCTCGGGGGTCCGAGACTCCTCCACAAACGACACTGCAGATGGTTCTGGCTCTTCAGCGACAGATGCGAGCTCTGTAGGTGCAAAAACCTCATCGTAGGAGGGGGTTGTCTCTGCAGGAACAGACTCGGGTTGCGGGATTGGACCTTCACTGATGCCGGCAAGATAAGGCATGGAAGGGAGAGACTCGAGTGCGGGCTGCACAAATTTCGCTTCCGGGATTGGGGACTTGGTCTCAGTCACAGAGGGTTCATTTGTCGTAGCAGCAGAGTGCACACCACCGTTGCTGACGGGAGCAGTCTCAGGATCAGGTGTGCGTTGCTCTCTAATATGGCTATCTTGCGCATGGCCATTCTGGGGCGTGGCGGCGGTCGTGGGTTGGCCTCCCACGGGCTCACCGACATTTGTGGCGCCAGCGGATACAGATGGGGCTGTCTCATCAGCTAAAGCTGGAGAAACATCCTCTGTGGGGGTGGCCAAGTGGATCTCGTCATCAGCAGCCGCTGTCACTACCGAGGTGGCAGCGGCAGCGACCGCGACCGCTCCGGCAGTCGCCGCAGCCGATGCTACATCTCGGTCCTTTTCACCAGCGTCACTCTCCTTCGGCTTGTCTATAGCAACTACCGCGTCCTGCGTCTCTTTCACGGTTTCTCCCAATTCGCCCACCTGAGGGAGCGGAGGCGACATCTCCTTTGGGCTCTTTGGGTCACTACTACCCCCTGTGAAGAGCCCAAAACGCATTTTCGGCGAGAAGGAGAAGGCGGCGCTGAGACGCGAGGTCTCAGCGCGGAGTGATGGACGAGGTGACGATGCACGAGGGCGGGGAGGCGTGGCAGGTACCTCGACTTCCTCTTTAGGAGGGTGTGCAGGGGCGTGGCGGACGAATCGCTGCTCAATGACGAGCCACGTGGGAGCTGGAGTTGGGGACGCGACAACGGAAGGGGGCGGCTTGAGCTGGCAAAGGACGAAGCGTAGCCACGGCTTCGAAATAGGGTCGAGCAACGCATCAGCCCAGAAGTCAACAAAGGCCTCGTTTAGCTTAACTCTGGCTATCAGCGTCGCCTTCGAGGTAGGAAGCGCGGGTGCAGCAGGGAGGGGTGGCACGTGTGTTTGGGCAGACGGTGAGTCAACGGACGAGCGCCGGGAGTGCGCACGGCGAGAGGATTTGCGCGACAACGGTGCGGGAGGGGGAACAGTTACTTCAACATCGTTGTCCCACAGTGTCGCGACAAGGTCCCGTGTAGGAGATATACTTCCGAACCCTTGACTAGAGAACTGTAACCAATCGGTCGGTGTCTCGGGGGAGGCAGTCGTCGGTGCAGTGCTGGGGTTTGGGTTAGGGCTGGGGGTTGCTGCGGTTTGACCAGGTGTGGCGTGACTTTGATCGGGGCTGCGCGGTGATTCAGGGAGAGAGAACGAGCGTGGTCTTCCCGGAGAAATAGGTGACAGTAGCACAAAAGTGGGTGTGTGCTTGTTCTTATCTGACACATCCACAGGGATGAGAGAAAGCAGGCGGATGGTCTCATCAGAAAAAACATTAGAAAAATTGGGTATAGGTTCCGTGTGTGCGAGATCGCTAGCGCCCCCCGGAGTATCGAAGATAAGTGATGCTTTTCTGATACTGTCCCATAAATTAGCGTCTTCAACAGTTGCTGACTCGGGAGCGGATTGAGCGCGGAGGGCGTCTGCGATGAGTCGCAGAGGATGTGACCTGGGCTTCAAGGCGCCAATGTACTCCGTGTCCAGCCGCACAAACAAAGCATCATAGTCACGTGTTGAGAAGCGCGGACGCGGCAATAGGTTGTCGTCCGATGCATCGGGATCGCTGGCGTAAGGGTAGTGTTCGACAAGCTCGGTAAGCCGACGTGGCAATTTATGGGCCTCGTCACTGTATGTGATAGTCAGGGTTAAGTCACGAGGTGATATTATAGACGCGAACCGTATTCGAGCCAAGAACAAATGTTCAAGGATACGCCCTGCGCGGTCCCATCGGTCATAAAATGTGGCCCAGTCATCGCCCTCGGGAGAGTGCTCTGCAGTCAACAACCAAAGACCAAGGAATCTCGAAAGCCTGCTACCGGAGCTACCGTTTGCTTCGCCGTGTGCTGAGAGAGAAGAGATTATGTCGAGTGTAACCAAGAGAAGCTCCGAGTGAGCCGGGGGGAGCTGGGGAATAAGAGATTTAGAAAATGCATCTGAGGGGAAAGAACCAGTGCGTTCGGCCGCGGCAAAGGTATTATACCACATCCAGTCACCAGACTCCTTGCCAAAACTGGCACCGTCGAGCTTAAGGTGACGCAAACCCCACCGAAGAACTGCGCCAACGTCATGCGGTGAACGAGCATAATGAAGTTCAGATTCAAACGTGGCAGACGTAGGAGACGTGGGAGAAGTCACGGAATTGGGGCTATTGGAGGCCAAAGAGAGTATATAGAGGGAAATAAGTCTATGCTGCACCTCTGGGGAGGCAGAGTGCCAGTGAGGATGCATAATGCCAAGAGTTTCAAGGCCTAAGAATAGAACATCAGGACGAAATTGGTCGGATGCGCAAAATCGACCCACCGCGTTCGATGATGACTTGAGAACATGCGCGCACAAGAGAAAGGGCTTCACCGGGGGAGAGGCGCCTTTCCCCAATAGCCGCCTCGTCCAAAAGAGCGACGACGTCATGACCGGATTCGAAGACTACGTCCAAAGCTCGACCGCGGTCTTTGGTGACAGGCAGTGCGAGAGAAAGGTGTGGGACATCTGTGACGGGGTTCTCTATCGTTGGAGAGTCTGATGATGGACGTGATTTGTAACGAAGGAGATTAAATGGCGATTCTTTGTCCTTGGCCTTGTCGTTGCCTCGTATCTGCGCTGCACCGGGATCTGTGAACAGCGCGGCTGAGGGTGACACGGTAGGCGAAACCGCCTCGAATTTACCCTCAAGTAAAGAAGT
Organism: Lactarius vividus; assembly: GCA_021527035.1. NCBI lineage: Eukaryota > Fungi > Basidiomycota > Agaricomycetes > Russulales > Russulaceae > Lactarius > Lactarius vividus. Next base: position 194,680 of record JAKELG010000008.1, on the reverse strand, counting down.
AGGAGAGCCACGTTTATCGGTCGATGGTTCTGACTCTTGTACTTTCTTACGTCCTAGAAGCTTAGAGAGGAAGGAAGGCATAGCGTGTGCATGTGCGTATGTTGTGTGTCGCTACGTTGATTCATTAATGTTAATGATCGGGCTTTCAAATGAAAAATTTACCGAATTACGGGGGAACTAAAAAATACGAGGGATAGTTTTGAAAGAGTCTCCTCCGAGTTCGTTGCGTGCGTTCAAGTCCGTAAATCGCGTCGTGGCCGTCGTCGCCAAAGCCTCGTGGGCGGCGTCGACAGTTGCGTACTTTTCGCAGACTTCCCACGGGCCGGTCCGCTTTCCCGTCAAACACGAATTAAGTCTCCGCTTCAACACTTCGTTTTCCTTCCAAGTAAAGTCAAATAGTTAGCTAATAAATTTGATTACATGAACGCTTTTTTGGTTCAAGTCAGGTGATTGAGTAAAGCACAAAAAAGGAATTACATTAACTAATCAAAACAAGTACGCGTTTTTTTACAAGTCGGTACTCTAGTGTGTAATCAGTATTCTAGTGTGTGTAATCTACTGTGTGCTGGGGTAGTAAGGTTGGGAGGGGGGTAAGTGGCTATAAGGCAAGTACATTGGGTATGTCGCATGATACGGGACCTGAGAATATGCAGCGTTGGGGTACCATGCAAACTGAGCCGAGGGCCCTGGCACAGGTGTGGAAGAGGGCGGTGGTGGTGGGGTACTGGCGCATTTGCGATGCTGTTTGGTGGGTTGGGAGGGAGGTGCCTCTGCACCATCAGTCGTGCTAGCGACGCGGGCACGTGTGTCCGCATTCTGGGCTGCGGTCTGTGCATCTGGGGCAGCATTCTTGCCAGACCAAAGCCCTCCACTGTAGGGCTGTTCTATTACTGTACATATGATTAATCATAATTGGGGAGATAAGTGACCAACACCTTACACATTCTCTCCCGGTCTCGCGATGGTGGATAGGGAAATGATACGTGATCTCGACTACCTTACAAAAGTCCCCCCACAAGTCGTCTTGCCGCTGAAGGCCCTCCTTGGTCCTTGCCACTGTAGCGGTATGACTATCAGCTACGCCAAGTCAAGTGGAGATTAAGGTGAACTGTCAAGGGCGAAGACTCAACGTCGGCACGGAGATAAATCACGCGCTAAAACCTACAGACGGCGTGGAGCGTATGTCAGCGTATAGACCTTTATACAAGGTCAAAGACACGATGTCACACGACGGCAGGCTGAGTGGAGAACCAAGAGGACAAGTTAGATTGGAGAAAGGTAGGAAATACAGTGGATGCGCACCTGAGTGGAGATGTAACGTCTACCACGGACGTTTGCCTGACTTAGGCGCTGTTGTAACGTGGGTTCCCTCGGGGATGAAACCTGTGTATATCCGATAGTGGGAAGACTGCGGGATGGGGCTGATACGTGCCGGTGGAGTCTCTATACGTATAGAGGGCCTCTTCTATGGGGACTCCTGCTGGTGGGCTTGGGACAGTGTGGACGTATTCCCACTGAAGGTTATCGACGATGTAATAGCAATGAGTCGGGCGGGCCGTTCTGGCGTTGAGGTATTCAAAGACGAGGTGGCACGTAGTTCCGGGTGGGTAAGGGACTACTGGCGAATCTACCATTCACAGCGGAAGATGGAGATAGTGTCACGGGGATCCCCCTTGGTCTCAAAGGGATATGCCGGAGCTAGTACACTTAAGGGCTACTGCAAGCCCTTAGCACAGGAGACGAGTTAGATGGTGGTATTCGAAGAAGACCAAGATGGGGATCCTGGTCCGTAGTACTACAAGCTTAAATACACGTAAGGGAGTTAGTTCCGACTCCGCTCGAACTTGTAAGTAGCCAATAGCGTAAGTAGCGTATCCTAATAATAGAATGCGCAGTCACCGTCGTAATCCACAACACGTACAACAATAGAACATCAGTCAGCAAGCCTAATCACGATCACGTACAACAATAGAGGGTCATCAGTCAGCACAACACGAGGCGGTAAGATCCGAAGTCCATGACGTATTACTACTAACGTGCCAAGTCATCACGAACACGTCAGAGTCCACAACCGGTCCGGGCGATCCGAGAACGAAACGTAACAGGAGAACCAAGAGGACAAGTTGGTTCCACTCAGGACGCTACAGGCAAGCTTAAGTATCTACTGCGGCTGAGATTAAGTCGGAGCTTGAACACTGTTACTAAGTGTAAAGTAATCGACTATGACTAAAGAGCTGACGCGTCGTGTCTATTAATAGCCTTATCTTTAGTGCTGACTGATGCACTGTCATCAAGGCTGACTACGTATGACGTGTCGCTGAGTGAAACCTAATACAGCGCGTAATACATGCCTACTAAGCGTAATCTAGAAGGTTCTATCCTTATCTACCAATCAGAGAGTCTGTCCATATATAGAATGTGACCGTAAAGGGATGTCTCGCATAAGGGGATACTTTCCCAGGGTCACGTGATCGAAAGTGCACGATATTTCACGTGACTAACTAGAGAACGTGATGGCAGGTCACGTGATCCACAAAAGGCGAAAATGAACGTGTCCGTGACATCACCCCCCTCCTTAAGGGCTGACGTCCGCGTTGGCCTCTGTGTTAACAAATGGAATTTGCCAAGGTAAGGACGCGTACAGGAGAGCCGCTATTTTTCTAGGAGCGCCCGGGTTTTGTTGATGAAACTGTTCAACTTTCTCTGGGGCGTTTGCTAGATTTGTCGCGGGTTCCCATGTGTCCTCACCCTCACCGTATCCTTTCCAGCGAACGAGGTACTTTAGAGTACGTCCGAAGAGTTTTGAGTCTCTTATGTGGTCTACTTCGTACTCTTCTTCTCCCTCAATAACGACCGGATCAGGAGGAGGCGGTAGCAGTCCATTAACTTCGTTTCCTTTGTAGGGTGAGAGGCGATCCACATGGAATACGTTGTGGATTCGTAGCGCAGGTGGGAGTGCAAGCCTATAGTCGACGTCACTTAATACTTCAGTGACTTCAAATGGTCCCAACTGTTTAGGGCCCAGTTTGGACGACTGTTGGTGAATCTTGATTTGCTTGGCTTGCAACCAGACTTTATCTCCGACCTTGAAGACATAAGACTCATGTCTTTGGCCAATCATTCGCTGTTTACTTAAGCGAAGCGCTGCCTCTGCATCCTTTCTAGAGGAAATTAGCTTTTGAAGACGCTTATCGAGCGTTGGGATACCCGTGGGTCTACCGGGGGGAATTGTGAAATCAGGCGTATAGCCGTAGAGTAGCTCAAACGGTGTATGACCAGTGGCCAAGTTGAGTCTACTGTTGATCACGAATTCCGCCGTAGGGAGCAGGTCTGCCCAGTCATCCTGTCTTTTGCTAATGAACAAGCGCAAGTAGACTTCTATTTCTTGATTTTTGCGCTCTACTTGTCCATTAGCTTGAGGATGGTAGGCTGTGGTGAGACCTGCGTCTATCCTTAACCGCTTGTAAAGGGCACGCATGCTCCTTGCAGCGAACTGGGGTCCGCGGTCACTTATGATTTTACGCGGGATCCCGTGCAAGGGGAAGACTTGCTCAAAGTAGATGGATGCCACCCCATCCGCAGTAATCTGAGAGGTCACAGGAAATAGATGGATTTGTTTCGTGTAATGATCCACTATATTTAGGATCATATCCTTTCCTCGTGACATGGGCAGTGGACCGATTAGATCGATCCCTATAATCTGCCATGGACCCTCAGGTACTTCCTGCGGATGAATTGCTGCTTTGGGGTGTAGATCCTTGCGATATCGTTGGCATCGATCGCATCCTTCTACGTATGAGGTAATAAAGCTTGCCATGCGTGGCCACCAGTAGTAGCGGCTAACCAGCTCGATGGTTCCGTTCTTTCCAGGGTGACCGGTCGTCGTTGTGTCGTGGCACGACTTCACCACGTCGCGACGTAAATCCCGGTCGTTGGGAACATAAAGTTTCCCCCTGTGATAGACTAAACCGTCTTCTTCCTCCCACAGTGCGACTCCATCCGTAAGAGCCTTTGGAGCGGTCTTTTGTAGTGATTTAAGACCCTCGATAACTTCGGCTTCTTTTATGGATGCGAGTCTGATGCGACTGCCCAGGGAGTCAACTTTGGGCACGAAGTGAGCTTGTGCAGCATTGAGGAAATGTTCAGGTTTTAATACTTGGACCTGACGGTTATCCTCGTTATCCTTAACGTGGTCTTTGGAGAACCGGCTTAATGCATCGGCTTGCATAGAATCTCCTTTTTTGTAGGTGATTTTGAAGGTGAAGCGACTTAAATACAACGCCCAGCGAGCTTGCCGGCGATTTAAGTCCTTCATACTGGCCCACCATTCCATGTTTTTGTGGTCAGTGATTACTTCAAAGGAGATGCCTTCGAGGAAATGTCTCCAATCCTCTAAGGCTCGAATTAAGCCGAGCATTTCCCTGTCATAGATTTCATAATTGCGTTCTTCTTTGCTCATAGATTCTGAGCGGTACGCGACAGGATGCCAAAGACCATCGGGATACTTCTGACTGAGTATGCCGCCTGTAGCAAATCCGGAGGCATCTGTTTCGACACGTGTGGGTAGTTGCGGGTCGTACACTCTTAGGATGGGTTCTTGTACGAAACGCTCCTTTAAGGTGTCGAACGCTTTTTGCTGCTCCGGATCCCAGTGCCATGGAGTGTCCTTCTTTGTAAGGTCATGTAAAGGCCGGGCGATAGCCGCGAAGTCCTTTATAAACCTACGATAGAAGTTGGCGAACCCGATAAAAGCCCTTACTTCTTTCAGGGTTGTCGGGGTTGGCCACTCCCTTACTGCGGAGACCTTGCCAGGGTCCATCCGCACTTCTCCAGGGGTTATAATCATCCCGAGATACTCCATTTCGCGTTTCTCGAAATCGCACTTTTCTGGTTTTAGATAGAGGTCATGGTCCTGTAGCCTCTGTAGCACCTCTCTGACTATCTTTCGGTGGTGCTGTAGATCATGGCTATAAATCAGGATGTCGTCCATATAGACGGCGACCTCCCCTTGTGCGATGAGATCTGCGAATACGGCGTTCATAAGGGCTTGGAAGGTGGCAGGGCTGTTGGTCATGCCGAAGTACATGACTTTTGGTTCGTACAGCCCGCGATTTGTGACAATCGCTCCCTTCCATTTGTCTCCTTCTCGGATTCGAATGTTATGATAGCCCCATCTTACGTCGAACTTAGTGAAGTATTCTGCTCCCTTTAACCGGTTGATAATGTCAGCTGCTAGTGGAAGTGGGTATCGATTTTTTATCGTTATCTTGTTAAGACGTCGATAGTCTTGGACAAGACGGAGCTTTCCGTCTTTCTTTTTGATGAAGAATACAGGTGAGGCCATCGGGGACTTAGATGGGACCAGATATCCTTTCCCAATGTGTTCGTCCAAGAACTTATCTAGTTCCACTTGTTCTGCAGGTGACATGGGATACGTTTTAACCTTCCAGTGCTTAGTTGCGCCTGGCTCCAGGTCTATGGCGTGATCCCATGGTTGGTGCTCGGGGAGTCTTTGGGATTCTTCCTCGGAGAATACTTTTGCGAAGTCACGATAGTGTTGGGGTACCATCTCTTCGAAGGTTTTCTTAGGTTTAGCATTAATGGCCTTTTCTGCGATTCATTGAGAATACGTAAAGCCTGCTAGACAGAAAACCTCGTCATGGACTGTGTCCAACACTTTCTCCGCAAGGAGACGGCGGCGTTCCATTCGGTTCGCCATAATGCGCGTCACCTCTATCTCGTGCTCCTCTGGCGCTATTTCAGCGGTGGAGTCGAGACGCATTGTGCCTTCCTGCCAATCTATTTGCGGATTCCGATTCCTTAGCCAAGGCAGTCCCAAGATGACTTTCTCTGGCCCTAGTGAAGTGACGTAGAAGTCGTATTTTTCTTCGGTCGGGCCAACTTTAAGTTTTAGTCGAACTTTGTGGGTGATACTGCCGGCTTCATTGAGAGTCCCGTCTATGTTATACAGGAGGATTGGACTCTCAAGGGGAATCTGCAACATTTTATGGCGGTCAGCGTACTTTTTGTCCAGGAACAATGAGGTTGCCCCGGAATCTACCATTGCTGCTACTTTTACAGTACGATGACGTCCGGATAAATAGACACTAATATGGAAATGTGATTTTTTATCTTTTGTTTCGGGAATAATAAATGAAGAAGAAAGTGCTGCATCAGAATTCATCACTTGCGGCACGGCTACACTCAAGACCGGTGTCCTTAAGACTGGTTGAGGAGCTATTTCAGAGTAGGAACTAGAAATAAAGTTCATCTCGGAGGCAGATGTAGATGTGGAGACAGAAGACGACGAAACTGAGTCACTACTACTATCTAACTTACAGGCAGTCACTGGGTACGTAGGAATTACAGAATTTGAGTCCGAAACGAGGCGAGATCTGAGACATATATTACAAGAACAGGATGCCGAGTCAAAGTCTGTATTTAAGGGGCCGGTCGCAGCTACACGCGACCCCTTATCTAAAAAGCCGCCTTGAGAGCCTCAATGGTCTCCTGCTGCTTTTTTACCATCTCCATCAACTTTGCCACGTCTGCCTGTGACGTCTTTGGCTGAGAGGTAGTAGAAGATGTGGCCGCCGCCACTGTACTGGATGAGTTGGTAGAGGACGGAGAGGTTGAGGATTCTGTCGTGGCCGCAGCTTTCGCTTTGGCTGGTTTCCCCATTTTCTTCACCATGCAGACGGGGGCACGGTGCCCAGCTTTCTGGCACCAGTTGCACACGTCCCGCTCGTGGTTTCCGTCCCTTTTTGTGTGGTCCTTCGACCCGCAACCATAACACTTCCCCTGCATCCACTTTCTGTACTCCGCTTGGTTCTTAAAGAACTCCTCCTTTCCCTTGTTGCCCTGCTGGCTTTGTTGGCACGTTGCGTCAACTTGCATAGCGTCCGGGTCATGAGACGCGGGTGGATTAGTCTTTCCAGACTTTTCCGCGTGGCGCTGGCGGAGACGTTGATCGATGAGGGTGGCCATAGCCTTGAGATCGTCGAAAGTGTCTTGCTTCCGTTCGGTCGTGGCGAGAATGTCTTTGATCTCGTCGTTTAGACTGGTATAGAAGCGGTCGCGGAGGTCGGCCTTTGACCATCCAGTTTGTCCGCTGTATTGCTCGAATATTGACGTATATTCGGCGACGGACCTCTTCCCTTGTCGTGTCTTTTTGAGCTCCTCTCGAGCGATGTCGCGTACGTCCATCGGGGAGAAGCGGCGGTTGAATTCCTTAACAAAATTATCATAAATTCCCACAAAGGGGAATGAGCCTTGATTGGCCGCCTCGAGGTAAGGGAGAGCCCAGGTCTTGGCTTCTCCCTCCATTAAGTTCAAGGCGGCGGCGATCCACCTTTCCTCTATCGGCATCCAAGATTGAAGGATAGGCTCCCACGTGTTGAGAGCGTCTCCTTGTGAGGAAGCCCAGTTGTGGAAGGCAGCGAGGAAGTGGCGGGCGTCTGTGGAGTTGCCCTTTCCGTCCCATGCTTTAGGACGGGCCACGATATCCTTGCCTCCGACCTTTTTGGGCTTAGCCTGGGTGGCGGCCACCTGCTGAGTGAGGTCTGAGACCTGTTGCGCAAGGTGGCCCATAGCCAGGCCGAGTTGATTTATAAGATTGATACAATCTTGGATGGTGGGAGGGGGCGGTGGTACTGTAGGTGCGGGGGCCGGAGCGGGATCCGGCTGTGCAGTGTGTGATGAGGAGGACGATGATGCCGACATTTTTTCTAATTCTTCTTCCCTTCTTTTCTTCTCTGCCTGGTATTGGGCCTCTCTGAAGTCCTGTAAGAGCGCTAGTTGCTCGTCAGGATGTAGTTCGTCCCAATCTTGTATCCGCCCGGCGTATTCCTTCTCCTGTTTAGAGAGGGGAGGAAGGGCGAATTTCGAGTGAACTCCTCGAGGATACTGAGCCTGAGCTAGACGAGCTTTGGCTTTCCCTTTCGGAGCCACAGTCTGCGTGTATAGGGGACGGGGGGCGAGAGAGTACCGGGACTATTTCCTCGGCGAAGAGAATGAGGTCTGCGACGGTGAATTCGGTACCGGGAACTGGCGTAGTTCCAGGATATTCGTCTTCCAAGACTTGTCGCACTCCTGGGAAGAAGTAGAGGGCTTGTACAATGGATTCGGCTGTGGTGCGTGGGGGTCCTTCGACTTGGAACCCTTCGTACCACTCGTCGTTAATAAGGGTTGCGGATGAAGCCGCGGAGAGGTGCCCGACTGTCGGGGAGGAGGAGAGTGTGGAAGAAGGTGTAGGTGAAGAGGGGCGTGAACGGGGCTCCTCTAGAACTCGAAGCGATGCTGTGGCAGAGGCTTCTGGGGACAACTGAGTAGGTGGTGTGAGAGCTTGTCTCCTCCTGAAGATACGCCGTAGGCGGGCACGGGTGTTTGCAAAGAAACGAGGCAGGGTGGAAATAAGGTGGTGTATTTAGACGTCGGGATACGACGACCGCGAAGCGCTAAGTCGAAGGTGATAGGAGAGTCGGATCAAGCAAGACCAATACACAGTGATGTTTCACACTGCGCGAGGCTGCGGCGATAACCGAACACTCAGGAATGGGGTGAAGAAATGTGCGGAACTACAAGGCTGTCTGCCTCAGTCTTCTCGACCTGTTGGCTGCCTCTCACGCCGAAGCGCTCTCAAACTTTTCTGGTTGGTACGCGTACAGCTGTCGCAGGCGAGGCCTGGCCGGCTCAATGTCAACTTGCAGCTTATCTGGCGTGGTGACCAGTTCTGCAAGCGGTGCCCAGAGCAGTCTACTGATGACCAGATAGACCCAATAAAGGCAAGCACAGTGTATACCAACTTTACGGATACTACAACTGCACCACAAATGCACGGATTCTGCTTACGGACTTCCCCAGGCAAAGAGTGAGGTAGAATACACAAGGGACTGGTGGACGTCAACCACCTAGAAGAGGGAACACATGACTGGTGAGCGAAGGTGACTCAGGAGTGTGGAAGGAACTTGTCCTAATGTAGCGGTATGACTATCAGCTACGCCAAGTCAAGTGGAGATTAAGGTGAACTGTCAAGGGCGAAGACTCAACGTCGGCGCGGAGATAAATCACACGCTAAAACCTACAGATGGCGTGGAGCGTATGTCAGCGTATAGACCTTTATACAAGGTCAAAGACACGATGTCACACGACGGCAGGCTGAGTGGAGAACCAAGAGGACAAGTTAGATTGGAGAAAGGTAGGAAATACAGTGGATGCGCACCTGAGTGGAGAACCAAGAGGACAAGTTGGTTCCACTCAGGACGCTACAGGCAAGCTTAAGTATCTACTGCGGCTGAGATTAAGTCGGAGCTTGAACACTGTTACTAAGTGTAAAGTAATCGACTATGACTAAAGAGCTGACGCGTCGTGTCTATTAATAGCCTTATCTTTAGTGCTGACTGATGCACTGTCATCAAGGCTGACTACGTATGACGTGTCGCTGAGTGAAACCTAATACAGCGCGTAATACATGCCTACTAAGCGTAATCTAGAAGGTTCTATCCTTATCTACCAATCAGAGAGTCTGTCCGTATATAGAATGTGACCGTAAAGGGATGTCTCGCATAAGGGGATACTTTCCCAGGGTCACGTGATCGAAAGTGCACGATATTTCACGTGACTAACTAGAGAACATGATGGCAGGTCACGTGATCCACAAAAGGCGAAAATGAACGCGTCCGTGACAGCCACCTCGGTCCCGTCTGTGATCGTCCCTCACGCGTCTTCAAGCTTTGAGTTACAGTGTCACAGACAAGAGTACATGGGAGGAGGAGGAGGAGGAGGAGGAGGAGGATGTGTCCCCCCTCCCTCGCATTCCAATCCCCTCGCATTCCACAACAAAACACGTTGTTTATGCGTTATTTACTACAGTAAGTTATATAATAGAAATGACACAAAACAATATTTAAAAGTAGAGATTTCGGAGGTTGAAGTTGAGTTGCGGTAGAGTGGTCCATTCTTGCCAGCGCGTGAGAAGTCTGCGATTAGTCAATCGCTGGCGTCGACGGACAAACCGGGCGGGGAACCCATCTCCGATGTGACAAATAAGAACAAATAACGCGATATTTTGATTTATCATTCAATAAATATTTAATAATTATTCCTCATCTGGTCACCTCACTTGGAGATGGCTTCAAAGCGAGTGAGTCCGATTGAGAATCCTATCGCAACCAGATCGATATACTCACCACCTCACAAATAGCTCGGAAGGTTGCGTCAGGTACACTCTCTAATCCCCTGACCACTCGTCCCTGCTAACCCCATCTAGTGGGCCGATGAGGTCATCAATACCAAGGACAAGGCCACGCTCACTGGAGAAGCCAAAGAGTTAGAGCAAGAGATTGAGGTCCGGAAAGAGGGACTTCAGCGGTGAGTCTATTCGAACATCTCTCAGCTGGCCTTAGTCAACTGCGCCATCAAGGTTGCAGCTTGCTGCGGAACAATACCACAGATCAATATCCAAGAAAAAGCTTTCCATTGCCCTGGATGATCCGGACAAGGTTCTTCCCAGAGATGCGTTTGGCGTGACTATGGTCCGTCATGGAGAAGATTTCGCCGATGATTCTCTCCTTGGTAAATCCCCATTTATCTTACTTCCTTCGTCTGCCTTGTGCTTAGTCCAACAGGCCAGGCTCTTGTAAGATTTGGTCGTGCATTTTGCAATGTTGCAACTGCCCAGGAAGCACTTGGCCGAAGTCTCGGTAGCACCTTCATCATCGCACTCCAGCGTTTCTTAGACCAGGTCAAAGACTACGAGGTCGAGAGAAAGAAGCTCGAGACTCGTAGGTGGGAACGAATACAGTCACTTGTGTCCGGGGGTCGACTCTGATCTCGTCATTACACAGGCTTAATAAAGATGCGGCTATGAAGCAAGTAGAGCGCTTAGAGAACAACAAGAAGACCAAAGAAAAGGACCTGCGGGAGGCACAAGAAGAACTTGAAAAATCAGAGTTCCGATAGTACGTGTCTATTCCGCCCTCTGATTGTCCCAATTCAACAATGACCTTTGTATTTTCGTAGCGATGAAGCCGAGGCCGACGTCCAAGCACGCATAGAAGCGATTCAGCAGAATGAGATCGACCAGATTCGCGAGCTGGGCTCTCTCTTAGACAACGAACTCAATTATGCAGAGCAGTACGCACAGATCCTTCGGGATGTGAAAGATAACTGGCCGGGAAAGTGCGTATTCCTGTTCCCTCTTCTGTACCCAATGCTGAATGATGGGCTTGCAGACAACAAATTGCGAAGCTAATGGAACCACGAAGATATATCGGTCCGATGCACGATTTTGCCCGCGAAAGGGCCGAGTCGCCTAAGCCCAAAATCAGGTCCCGCGCTAGTTCCAAAGCTCGTCCGCAATCACGTTCTCCCTCACAAGGTGACTCTGATAGTGAAGCCGAAATCGAACCACCCCAGCCGCGCTCTCGCAAAGGATCTGTGCGCTCCCGCGCAGGATCCGTGCGCAGTCGCAAACGCTCAGACTCTCAAACCACCACAGGTAGCGCGGTGGAGGCAGCACGGGAGAAGAAAGATAAGGATGAGAAGAAGAAAGGAAGCTGGTCGATGTGGGGTCGTAACGGTTCGAAGAAGGACCGCGAGCAGTTCGCTGCTCTGCGCGATGGCGCCGACGAAGACAGCGACAGTAGTGACCCCGAAGGAGCACCTGGAGCCTCTGGGCAATCCTTGAAGAGTACCTCTCTGCTCTCCCTTGGGAAGTGGTCAAAACCCCAGCAAAACCCGTCCCCTCGCATACCCCCCCTGGGATCCAAGGCCCGTAGTGGGGAGTTAGAACGCCAGGTCGTGCGCGCAGTGAGCGACTATCTCGGAAGCGCTGACGAGCTTTCGTTCAACACCGGCGACGAAATCGTGGTCATCGGTGAGGTCATCGACGGCTGGATGATGGGCCAACTTGGTGGAAAGAAAGGTCTCTTCCCCACGGTATACACTGAGCCTATCACAACGGGTTCTCGTCGTGTTACCCCTACACCATCAGCTGCGCCTCCCCTGCTTCGAAGGAAGTCATCGTCGAAGGGAAGCTTTGATGTACCTCCGGATTCACTATCTGGCAGCCGACACTCGCTTGTAGACACGGAGGCACCCACCCTTCCGCGATTTAGCTCGCGCACAGAAAGGTCACAGGCGGCCAACACGCAAGAAGACGACGCATCTCATCCATTCGGCGACCACCACGCGACAACGCATGATACTGACACTGAGCACGAGCAACAGCCCGAGTTAGCAAGCGCGGCGCTTGGCGGTGGGTTCGGATATGGCTATGACTCGGAAAGCCTTGCAGAAAGTGCCGCAGACGAGTCGGAGCAAGAGAGCTCTCATCTTGTACGGCGACGCGCAAGCGACGACGACGGGTTCGTCAACTACCAGTTCAATAACAACGGTAGCAGCACCAATACCAGCACTAGTACTAGTAGTGGTCCTCAGAAGAAAGTGCCCCCACCCTTGCCACGTAGACAAACCGACGCACGCAAGGCGCCTCCGCCTCCGCCTCCACCGCGCCGGCCTGATATCCGCGCATCACCTCAACCGCCGTCGTATGGATTACGGGACGGACAAACCGGCGATTGCATGAACTTCGTCCAGGCAGTGGGCCGTGCCACTGGGATGTGTGCAAACTGCCAGAGGATGCATATCGACTAGAGCGAAGCGCGCTGGTCTGAATACATTCACGGCCAGCGTGTCGGCATGATACCCTTCCTTTTTTTTTTTTTTGATCTAAGTGACTGCACTCTTTCTTGTTCTTACTTCGGAAACCTATCAGATTCGTGGAGATTACGGTAGAGTAAGCACCCCAGGATTGGGTGTTTTTAATATTGTCGTTATGGATTCAAGAGCGTACGTTCGTGTACTCTATGCCTTGTTTATACCTATCGGAAGTGTACGTTTCTGACAATGTCCGCATCATTCCTTGATAAATTCATGTGCTCCTGCATTATCTGGTCGATATGACAACTTCCTGCTGTTTCCCAATCGTCTTGGCAAACCCCAACATGGCGCCCAAACTTCAGACGCGTCTACTCGTCTACTATTGTTAGTGCACAGATGGTTGGAGCCTATCGCAGCTCTGCGTAACTTTGTCGTTCTAGTTCTATATGACGACAATAAATGATGAGTAGTGTTTCTGTGCTCAGAATTGCACATTTGCCGACTTGCTATCTTCAAAAAATACCTGAGGGTCGAACAAAGCCGATTCGATCGCTTATTTCGGATTATCGTTCCGGTTCCGCCCGAGTAAAGCCGATAGGGGCCCTCGCCGATGAGTAAGAGCGAAGGCAGACCCCCCCCCCCCCCCGCTTCAGATAGCTCACCAAATTGAGTACTACTTGTATGCGTCACGAGCCGTCTCGAGACAGACATCAAAGTCAATCTTCAATGTTTCAACCCATCCTAACCATGTATAGATTGCTGAACGACGAGTAGACAAACATCAACAATCTCAATCTCTTTCATGAACAAACAAACACGCGCACGTGGAAGGAACAGGAAAAGGAGCTCGTGATCAGTACACTCACTACTTAGAGTGCTAATAGAATGAATATAAAGCAGCCCATCAGCTTTGCCCTGAAGAGAAACCGAGGAAGCCATACAGCTGGCAGAACACCTATCGATGTTCGATGGGTGTTCTGCCAGCTGTACAGCCGCCTGCCCGCATCCAGCGTGCGCTGGATGAGTTTCCTGTTCCCCCCTGGACACGACATACGACCAAGTGTACGAACGCACATCAATGAAAATAGGGCGTATGCACACCCAAAGCATTGTAGTGGCCCCTGAAGGCCCCTCCGGCCTCTTCGAGTGAAAGAATTCCTTCCATCTGGCCCTTGATGACGGAGGGGATAGATTCAAGGTAGGTTAGTGGTCAGAAGACCCAGTTCTGTCTCCGAGCTCGGGCTTGACTTGATGATGGCGGTGGTCGATGTCGGTGACACGGCAGTTGTAAAAATTTTATACTTTGCGTAATTCTCGAATCCGGGCCGGATTGCGCGAGGATGAATCTCACGGTACCGTGACCACATCTACGCGCCTTGGGACGGCAGCGTTAACAAGGCCACTACTGTCAAGAACCTTGCGTTTTACGTTTCTCATTATTGGATTGATCATGCCAAGTTCTGGAACGTGTCATTGCATGCACAAGACGCCATCCAACGAGTCTTTGGTCCAATTTTCAGCCTGGGCCGGAAACCCGGACACCATTTCATCGGCGCGGGTGGAGATGTAGCGACAAAGAAGTCGCGCAGTCAGTACTCAAGTATAGCGGCGACGTAAATCCCCTAGTAAGCCTGGCGAAACTCTGCTGCACCGGGCATCGAGGGTCCAAAGTGTTCCTCTTGTGAAAGACTTGAGCTTGCTATCTTTTTTTGGGAACAACAACAATATAGATTTATTACACAGGAACAGAAAACTCAGGCGAATGATCAAGCACGCGTCTGTCGTGGTGTTGTACTGGAGCAGGAGAAAAAAAAGTTATAAGATGGACAGTCCACGGATCAGATCCGACAACGCACCATATGGGAGTGAAACAGTGGGGCAAAGAAGATGCGCATAAGAGTGAGTACTGCTCGAGGTGGATCTTCTCCGGGAGGCCGTGTTCTATATTTGAATTTAATGAGCACGGGATGATAACAAAAGCTGAACAACTGTCACCTCAACTGGCCTCGAAACGCACGCCCATGACCTCATGGAGCGTAAGAGGACCTCCCATGGTCTTCGAGGGCTATCTTGCAGACCATCCAGCTCGTGCTCAAGGAGGTCGTACACGAGCTCGCAGACATCCTGATTGGGTCGTTCGCGCGGAGAAAGTGCGAAAGTCCAGTTCCGATCGATTTTACCGGAACCGCCCGCGGGGAACACCTTGAAGCGGGTCCCGAAATGTCGATTGTACACGGCGACCCACAGCGCGCAGAGCGTGCAGACGTCGTGAGAGCTGGCGATGCGAACCGCCGCGGGCTTGCGCGGGTCATACGCGTCGAGGGAAGGATCGAGGATAGCTCGGTTGCAGGACGTGATCAAGCGAAGTTCTGCGTGGATGCGGGGAGTAGAGAAAGGGACCCATTGGCGCCAGTTCGTGAGCTTCGCGCGAAGCGTCGACTCTGTCCAGCGCGCGTCGATCTCCCGCACAACCTCCAACGGGGTGCGCAAGAGGAAAATATCTTCCACGGACTCGGGCTCACCTCCCACAACAGCCCAGACGTAAGGAAGCGCGTCCCCCTTTCGGGGCAGCGTCGGTCTCATGTCGAGCAAGCTCGTCGCGCCCATCAAATACTGCGCCACCCTGTAAAGCCGTCGCTCAAGGATGGCCATAGGGTTTCGAATACACGTTTCCGCGAGCGGACCACGATATGAAACGGGTGGACAGCATGAACAGTGGACATGTTCAAGACGTCCAGAAAGCGGTCGCAGTCATGATTCGAAGGCGGATCGAAGAAGGGGGAGCTCGGAGCGACGGCCCTTGCAAGTGCGTTTAGGACTTTGACATACAGTTTAGGCAGAGGGATTTCCCCAAACTTCACGTGCATGACCGGAAGGAGCTCTCTCGCCCTCTTGCGCAGGTCATTGTGCGGCCATCTGTATCTGTGGACTAGGCGCTTTACGGCAGGTAAACACTGGGCGATCGACTTTCTCAGCTTCACGAGGCGTCTATTCGCTTTCCGCGACGACGACATGAGTGTGAAGAGCAGGAGCGCCCGCTCCGAATCGGCAGATGCCGCAAGCTGGAAGAACTGGCGTGCTCTGTCTTCGTCCGCCAGTGTATGTCTCCGGTTCGTGGCGAGAACGAAGGTGAAATTCGATGCGTCGCGCTTGTCTAATGCCACCGCGACCGTATCACCGCGCGTTTGTCCCACGAGAGATAGCGCGACGAGCTGCAGCATGAGCGTCTCGTCGTCCTGCACGGCTAGGCGCCCGCGCCGGCTCCCTCGCTCGGCGAGACGCCCCAGCCCCTGGTCGTAGAGTGCGCACGAGATGTTGTCTCCCCTCTTCCTGAGCAGTTCCAAGACCTGCAATTGCTCGCTCAATTGGTTCTGATCTAATTTTCTGTCGTGAGCGCAAGAGTCGTAGCTACGGTGTGAAGTAATGATAGGAATTGCGCACTTCGGGCTAAAGAGTGCGACATTGCATCGTCGCGTCAAACGAAGTATTGGCCCCAAACCCTTTGATGGTTAGCTCGTCGGAGTGTTAACAGATAGGTGGTGCAGAGAAGGAAGAGATAGGGGGAAGAGCCAGTGAAGTGACACAAACCTCTGGCGGCGGAACATGGGCGGCCTAGAAATGTACCAGGGGGTGACCTGGCCCAAATACCGGATCGCATGAACCACAAGCGGTGTCTGTGCGCATTCCGGGTCCCTCCCGAGGAAATCGTATGCTTGACAAGTTCCGCCTCATGCATTACACGCGTTGCCGTATCTCCCCGATAGATAAGTAAATTTAGTTGAATAATTCATTTGGTTGTAAAGTGTTATGAACGAATCAAGCTGAGACCAAAACCAACGTAACGCAAACCGCAAACAACGGACAATTCAATTGCAAAGTGAGAAAGGGTGCACGTGCCTCATCTCTCACTTTTCTATAGCACGCTCACGGCTTTGCGCCTCGGCTAAACTGAGCTCAAGAGCGAACCGGAGTTCCAGATCTTCGACTCTGCCAATCCTTTCTGATTCCGGCTTCCCAATTAGATCCGGGTGTAGATGGGGTCACCAGACTACTCGGTCCTGTTGGGGATGCGGAAGACCCTGTACCCGGTAGGGGTTTGCGCCAAGCGTTTTGTTTCATGGACGTAGAAGTGGAAGTCTGCTTCGAAGAGGTGGCCCGGGAGGTGGTTGGCCCGAATGTCGGCCGGGAACGAGATTGTGAAGACCATACGCTTCTGGGGGACCGCGAGTCCGAGGGGCTGCCCGGTAAGCCTCCTGCCTTCTTCGGTTCAGGATGGAAGCGGGGCGAGACTTGCACCTTGACATTAGAAGTCGGGGGTGGCGTCAACGGCAGTCTATGGGGGCTCGAACGAGGGGCTAGAGGTGGATAGTAACGATCTAAGGGGGAGGAAGACAAAGGAAACGAGGGGTTGGGTCTTAGTTGGCGCCCAGAGCTTTCGTCAGCTTCGATGACCTCCTCCTGTTCATCCACGTGCTCGGTGCGTCGTGAAACCCTCTGTAGCTCTTCATCCCGGCTCAACATGAGGGTGTACTCCACAGCCTCCCTCTCACTTAATCCGAGAGCCTGAAGTTTTTTCAGCTGTTCGCGCTCGGGGCTAACGGAACACCAGGAAGAATGAGATTCTTCTACGAGACGGCTCTTGGCCTCTGTAATTTCGTTTCTCAGCTCCACTTGCTCTGCAAAATATTGTGAGATGTCTTCTAATGTCGCTCCCAAAACACGTACTGGACCACTTCTTGTGGGACTGTTGCTTCCCCTTGCCCTTGATCTTCAAGGTATTTTTGCCACCGCGGGTGAAACGCCCTGAGCTCCATGCCAATACCTCGCTGCCAACGATAGCCACTAAAGCCTCCCCTATGAGCTCAATCTGCGCTACGTCAGTATTCATAGGTGGGGCAATTGATCTTAGGGTTTCCAACGTGAGCAAGTCGAGGATCCTGATCGCCCCACGAGCCGAACCCGCAGCAATGACGAAGGCGTTGATGGCCAGGCTGGTTACGTGGGCATTTGCAAAAACGTCGGCGTGCCGACTGCCTAGAAGAGCCTCGCTTGAGGGGGAGATGTTGCCCCAATCATAAATGCTGATGAAACCGAGCTGGGTGCCTGCTATGACGAAGTCCTGTTCGGTAAGGTCATTTGAAAACATTGGTCGAATGCAACGGATGCTGCCGAACGCGGGGTTGCCGAAAACGTCCACCTGTTTGCTACCTAGGTCCATGGTGCAGCGGTAAAAATGGGCGCTATCCACACGGCAAAGGAGAACAGATAGCCTCGTGGGAGACGTAACTTGAGAGAGAAATGACAATATCTCTGCTGACTGTACATGTTGTGTTTGAGCGACTCCTATGTCTGCCTTTGATAGATCGTGTGCTGAGATGCAGAACTTCTGTATGTTAGGCGGAGGGGTATCGACAGGGTTGAGGGGTATATTGAAACCCGACAGGACGATGATGTCGCCGCTTCTACTGGCAGCCACCACCAAACCGTTATCGAGATCTTCAACGACCCTGACAATCGCATCCGTATCATCTAGACCTAGCAAATGCCTTTCGGAGGTCCAGAAACAGCGGAAGGGTGTTGTGGTCCAAACCTTTACTCGCCCGTCAGCACCAGCCTGTGACAAAGGCGTCACCATCGGCGGCCCAGGTCCCATCGAGCACTGCATTATCGTGTTCTTGATGCACTAAACTCGTGTAAATGCGAACAGGGGCTCGAGTCCCGCTCATGGTGTGAGGGTGGGACACGATGCACACGCTTCCATCCTGCCTTCCCCAGATGACCTTAGCAGTAGTGTCGTCGGAAGCGAGGACGCACACACTGAGATTTGGCATGAATTCGGTACTTGGATTGCCATAGCTCAGTCCGGGAAGAACACCAGTTGAGTTGAGATATCCTTTTAGGACGTTGCCCGTGAACGGAAACGAACGGGCGACAAGGCCATACCGGATGGAGGCACTGAGGAGCGCACTATCGGGCATGATGTGCATCGCAGAAATGCGAGTGTGAAGAGGGTCATGTAATATGGGAGTGTTTATGGAAAGAGACCAGAGCCTGGGGAACGAGTCGTGTAAGCTCTTGGACGTAATCACGTCTAGAAAATAGATGTTCACGTTTACCTCCTGATAATGTTACGGCGTGTGAATTCGTACCTCCAAGTTCCTCCGGCCGACCTGAATGTCAGTGGTGGTTGGAAATTGTTCAAGGCGCTCTCTGGTGGTATGCCAAAGAATTGGCAGACAAAGGCACGGTGCCACGTATTATCGTCACTGATGTGTCCATAGAATTTCAGACACGTCTGTGAGAGGAAGAGAAGGGATGATGCGTCAAGGAATGATGTGATATGAGTGAGAGTCTCTGAGGGAAGTAAGAGCAACGGTGAAGAGAGACGGCCATGTTGAAGAGTCGGTGTGGATTCACGATAAGCTGCGCTGGAGATAGAGTTGTCTTTCTGGGAAATACTCTTGGGGCCTTTGCGCATAAAACGGGAAAGCTTGGAAAGAAAAGGTTGTTACACGCAGAGGAACTACGTGGCTTGCTCGTCGTACTGATGAAGCAAGCGGATGAGTCAAGTCAAATCCCGTGAGTCACATGCACATTCACATCTTATCGAATCTTCTTTGACGACAACGACGACGATAACCCAATGGACATCAACTTTAGGAAGATCGATGTCGATGCTTACGACGAGGACGTACTGCTCGAGACAGAACTGTACGACCCTGACCCTCGCGAACCACAGCAGGTCGTCGAAGACGCAAAGGCAAAAGCCGTCGCAGTCAGAACTTCCCTCGCCAAGTGAGCAACCACCATCTTTGCCACCCGCGCGCAGTTCATCGTGTCCTTCGGATCAGAGGTGACACTGTCGGTGCTCTAGTCACCATTCTTGATAACCCTCCTTACGGCCCCAACGTTGACGAAGCCAAGGTGACTATGGGCGAACTCGGCGTGGCACGATCTCTGACCGTGCTCCGCTCCAGAATCTCACGCTGCAGACGGTCGTGACGGTGCTTAACAGCACAAAGTCGACGGACATACCCAATGTGGTCAAATTGCTCCCTGCAGAGGCGCAGGACACTCTCATGAAGTACTTATACAAGGGTATGGGTTTACCCGGTTGGGGAGATGTCAGCGGGAGCGTTCTGCTGGGTTGGCATGAGAAGGTGTGCCGAATGTCACACCTGTCCACGCTCATCTTCTTTCTAACCCAACATTAGCTAACAGAGGTCGCAGGGACTGGATGTATCGTTAGGGCCATGACGGACCGCAGATTGGTATGAATAATCCCTACAGCTACGCTAACTTAAATGAAAAGGGCCCGACTCATTGTGATGTATAAATGCGTAATCGTCACGCCAGCAAGGAAGTTACTCGTCTGGGGTATCCCTGCATGCTGTCCACCCGGATCCTTCATTTATAACGAACGTGCACCTGTCCGATCGTTGGATCGAGACATCCAGGCCGGTGATACGAGTCGGCCAAGGTGAAGTACCCCCTTTTCCCGTTAGGATCAGGGTTTCCATGTGAACTCGGAGTCGAGGGCAGTGTACCTGCTGTCCCAGTCGTTGGCGAGGAACACGTGTAGAGGTATCACGACTACACTAACCCCCAAACAATACCCATGATTTACGGCTCACATCACGCCCCGAACCCCGTTCTTTATCGAAGTGACTAACTAACCAACCGATCCGGTCCAACGAAGCGCCGTTTGCGTTAAGATTCCTCACCTCTACCTCGAGGCACCCCTCCTGACATACATAAAAACATACGAAATGGGGGCGAGAACTGACAATATCCCCATAGAATTTTACGCTCGATTCACTCTACACTTTATCCTCTAGTATATCCACTATGCTCGACGCATTCAAACTAAAAGAGTTCGACCTTGAGCCCGTCCTCAGCTCCTGGAAGAACCCACCACGATTTCTCGGAAACCCGAAGAAGGACCCGCCCGTAGAGACATGGCTGGAACAAGTGAAGTTGGGCTGCCAAGAGCGCAAGATTCCGAAGGAGTACTGGCACAAAGTCGGCCAGCGCTTTCTCGGAGACAAGGCAGCGAAAACGCCTTGACGAGCTCAAGGAGGTCCTGCGCAACCTCCACGGCGGGAACTACAAGTGGGACTGGAAGAGGTTCAAGATCGCAATGAAGAACATGGGCTGTGCGTCACTCGCTTCTCTAACCCCTCTTCGTCCGATTGACTTTCCTGATAGGGGACATTGATGATAAGAAGACCGAATCGATCAAAGTCGAGAGAAAGTCTACTGGTTTATGGTGGATCGCCGGACGAGATAAGCAAGAGGTTTCAGAAGAACCAGCAGAGACAAAGTCGAGCGAGAAGAAAAAGCCGGCGGTGGCGCGCAGGGCGACGGTCAGCGAGAGCCCAACGATCGAACACAAGTCCTTCCCCATCCCCGAGACCGAGAAACCGCCGCCGAAGAGGAGGGCCACCTGGCTTCATCGTGACCCCTCGACAGCCTCCACGGAGAGCGCTTGGGAGGTCGTCAAGCCCGAACCCACGACGAGCACTACCTCGAGTTTCTGGAAGCTACACCTCGCCTCGTCTTCTACCAACACGCCCGCACCCGCTGCCTCCAACGTGCCCACCTCATCCGCCGTCGTCTCCACCACCGCAGCGCCGTCCGGCGAAGGTGCGTCCTCCAGCCCCCTCCTCCTAATCTGGCCCATTAATTAAAATCCCGCAGTGACCACGACCGAGGCGCAGGCGCCCCTCTGGCTGCTGAACGCCACCAACGCGCTCGAGTTCCTCACCTCGGAGCACCCCAAGGTGATGACGACGCTCTCGGCTGTCCTCATCACCGTCGGCAGCCTCCCCGCGCTCCCGGGCCTCTCCACCGCCGCGGGCGGCACGATACTCGCCTCGCACGCCGTGCAGGCCGCCGGCGCGATCGCGGTCGGCGTCGGCAACTGGCTCAAGGCCGCACAGGACTCGGCTGCCGCAAAGGCTGTAGTCGAGTCGCAGCCCGGCGGACACGCGGCCATTGAGGAGGTCGGCCATCGTCGATGAGGTGACGCGAGGTTGGCCCTCGTGTCGTACCCCGTATTCGGACCTGTTTCACCCCCACCCACCCCGGCCAGCCGCAACAAAGTGGCAAACGGAACTTGGTGGTGTTTGCGGCCGCCTCGCAACCTGCCTGCCCGCTGCCTGACACATCACTTGGTTCGGAGCACGAGGGGGTCTAATGTATATATTGTCGTTTTTTCCCTCGTGGCGCACAGCTCAAACACGTGGTTTACGTTTACTTTAATGGTACTTATGTAGGAATAGGAAATGCTGCATGATCGAAACAAATAGCGTCGTCGCGTGGCAAAAAAAAAATGATTGCCTTGACGCAGCGAAGGACGAGACACAATACGTGATAGATCAACACGCTGCCAGCTCGTGGCTGTTCTGCTGCAGCACTCGGGGCATCTCAGCTGCTGCTGCTTCGCGGCTTGATTATTACAACCCGCCAGACGGCGTCGGACAGTGCGGCACTAGTGGCCATGTGTTGCGGCAATAGGGGAGAACGGACGAAGGGCTCCATTTGACATGTATTACAGGGTTCGAAAGTCAACGCAACGCGCAGAGACAATGAACGACAAGCTCACCCACCTGCTGACGGAAAGATTTTCTTCTCCCTCCCTTTCCCCCCGATGATTGCATTGCCTCGCCGAGTTGCTTTGCTTTAGCCCCATCCTGAGGCCGCATGGGTGAACATGCCCCTACGAGTTCGCCTCCCTCCTCCCGCTTTGACGAACTGCCTGGCCTAAATAGTGTGTAAAAAAAAAAAGGTGACAACACAAGAGGAGAAGCCCTCTTCAACACTGTTGCCATCTCCATTACTGGTAACCGCGGAGTTTCTTTCCACTCGTAACGTAGGACGACGAGACGAAAGGTCAAACAACAAACCGTGTCCAGAATCGATAGCCCGTTCATCCATTCCATTCATTCATCTCCCATTTGGCAGAGAAGCAGCAGATCGGGGGTGGATATAACGATGGGAGCCCGATGTTCAAGGGACGGAATCCTAAGCCAACGCGAGATCGGGATCGAAATCGGGGATAGGGCGACCAAGTCGACGAGCCGACAACCCTGACTGTCTGACAGCAGACACTGACTGACAGCGCTTGTAACTTTACACACATACACCAATACAGTACACCTTTTTCCTACGGCGAGAAAAACACAGTGCGTGTAACTTATTCGTCACCTCGAAAAAAAGGTACAACCCGGTCTCTTTAAACGTCTATCACACCACTGTACTTGTAACAGCATCGGACCTACTCCACCGACTCCCCTGGCGCTGACACCAGCGCCGATACAGTTGGAGTAGCAGATGACGTCTGTTGTTCCTGGTCCTGATTCGCCATCCGGATCCTACAGTAGTAGTAAGAGAACATCATCTAGTACGTTACGCGCACACTAACTGGTTCCGAGCAGCAAGAACACGGAACGTCCGTTCTCGCTCTGTGTGAGTCATGTTTGGCCAATTGGTAATGCGGGAGAGCGTCTGAAGAGAAGAAAAAAAAATTGATGATGGAACAAACCAGATCAAGTCAAAAAAATTTGCACACGGTTTAGTAAATCGTGGACGCACTAACCCCATCACTGTTGACCACGAGTGGGCCCAGGGAATCATACTTTGCGGAAGCCACGCTTTGGCTGCCTACATCGAGCTTCTTCAGGGCTGCGTCGTCGCTCGCGGAAGCAGGCGGCGCCGGGAGTAGATGGTAGCCATCGACGACCGGAAGGTCGCTTTGGTCACGTTGCGAAGCCAGCTTTGCTTGCTTGGTTCTGAATCTAGCTGTGGAATCGACGTACAGTACTGGGACTGGGAGAAAGGTCGCAAGCTTACATAACTACACCTCAGTTTCCGAATCGGTCGCAACCTCTCAACGTTCTCAGCTGTGGAACATTGAACATGCATATAATCCGTGTCATAAACAGCCTATACACCCTACTTGTATCCGTGATGGGTAAACGTCTCAGTGATAAGGGGGAAAGCGGAAAATTGTAATTGTAGGGGGTTTTAAAGTCAGTGAAGGACAGCTTGATTGATGAGCTCGGAATACAACGGTGATCTAGGCCTGATATCACACGAGAAGGGCACCGGGTGTCTATTTCATTCCATGAGCGACATGGGGTGAGAGATACCCTGCGCACGCACCGCACAAATCCCGATGTGAACCGCGCCGGGGGCACCACTTTTTCACCACGTTCGTTGCGCGACACAGGCGCCTGGAACGCAGCAATTATGCAAGCCGTAGCTATCCACACGTTTGCGTCCGCGAAAGCCTTTCCTGGACAGACCCTGGAGGGGAAGAAGACGAATTCAGTTTGCGAAGGGCGGACATCAAAATACGGCTTGCCTCCGCCCAAAGCCGAAAACGAAGTCCTTCGGGTCCGTCTGCTCGCTCTCTAGTCCATTTTGGTTCAGGAATCTCTCTGGGTTGAACCTGTGGGCGTCAGGATACATCTGTTCGTCCCGCGTCATCGCCCTATTGCCAAGATGATGTGTAAGAAAGTTGATATCTTATCATTCATCCACTGACCAAACGTTCGGGATGATCACCGCGTTGGCGGGAATATCATACCCCCTATACTGGTCATCGTTCATCGATCGATGAGGCACAGCTGCACGATTGGATGAGCGAGTGGTACTCGTCGGACCGAAATGGCTCAAACGACTGACCAAGTGGAACAGGGCAGTGCCAACTTGACAGGGTGGAGTGAGTATGGAATCGTTGGAGCGGAGCGACCCCTTACCGATAGACTTCCTTGACAACGCTCTCGACGTAAGGAAGTGAGCTCCTATCTTGGAAGTCTGGAAGACGGTCGGATCCTACGACACGGTCGATTTCGGCCTGTGCCTTCGCAAACACATCTGGGTGTAATATCATGGCCAAAATGAATGTGGCCAGCGTTGCGGACGTCTAGAACGGCTCAACATAAACCCCCCATGATGATAAATTTGACGTACTGTATCCGCCGCAGCTGATCAGAACATGTGAAGTGTGAGCGCCAGGGAGGACATCCCGATCAACAAAATTACCTCCGTATAGGGTACCTGCAACACCTTTGATGTCCTCCTCGTCATGGATGGGGGCGGCTAGATTGTCCGAAATAAGTCTTGACGTGAAGGAGGGTACGGCCGTACCCGCGGCCTTTAACGAGATAATTAGGGAATTGCATTATTTTGGGCAGAGTCCGGGCTCACCAAAGTTTTTTGCACCATTTCATATGGCGCGTCGTGCATAGTACGGACCTTGACCCGGGTCCGAAGGGCGTGTCGCTTGAAACCGGCTCCTGGCATCCAAGTAGGTATGTGTCTTACTGAAGGATTTCCGTCAGGAGAGGAGGTTCACGATAGGACCGCGGCAGATTGCGACATACGGACAGGAAAAAAATCAACAAGCACGGACCCCGGGCTACCGCTGGTGACGGTGTCCGTTCCGGCTTCTTCTGCTAAGCGCACATAGAGTTCATCCGTCGAGCGGACGGTGTGGCCATAGGTTATTTTCATGATCGTCCCCGCTGCAAACCTTTTATGGGGTGAGTGAGGTAAATGAAGATAAGGAGGAATGAGTTTACCGTCGGATATGCTGGAGAAAAGCATCCGGGGTTTCAAGAACACCGCGCAATAAGATACGAGTTTCGGTGCGCTGAGTGGGGCGGAAGGAGTGTATGTCCTTGGTGAAGTGATCTTGTATTAAACGGCGTTGCCTGCGAAAGCGGGGGCCATATGGGAGTTGGGGAAGGGAGGCGTCCCAACCCATCCTGTGAGGAGTACGTGAGCGAATGAGGAGGGTTCGGTGTGGGACCAATCACATTTCGGCTATAAGAACGAAACGGGGACGGCAGGAATAATTGAGGCTACGCTTTTCCATGAGGTCTTGGGCAGCTCTCAACGTATTCAACACGACCATGGAGCGTCCGAATATATGAAAGTACACAACATCGCCTGACAGAGGACGTGAGGTGGTACGGGTGACGAGTGTAACAAGGACATACATACCAAACACGGTGCCCCATTCTGTGAAGCGTAGCTCCTGGCTGTCGAAAGACATCTGACGAAGATTGCCAATGAAGGGATCCGGCTTAGGACCGGGTGGCAGGTTGAGGCGTCGTGTAGAGATCCACCTGGAGAAGAGCCAGGTGCAGATGCCGAGTGCTACGAGGGATGCGTTGGCGGCCATTCGTTGCAGGTTGGGTGGGACATGGCTTCATTTTTAAACTAAAAAGAAGAACGGGTTTTGCCCATTGGGAGAGAGCTGCGCGTCTCATAGTGCCTGGAATTCATTCCAAAAGGCAAATGCTTCACGAGATTATGAAAGAATATAGAAGCTCGGTCAGTCGAGACGGTTCGCATGCAGGCCAACAAGGCGCCGTGAATCACTCTAGCCGAAAACCTGGGAAGAGGTTGTTCCCATCTGTTCCTTGGGGAGGACGCCAATCGGGCAAAGGTGCCCGATTCGATGGGGTATTGTATCACGTGGCATCAGATTACGCATATCCATTCAGCACGTGCACCTTGGCTCCTGTATCGCGTGTGCGACTTGGTCCGTGGATGATGGGGGGAAAGGGCAAGGGCAGGGTCAAACAATGTTGCCCTCTCCCATCAGGGTGAACAATGCTCGCCCTTTACTGTAGCGGCTCAACACCTCTCTCTATTCTTTCAACACACACACAAACACACAATAGGAAAGTACTCTTTCTTTTTGTTTCTTTACATTTTCGCTTGTATACATTGTTGGGAGGGCATGCGAAGATTGTGCAGAGACTCTATTAATGCCAATCGATGATTGTGTGTCCTGACAACAGTGTGTGTGAGCAAGTCGGCCGTGCTTGCGTCGTGCCTGCGCTCGACCCCGGGTAACATAGCTACGACTTCGCCCGTCCCGTCACGGTGGCACAAACTGGGCCCGTCAGAGGGCACCGGCACTGATGGTTCCAAGGAAGAACTGTGGATGGGTTTATAAAAAGGGAAGAATAGAAAGGTCGCCCCTCTGTGGGCTTTGACCGGCATCAGATAACGAGGTGAATTCGCCCCAGCGCACAGCTCTGCCGCTTGCCCCCTTTGCATTGCCTTGCCTTGCCCCTCGGGCCAAGCACGAGCACAAGCGCAAAAAGCAACAATACGGAAACACAGACTCTCCGGAGACACAGACGACAAGTCGATTACAAAGCGCCCATCTTCGGATCATTCGCAGTGGTCGCTGCTCGAATCATTCCAACGACATATAATACACACTCTCGTCAGACGCCGTTTACGCCCAAAACCATCCTAGGAATTTTGACGCCGCCTCCAGTCTACTCGTTGGATCCATCGATGAACTCTCCCATTCTCGTGTGGATGCTTTATCTCAACCGTGAGGTCACCACAGAGGTCCGTGCCAGCTCTTTCCCCGATAATTTTTTTTTTCCTATTTATTCTTCTTGATCCACATCCAAGGAATACGAAAAGTGCTACGAACTCATTCACAACACCGTCCCCCATGCGAAGAACATTCCCTCAAACCCATCCTCCGGCGAATCGCTGCGTTCGTTCTCCCTTTCTCCGTCTCGGACCGTCTTCGCACACAATTTTGACCCTTCGGCTCGCAGGCCAAATAATCGCCCAAATGATGCCACTTCTCATGATGAGGCACCGTCGAATACCCCGTGCCCGGTGGCGGGACCACAGCACACACAACGGGAAGCACTGGATAGAACAGGTACCGAAAATATTTTTTACCGAAACGACGAATGAAAAAAAAACACACACACAATGCCGGTACGCTTTTAGATGCTGGACCACGTAAACCCAGAACACCATCTTCGGTCGATGATCGGGTACCACCTCGCATGGGAGAGCTCTCTCGTCGGGATGGTCATGGTTCAGGGCAAGCAGCGCGAGGTCGTCAACATCGGCCTCGGCATCAAGCAAGTCGCCGTCGAGCCGCGCGACGCCACCGTCTCCGCCTACGTAGAGTCCCTATCGCACAAGGTGTGTCCGGACGCTTCTGCCTACGAAAACGAAAAGCCCGACTGACTGACTCCCGGGGACGCCCAGCTCACGGGGCTCGAGATGTCCTTCCTGGCGCCGAACCTCGGCGACGAGGTCGTGCTGCGCCGGCTGTGCATCCTCCTGGCGCTCAAATCCGCGTACATCAAGGCGATCGGGCAGCCGATCGGCTTTGATTGGTCCCGGCTCGAGTTCAACATATCCGAGGAGACGTGCAGTGGCGACGGGCAGCCGCTCACCGGCTGGGAGTTCCGGCTGTACAAGGCGCACCTCGGCGTGCAGCGCCGCGGCATCCTCGTCGAGGAGAGCTACCAGTGCGTCACGGCCCACTTCCGCGGCACGCAGGACTCCAAGTTCGTGTGGCAAGATAACAACAAGGACCTCGAGTCCTGGGTCCAGTTCATCAACATCGACCAGATGACCAACGTCATTCCCAAGCTCACCGATTGACCCCTACTCCCATCCCAACCTCGCGCATCATCCTTATCTTCGCTGTGGCTCACAAAACCCAACGCTATCTATTCATCTCATGTTTTTGTGCCCTTCTTGAACCTGTTTGTGTGCTTGATATACCTCAACCGTCCCTGTCTTTCAATACGTTTGTTTCCATTTAATAATGTATCTGGCACTCAGTTGGTTCCGTTCCGTGACACCCTTGCGCCACCCGATGGAGGAAGAGAACCTACACAGACCCTTTTCCGCGTGTTTTCCCTATACTGTAAACAGCTCACGATTTACGGGATTAAGCGCCCTCGATATGTGTGTTGTAATGTAGAGACCAAAACAAGCCATGTGTACCAGATTCTAGCCAAAGACCTCACCTACCCGCATTTGAACAGCGCAGCTTCCCTTCTTCTCCTCAACGCACCCTCGTAGGCCTTGCACGCCCACTTGACGTACGCGACGCCGCGCAGGTCGCCCACCGCCACGAGCCGGTGGTGCAGCACCTCGATGTCCGCAAACGTCAACATCGGCGGCACGCTGTCGTCCTGAACGTCCAGCGGCGTTGTGAGTCGCACGAGCGGCTGTCTACGATCCGCAAGCGACACGCGTGTCGAGCGCATATCCCACTGCGGTTGCGCCGTCGCGCGCACGTTGTCAGGAGGGTAGCGCGCGACAAACGCGCGCAAGCACGCGAGCGCCTCGTCCAGCTGGCCCGTCCTTACCGGGCATAGAGATAAGCAAAAAAAAAAAAAGCCTATGGGGGGGAGATGCTTACAGAGCGAGGACCCGTATCCGCGCCGCATATGCGCGCTGCATGTATCCCGCGCGAGCAAGGGACGCGTCTTCGAGCAAGGCCCACTCGCGCCACGCCTCCTCCGCAAATTCCTCGATGGACGGGGACGTGCCGCCTCCGCGCGCGCAGCGCTCGAGGGCCTCGACGAGCGTGTGCGTGTTTTTCTTCAAGCCCTCCTGCGCAAAGATGGTGCGGAACGCCTCGTGCGCCGTCTCGGGCGACGCGTGCGCATATAAGACTGCGAGATACGCATTGAGCAGGCGCGTGGTGACGCGTACGTCCGGGAGCGCAGGCAGCGCCTCCGCGCCGGCTCGTGATGACGATGACGACGACGAGCGGGAGAAGCAAGCGAAGAGCGCGTGCGCTTCGCTGAGCACCTCGGCGCTGCTCTGTGGGGGCAGATGCGAGAAGCTAGGCGGCGACGCCGTCTCGACGGGTGACGACAACGACGACGCTGTCTCCTCGATTGGTTCTTCCGAGCGGGCAGGTGGCACTGCGGTGTCCGTCGCCACCAAAGGGGCCATCGAACGCCTGAATGGGGGCCTGTACGCCGCATACGCGTGAAATACGTGAATCATGACGCGCTCGCCGACGACGATCTCTGGGTTCTGCCGTGCGGCCTCGACCATTTCTGCGAGAATCCAGCGCGCGCGGCCCAAGTCGCCGATACGCTTCGCGCCCTCGAGCAGCGCGTCAAACGTCCGCCAGTCGGGGTGGAAAGTGCCCCGTCCCCGTGCGTCGCGGTGCGTGTCCAGCATCTGCTTCGCCAGCCGGAACGCCTCGTTCACGTATAACTTCGAGCCTGAGCGCGCGCACGCGAAGATCGCGGCGTTGTATGTGCGCTTGGTGGGCGCGATCTCGTGGTCGACGGTCATTTCGGTGAATAGGTCCAGCGCGCGTTCCGGCTCGACGGGGGTGAGGAACGCGCAGGCGCGGATCATCTGCGTGTAGAGGAACGCGTCGGGCTGAGGATGTGCGACATATCGCATGTGTGCGAAGAGATCCCAAGCTTGCGCGTGGGCGACCGAGGACGAGGTGCAAAATAGGGCGGCGATGAGTCGTGAATAGGCCGTCATTGGCGCGGGTCGCCCAGCGCTTTCGTAAGTATGAAGAAGTGACAAGGCGCCGTCGGGGATGGTGCCAGGGGAAACGCTCTTTTCGTGCACTTTGATGTGTAAATGGCGCTGGCGGTCGGTGAGTGAACCTTAGGGAAATTCATTGAGCGAGACGAAGAAAGTGGGAGAAAGTGGCTACACCTTTTATGAACGTTTGCATAAACTGCTCGCAACCCAATACGTCTCCTCTCTCAGCATACCACTCTATGACGTCGTTGGCGTGCTCTTCTACCAGCTCCATCCCTGATGCCTTGCGGGAAGTGAGTGGCAGACCATCTAGCATAGGCGAAGGACCCACCATCATAAGTTCAATGGCGGTTTTAGCTGAGCGGGGATCATTGTGCACAAGCTATTTTCTTTTAGCGTCAATGGGCAAATCGTAACGGCGGGTACGCACGCAAACTCGTGTAAGAGACCGCCATTCTTCTACCGAGAGCACGGCTAGGGGTACATCACTCGCAGACGAGGCATGCGCGTTCCAAATAGCTGCCAACTCTTGAGGTATTGGGGTTAAGAGATCGAGTGCGACGCGATGTGGCAGTGTTGCATTGGTGCTAATCTGAGCTTGGACGGGGGTGAGGGGGGAACCAGACGCCATTCGTTGGTTCAGCAGAGCAGAGAACGCGTCGGATGGGGTAGACGGTGGGGGAGATAGACGAGATACGATTGCGTCTACGAGCGCTCTATCTCGTTCTTCTGTGGACACGGGCGCCGGGGTGGCATTGGCTTCGTTGACGGGGGGTGCAAGCAGGTCTTCGTAGAGTTCCAGCAGCTCTTCTTCGCGGTAGGTGGGGTCGGATGGTAGATCACCCTCTTTTTCGGCGGTGACGGTGAGTGCTTCTACTCTCCGCGCGAGTTCGTTCGGAGCAGAAGGTCGGGTCGGAACAGGGACTACGTGGCGTCTGGTCCTCCTTCCACTGGAATAGACATAAACACGTGAGAGGAGCGGTGAACCGGTTACATACTGCGAGTTAACAACAGGTGGTTCGTGGTTGGACGGAGGTTGAGATGGCAGAGCGGCGTGTTGTAGCCACCTCTGAGGGAATCTTGGGGAAACTCTGAGGACGAGGAGGTCGAGTAGACCAGACGGAAGGACTGTCCTGAATGAAGACATTTGGTCTGTCGCCGGTTGCGAAGCGAAGCCAAGTCTCTGCCAGCGAATACGGAATATCACATGACCATCCCAGATTATAAAACCTCGCTCGAAATCACTCAGGATTTTCATCACGCATATAATCATACAATGGTCAAAGCTGTCGTTCTTGGTGCCGCTGGTCGGTACTACTGCTCTCTCCCCCTAATCTCTCTAAATCGCCGGACCTAGGTGGAATCGGTCAACCTTTGGCCCTTCTTCTCAAAACCAACCCCCGGGTTACCGAGGTGACTGATCTCCCCAACAGATCGTACACACATACTGATCACCCACCACCAGCTTGGCCTCTATGATATCGTCAATACACCCGGTGTCGCCGCTGACCTCTCTCACATCGCAACCCCGGCCAAGGTAGAAGGCTACCTTCCCCCAGATGACGGTCTTGCAAAGACACTCACCGGTGCCGATATCGTCGTAATCCCTGCCGGCGTTCCTCGCAAGCCAGGAGTGCGTACCCTGATTCGAATACATAGATCGCGCTGACTTGTCTCTCCTAGATGACTCGGTGAGTTCACAATTTCGCAGCGATGGATAGAGCTAAAATGCGATTATCTAAAGAGATGATCTCTTCAAGGTAAGCGCGGTTAGAAACAGTGAAGATAGAGCCTGACCACGGGTAGATCAATGCCGGCATCGTTCATGACTTGGCCGTTGGTATCGCCACGACAGCCCCCAAAGCATTTGTCCTTGTCATCTCCAACCCCGTCAACTCCACGGTCCCCATCGTCGCCGAGGTCTTCAAGAAACACGGCGTTTTCAATCCCAAGCGGTAGGTTCCTCGCTTACCTCACCCAGGAAGTTTGGTGGCTGATTCCGTCAGGCTTTTCGGTGTAACGACCTTGGATGTCGTCCGCGCATCAACTTTCGTCGCCGAGATCATTGGCGATCTCTCCAAGTCTCCAGATGTAGTCGTACCCGTCGTTGGAGGTCACTCCGGTGTCACCGTACGCTGGGCCTATTGTTTTTTTTTTATTGGCCCTGCTAACTCCCGTGCCGCAGATCGTGCCTCTCCTTTCGCAGTCGTCCCACCCGCTTCCTTCTTCCTTTGCCAGCGACAAGTTGGAGGCGCTCACGACACGCATCCAGTTTGGTGGCGACGAGGTTGTCAAAGCAAAAGACGGTGCCGGATCCGCGACGCTCTCGATGGCCTATGCTGGCGCAGAGTTTGCCGCCAAGGTCATCGATGCCCTCGCAGGCAAGAAGGGGCTCGTCGCCCCCAGCTATGTCCACCTCGACGCAGACAAGGAAGGCGCCGCCGTGTTGAAGAAGGAAATTGGAAAGGACCTAGATTACTTCTCGACGAACGTCGAGATTGGGGTGAGTCGCACCTTCCCCCCCCCCCCCGCCGCGCTCATCGATCTAATCACCGCGATAGCCGAGCGGTGTCGAGAGGATCATTCCCCTGGGCAAGTTGACAGAATATGAGAAGGGCCTCATCGCCGCGGCCGTACCCGAACTCGCGACCAATATTGAGAAAGTGAGTTCTTATCAACGTCCTCGTTGCCGCAATCGGTTGATCCATGATGTAGGGCGCCACTTTCCAGAAGACGCCTCCTCCCGCAAAGGTATAGAGCTACAACAAATGATCGTGTACGTTGGTGTGTAGAAGCAGGCATGAATAAAATTGGTGTTGTAGGTACAGTAGTACCCCCTTCCATCAGGATGGCAACCAGTTATGAAGCCTGAGTGCATCGAAAATCGAACAGCGCCCAGCGACTCTGTCCCACACACGCTTCCCCTGGGAAGGAAGCCCTTGGCAACACTCTAGCTTATCGGTCGGTCGTGTGAAGTTATGTGATGGCAACATCAACATTACTGCGTTCTTCATAATTCGAAGTACGGAAATGTAAAACACCTGGCCATTCCTTGATCACATCGCACGCCCTACACCCGCGGGCCAGCGTACAAAAGGGCAAGTTCAGGGCGCCGGAGAAGGCCTCAGACTCTTCATCTGGCGGTCTTAACGCTAGTGCTGTCAACTATACTGTTCACAGTACGTTAACGCTGTTCTTCTACGGGGATACGTCATCTTCCTTTATCGGCACCCTCAGCTACTTCACACACCCAGCTCCACACCCACGCGGGAATTTTGCCACGATTCGATGTCAGGTGAGGTTACGAGTACAGCGCTGGACCAGCTGTATAGATGCCTTACGGGATGGCGCCTCACCTCGGTACGTACAGCGCGCTGCGGCGGCGCCCTGGGTGTTGGCTGACCGGCGCACGGAAGGATATTGCGGGTATGGACCTATTTCCTCCACGCGCGAGAGAGAGATTCTCATTTCCCGACGATCAGTCGTGAGCGCAGCGCTGATCGTGAGTCGCGAATTGTTTTTTTTTTTTTGAGTCGATCAGCTCATGGCGTGCAGTTTTACGACTGGGTGCTGACAGGTGCCGACGAGGTGCGCGACGTCCGTAGTAGTATAATTTGCTGAAGTTTTTTTTATCAACGCGCTCGTCGGGACAGCTTGGTTTCCTATGGCGCCGGGAACGGATCACCTATACCCGGGTGCTGTTCGCTTTGGCGCGATACCCGGCACTCGCGTGTGCCGTCGTGGATCTTCTTCCGGTGCGCGCGCGAGTTGCTGCAGTGACGAGAACGAGAGACCAATGATCAGGGGTGCTAGCCGACGGTCAAGCTGGACAAGGTCACGACGTGTCTGCGCCTCGTCACCGTCCTGTGCTCAGAGCGTGAGCAAAACTGTCTCGATATTCCGAATCGACGCGTTACACTCTGTAGTCATACTCGCGACGAGAACGTGGGCCATATGGGAGAGGAGTCGCCGGATGCTGGTGTTCCTTGCTGTCCTGGCTATCGTACGCCGACTTTTTTACGTTCTGCGACGTGTTGATCGACCGAGATTGGTTCAAAGGCCTGTGCCGCAACTGCAATCGTAATAATTGAGCGAGACATTGTCACGACGGTTGGTACGTAGTTCGATTTCGCACTGCCGTGAGCAACAACTTCGATTCGCGTATCAGTGGCACCGTCCGCCGCTCCGACTATCCGGGGAGTGCGGGAATGTCAAGTACTGACGAGTGCGGTCAAGCATGCGTGGATTGTCCC
Source organism: Lactarius vividus (assembly GCA_021527035.1). NCBI lineage: Eukaryota > Fungi > Basidiomycota > Agaricomycetes > Russulales > Russulaceae > Lactarius > Lactarius vividus. Next base: position 160,445 of record JAKELG010000008.1, on the reverse strand, counting down.
GTATCTCGTAGTAATGGTGTTCGAAGCTGGTGAGCCCGATCGCCCGGTGCTCCTATCATCATAGCTAACACCACGCAGTGGTATTGGCTTTGACTGTGTACAAGATTTTGGGTTACTATAGGGCAATCCCCAGACAGTTCAGGTCAAAGTTGTTCGACGTACTTTGGGTTGATGGTTGGTCCCTACGCTCCGCCAGAATGGGGGCTAGCTGACGCTTGCGGTTCGCCAGGAGTGATGTATTTCGTTTTCATGCTTCGTGAGCCAATTTATCCGATATGCCTGACCTCGGTGGTGTTCATCGCTGCGCCCATAGTTCTGGGTATTCTGAACGTCACATTGGTGCTACAAGTCCAAGTGTGTCTATTCCTGACGACCATGGTAGCTGTCTCGCTGATAGGCCTATAGGTTCCGCAATTGCGAGCTGGCGGTACACAGTAAGCTTGGGAACGTACGTAGCCAGTGCTAAAGTGATTGTTTTGCTATTAGGCTCCAGACAGTGTTGCACAGCGTCCTCTCGACACGGATTGTGTTACACCTGGTGGCGGTTTCAAAGCAGGATCTCGTTGATTCGCGTTCTACTTTAGCGCGGTATCGGGTGTCCACACGAATGCAGTTTGTGAACGTAGCACAGGAGAGCATGTGACCTTTACGCGATAGCAACACGATCACATGACCGTTCCTCTCCCAAGTCGAACATCAACTTTAATTCGAATTTCTTGAGCTTTGCATCAACCACGACGACCTCGTCGATTCACTCCTTCATTCACAACAACCATGTGGGCAAAACTTAGCAATGCTCTCAAGTCTCGTTCTACAGTCGAGGAGACAGAGCCCTCAAGTCCTGATGTCATGTCCAGTGTCCTCGAGCAACACCCCAATTTATCTGTGTTCCACAACGACGACGACGCCGAGAACAGGTCCACAGACGTCCCTTTTCCAGCACCCAGCCCACCCAGCTCACCATCAAGGACTCGAAACAGTGTGCTCAGACGGATATCAAGAAGCGGCAAGAACGACAATGGCGAACCATCGAAGGTATCTTCTGCGCTAAAGCTGCCGTTGCGCCTACCAAAGAAGGTGAAGTCCCACATGAGCATTCATACAAACTGTAAGCATACCCCACACGAGACCATCGTTGTTGCTCACCGGGGTAATTTCCAGTATCTCAAGTTTCCATCAACACCACAGATTCAATGAGAGCAACACCAACAGACTCAGTGAGGCCCTCGACCGACACAGCGAGACGCCCAGAGACCCCCATGGATGGCAAGTACGGCTCTCTTCGCTCCATCCTCCGCGATCGCAACACCCCCGCTACCGGTCAAAGCGTCCGGTTCTTCTCCCGTGATGCCTTCCGAGTCATGACACCAGATGGATCAGTGGCCAGTGAGCAGGGTGAATCCCCGCTCCCAGATAACCTCCGCGTGGACGAGGCAAATCCTCAAGCGGCCCTCTCACCTTCGGGCTCCCGCGTCCGCCATCGCGCTCGGGCCCAAGACTTGTTCCTGCCGGCACAGAGCACATCATCTCCACCAAGCTCGCCAAGTATCGTCGCCCAGTCCCTTGGTTCGATGACGCCGCTACCCCCACCCGAGTTCACCAGCATCTTCGACATGTCACAGCGAGACCTTCCCCCCATTACGGCTAATACCGCGGCGCCACTCCTTGATGATGCCGTAGAGATCTTCGAGACCGACCAGTCCATGGAAGATGACACAGAGCAGGTGTCTCACCAACAGACGTCGTCTCCAACGATCACAAGATTGCCCAAGCCCAAGGAAGGAGATCAGACACTCTACCACTCCATGGACACTTCAAAGGCAAGCATGCACGACCGAAGTCACTCGTTCAGCTTTGGCCAGACCGTGTTCCGTCCCATGCCCAAGCTCTTTGGTAGTGCAGACGCGGTCGAGCCTTCTCCAGGTCGGAATCGCGCCGTAAGCGAGTCCATGTTCCACACGTTATCGCGAATGGGCAAGAATCCCGAGTCGGAAATCAATGACCTCAGCCCCGCGGCGATTGTTTTGTATTCGACACCCTCCGCGGACCGTGCTTCGAACCTATCTCCGCCACCCACTGAACCTGATCCATTCCGTGCGAACGCAACGACGTTCTATACGCCAGGCACATTACTTCCTCCGTCGCCACCTACCGCTCCTCTCGGGCATGCGCGCAAGCCCTCTCAGGAGGAAGACATGATTTGGTCCCTGCGGACTCAACTCGCGCTCCAGCAGGAGCTGTGTGCGCAATACGAGGTCGACCTTGGGGCGCGGGATGCGCTCGTCTCTGCCCTTACCCAACGCGTCGACACGGTCGAGAAGGAGAACGAGAAGCGCCGGGGGGTCGTCCGCGGGTGGAAGAAGAAAGTCCAGGAGCTCGAGCGTCTGTGCCGAAATCTCGAGGAAGAGGTGGACCGCAGCCGTGAGGAGAGCGTGGAGCGGAGCATCATGGACGAGGCGAGCGGCGAGGCGCTGAGGCAGCTGCACAGGCAGATCGCAGGCCTCGAGCGTGAGAAGGGTGAGTTGGTCCGGAGCAGCATCATTGTCCTGGACCCGCCCGCAAGGATCAAGCAGCTGGAAGACGAAGTCGTCCAGTTGCGGGAGGAGATCCGTCAGCGCGACGAGGTCGAGCACGACTTGCAGGAGGATCTCCGGACCGCGCAAGAACAGATCGAGCTGCTCAACACCGTAGGGGCAATGGACGACGAGTCGCGCATCGCGTCCGTTGCGGCAGTCAGTGAGGAGCACGAGCGCCACCGGCGGGCGGAGGAAGAGTGGAAGGCAGAACGCAAGGCACTGCGCCGGGAAGCGGAAGACGCGACGAAAGCCCTGGCGAAGAAGGAGGACGAGATGGTCGTTCTGCGTGACGAACTTGAGGCGCAGTGGAAAAACACCGAGCAGACAGGTGAGGGCGTGGCACGGCTCAAAGAAGAACGCAACGTGCTGCAAAGCGAACTCGTCGCACTCGAGGCGAGGATCGAGAGTATGGAGCTGGACTGGAACGACGCGGACAATCGCCGCTCGGAGGCAGAGAACGCGCTACACGTCGTCTTTGCAGAAAAGGAGAACCTCGAGCACGAGAAAGTTCAGGTAACCGTCCCTGTGTATTTGGCGCGCAATATTCTGACAGTTTTCAGCTCGAGACCGAGCTGGCCGAATCGCGTCAGCACGCTGACAACCTCACTAACGCCCTCCACGAGAACACTGAGTCGCTTCGGCAAGAGCTCAAAGCAGCCAATGATAACGTCACACGCCTCGACCAGGACATCCGCCAGCGAGACACCGAACTCGAGGAGCTCGCCCACCGCGTCGTTGCCCACGAGGACGAGGCCGAGGATGTGCGCTCCGAACTCGCGACGCTCAAGCGCGAGCAGACACGCACGGCCGACGAACACCGCCGCGTACTGGCGGACCTCACAGCACGTGCAGAGGGGGCACAGGCCGAGCTAGAGGCCGCAGTCCACGGGAAGGATGAGGCCGACGTTGCTGCAGACGTACTGCGTGAACGCGTGGGTACTCTCGAGGCCGAGCTCGAAAAGCTACGGAAGCAAGTCCGCGAGTTGCAGGCGGAGAGCGCGAATCGCGAGGTCCACATCGCCCAGATGGAGAAGCAGCGCGAGAGGGACCGCGAAGACCTGCAGGGCCTCAACATCGCGCTGGATTCGAAGCAGCAAGAACTCGAGCTGGTCTGTCCTGATCTGTCTTCTGCGCCCAGTCTCTCCGTTAACAAACCAAATAGCTGAAGCGCCGAATGAGTGTCAAAGTTACGGCGGGCCCGACTCCTGCGCCGGGCAAGGTCGGCCATATCCGTCGCGAGTCGAGTACCTTCTCGTCACCGGGCCACACGTCGCGTCCTGCGTCCCGCCTCTCCGACGATAGTAAAGACACGTCGAAGGCAGGTAAAGCCTCCGAGGTGTCCTCGATCACTGCGCGCGTCACGACTCTAGGCAAGAGCGTCCGGATAAACGCGACAACCCCGGCCACCACCACAAGCAACAAAGTCCCGACGCCGACGACCGTCAAACCGACGCGCACGGTAGAGGGCTCGATGGGTCCGCCTCCCGCCGCGCGACAGCGCGCATCGCTCTCGACCACGACGTCCCCGACCAGCGTATCTCATCACGCGCGGGTCCCATCCACATCCTCCACATTTGGCCGCGCGGCAGCCAAGTCGCCGCCCCCAGCGAGTACGACGGCGGGGCGCGCTCCGCTGCGGCGCCCGACGTCGATGTCGGGCACGGAGCTGCTGCGCCAGGCGAAACTCACGTCGTCGTCGTCGTCTGACGTGGACCGTTCGTCAGGCTCGGCATCGGACGAAAAGGAGAACACGATGCGTGCGTCGCCGCGCGCGATCGCGTCGTCGACGACAGGATCGTTGTCCGCTGCGTCGAAGCGCAGATCGATGATCGCGGCTCCGATGTCATGATGTTTTTTTGTTTTTGTTTTTTCGCTTTTCGCTATTTCGTGCCGGTGCGCCACCGAGGCCCCTGGTTTTTCTTGTTTCTCTCCCCTGCTGCTGCCCGTTCCGATCTGAATGCACCTCCATCTCACTCGCGTTCTTGCCTTTCCTATTTTCGCTCTCTTCCCAAATTTCGATCTCACCATCTCTCCCACGGCCCATTTCCCCCTCTCGCTCTGTGCTTATTTATTATCGTCGACTTTCTGTGGAAAAGAGTCGAGCAGCTCCTTCGCGCTTCCATTTACTCGCAAGTGTAATATCTTTCGGACCCTGTATGACCTAGCCGTTCCCGTCCTGTGTCCATATAAGTCGTCGGACGTCGTCCCAAGCAGGGAGCAACTGTGTTGTTCCCACAATCAGAATATTTATGACCTTTTTGCATGGAGTCTCGTGGAAGAGCGCGTGGCGCGATGTGGGCCGACCACTACCGGCGCTCGACCGTCTTTCTCAGGTTATTCGTTTACCCTTCGACTCTGGAGCGAGGTCGTATATATTTCCCGCGTCAAACACCACAACCGCTGAGCCCAGTTGGTCCCGTTGGTAGGGATCATCTTACCTTTTCATCATCCACTTGGAGCTCATAACCCCCCCCCCCCCCCCCTACTTCCAGGTCAAAGAGTCCTGCGGGAGAAATTACTTTTCAGCCCATCTCAAGGGTCCGTCTCGTACCTTATTCATTTACTACCTCCTGCCTACTGGAAGTCTATTCGATATTATAATATCCCGTACTTAATATACTTAATGGAATACGGCATATAATCATGCATGCATGTGAACGCCGTGACTTGAGCTCTAGGTCCTCATCTTCTCTTGATTAGCAGGGAGCGGAGACGGATTCCTGGGTTGCAGAGCCTACAGTACATCAAGTGGCATGACCCTGTTTCATATTCCTTCCATCCTTTTCCCTTGTACTTTCCTGTATCTTTGAGTGGAGAGTTGACGTCGGCGTCAGCTAGACCTGCCGGCTCCGCTAGTACCTCACTTGCGACAAAACCTAGCCTGGGCAGCAAACTTGACTGCGTCTACATAAATTCCTTCTTATGCTGCTACTCAGAGCTCGTCCCCCCTTGGAACTTGCAAATCGTACACCATGACGGTCATGGCCTTTTCTTCAGGCATTGCTTACACACCAATATCGCACGTCGATCCGAACAAAGTTAAGGATAAAAAACCGGGGCCATGATGATCTATCTCATCGCATCAATGCCAACGATGGTAGGAATCAAAAATTGGGCGAATACCCGTACAATGACCCCGTGCCAGTGTCTTCAAAAAGCCTACTCTTTGCGTGTGCACTGCACCCAGACAAGAACTCTGCGGCCCTGTACTCTCCGCACAAGGTCGCTATTTGTCTTGAAGTCTGCCCATTGGAGTCGCGAACATCCAAATCTGCACCACACTCTATTAAGAGCATGCAAATGTCGAGGTGCCCCTGCGACTGATGCAGCATGCAACGCAGTCCACCCATGCCGGTTTTTTCCGTTCACATTAGCACCGTGGTCGAGTAATGTCCCAAAATTCCGGAACGGCTTATAATAGAACTAGCTTATAATAACTATTTTGACCTATAATATCTGTTTTAAGGTAATTACAAGCATGATGTATTTTTGTATAAGGCCTTAAAATGAGCTACACAAATTATAAATTATTATAAGATAATTATAATTATATTACAATTAGATTGCAAGAATCGTTTCGACTTGCATTTAATCCTTACAAGACCTCAAAATATCATATTACATTAGATCATTATAAGCCTCTTCCGGAATTTTGCGACAAACAATCGCGTTACCTCCAGACATCCATAATATGACGCATTCTTGCAGCGGGGTCCAGCCGGCTCTGCTTCGCGAGTCCACGTATGCACCGTGCTCAATCAGTAATTTTTCCACCTCGAATTTCCCCTTGCTTGATGCAGCCCACAATGTGGTCTTGCCATGACTGTCCGTTTCATCGATGTCCGAACCTCGGTCAAGTAATGACTGTACGACGTCAAGCTGTCCATCTTCAGAAGCGGTGTGAAGCGGGGGCGGCTCATCTTCGGAGACTAATTGTCCACGTTTCCGTAGTGGCTGAATAGTACTACTGGGGGGGGGGGGCTATTTCGTGGTTGGACGACTGACATAGATGACGTCACCACGCCATCCAGAGACATTGTACCTTTCATATGTATCCGGATTGGAAGTCTGCAACTTCGAGTCTCCCATTGTCGAATGCCACGTCCAAGGGAGCCTTGCCGTCGCTATCACGTATGTTGAAATCGACGCCACGGTCGAGAAGGAGCTTCACGATTTCAAGGTGGCCTTTGGCTGCTGCTAAATGCAACGAGGTCTGGTATTGGTCATTGGAGGAATCCACGTCTGCGCCGTTTTCAATTAAGAGCCGAGCGGCGTCCAGATGTCCGTTTTCCGCAGCTGCATTCAGTGGAGTGTCGCCATTCCAGGATCGAGAGTTCACATTCGCCCCGTGCTGAATTAGTAGTCCGTGATATCCCCACATGTCCGAAGGAGGAAGCCCAGATTTGTTAGAAGGTCGACATCTACACTGTGCTCGAGTAACAACCGCACGATGTCAGTTTGTCCGTCTAATGATGCATCGTGCAGGGGATTGAACCCTATGCAATTCAGGGCATTTGTATCGGCGCCACACCGAAGGAGCGAACATCCAATGTCAATGTCGCCAACGTTGAATGCCGCGATCCATGAAGTCCGGTGAAACCCGCCCCTGGCGTCAATATCCCTTGGGTACGTCATAATTAGGTGTTCTATGAGCCACTGGAGACGACAAAGTATGGCGTAATATAATAGGGGGGCCTCTGGCAACCCGGGGTGGTTCGTGGGCGTGGGTTCTCGCCATGAGTCGTCAATGTCGTATATCCAGAACCACGCAGAGAAGTGTGGCCTCTCTCGATCGAACAGCCATTCCGCGGCATCACGGATCGTCGATGACACATGCTCTGCTCAGACGGGCCGTGTTCGAACCAGTGACGTGCCGCGTAATCAGCGGGCGGAAACTTCCCGATACTCCCTTTGTCGATGCGGTCGTCTAGCTGAAGTAAAACACAAAGGCAGGCTTGCGCAAGAGTGGCGTGTGCTAAGTGAGGGGTGATGTGAAAGCGAGAGAGATCCTCGGTTGCGGTCGCAAGCCTGATCTGATGTCAAGAATTCCTTCACGGAAAAGTGGGCAAACTGAACGATTCGAGACCCGTTCACATTGACCATGATGATGAGACTGGAGCACGCAGAAAGTACAGCTTCCTCCGCATCGCCTAGTTGCAAGCCCGGACAAAACTGTAGGAGTGCTCCTAGATCGAATCGGACTGCCAGAATCTCCGCAAGTTCCTCAACGCGAAGCGGTCTAACAGATATGGCGATACATTGGAGTCTGTGTGTGAACTGTCGCTTCACTTTGTCGATCCTACGTAACATGTGTTCGTATGTTTCGTCCAGTGTCTCTGGCAAGTGGTCCAAAATACTATGGATGCTTGCGGGAAAGTATCGACGCAAGATGTCCAGCAGGCGGTAGACCCATCTGAACCTGTGGCATTTATTAGGCGGCAGTCCAGAGAAACTATGAAAGAAGTCGCTTACATGCCGTCTGCTTTCTCGGAGAGTCTATCGATAACCAGCTGCCTATTTTCGGCTGTCCATCTTTGCATATTCCGATCAGAGTGCACGAATTATTTGATGTATCCCGAGATATCTGCCATTTGGCCGTTCTCTTCGTGAAGCGAAACACTGTACGTCGCCAAGGGTCCAAGAATGGTCTGAATGTCGATCTCCGGACGACTTGAGACGCACATATATACATTCGGAAGTTGTGAACTGACAAGGTATTCCAAGAACTGAAGCACCTTTTCACGAGCAGTGGGAGTTCCGGAGATGTCAGGGGACTCGTCAAGAGCATCTATAATGATGTACGACACCGGCTGTCCTTCGACTTTGAGCATGTCCGTCAGACATTGGGAGAGCGCGTCGTCTGAAGGCTGATGTACTCCTTCGTCGTGGTCCAAATAGAATTAGGAGAAAATATGGTGGCAGGCATCAGACCGGGCGCTAAGCTGGAAGAGGAGGGAGGAGAGGAGATCATGTCGGTGTTGTTTCTGAGTGTCCCTGAAGTCGAAGAAAAAGTAGGCCATCGAAGCCAGTCCGGCCTTGCACATCCTGTCGATTCCTTGGATGATCGTGGACCTAGAAGAGTGCGTGAATATCTACAATCGAAGGCGATGAAACGCCACCTACACCAAAATAGTTTTCCCGGAGCCCGCTACAGCACGGGAAAGGCGTCAGGACAGCCGAAAGCTCAATATTGGTAACGCACGTTTTCCATGAATCCACAACAGGGAACCCTTCGCGTTCCACTTGGCGAAGACTCTTCCCTCGCAAAACCACGTCGCAGTTCCATCTTGATGGATTTCACGCGTAGTGTTGTAGTTTGGCGATGGATCAGGAGGGGTGAGCCAAGTTCGGGACTCCCTTTGCAAGCGATCACCTGTACCCAACTTTAGCGTCACGAGACCAAATTGTAGAACCAACTAATAACGAACGCTTCATATTGTTTATATCATTCGCAATCTGTTCCATCATATCTGCCGTACTCATCAGTTTCCGCAACGCTAATTCCCGAACACAGTAGAAGCTCACCCAATGCCTTCTAGATACCGTTCACTGATGCCTTTCCATCTATTAAGACGACTTCTCATTTAAACGCCAATTAATGGCCATGAACCTTTGCGCATCATTTATGACTACCTTGACATTGTTTACAAGTCCGTAGACAACTTCGAGCGTCTGGGCCATATTCATCCGACCTTCCTCTTGGGTGAGACGGTCCAGTCTGCGTAGCACGCCTTCAATCTCGCTTTCTCCTAGTAGTGGCTTCTTTGCGAATTTCTCTACGCAACGTTGAGTCTCCAGATATCAAAGAGATGTATCTACTTACTGAATCTACCCTGCTTAATTTGTTTGGTAGCGAGAGCGAGGACGGAGAGTAATTCGACCATTATCTTCACGCTGATCTCCCTCATTGGATGAGTCAAGGGAAGGTTGGTGTATATTCGAATGCGTTTGAGAAATTTCCGAGGCATTCAAACAATTCGACGAGCGCATCATAGCTCGAGCTGACACCACTGGCCGTCTGCAGTACCCAGATATGACGGGGTTGGAGCTAGAGAAGGTAATTACTAGATACGTACTGCGATGAGAACATCCACTCCAGCAAAGATCGCCTTCGCTGGTTCGAACGGAACCTGTTCATGGTAACAGAATTAGTGAAAAAGGTGAGTGGAAAGAAAGTTAAGCTAACTAGAGTAACGGATGCGCCAAGAACAGCAGATAAGCTGTGGACGACGTAGACTACTGGGCGAAGCCAATTGAGCAACTTGCGATTTCCGTCGCGAAAGTCTTTGAATTCATTGGCCTTGTCCTCGAGTAGCTTAAGGACATCATCGGGAGAGCCGCAAGATCGAAGACCATCTGCAAGGCCCGGGGGATGCGTAGCGAGGTCTATCCCAACCTGCTTGCTATAGTCGGCGAGAGCTGCATCGAGGATGGGTTGAAATGACATGGCAGGAATTGTGCACAGTTTCACGCAGTTATGTGCGAAGGTGGTAGTACGAGATGGGTAGTAAAAATAATCGCGGGGGGCACTTGTCCCAGCCAAGGCGACCGTCCTTGAAATGTTCTAGGTTAGATGCGAAAATCTACGACGTGAAACGGTCTCAAAGCAATTTGTCTTGCATCAAATGAAATCATTGACGGGTTTGACCATCAAACCTAGTACACCAGCTCTGCGATCTGTGAAGGCAGTCCTATTAGGGGTGGTACAATCAAGACAGAGTGGAAGGTCTTGGAGGCGGTAATTTTTTCGGGCTGAGTGCTTGAACGTTTGAACGCTTGAGTAGGTAGCGACTGCCCGAGAAGCAAAGATCAAAGCGCTGTTCGTAAATGGTCAACGGATCGTTACACTGTTGCAATATTCAATGGAAAGCTTCATCCCTCAAATCCTAAGTGTGATGCAAGAGCTCGTGCAAAAGTGAAGTTCTGGATGATTGATAATGAAAGGTGATGAGGTTGATGGAGATCACGTCATAATCCAACGACAGTCACAGAAGGTAGGACTCGTACTCGTACTATTCGCGCAGAGCCGTGGGTGGCCAGAAGTTTTCATTTTGTGGAGGAGATAGTTCTCGATAAGGGACTCGGAATCCCCGGACTAGAACACATATTCTCTGTACCGCTTGCCGTACCATCATCACTTTGTACAGTAGACTGCTGTATTATTGACACACCAAATGATTTAAAATTTGTTGTTGTCGTAGGATAGGGATAATCCTACTCGGGTAACACCAGTGAGTAGGGATGCTGAAGTCCGGTTCTGAACCGAAGTTTAAGTTTGAACCCGAACTTTTTGAACTGGACCGAAGTTCAGTTCAAGGTTCAGCGTTTCAGCTTCAGCAGTTGTGCAGAACTAGACCATAAGTCCAGTTCGGTCGTTATATTTACGCATTCGGTGGCGATTCGTCGAAAGTGACGATGTAATTCTGGGGTCAAAGTGCTGGGTCGGTATCGGTATCGCTCCAGATGCTGACAAACGGTGGAAACACCGAAGGCCTATTCTGGGACGCCCACGCCCATCGGTGATATCACTCATGTGTGTAAGGACATACACCGCCAATTGAACTTCTGAACGGCTTTCTAGGGTTCACGATATTATGACGACCTCGCTGTACCACTGGCTGTGCGGACTCATCTGACACCCTAGCGTGTCTGGGTGTAGCACCCTACAACGGGTTGAAGCCTGTACTCGGTTCAGCACACGCGTCCGATGTTCAGAACATCTACGGTGCAGGGGAGCTGACGGATTACCTAGTCCAATTTGCCGTGCACCTGGACCCCAATGGTGGATCGAGCCCGCAATGGCCACAGTACACCACGTCGCCGCATTTGATGACAGCCAAGTCACGAATACAACTACAACTCTAGACACCTACCGCGTTGATGGGATAAATTTTCTCACCAAGCTCTGGCTTGCTCATCCGCTGTAAGGTATTTGAAGATTCGCGGTTACGTGGAATTGCCTTTGGGACTTGAAATTTTCGTAATTTTGTATGCTAATAGAGAACAGAAAGCCTCTTGTAGCCTTTCTCTACGAAACGCAGCCCTATGCTGCTGGACCAAGGTTTTTGGACTGCGTGGCTCTTGGGGTAGGACGAATGCAATGCAAGGGTGTGTCACTTTAGGACGTGTAGTAGCAACGGCCACGATGGAATGGCTCATAACAACACAGTATCGAGCAATGAACATACTCTGATAAGTATTCAACTTGTTTCACTCGTGGTTGAATCCAGAGCCTAGCGGAAGGGCATGTCAGAATACGTGGCTCAGAAACAAAAATTCAGTCGTAATCCAGTCCAACCCACGCTTCGAGTCACCATAAAATGGTACGACTACAGTATTACTGCCCTCGTTTCTCTCACTTATCACTTGCGGACACCGTACTACCGTCGATCAGGCCTTCCACGTGTGATCATAGTACTACCATGTCTACACCTTGTCGTATACTGCTGAATATAAATTTGGAGTTACAAAACAAAATTTCGAGGACATACATATTGGAGTTTGGTGGTGTCTACGAAAACAAGGTAAGATTATTGTCTTCGTAATTCATTTCATCAATTATTTCCTCCAATTTCGTGAAATCGGGCGTTCCGAGACCCGTGACCTATTGAGCCCACATAGTGAGCCAACGTTGAAAATGAAGAGACAAAAGTCTAGCAGGGCGCACTGGATCCCACCCGATGATAGCGGGGAAGCCATCAGTCCCACAGCCTGGGTTCCAGCCAGACGTAATATCGTTGAGACCCGGGAGGGCTTTGCCGTAGAGCCAGGGATTGAGGAAGCCGAGCGGGGGCTTGCCTTTCGAAATGCAGTAGTCGTTCAGCAGCGAAATAATACCCGCTACGGTCTGCGCATCGGCGGTCAGCTGGACGGCCGAAGGAGGAGGGAAAGGCGCACGGGCGTCGAGCCACTTGTGCCGTCAATCGTCTCGTATTCCCTGTCTAGGACAATCACGAGGTTGATCCCCTGAGCGGCGATCTCGGGTAAGCCTCGGCCATAAGGACTACACGAATAGAAGGCAGGCCGATGTCAGGCCAGGCCCGGCCGCACGAAAGTGAACGAACTTAAACAGGCCCTGATGCATGTTGCCGATAGTCTGGAGGAAGGGGGGCACCGCCTCCGCCTGGTAGGGCGGGCGCGGGAAGTAGTTCGAGAAGCCGCCTCCGGAGAGACTCGCGGCGATCTCGGGGTCCCGACTCGTTGTGCCGCCAACGCTAGTGACCCATGGACCTACAAACACGTAGTCATTGTAGTGTCTACAAAAGAAATACGCCACACGTACAGGATGCGGGGAACTGGGGGATAAACCGGACACCGACATCTCCGGAGCTTTCCCGGACTAAACAGTTCCCCCCATCGCCGACGCCCCAGTCACCGGGCGAGAAGAGGACGCTGACGCCGAGCGCGCCAAGCTTCGCGAACAGTTCGCACACGCCCTCTGCAAATTCCTGCGGAACTTCGTACTCGTTGCCGCTGTACGCCGTGCTGATTGTCTGTGGGAGGTTGCTCTGTTCAAGCACATAGGCAAGCCAAGGAACGTATAAATCTGCGGGCAAAATCTCCTCGCCGCCCGTGCTGTAGTAGAAGTTCGATGTCGGGTAGGTCATGGCCTCGGCATATTGGATATCGAGATTGGCCTCGACGCTGGGATGTCTCGGGTCGTACCTGCCGCCGTTGACCGGTAAGACAGTATAGGTCGCGTCTTCCCCGTCGGTGCGAAACTTCCTGTCCGCTGCTGCTGGCACATAGCCTAATGTTCTGTACAGCGAGCGTAGGTATGACGGCGTGACAACTAGTCCGCGGTTCAGCGGTGTCGTTACGAGTTCCTCTGATCCCGTATTTGCCCGTGCGGCGGCTACCCCATGCGGGCCAAAGCGCAGTTTATTCAACTGCATGCGCGGAGAGCTGAAGTACGTCGTTGGCACGACGGTTTGAATGTGTCCGTGCAGGACATCGGGGAGGGAATAGCTAACTGTGCGAAGAACGGTCTTGTTCGTCTTGACGTGCTGGTAGAGCTGGTAGGAAGCACCGAGGATATCGTTGGCTTGAGGCACGGGCACGCCAACGACCTTCAGCCAGTTGCCGCCGAGCGTCAATGAGACGGAGGGGGGGGGGGGGGGGGGGGGGGGGGGGAAATGCCATGGTCTTCAAGCCAGGAGTTGACAAGGTTGAGCGTGTCCGAGCGCGGAGCAACAAGCTGGGCGACCTGCTCCTTGGATAAGTGGGCGCCGTATCTGCAACGGGACAGTGGTACAAATGGGTTTATGCATGCACGGACGGACGGGAGGCGACGTACTTTGGATGCTCTGGGGTGCTGACCTCGAGGAGGGCGTCAATCAAGGCACTCTCGTGTTGGCTTTTCAACGCTAGGTAGAGGTCAATGGTGGTGTCAGCAACCAGGTGACCAAGGTTCTCCCAGTCCTGCGGAACTGCACCCCATGAGTGTTTCACCTTCTTTGCACCCCAAAGTCGTGTGAGGGGCATCGCGAGGCCATCGACGGGCCCGGTAGCAAGAAGAGAGACCACGGAGACCAGGTGGTATGGGACTCGCATGATTATAGGCGACCACCGACTTGGAGATGATTTCTTTGGTTAAGTGGCCCTTGCAAGTTAAAAAGGTCAGCTGGGAGGCAAAGCTTTATAGTGCTGGCCAGCTCACCGAACCCGACGACGGCATTATCGGGGTGGAAGCATATTTGCGGACTGTACATGAGCAAAAAGAAGTGTGGTTACTATTGCACAGATCGATTCAGGCGCATCGTTCCCACTCGGTTTCGACTCGGAAAACCCTGCTGTCAATAAGGATGGCCACGGACATGTCATCGCTACATCGCAATAAACATTGGTCCACGGCCATGGGTTGGTAAAGCAAAAGGAATGACAACCTGCTCACCGTTCAATTGAGGGCGGCGCTGGCACTGTCGTCTGATGGGTGGGCCTGGTGCTATTATCGTGGTCATCGGTCACTGATCAACGACCTTCGGTTCCTGCCTAGGAATTTCAGGACCTGAGCCTCACAAAACTGTCAGCCCGAAAGGACTCAGGGCCAGACCACCATTCACGGTTAGTCCTCGGTAGCAAGTCCTCGGTGGCATCTTGGGACCGGCCCCTCTAGAAAACGATTTTAAATTTCTTTCCGTGGCCGCGCGCGACCCCCAACCCTGCCTTATTAACACCGCATAACTCAAAGATAGATATCTCCTGCTCGTAACTAGTCGCAGAATGAGGTTTAGGTTGTCACAAGCGATGTAGAGGTCCTAGCGGAGCCGGCGCCCCATAGAGCGAGCAATTACCTGTCTACTGCTCTCTGTGCGGAGAACCCGAACGATGGTGAACCCTTCGTGGCACACAATGTGCTGGGAAAGCCTAGACCCGCCCGCCGATGCCGCGATCGACCCCTAACACGAGACGAGACGAGAACGCTTTTTTTGGATTCCATTTCTGTCTACGTAACTAAGTATTGTACAAGTAGGAAAGACGCGTAAGCGCATCTTCCTGCTGTAGTGTTTAAACCCATGAAATTAATGCGAATGAGACCAGAGAGTCTCTCGCCTTTCACCCTTCCTCATCACACTCGTGTCACGTTGGCTACGGAGGCCTACGGAGGGGTGAACGGATTCACAGCACGTTGCTAGTTTCTCTTATGCTGAATGTAGATCCTTCTCCGTAAAACAACGAAATATGTCCTCTTCCTGACAAAACGGTACATTGCTTAATTTTCGACTGTTAATCACTACTACTGTACGCTCTTGGTTTATGACGGGAAAAGGAACATACTTTTCTCCCTGCGTTAACGACCTCCGTCTGGGTCCGTGTGTACGTCTGCGTGTCCGTGTCCGTCTTAAGTATGCCCCATAGTGCTACTGGAATCACTGCGCACCATGGCATTCTTCGCAGAGGGGCGACACTCAACTGGGATATTCGAAACATCAACATAAAAACTGCGTTCTTACATGAGAATCTTCCAGAAGATGAAACGATGTACATATAACAACCGCAAGGACTCGAAGCACTGGGAAAGGTAAACTGGGTGGTGAAAATGAAAGTTATGAAGAGCATCCCGCGGCATCAAGCAGGCAAGCGGGATTTGGAACGAACCTTCAATGCTGCCATCCAAAGTTGAGAATTTGGACACTTAGTTGTGAGGACGTGTATACCGTAGACACTTGGCGACCGGGACCATCTTTTTTGTCGGCCATGTCAAAGATCAAAGATCCTGCGCTGCTTGCAAGTCAAGATGGCCAGTTCAGTTGGAGCGCCGCTGGGAGTCAGGGCGAGTTTTATGGTGCAGCCCACGAAGCACATACGCGGGCCCATCTATGTTCGATAATCGAGTCCTCAAAACTGATGGCAAGGAGAACAGGATGCTGACAGCCCAGTGTCAGTCAGTGCATGGGTTGTAGTGTGTGAACGTATTAGCAAAACACTCTTGACGCGCCTCAGCTGATATTACGTGACCGACCTCGCTGAGCAGGGTGGGCCTGGACCGTGGCCCGAACTTCCACCTCCTTCAAGTGTTTGCCATTATCCATATGGCGAAGTATGTGGCCCACTTGCAGAGCCTTTGTCGTGGCTCACTTTCGCTCCAGTCTCACACCCGGCTCCTTTCGGGATTGCAAACTTGAAACGCCACTGCGCAAGCGTCGCTCACGAGTATCGATCACAAACGAGTTCTCGGTGAAGAGGCAACGGGTCTCCGAGGCCATCGGTTCAATTGATGTTTCAACGGACGCCGAACAGAGGCAGGAGTACGCAGATATCAATGCTGAACCTAGGGTAAGCCTTATGTCTTTGTTCGTCTCGCTCCCGGAACTGACGAGCATGGTCTGTTGGACTCATTATCCTGGCTACATTCACTCAATTGTCGCAAACGCGTCGCCTTCGCCCCTCTACCTCCTTTCTAACCCACTTCCAAAATTCTCTCAATGTCGTAATGCTCCTTCACTTAGGCAGATCGCTTCATTGCCACACGTCCAGAGACTTTGTTTCCTATGAATACGACACCACGGACTAATCGGATGGCAAAAATATTTGGCCTCGCAGATGACCGGTTCCTTCAGTTCACTGACACGACAAACACCTCATCCGACTGTAAAATGTTCACCTCGCTGCGCCGGAGCGCTTCCCAGCTCTTTCATTCCCCCCCAACCATTCACCAAACATCAGCAGCCGCACATCTCGGAAAACGGCGACAGTTCATCCTTGCTCTTGATGGCCCTGGTATTCCTCAAGACCCTTGGGCATATCCGCTTTCTTGGTCCTCGACCAACGTCATTGCTGTCGCCTGCGGACATGATGTTTACTACCAGGACCTAGACACGCGGCAGATCGCACACCTCTGCAATCTTCCGCGCCCTAGCCTGGGCCGCATTCGTGCGTTGGTATTTGCGCCGCGTGGGTTGTACGCAGCCCTGGGAACCACCACAGGCTGCGTGCAGGTGTGGGACGCAGCCTCTCAGTGCCGTGTGCGATCCTGGCCGAATACGGACTGGATGAGCGTCAGTGCGCTTGCATGGCGCCCGTGCTCACGTGTATTCACGGTTGGCCGCGCGGACGGACGACTCGCACTGCTCGATGTGCGTGCGCCAGATGAAGTACACAAATTTCGCGGGCACAAAGGGGAGATCTACGGTACACAATGGAGCCACGACGAGCGCTTCATGGTAAGCTCTGACTCCCATGGCACCGTTCACCTGTGGGACGCAAGGAACATGTCAACACGAGTAGGCAAGATGAAGCACGAAAGTTCCGTCAAGGTAGGTCGCGGTCACTAGCTGGGCCGTTCTAGTGAGCTCCTGCACCCCTGTGATCTCTCTGGGCTAACGGAATACCGTAAATATAACAGGCAGTGGCGTGGTGCCCTTGGAAGCCCGATCTACTCGCCACGGGTGGCACCTACCCGGACGGGCGGATCCACATCTGGAGTACCTCCTCCCTTTCGAATACGCTGTCACCAGCACCGGTGGAGACGATCGTGACACACAGTAGCGTGTACTCCCTACAGTGGTCCCCGCATGCGCGGGAGCTTCTCAGTACGCACGGCTTCGCCTGGCACGCCAGAGAGCGCCTGCCGGACGTGCCCGAACCTGCTGCGTCGCCGTACACCAACTCGATCACGGTGCATGCGTTTCC
Source organism: Lactarius vividus (assembly GCA_021527035.1). Classification (NCBI taxonomy): domain Eukaryota; kingdom Fungi; phylum Basidiomycota; class Agaricomycetes; order Russulales; family Russulaceae; genus Lactarius; species Lactarius vividus. Next base: position 142,737 of record JAKELG010000008.1, on the reverse strand, counting down.
CACCAACCGCCGCCTCGTCAGCGTCGCCGCGCACACTGGCACCGTCAGCCAGAGCTGCCTCGGTCCGGACGGCACGATGGTTTTCACGATATGCTACCGTGAGGAGGCGATGAAGATGTGGAAGGTCTGGGGACGACGGGAAGAGGTGGGGAGGAAGGAGAGCGCGTTTGATAAGTTCAGCATCCGATGACACTGCGGCTCGGGCGTGCTGGACGCGCTGGAACAGTCGTGGAGTCTTGTATGTGTGCTGTCCCCGTTTTGCTTGTATACTTTGCTTGTATTTTACTCACTTGCGTGTGGTCGCATAAGCCGCTCGTTTTTTTGAATCCGTACTTATATCCCAGACGAGTTAAATTAAACAGACTACGACAACCAGAGCGGCTCAGATTGGCAATGTAAGGACTAAGTGCCGTGGAGGAACGATATGGCATACGTAGTATGCTCAAAGTCTACAGACACCTACGTGTTCCATCACCTGTAGACTCCTGGATGTAAGGCAGCCGCCATGAAGGACCCGCCCTTACTAATCCATTGTTTTGGTATCTCCTCCCTCATACATAACAAATAGCCAAATATAAAACCAAAAAATGGAAGGAAACAGTGTTATCTCTACATGGTTTTATTTTTTTAACAAATCATAATTTGGTGGAGCCTTTCATGTTTTGTTGTGCTTAAAGCTTATGTAAAGTTAGCGAGTCCTTATGGCGGCTGTCTTGCTCTCGGCACCATACTGCAACAAGAGTTCCACTGTATCTGGATGATCTGCCCCCAATACAACGGTGTCTTGTCTTCGCCGTTCCTCGCATGAATATCAACGCCACACTCCAACAACTGCCATGCAGTCCTCTGATCGCCAGCCTCCGATACCGAGCGCGGCGGAGTTTCGCCATTCATATTTGGGGTGTTTATGTCGGCACCATATGTCGGCACCATACCTCCATATCTGAGTAATAGCGGCGCAACTTCCAAGCCCAAGGAAGTCCCATTCCACCGCCACATATAAGATCTGCGCTGTTCTCAAGTAGACTCGTACTACATCCAGCAGTGGCGGTACTCCGGGGTTGTCCGGGTTTCCGAAATACAATTCCTTACTCCCAGAGCCAGCTAAAAAAAAAAAAAAAGGAGGGGGGGCTCAGTGGGATCGAAGACTCATTGGATGCATATGGCGTCTTGTGCACTCAATCTTGCACTCAATGACACATTTCCGACCTTGGTGTAATCAACCCAATGCTGAGTGAGTAACGTAAAATACAAGAGGAAACTTCTTGATCGCGACCTTGTTAACGCCGCCGCTGGTTAAATGGGAAGAGGGATGTGGCACACGAGCGCGAAAATCGGCGTACAGCCGCTGTGTCGCCAACCTTGACAACCGCAGCGGGTCAAGTGGCAACTGTCTCACGTGTCAACGTCATGGCTCCCGGCCCGCAACTCCGACCTATCGGCCACGTGCCACGTGGTAAAGATGATGCTGTCTCCGCTTCTGCCGTTCAAGTCAAGTTCGAGGAGTACAAACTTCTCAGATTTCATTCCAACCCTGCCACCAGCAGGGCAGCACCCCTCAACTACGACGACGGACTGGCAGTTCCTATTCCTGTCAACTCAAAGTTCTTATGACTGGTCCGAGGTCCGGTCAAGTATCCTTCAAGTTGACCGGATGACTAACTGAGCCGTCGTACTTATTGGAACCCAATCAATGAACCCCAGTCTTACCACAACCACAGTAGCACCTCACGTTACGCTGCGATGGACCACGAGTGAATCATGTTTTCGCTTCGCCTTTTTCATTACTTCGCCTGGGGAGTCCATTTCCCCTTTCTTGATGTGCATCCGACCCATCCACGTCTTCGGCTACGTCGACGCCAAGCACTGGTCTTGACATCGACGCGTGCGAGTCGCCACTCTCCTTTGGACTGTGCCCTGTCGTTCCCCGGCAGCCCTGCAGCCCGAATGTATTGGTGCATAGTTCACTCCATGTTTCTCCTGTCAGGGTGTCCGAGCTCTACGAATCCAGATAGCTGTGCGCACCGCCAAACTGCCGTTTCAGCCAATCCATGTACTTAGTCGTTAATATTTACTGTCGTAACTTACCGTAACTGAAGCGGCAGACTGACAATGTGTCACACATAGTGCGGCGACGCATGGCACTCAGCCCTGGAGATTGATACAGTAAGTTGACAGCTGGCCGCATATACAGTATCTGGGTGCGAATTTGGGAATGATTGTGTTTGCGACCGCAGGCTGAGCTGTCCTCAAGAGTCCAAATGTTCAAACATCGTAATTTTCAAATTTTCAAAACTAAAAGGTTCACACTCGATCCATTACAGTCGATCATTGATTGACGCCGTCGGTCCAATTCTTTTGGCGTTAGCGTCGTGGAGTCCGTTGCGCCGCGAAACCCACGGCGGTCGCCTCTTCAACAGGAAAGCGCTACAAGACACGGAAGTCGAGCCTATTTGGACTCCAAGGACCTTTCCTCACTGGGGTTTATGCGCCCAGGACCTACGATATCATTTCGTACTTGCGGATGACAGACTCCCCGCGCGCGGCAACCGTTATGGGTCTTCGTGCGGTCATCGTGCGAAGCAAGATTCAGTTGGTGAGTGCCGCGTCCCATGCTGTCGTTTCCAAGCAAGCTACCAATCCCAATATCTCCGGGTTATTATCTAGCCATGGCGCTTGTCAATTTGGAGGTGCGGTCTCTCTTTTCCGTCGTCCATGAGTAAGTGCCGTCAAAATCTGTCACGAAGGTCCTAATGACCCCTGTTATAGAAAACGGAGTTCCACACGAAGGGACTCTCCTGTTTAGTGTTCTCATCACCATCGCCGTGACCATCAACGGCAGCAGCCACGAGGCGTGTGTAGCGCCGTCGAGTTCTTTTGTTTGCTCATCTGTGAAGCCCGAGCATTGTGCCCGTGACAGCCGATAGTACCCAATTACAGTAACGCCGTGCGTATGGCCAAGCTGATCGACTGAGGAACAAGTGTGGGACCTTTGCCTCGATGGCGAACCCGGGAGCTGGGGGTGGCGTCCATACAAGGTAAAGTGACAGCGTCTTGTCTCTATCTTTTGGGGAATGGACCACCGACCGTCGCAATCCTATTTGCGTGAGTAATGCCAAAATGAACACACTCCCAAGCTAATAGAATGAGTGAGCCAAACTGTCTCAGGTGCTCCATCAATGAAGGGGAAGTGGCAAAGTCTGCCAAGCCTTGTCATGATTTCTTCTACCCGCCTCATTTACGTTTTCCTAACAGATTTCTATTGTGGTCCCGTTGGAATCGCCATCAACTAAAATTGTCTTGTCCACGGGCGGACAACAAAATCCCACGTAACAGGTCGCTTCAAGTAACCCAGCTGGAGTAACCGCGGACCCCTTACAGTAAGTTCAGTGGTGCTTTCGGCATGTTCTACTGTAGGCTTCTACCAAGCTACTGGGGGCTGAGCACATGGAACGGAAGACATACAGGATCTGGGCGTGTTTGTCCCTGACAACGTCACTCTCCTTTGTCAGAATACACGTACGTACATTGGCCGCACCACTGATCATGAACGTTCATGAACTTTTATGAGCGCCGTGTCCAGTAGTAGGGGCGTATATCCCCCAGTTATCTGGTCTAGTTGTCAACGAATTAGCAGAGTGGATGCACAAATGTAAGCTTCGTTCAACTTATCCTTTCCCCACGTCGCTCACAACTGCTTTGGGGCGCTGCACAATCGGCCATCCAAACACCGTCTCGGTGGCGTAATCTCCAAAACAGCCATAGGCTTGGTTCCAAATTTTCAAGGTGCGAGATAGACTGACTGGCCCCTGACCATTGTCACTTGGAGTTTCAATGTTCCGGAAACTCTCCACCGTCGCGGCTGAAACTAGGACCGCAAGGAAGTGTACCTGATTATGGACCGCAAAAAAATTGTCGGGGACCTGAAGACTGTCGAAACGTCCATGCACACCACGGACGGAGTGCTTTTCTAGATGCACCAATCTTTACATACGCGCTGCTACCCATGTGGCGTGCCGTGATAAGACCTCAATGCGAACTTGAACATTTTAGACCCCATTATGATTTTGAAAATCGCCGTGAACATGCTTTTGTCTCATTTCTGGGTGAGATCTGGCGCTTCCCAAGTCCACGACCTTCCGCGGGCCGATTACTATTATCGACATAACTGGACCTTCTATCTTTACGGCTGTACACATTCTGATCGGGCTGAAACCTTTTTGTCGTGGACGTCTTCCATCAATGATACGGGGGCCAGCGTCCACAAGTCGATTGTAACGTTTTTGGTAACGGATAAGTCTTCCGGGAGCCATATTCTCGTTCGGACGGTCGCATTCAACGAATATATACCTCAGGGGGTATCAACCCATCACACGCATAGGGTAAGGTTTAATGCGATCGGTCGCATTGCTTTAGTTGACCGAATGGAATAGCTCGAAGATTGCGACAACTACATGTGTGTGTGTCAACTTGAGCTTAGATGTCGCTAGCATGTCCTATTTTCCAGGGATAAGCAAACAGGCTGGTAAGTGTCCGGGTAAGACCCCTTTCTTACAGATATACTTATCGTTTGGGTTATTTGCATCGTATTTTGGTTATACTGCTGCGGCAACCTTACGCCCATACTTGGTCGCTGATGCCCTGCATTCTAAGTAGCCAACTCCCTGGGTGTCGACTCGACATCCAGGCCTATGTGTAGCTTCCGCCACTGGCAAAATCAACGCCGTTCTCACACCAAACTCACAGGATTGTCGGGGTGAGTCTGACCCCCACTTGCTTTAGGTCTGCAAGGCGCCCCACCCACCAACAGTCTTTCAGCTGTTCATGTCCGTACCCATACTGCTACTTTTTGCGCGCACAACCGAGTTATCGTTACGGTCACCAATAGACACCGCCGCAATTCACACGAGGGGGTGGAGTACACCTGCGGCGATAAGCGACTACACGGCGTACCACCTATCCACGATGGCCCCAGTGCTATGCGCATTCGTACCCGGAGAAACGTGTGGCTCAACCCTACAAACCGAACAACCGACGCAGACCCCCGCAGACCGTTTCCAACACAACTTTCGCCGACACCACTTTTACCTACTTTGCGCGACCGGGACCGTGACTTCTGCACGTCGTCAAAGACTCTCAGATAGTAGTCTCTACCGGTATCGAAGATTCCCAAGCCATACTTTTGTCCCTTACAACGCACCCGCATTGAAACCCACGTCCACGACTTGCAGGATCCGTGGGGGAGATAGCAGAGATTCTGCAAAAAGCCGAGAACGTAATGCAGGGATGCCATGTGAAGTAGCGGAGAATGCGAAGCGATACCAAGGTGTGGCCCTACCCGCTGAATCCAGGTCCTTCGTCCCCTCAGTCGAGGCCAGTCTGGCCAACGTCGCTGCCGGAACGGCACCCAGCTTATATGTAATCGATAGCGATTTATCACGGGCTATCTAACCGCACGTTCTTCCAGGACCGCCAGTGCCGCCTCGGCAATTTCAATGCTCTCGCTAAACCACAATATCGATGAACAACGTCTCTCTCGTCGGCAACTTCGCGCTCCTGCGTCTAGTCTCTACAAAAAAAGAGGCTCGACTAGAGCACTCCAAATGGACCGTAATTTCGGGCATGAGGCACGCATAGCAGCTCATGTATATCCCGTCCCCCCTCGCTTTGCGGTCATTTTCAATTCCACCGCCAATCAATCAAACCGTGCCTTGCCTGTCGCGAGCACTTTGCAGCAACGACCATGCGTCGAATTCATGTCCTGCAGGGTCCTGTCCGTTCGATCGCACAGCAGTGGCGAGATAGTACACCCCGCTGCTCTGGGCAAGGTACGCGAAGTACTGATATGACATGTCCTTTCCCACCAGGCTCAACGTTTCATCGTGTGCGCGAGACTTCCTTACATCCTCCCTCCTTCCCTCTCTGCCCCCCAAATTGAGATCCACACCTTTGAAAGAGCACCAATAATTTCTACCATCCATTTCTGGGGTCATTAGTTGCTAATATGTACCGTTGTCCGCTCGCCAATACCAAGCAGGATCCCCGCAGTCGCATCAGTCCCCAAACCCAGAGCCGAACACCATCTACTCGACAATACCTCTTGTCTGCGTGTGCATGACGCTCGCCTGGCCCAGAAGTTTCATTGGGGCTCTATGCAGCGAGGTATGCGCGAATGTGCATCCAAATAACCTGAGTGCGCGAAGGAGAGGGCAAGGTGTGCTGCCCATCTGGTGCAGGGTCTAATTCCACACCTCCTACTTTAGCTGGCATCCGTCCATCCGACAAGCTAAGCTCCATTCTTATCGTGTGTCGTGCAAGAATCGCTGGCTGATCGCCCAATAGTACCTATGTTCTCTGTGACCTGGCCTTTGGGAGTGCTAGACAGACATGGACCCCTCTTGTTACCCACCCCCACTCGACCCAAAACTCCGACCCCTCAGAGCGGCCCCTACGTCACGTAACGGTCCCCCCTTGTGGGAGGACGACTTCCTAATGGATACTGGATGTCCGACGTGTTCGCTTCTGCTCCTGTCTTTTGTCTTTTGTCTACCAACACCGTGAGACAGTCCGTAACCTCTTGCCAGTGGCTTACATCGCCGTCCTCACCTGTTTGTTCATATAACATCCCCGTTCCTACCCACGCATTTACTCACATAGGGAAACTGCCTCTGTAACTTAGTTACTGCGGGATATGATTTTTAATAAAGGACCCCTCTTGTTTGTTGCGAGACATCACCATGGCTCATCTGTGTTGCAACATGGGATTGGCGTTCTCCGGGCGCCGCCCGTCAGTACCAGTGAAAAGCTCTCAACAGTCGTCTCTTCCTGGTCCACACTCTGGATGCACGTCCCACAAACTTGAAAGGAACCTCCGGCGCACAGATACAGTGACAAGCAGCGAAGGGCGGTCCTGTACTAATGATGAGGTAATTATGAGTCATTAAACGCTCGCTCCCTCGTACTTGCCATCTTTCAGATGCTCTCATGGCGTCTTACCGGGATTCACATAGTGGATTTTTCCTGGTGAGTGTGGGGCGTCAAAGTCAACGAAGAGGCGGATAAGCACCGGTAAAAGACGTATACGAAATACACAAAAGCAAAGGAACCAAATCGCTAACTTTACAGAGGATATGCTGTGGACGACAAGTGAGCGATGTATCACAAATAAAAGATGAGGGAGGTGCGATTGTATAATGAGAACAGAAGCAGACGCATACAAGTAACTGTACACTGTGACTAAAGATTAGTGTTATAGAGATATGTGCATTCGAGATGGTTCGTGGGGTGAGGCTGGTTGGAAGTCAACGAAGAAATATGCATGAGACGTCCCGGGATTGGAGATAGCCAGATCAGGATGACACAGGGCATGGGGGTAGTGTCCTCGAGCGGTAGCTGTGAGGGTCGCGGGGAAAAAAAAAAAAAGTCATTCGGCTTCTTCCTCGCCATCCCCACCCTCCTCGTCGCCCCCGCCTTCCCGCGGAATGTGTATCCAGCTGTTCGGGTCCGTGATCGAGTCCCACACCACGACGGCAGCGAACTCTTTCAGCGAGTCAATAGTGTCCTCTGCAACGGTGCACGCGCGCAGCTCGATCCGGTCTAGAATCGTCACGCACGCGGGGCTCTTCTGCCGCTGCACGAGCGCGCTCGCCAAGGTAGACCACGCTTCCTCCTCCGCCCGCACGAAATTGACACCGGCAAGCGTGAGCGAGACCAACTCCGGAAACAACGGCGCGCCGCTGCTGCTCGCGTCGTCGTCGTTCGGGCGGCCCGCGGCTGGTGGACTGAGCGCCTCGAGCAGGCTCTCGGCTGGTACGTCGGACGCCATGACGTGCGTGACCTCTGGACAAGCCGTGAACGTAGCGCGCCAGTCGCGCGCGGACCACACGGCGGCGTCCGCGCGCAAGATGAGCGCACGCAAGTCCGCAAGGGGCACGCACGCGCACGCGCGGAGCAGCGCGCGCTGCTCCATGTCTGGGTCTCCGGCGTCCCACTCGCAGTCGAGGTGCACGTCCGGGGACGCCTTGGGCCCGGTGTAGGTCTCGCAGTCCTCTGTAACCGTTGGTATGATGAATGTGCGCCAGGCGGTCAGCGTGAGCAGCGTGCGGCCGTCGTTGGACGCGGAGGTGAGTCCGAGAGCGTGCGGCCCGCCACTGCCGGTGGAGCGGGAGAGATGCGTGGCGAGTGACGGGATGATCCGGAGACAGTCGAGCTCGGAGGGCGGGGACACGGACCAGCAGCGCACCGTTATCACTGCTGCTGGTGGGATGTCGAGCGCGTCGAGCACCTGGCGGCACCTGTCGACGCGGTCTGCGAGCGTTACCACGCGGATGTGTGGGAGGGACACGGTGCATGGGGAGAACGCGGAGACGAATGCAGGGAGACAGTGTTCGAGGCAGAGCACCTCGAGCACGGGCATGAGCGAGAGACATTCGAGGAGCTGCTCGCGCGTCGGCACGACGGACGCCGCGCGGGGCAGGGCGTGGCGTGGGTCGGGTGCCGTGATGGTGAGAGTGACGAACTGTGTGAGCGGGCGCGGGCCGGGCACCCAGCTGGAGAGGAAGGCTTCCTCGAGGACGAGGCGGCGGAGACGCGGGTGGGTCGCGAGGAAGTTTTCTGGGAGGGCGATGGGGGCGTCGGGGAGGGTGCCGGGGTAGTGCGGGTCGATGCGAAGCCAGAGCTCCTCGAGGAAGGGCGCGGGCATCTCGAGGAGGGATACCCGGGGGGGCGCAGAGCATGCGCACGCGTGGAGCTCGAGCTCTCGTACGTGGTAGAGGTGGTCCACGAGAACGTCGAACGGATCGAGCGCCGGGCGCAGTGGCGGCGGCAACAGACTCGCGGCGTTCGGGATCGTGGTAACGCACGGGATGGGGTTACTCAGTGAGACGACGATGGGCGCCGCTTTGGAGAGCGCAAGCGTGCGCTGGGCCCATGCACGTCCTAAGTGCAAGACGACGTTGGACCACAGACGCGGATGCTCGTGGGCGACGGTGCGCCAGTGGCGGCAGACGTGGGCGACGGCGGGGACCCACCCTAGCGAGGTGCCATGGAGGTCGGAGTGCCTCTCCTGGTCACCCTTTGGGACGTCGAAATGGTAATAGGAACGCTGGTAGTGGAGGAAGATCTCAACGAGGATCTCAGTAGGGATGCGGCAGGTGAGCGTGAGCGCGTTGCGGCGGCTGCCGACTGCGCGCAGCACACAGAGCATAGCAGACATCTCATCATTTACTAGATTGAACGCTGTAGCATTGCTGAGGGTGGAAGATGGGACCTGTTGGAGGATGTCGTCTACAAGTGCGAGGCGCGACTGTACCGCGTCTGACCAATTCTGGGAGTGGGGAGACCTAGGCACGCGTGGTCACGGTTTTGTCGAGCAGGTCGATTGGAAACTTACAACACGTCGTTGATCTGTGCGGACCGGTCGCCCATTTGGGAGAAAATGAGAGTTGGTGCAAGACGTTGGGCCGCTTGGTGGGCCGCCAAGATGAGCGAGGGGATACAGATTGTGCTATGATAGGTCCAGGGCTCGATCTCAGTAAGAACAAAGTCCGTTGCACTTTGAATAACTTGTAGAATAAGTTTATCTTCCAGTTGTTGCTGAAATCCCGTGTCCAAGGAAGCTGATCAGTACATTGGTTCATACGTAGATCGGAATCGCGGCCCGGCAAGGACACGAGACGACGAACACAAATAATGTATGCACGTAAAAATTCTTGCATCAAAAAGACTCGTAGTGATAAACTGCGGTGCACTGCATTGCATGAAATAATCTATACACAAATGCGTCGGTGAAATGTTATGTCACGGGTCGGGGTCTTCGCACAGCAAAGGCGTTTATACTATTTAGTGGGCGTAATGGCGCATCTGAAATGGCGGCAGCTAGAATAATTCCCCAGGGGTATACTGTAGCGAGATAAGCAAAAGAGAGAGGGAAGGGAAGAAAAGATAAAAGGGAAGACGGTAAGAGTAGCGCGTTGTAGCCCGGGGAAAGCATGGTAACAGGCAACAATGGGTAATGAGCCACCCCTACAAAACTGCAATAGCTCCGGCAGCAATAGCCACAATTGCTGAACCGACAAGTGCAAAGGCGGAATCAGCCGCGCGCGGTGCTGCGCCAGTCTGAAGAGCGCCGGCTGCTTGCACCTGGCCGCTGAGGAACGAGGCGCCACACTTGCTGTTGATGGCGGTATAGAGTGCAGGCTGGCCAGAGAGGAGGACACTGAATGAGATGCCAGGGCCGTAGGGCTCGGTGTTGAGTTGTGAGGTGTAAACGTTCATGACCTTGCGCGTGCACGGCGTGCAAAGTTGATCCTCCGACATGCTTGGCTGCATGCCAAGGAAGGCGATGTTCTCTTTACTGTATTTGTCCACATTCGGGACGATGGCCACTTGTGAGTCGCCTCGGCGGACAAGCGAGGAAGAGCGCTTGGTGGTCGAATGAGAGGAAGTCATGTTAAGTGCGCAGTAACTTCCCGAATCATCCTTCTGACAAAGAGACTCCTGGAGAAGACCGAAGGTGTACATAACGTCATACGTAAGAATGACGCCTGCGGTCTTGGACGAAGTGAGCTCGGTCTGGCACGCCTTGAGGAAGAGGGCGAGTTGGGTATTAATAAGGGTGGCGTCGCAGGTACTTGCAGACGAACAAATGCTATTCAGTGAGGAGGAAATGGTGGAAGGGGAAATGGTCGTCGGGTTAGAGCCAGCGCTGAATGCGGAGGTGGCAGAGATGAGGGGTTTAAGACACGACGTGAGGTTTGCGTTTGCATTCAGCTGAACGTAGAATGCCTGACATGTCGGGCTTATGCCTGAAGGGATGAGAGGGTTCGTAGTCGTCTGATTCTACAAAAAGAAAATGAACGCTCTTTAAAGTCAGAGAAAAAAATGAGCTTACCGACTGGGCAAGAGCAAGGGGAACAAGGGAAGCGAGGAAAGAAACGACGGTGAGGGACTTCATGACGGAGGGGGGAAAAGAAGGCGTTATGAAAGAGTGACAGTTGTATTTAGGGAAGTGTCGACGTTTACGAGCTCAAACGTGTCAGCAACGGCGTTGCAGGAGCGTGGGGGGAGCTTGAGCGGGCAGAGTCTGAGATGAGCTGATTGAATGGACGAATGAAAAAAAAAAAAAAAAAGGGTTGTTTATTTTTTCGGCCTTTTGTCCCCCGGCCCCCAGACCGCGGGCCACCCTCGCAACCGCTCACGTGAACCTGTCAGTTCCCTAGCAGCCAGACCGTCAGACTGTCTCTTCATCCCCAGGCTTTATACTAGAAGGGGTCAATACACGCAAAAATAAGATTGCAGCACAATAAAGACATCCTCAAAATCAAAGAGACAATTCCGCTCCAGCTGTTGTTACAGAATAGACACGATCCTCTGATACCTCGCTTGTCCAAAAATAATAAAGGTCTTTCCCTATTGGGACCCTTTGCTGAGGAAAAGAAACAACTTCAACGGTTCGCATTGATGGTTCGTCCCTTACTGTGAAGACACGCATAACTTACCCCCGGGTTATATTTGTCAAAAACTTTGGAACCTTATGGCCTTAAGCTTGAGCTTGAACTTGTGAACTCCAAGTAGCTTTTCGTCTCCATCGCTAGCCCATTGGCGAAAGTAAATCCAGGCGGCCTTCACTCGCCGTGAGGTCTGCACAGCATGTGCGCTTAGTGATAGCCGTTGACAGGTTTCATTTGACGCGCGCTATGCCGGTTTTGTCTGAACCGTGACAAGAGCTGTTTCCTTACATTTCAAACTTGGCGTGTGGACTGAACACGTACAGTACAGGAAGAACGTGCACGGTACTTCTTCCAATAACAAGGAGCCTCCCTCCTTTCTCCTGTCCTTGCCCTAAAACGGCAATGTCTTCCACACTGCTGGAGCTTCTGGTGCCGGTTTTCAAACGTGATGCTCACCTGCATGCCACACATTCTGGCGCAAGGGAATGGCAAATGATGAGCGCAAATGGCTCGCCAGCGTACAGACCAACAATGGTGCTCTGAGACGGCGGGGTTTGACTCAGATGCCGTTGTCCCCGACTACCTTGGCGGCCGGCATCGTAAATCCTCGACGATCCTCGGGCGAAGCCACTAGGTTCGGTTATACGACGAGCATTACAATGTTATGTCACGTTCAACCGGAAGCCACTATCCATATCACTAACAAAGGGCCCTGGCGTCCGTGAGTGTTTTCCCATCTCCGATCTTCTCCGTCGTTACATCACAGTTTACGGTTGGTTTTAAAATGAAATAGCATGTCCTGCGCCGATGGCGCTCTGAAACGAGTTCATAGGGTCCCGTCGTTCCTGCTCTCAACATATGCGCCCCCATCAGGAAATTTCTCCACAGGGCCGCGTATACCTCCGCATCGTGAATCCCAAGACAAGAAATTAAATGAGATCTCTCATGTGAGCAATTTTTCATTTTCTCAATGACCCCTGCCGCTCACAATGCCTTTGTCTATGTAACCTCTCCATTGGCCCGTACCCTCGACCGCCAGCTCGTCGGCGAGGCGTTCATCCGTTCATACCCACTCCAGTGCAGACTGCTGCGATCTGCTGCCAAGCAGCTCCTGCACTATCTATGGACGAAAAGGTGCAGACTACTCCCCGCACCTGGCGCAAGCACCAGCAGGTTCCGCAGCAAAATTCACCGCATCGTTCGTCGAGCTTGGGCTTCGGTGCGAACAGCCGCGGGAAGTGCTGTTCCGCCTCTTTGCGTGCTCGTCGGAAGTGCTCGAATTTTAGCTAATTGACAGGCCTCACGTTTGATGGGACCGCGTTGATGCAGTTTCAGGAGAGGGGAGGGAGGAAGATCGGTGCCTCGGCCGCGGTGGCATCCCACCTCACGGACTCCGATCACGTCGCTTTCTCTCCATTTCGAGCTGACGCCGTCCGCAAGGTCCATTATATCAACTGCAATCCTCGATGATGCGACGCATCGAGCGGGGCGCGTTCTATATGCCTGCGCTGACCCTGCACACCTCTCCGACCCTTTGCTTCTTCCGTCTTGGCACCCGATGACGACGCAGTTTTCATACGCCTTCCGACTCCGGACGGGGTGTTCGAGCAAGCAATGCAGCACGATAAACCCGCGCATGGCCCGCTTCGCCGACGCTAAGCGTTTGCTACCCAGGACGCTGGCGCTTTATGTCTGTTGTTCCGCCCGACACAGCGGATTCCTGTCCGCCACCGTGGCCCGCGCATCGGGTTCGTTCTCAGGGTTTTGGCAACGCCTCACCTCATCTTCCGTGATATCGATCAGGAGATGATGGTGTCGTTCTCTACAGTCGCCCTTTTCTTGCTTTGGGGCCCGTTTGTCAACACCATCTGAATATGCCACCGTACGTCCGCACGGCGAATGTAGGTCCACGCCCGACTGTTTTCTGCTCTATTTATTTATTTTCCGAAGGGTTCAAAACCTGGGAACACCCGAAACGCATGATGACGTTTACCTGGTGCGATCTCGGATCCATCCTGTCACCCTAGGTAGGATTGTGACAATATATCCTACATCACCAACTACTGCACCTCCTTAATGACATGTCTTCCGGTCCCTCTTCTCAGTCCGACATTTAAGGCCGCTCCCAGGGAATACGAGAAACAGGCAGCTACGAACTTGCTCGACAATCGCCTCACTATTAAGCTGCAAAGCTACGACTCTGTGGATGATATCAGCGTCGTTACAAGCGTTCTAAATGTTCCGAGGTGATGACGGAAATCCCATCAGATGACCCGTCCATGATTTGCAGTGCTCTCGATACAACGTATTAGACTGACGCTCTCACCAGCGAGGGCGTCTGTCTAGTACGTTGGAAGCTATCGGCTTTGGATTTACTGATTTTAATTTATTCATTTGAAATAATAAATCAAAATTTTCAGGGCTTTTCTGACGTTCTTTGTGTAGCCTGCGAAAGCGATCTTCGCAAGAACCTTCCTACTGTATGTGTCATCTCATCGATCTCATCCCCGGCCGGGCCTCTGGCGATGATCGTTTTTAGATGATCAAGGGCGTCAGCACTAGCTACGATGCCTCTGTCGACCCATTCGATTTTATTTTAAGATCCCACCTACTGGGTGACCGCACCCCGGCAACCCAGGGGAAAACTCCGGTCTGGAGAATAATCTAGAGGCTCCAGATCCTACGGGAAGTCACCCACTACGGCGATGACTGAGATCATCCTGAAACTCTCGCTAGAACTGCTTTCAACCCTCGTCCTTCCGACCCAGCAAGTCAAGCAAGGGGGGTTGAGTGCGTCTTTCTCTTCGTGATGTACCATTCCTCGCTCGATGTGACTAGAGAAATTTGGAATAAAGCCCCTAGGAAAGAACGAGAGCTATGTGAAGCTGCAGAGGTTGTTGGGTCGACTGGACCATAAGGAGGCTCGGTCGACCGCCGCACAGACGCTGGAGGTTGTGTACAGAGCTGTAAAGGATATGAGCATAGCATGTGCTAGGCCTACGATCCACCGTTCTCTGAGCATTTGTCTCATGGCAGCAGGACATCGACAGAAGATCTTCTACAGGTCCTAGGTGTGCTTCGTTTATTGTTAGAAATTTACGCCTACTAACCTTTGTCGCCAGTTGTGATGCAGCGAGTTGCTGGCAACATCGACAAGTCCTGACGTTCGCGATCTCTCTACTTCCCCATATCACGATCGACTGCCATACCCGATGGTGCTTGCAGGTGGTCAATTGCAAGACGATGGCTTTGCCCTCTTGAGAGTAAGCGGGCTCAAGCAAAAGAATTCTCTGGTACGCATTGCACTAGCTCCACCTGCTTCTGTTCGCCAACACATAAATTAGCTCAATTATTAAAGAAGCTACTATGTTGTGCGATGCCGGGTTGGCCTCGACGACATATTTTTCTTTGATTTCAAGGACACGGCAAGCCGTGCCGTGCTCTCATAAGTTATCTTGTACAGCTGTTGTCAATCTAATCCACGTTCCTACATTCTCGGTCGCTTGTTTTCGGATGGTCGTCCCTGCGCCAAACAACCAGTAATAATGATGCGCTCATGTTTTTTTTTTTTTAGTAAGGAACGTGCTTGTGCTCTTGAACCCCGAGGAATGGCCCAACCTTGATGTCCTCGATAAGCGTCCCAAGAGCGCCGGCACAATCTCCTTGAGAATCGTTCCTGAAGCCTGTCGGATGGCTATCATAACCTACACGTATATGTCACGAGCCGTCTTGAGGCAGACATCGAAGCCAATCTTCAACGTTTGGCATCCCACTGTATATCCCCGCACTACGAGAGCGGACAACAGGATTATATCACCTCTTCCATGAACAGAGACACAAAGACGCGCGTCACGCCAGTAGTCCAGGAGTCTAGGTCTTTCTAACATTGGTGTTGCATGGGACGGCGATATTTTGATGTCTGCCTCCAGTATTTTCGTGTTCGGCGCCTATGACGTATCAAATGCGCCCTCATTCCTCCCCCAACTCGTCCCGCGCCAGACCTACATCCTCGTCGCGTCCTCGCGATAGCATATCGTGAAACTACGGTGCAGCATGGTCCGGGGCAGTCTTGACGTGCTGGTGTGCATGGCAATGCTGACGGAGCGACGGTTGGTTGGTGGAGAACACGTGCACCGTGATCGAATTGGTGTACGGCGATGGTCAGGCACAACCATCGCGATCGTCTCTACTGGTGTTAATGACAACTTATTTTCAAGGGAGGAGGCGCTCCAGATGTGGATTCGCCTGTCCGGGTACTACTACCAGAGCAGTGGCGAACAGATCAGGCCTCCAGGGGCACCACGCCACTGCCTGTTTTATTTGTACAAGTCCGTTAGCCCAGACAGATCACAGGGATGCAGGAGCTCACTAGAATAGTCCAGCTAGCGACCGTGACCCACCTTGACGGTGCTGTCCTGCGTCATCTTGCCTCTTGTCGACATGTTCCTTGCGTCCCACAGGGTGAACGGTGCCATGGGCGTCCGCGCTTAACTCACCATGAAGCGCTTATCCTGGTCCATTGTGCTGTAGACCTCCCCTTTGTTACTCACAAAACTTGTGGACCTCATCTGGCGCATGCATATCGAGCCAATTGTCTGCGTGGCCGACTCCAAACGCGCGCGCGCACGGGCGCCACGCGGGCAATGACGCTCATCCAGTCAGTATTTGGCCACAATCACACACGGCGCCGAGAGGCTGCATCCCACACCTGCACGCACGCAGCCTGTTGTGGTTCTCGGTTCTACGTACAATCCACGCGGCGCAAACACCAACACACACGAATACGGACTAGGCTAGGACGCGGAAGTGTGCGGTCTGCCGCGTGTCAAAGTCCTGGTAGTAAACATCGTGTCCGCAGGCGACGGCAATGAAGTTGGTCGAGGACCAGGAAAGCGGATATGCCAGGGGTCTTGAGGAATACCAAGACCATCAAGAGCAAGGGTGAAGTGTCGCCCTTATCCGAGATGTACGGCGGCTGATGTTTAGTGAACAGTTGGGAAGCGCTCCGCCGCAGCGAAGTGAACATTTTACAGTCGGATGTGATGTTTGTCATGTCAGTGAACTGAAGGAACCGGTCATCTGCGAGGCCAAATATTTTTGCCATTCGGTTAGTGCGTGGTGTCGTATTCATATGGAACAAGGTCTCGGAACGCGTAGCAATGAAACGATCTGCCTAAGTGAGACATCACAAGGTTTTGGAGTGGTTAGAAAAGGAAACGCGTCTGTGACAATCGGGCGCATGCAGCCGCCAAGATAATGAGTCCAACGGACCAAGCCCCGTCAGTTCCGGGAGCAAGGCGAACAAAGACGCTTACCCTTGGTTCAGGATTGATAACTTACCTGAATATTCCTGCCTTTGTTCGGCGTCCGTAGAAACATCAATCGAACCGATGTCCTCGGAGACTCGTTGTCTCTTCACAGAGAATTCGTTTGCGATCGATACTACTCGTGAGCAACGCTTGCACAGTAGTGTTTCAAGTTCGCAATCCCGAAATGAGCCTGATGTGATACAGGAACAAAGGAGGGCCACTATAAAGGCTCTACAACTGATTTACCACATGGATAATGGCAACCTGAAATAGCCTTGAGGCCTTGAAAGGAGGTGAAAGTTCGAACGAACTAGCGGTCCGGGCCGGGGTGATCACGTGATACCGGCTGAAGCGCTACGCTATCACTGTAGCATTTTCAAGCGCGGGCATCCTGTTCTTCCTGTCATCAGTTTTTATTATAAAACTTAGATGGGCCTATGTATGTGCTCCGTGAACTGGCACCATAAAAGCTCGCCCTGACTCTCAGAGGCGCTCCAACTTCAAATCATGTCGATGATATCTTATAGTCATGCTACTGCGGTGCCCCCTTTTCCCAGCGCTCTGTCTTTGCTATCGGGCCTATCGATGGTCTTGCGATGCTCCTCGCACGACTTTAAAACGAAAATTGAAAATATGGTGAAGCAGTCATGGGGTAGAGCCCCACAGTACTGGGAGAGCCTGGGCCGCCCGCCCGCCGATACAACCACCTCTACCTGGTGCTAAATCCCTAACACGAGAACGCATCGATTGACGCCCTCCATGATGTCAACAACCTTAACCATGCAAAGTAGTACGTCCCCCAGTCACCCGTCCGCACGTGCATGAACCCATTTATGCCTCTGTCCCGTTGCAAATACAACGCATACCTATCCAAGGAACAAGTCGTTGATCTTATTGCTCTGCACCCAGATGTGCTCAACCTTGTCAACTCTTGGCTTGAGGTGCTTCCGGCTTTACCAGTATGTCGAGACGAACGAAACCGGTCTTCGCACGCTCAGCTACTCGCTCCCCGATGCCTTGCACGGGAACATAAAAACCGTCGTACCGAAGATGTACCTCGGCTCTACATGCACGCAGTAGAATAAATTGCGTATTCTGCCCCTTGGGCTAACTGGGTATTGAGAAGAGGCAGGAGCCCGTGTCGGTACTGCCGAGCTGTGAATTATTTGCCACGCTGGCTTACCTGTACGAGACGCAATGGACCAGAACGTAATCGGCGTTGCGGGTCACACTGGGCAGTACCCAAGGGGCTTCATGGAAGATTTCGTACCGATGGGGAAGACGCGACCCTGATTTTCGTGCAGGTCAGCGGAGGCGGGTATGACTCGAGAAAATCTGGCGTCGAGGCCATGACCTATCCAACACCGAACATCTACTACAGCACAGAGGTGGCGTGCTGAACATGGCCACGGATCATTCCTCAACTGGCTCGCCTATGTACTTGAGCAGGCAAACCCCTCACAGACAACCAGCATACGGCCACAACGAGTACAACTGCCCGCCGGATTATACAGTACGGTTGTTCTCAGTACGAGAGGCACCATACCTACATCTGCCAAGTTGAGATTTCAAAAATACTGCATTGAAGGGCTCAGAAGGTGTAGACAGAGAGGTAAGGAAAGTGAGGTGAGGTGAGGCAAGATACGAGCGCAGGAGATATGGCAGTAATACGAAATCATTTCGGTGAAATTCTGAAGAAAGCCCAAGCACGCGAGAACTTGAGACAAGATTCAGCGCGTGCGCGATTCAGGGTTCACCCGAAGAGAGCAGACGAATCGCTCTCGAGAACAGCAGATCTAGGCTGAGAGGGATTAAAATGGGCCAAACAAAGAGTCAACAGTCTGTGGTGCTCCGGGACAGCCGGACCGGTTCATTTTCCTGTTCAGCTGTGACTTGCTCAAGCGTCTGAACAGTGAACACTGACTCAACTCGCTTCCTCCGTCTCCGTATCTCCTGGCCATTTCTCAGAGCTACATGGCTGATGTTGAGAACACCCCTCCTGTGTCCCTAGAAGTTCCTTTAGCGTCGACCAGTCCTGTCGGCATCACAGAGCCAACAAAAACGGACGCTGAAGGGGATGCCTCTATCAACGAGGGCGAGGATACTTCAGAGGCCCAGGCACTCGCACAAGGTTGATACGACTTCATCAACTCGTCTCGTGCAAGCGTACTAACGCGAAATCACGGCACCTATAGTCGAATTCTACTTTGCCGATGCCAATCTCCCATACGACAAGTAGGCTCACACACATTATCATTAAGTGGACGCGCGTCGAAAATACTGATATAGGTTCATGTGGACGCTCCATACCGCCAACGAGGAGCATTGGGTACCCATCGCCACCATCGCCTCCTTCAAGCGCATGCGTGAGTTCCAACCCCGCGGAGTCGAATGGGTCGCCAATGTACTGCGCACTAGTACCGTGCTCCAGGTAAGCGAGGATGGGACGAAAGTACGTCGTCAGGCAGAGGTACAGAAGCCAAAAGACGCGTTTGATAGGAGCGTGTATGCGGTGCGTCCACTGCTTCAGCCGCGCAAAGCCTCTCGGTTATTAATACCCCTCACAGAAGGGTTTTGGTGAGGAAGTTCCGGGGCTTCAGCGTAACCTTGAGCAGTTCTTTTCCAAGTATGGGAAGGTGGCCGCCGTCCGTATGCGGCGCGTGGATGGGACTAAGGCATTCAAGGTACGTTTTACCAGTGTGCGTGCAGTTACTTCGTAACTCTGACGCCAGCCAGGGTTCTGTCTTCGTCGAATTCGTTGAGTATAAAAGTGTCGAAGCGTTCCTCAACGCGGACCCGAAACCCAGCTGGGACGGCAATGAGCTCTTGATCATGTCGAAAGAGGCGTATGTCGAGATGAAGATCAAAGAAAAGGGCCTGAAGGGGAAAGCGGCCATTGTCAAGCGGGACCACATCACGCGCAAAGGCTTTGATGCTTTCCGCCTCGCTGCAGAGGGCAAGGACCCCAAGTCGGGTAAAAAAGATGCCGGAAGGGCAAAACCGGAGATCTTTGTTGAGTTCCTCGGGGCAAAACTTCGTGTGCTGGAGGAAGATGGTGGCAGCGTCGACGCGGAAGATGTGCCCCGCATCCGTGGGTCCGCGCTACGTTTCGTGGGGTGCGCCGGCGAGGTATCGTTCGACGAGATCAAGCGCCCGCTCAAGGAGCGCTTCTCCCGTGCGCCATTTGTCAAATTTACAAAGGGCGACGACGCGGGTCTCGTCGGCTTCGACAAGGCGCTGGACGAGGAAGATCTCGCTTTTGTCAGGGAGAAAATCCCTACGCTAAATGGGAAGCCGATAACGTGGGAACAGCCCGAGGGTATGTTTGGCCTCCGCTTCGCGCTTGCGGGTTCTGCTTATCCGTTTTACTTTGTCCTACAGAACAAGAGGAGCACGAGTTTGGAGTTGAGCGAGCCAACGCCGCGGCCAAACGCGCGCTGGGGGGCACAGAGGGCACCCGAGGAGGACGCGGGGGCGGTCGAGGTGCCCGCGGAGGACGGGGAGGTCGCGGTAGGGGGGGAGACCGCGGGCCTCGAAGAAACAAAGGGGGAGACGGTGACAATCGCCCCCAGAATGGCGGGGACGAACAGGTAGGGGAGAAGCGGAAGAGGACTGTGGAGCCAGACGGCGGAGACAACGCCGGGGTGCGTGGGCAAGCGGTACCCACCATCGTGTCGGCCTCATCATCAAAAAAGCCAAAGACGGATGGATAAGAGTCGTGAGTACAGTAGCTGGCAATCTGCGCTGATGATATTACTTCTTGTAGCCATCAAAATGTAATGCTATTCTCTCGTGACATTTATCTGTTCCTGAGAGGGGACAGATAGAACAGGTGAAGGGAGTAAGTGCTCGTCAGGTCAAGCTGGCGCCTCACATGTGCCGTGTCGATACGAACGTGAGCAAGACGGGGCTTGGGGCTTAGGCTGGCATAACGAATATTGCCCCATCGCAGGGAAGCGCAGAAGCGATGTTGGTGAGGTTATTTCAGATGGTGGCCCCATTAAAACCAAGCCGTGACAAGCCACAATACTCGGGGGACGCAGACACCAAGTCAGAAGGCCGCGATCCCGATGAACCTCCACCCCTGCAGGCACTGCTGCCGTCGCGGCGACTCGGACTTGGGTTCTAGATGTCTGCCCTAGTGGTAAGAGCAGTAAGCCCAATGCTCGCCAGTGGGTCGGAATGGTGTTACTCATCGAGGTGGTGAGGTCAAGTCGCACAAGTTCGGAACAACCTAAGGTCTTTCACTGGGAAATATTAAGCCTGTGTCTATGGGAAGATAATGTACAACCAAATGGTGTCGATGGCACTACGTCGGGCATTCCGAGTCTGCAGGTGTCTTCATGCTAGAATCTTCAGTCAACAAGCACCTTGCTCGTGTTTTGCCCATTATTATTAGACACCACGACATGATGTCCGTGCTAGCCCGCGACTGCCCCCATAAAGACCACGAAACGCAGCCGAAGTATATTGGATCACACGGGATCACAACTGTGCCACGATGCCAGTGGTCAGCATACATTCCTGCCCTACCTATAGTCCGATCGTTGGTCATGGCTTCGAGCACAATCCATCGTCCCGGGCAGAGGAACGGCGGAGCTAGTAGTACGAAATGTGATCAATCCTTGCTCAAGCTCCCCCTGGTAGTCCCTTGCCAACTTGTGAGACGCCAACAATAAGACGGTGCCATGCGCCATATCGATGGAGGTACGACGAGCATAGTCAACCCTCACATGGACAACTGGACCTTGGGACAGTCCAAGTGTCGGGTGGCTCGCCTCAAGAAATGTAATCTCACCATTTTATTTCTTGTTTTTCGATTACATTTGTCTGCACCCTTGAAGTAATAAACTCGTGTATGTTAGACGTAAGCCAGGTTTTCCCATGTAGATCGAAATCTGCCCGTGCATTAGACATCTCACAACTCCCCACTTTTAAGTTTGGATGGGATGGTATAGTGTCTTGTTAAGTATTCACGGAGGTAGGGAATCGGTCGCGCCGTGGCGAACACTTTAGGACGTCTCGGGGGTGGAGTTCTCAATACCTCCACTTGTCGATGGTATCTAGTTCCTGGAACCGTGCTGTACACGACGGTGACACCGACCAGCCAGTTGGCATATTTTTTAGGACCATCATAGGACCGTCATCGACGTTTCCATTCACCGCGCTTTCTGGAACCATTTCATTTAGCCTTCCAGCGACTGTCTTGATCTAATAATAATATCAATAACTGAACAATTCCTCATTCATTTGAAGAATTGGCACATTCGATTCGCCCACCTGGATTTTGGTCCCGGCACACCGCGAGTTCCACGCTCTTCTGACAGCGCAGGCTCCGCGTGACCACCAACCAGACGCGCGTTCTTTACTTCTATTCACGAGTTGGCCGGTCAGCGCTCAGCACGTGGGCACCTCGGCTAGTAAATGAACACGGACCTTATATCCTCGAAACGACAAGACTCGAGCCGCATGTGGCTCTGGCGTTACTTTCCGTGCGCATAGAGAAGACGACTAGCACACGTATGGCATCGTTACGTGGTGTCAGGGAAGTGAAACAAGGGTTGCCCCGTGGTAGAGTTCCCTTGGTATAACACGGAGCGCGCGTTACTGAAGTGGGCTATGCTTATCTGCTGCATTTAGTTTCCAGAAAGATTAATTGCGCATCCGCCAAGTCATCCACAGTACAGTATCAGCGCCGCAGAAGTCGACGTAAGACCCCCGTGTGGCATGGACCGCATTTTTCACTTTAGCCAGGACAAGCAAGTCCGGCCCAGACATATCCTTGCCACAGATTACGATTAAGGAACGGGTGCAGTTGTCGTGACCATGCAGGCCCCGTCAGACGCGGATTCCCATACCCCTCCAGGCTCCAGCCAACATCCACAGGTAGTCCTGCCAATTCAGGGAAAACACGAGTAGCAATTAGGATCATCAGGTAGGCGCCGGTGGTGACGGTATCATGAAGTGGCGTCCGACTCGGAGTCGCCGTCTGGAACACCGTTTCAAAGTATCACTAGAATATTATTGCTCCTGCTTTCGGCGAATCGAGATGATGAGTCTAAATTAAGAATCATAAGACATAAACCCACCCCATTTTTTCACATTTTTTGTGCTGCGGAAAACTTGAAAAACTGGCGCTGGTCTTTCTCATGCTACGAGCGACCGAGACGTTGTTTACGCGCTTTGAGTCGGATACGACGACGTCCCGTGTGCTCCACGTCCCTTCCGAAACCCGTCTGTCGAAAGGAAGTCCTACAAGTATAAACCCAGGTGCGTCTGTTTGGCTTAGCCTCGCAATTTTCTCGATAACAAGAGTCTAGAGATCGTGACGCTTCCTGCCAGTGATCGACGGACTTAAGGCTCTTCCCAGGAAAATAATGAGATAACTCACACCGAGCGCTCTTCGAAGTCAGACGACGATAGCAACCACCTAATGCGCAATGAGTCGACAACACGGCTCTATGCCGCTACAGTCGACTCTCATACCCACTTTTGGGATTTTATGACCCGCAAACCATACACTCTGATCCTCAACAATCTATAGATCTTAAACTATAGCTCTGGACCTATCCACAAATACTGATTTGGGGTGTGGAAGCCC
Source organism: Lactarius vividus (assembly GCA_021527035.1). Classification (NCBI taxonomy): domain Eukaryota; kingdom Fungi; phylum Basidiomycota; class Agaricomycetes; order Russulales; family Russulaceae; genus Lactarius; species Lactarius vividus. The sequence goes on along the minus strand of JAKELG010000008.1, from coordinate 119,377 downwards.
CGTGGTTATGAGAATATATGGTCTTTTAGAGATATGGGTTATGAGAGAGTCGACTGTAGTCTGGTACAGAAGACAACCAAGTTAGGCGACATGTACTCCGGAACCTGAGATAATAATAACCTCGTTAGACATCAAATGCCCAGCGAGGTCATGAATATTTCAAATTCCAAGTTGTTCTCAAAAAATATTCGAATGGCTTGAAAAGTAGTTTCCCCAAACGACATATCTTGACATTTGCGCTATTCTGTCGGCACCGTCATTTTTTCCACAGTGATCTTATTCGAACTCGACTACTGCACGTAATGACTCAGGAACGAACGAATACAGGGGCAGGAAATATCACAAATCAGCCCCGTTGAGATGAGCCTTTTTTTTTTTTTTTGCAGTGTCCACGAGATCAATTGACGCTGCCGTTATTGTTACTGGCCATCATGGCCGCCAGTGGCCAAAACAAGTGATCGTCAGCGACTCAGTCGTGGACGCCATGCTTGATTCCCCCGAGGTGAACCCTCTTGTAGCGCTCGATTGTATCCGTTCCGTTCCGTTCATTCATTCTTCCCTCACCACACCGATGCTGAATCGGACGCCCGGAGACTGATCGCACCATGCTCAACCACAAAGTGATCAATACCTCGATCGGTAGAATTCTCACCAAACAGCCATCACCACTGCTGGTCGCTGTGACTCTTCATTTTCATTCGAATGAGAATCATCCGAAATCTCCCCCGCATGACCCCTATTTCAATCACACTTAGCGCCCCCGATCGAGATACAAAAGACGATCGCATCCTTCGCACATTCCTGTCATCCCCTTGATCGTGATTTGTTGTGTGGTTGGCGCAGTGACGTCCGCGTTTCGACAGAACATTCGCAACGACACGATGCTGCCCTTAAATCTACACTGGCGCTCGCGTCTTTTCTGCGCTTGCCCGTCTGATGCAAAGATTATTCCTCTATTAGGTCTTTCAGCGGTGAGCCAAATAACGGAAGAGCCGCATTGTGTGTCAGCTATCTGGATATCAGTCGTGTTTTGGAACACAAACTTTTACCTCTAATGGTGATCTGATTCGGTGCATAGGCGGTGGTGATTGCAGCGGCGATAGACACGGCATTTCCGCTATCACTGCCAACTGTTCTATCCGAACACTGCTGCGGGCTTGACCACCTCGTGTCACCAGTGGAGACTGGGACCAAAAAGTTTGACAGCCGAGTGAACTCACGCACGCCGAAATTTCTGACACGTTCGTAAATTACGTCCTTGCGGCCGCCAACTAAATCACGGCCTTTTTTTTTGTTCTTGGGATGATATTAAAAACGCCTCCTTCCTTTTGAAGAAGTACGCGTCCGAGATAACGTTCAGCACACACAACAATTTCAACTCCCAGGCCACGTCCACTTCTTCGTCATCTTCTTTCCTTTCCTTCCCCCTTCCTCTCCTCCATCTGGTTGCCCATGGATCTGTTGTCAGGTACATGCCAATGTTTCGCCCAGTAACTCCTTCCTCCTGCCCCTTTTATTACTGTCAGAGAGGCATGAGAGGGTAGACCCGTTACCTCGTGCGTCACTTTCCGTCGCAGGATGTTCCGGACTCATGCCCATATCACGCACGCGACACCCCCCTCTTCCCTCAAATCGCCCTGGCCGCGTCAGCGCCTGGGTAATTAATACACCACATGACAACCTGTCTGCTGGTGGCTGCGACAATTTCGTGCTAGACGCTAGCAGCTGTCAATGTGTCACGGCGAGATGTAATATTTACGTTGCTGTGGGTGCTCGGTTCCGCTCCTTTCCTTCGTTTGGTGGTCTGGGTGTCGGACATCCGAAAAAAAACGTAGGGATCCGGATCCGGGAACGAGCTCCCTATACAGTACTGCAGTGCAGTGCTTCGTTTTTCGGCCTCTTAGGAATTCTTCCTGTCCGTGCCGTGTGCTGGTGCGTAGCAGCCAATCAGGTCTTCAGTTTTCGCCGCGTCATCTCAGGTGAACAACTGACACACACCTAGAGTCGCAATGCCCCATATCTAGCCCGAGTGAGCCCCTGATAGATCATGGCACCCTTATGCCCTGGGGTACTGTAGGAGTTTCTGCGCCGCTGCGTGCCGTCAGGACGTCAGGCAAGCTTGAGAAATCGATCATCGAATATTGAATGAGGGCGGCGATCCACAACCGTGATGGGGATGGTGCTCCGGTTCTGGCTGGCTGGCGGTCTTCGTTCGATTCAGCGCGTCTCCGAAACCCCCGAAGCTTGTACGCCTCACCCGTTTGTGAACCACGCAGAATACGCGAAGAAGTTTCATGTATGTATGTATGTATGTACGTACGTACGTACGTACGTATGCACCTCCATTTGCATGTACGTACGCACATGAAATGATGAGCGAATCTTCGTGCGTTGTTGCAATTGGGGCGAGAGAAACGAAACTTTACTGAACAAGCTGGTTGGCGGACCTATCTCCGATTTCGATTTCACTTGTGCGGTCAGGTGCTTGTGAAAGAACCGAGTGGGTGTTTTGTGGGGTTGGGGTGGTAGGTTGTAGCGGGTACAGGGTACACGACCTCAGTGACCCCACGTTGGGACTAGCCCTATTGCTAGTGAGGCGATAACCTGAGAACATCGTTTTGGCGAGCAATCATCATCACCACGCGTCGTCGCCACCACCACCACCACCACCACCACCACCAACCTCCATAACCATCACCACATCACCATCACCGACGTCATTCATCATGTCAACACATAACACAGCGTCGTCCTCTCACCGAGTCCCCGGGGTCAGCGTTGTGGGGCCGTTTCGTCTGTTGACGTTGAAGGTCGCTCACCCGATACTAGTGAACCTCGGACGTCTCGGGCTCAGGTGGGTTTGGGGGGACCACCTTAAACTTCTGATCGAATGATTGGCTCCACCTGATGCCAATACCAATACATTCGTTTAGCTAAGTTGCCCGAGTCCCCCGAGCTCGAAAATAGGATTTCTTGCTAAGGTAAGGTGGTCGTAGCACCGATGTTCGGGTTCAAAGAAGCCTAGAAGCCAGTAGCATCGCAGGGATGCATGTCACCTCGTGCTAATGCCAAGGCCGATGGGGTACGGGTGTGGGTGTAAAGTAAAAAAAAAGAAGAGGGCGAGAGCCCCGTAGACGTTGTCACACGGACGACTAATAGCGAGCCTTGACTACACATATAATATGGAGGCTGCGAAGGGGAGAGTGTGTACTTTGCGGGAAAAGTAACACAGCCATGTTACACGGCTACACAGCGCTTGCTGGCGGGAGAAATGAGAAGTAACGGAGAATAATCGCAGAGGAAACAATTACGAAAGTAAACGGAAATTTTCTGATACAAGTCAGTGATTGAGGTGACAGCGAGTGGCAACGTGAGGCAAGACCACTACGGGGCAGGGGGGCAGGGAATACGTAGTTCTTGTCTTTCGCTCGCCCCTCTATAGCACCGTTCTACGACAGCGCCTCTCAGGGGCGGAGGCGGGGAGTCCGGGGAGCTTGACCGCTGTTGAGCTTCCGACTCACGACAACAATGATAGTGGCGATGGTAAGAGTGATGGTGGCGACTGTGGCGCTTCTCGGTGCCGCTCAATTCAGAGGGTCAGCATCAGTGCCCGTAGGCAATGCTAACATTATGCGCCTCGAGCAGCGAGAGGGGGGCCAGGGCACCCTCGAGCTCGAGATATGCACCAACGTAGTGCCGCTTGATCGGCATCTCCGTCGACTCTTTTATGGACCTATTCAGGAAGGCGGAGGGATCATTAAGTTCCGCCGTAAAAGCTGTTTTTGAAAGGGGAGGAGGGAACAAGGGAGAAGAGAGGCGAATGGAATGGGAAGACCCGGCGCGTCCTCGGGAATTTGACCGACAGTAGCAGAAGGTGATGTATTATTCGCGACGGTCGACGGTGCAGCCAGGACGACGTCGCGATCTGAACCTCTACGACGGGCTCGGAAATCATGAGCTCGAGGCTCGCATTGGATCTGTCCTGGGGGCAGGTGGGCGGGGAGGAGAGGTGCAGGGGTAAAAGCTGCCCGCGGATTCTAGGACGGCGAGGGTTTTCGGGACTGCCACACAAAGCTAGCACCACTCGTTTGATTAATTTTTCTTCTTGACTCGGAGACAAGGTGGCTGTACCTCACTGTACGCCTCGCGCATTGTGCATTGCTCGAGCGTCTCGTCTACATCTTTACGCCCATGTAAGGAGGAACCAAGCGCCAGTAGTAAAGGCATCGCTTGCGACGACGACGACGACGCCCTAGGATACCACGCTCGCGCTGAGCAGTGTGTTCGAGAGTAACCGTCCGGTATCGCCCTGATGGGGTTAGCTTCGAGGCTCGGGCTTGGAGCAGCTGCGACCAGGAGACTTGCACCTGCTGAGGAAAAGGATTTTCGAGAGGTAGGCAGAGAGCAGGGGAGACCGGGGGGGGACCGTGACACTGGACATAGTAGCGAGGACCGGGAAACCCGTGTGAGTCACCACGCCCGTGGCACCGCTGCTGTCGCTAGCAGGATCTGAAATAGGAAGGTCGACAGAAGACCGAGTCGGAACCACCGTGCCAGGTTCGCCGTCGACTACTGTGGGTCGTCCCTGGACGATAACATACTGTGGGAGGGACAACTCATAGGTAGTAGATGATGCGGATAGATAGATGGATGGCCGGATTTCCCACTGTACCACCACAATTGAAAGTAGCAACTTTATCACACGACTCGGATCACTGGCCACAGCAAGCTTCAAGAATGCCCGCTAGCACCTGATTTTTTCACATATCAGATAGATTTCGGCGTCGCTCACTGTGACAAATTAGAAACCCTATCTAATGGGGTCATGTAGTAGGACTCGGACACGAATGTCCGTTTCCGAGGCCGAGGGCTTCCTCTACACTTCGTTCAACTTCTAAGTCGTTAGAACCGTTAGGTTCTAACCTTACATCATTATTAGAGCTTCGACGATCTTCGAATGAGAGTTTCTTCTTCACTTGTCTTGCTAGAAGGGAGCGCGTACGTCCGCTTTACCCACGGAAGGGTTGTCCTTAATGTACACTATTACGATAGCCAGCTAGAACCATATTGCACCCATTCGAATGTACTAACCGTGAGATACGACGCCGCTAATTCAACTCGCAAATCCCACGCAGTACTATCGTCCTACGACGGAGTTCTCTAGAGAAGGAACGGACGAACGGAAGGAAAGATGCACCGTTGAATTGAAGCGAGTCGAAGTTTAAAAGAAAACGTAAATCATCTCTATTTGGCCAACGATCCACCTAAGGCAAGTGCAACCCAGTGCCATTCCACGCACAAAACTGACCCTCGACAGACAGAAACCAGAAAAGGTACCACGGAACAAAGGGAAGAAAAAAGAAAGAAAACCCGAGAAATGAAAAAAGAGTTTACGCCAAACCTAAACTTTTCCATGGGGCCCTCCTACAGTACCTCGCCGTTCATCCGCTACGTTACGATCGTCAAAAGCGCCACATTTCCGAACAGTACTTGAGGTGTATCATATTACTTGAGTTCCGAATACCGATGCTCGCGCGGCCTAGATCCAAATCCCCGGTCTTCCCTGCTATGTATACCGTCACCTTCTCCACCCTCCGATCGAAACGCGCGAACACTACCGCCGGCGACCCATGAAGAAGCACCCTTCGTAGCCGAGTACCTCCGCAGGGCTTAGCGTGTCGCGCCAGCGCCCAGTGAAGTTTCCATGAGCATCGCCGACAAAGTATCCCCGGTACAGCCACTTGCCACGATCTCCGTCAATCTGTACGGAAATGAGGAAAGGGGGAAAAAGGAGTTGGCTTAGTTGCGAGCCAGTAGCACGAGAGACAGACAGTCTGCGGGACTAATGACACTCACGTATTCCTTGGAAAGCGTTATATATCCATCACCGGGACGAACGCGTCCTATAAGTGCAAACTGGCCCCACGCTGAATGACCCTATGAAAGCCACGACGGAAGGAGAGTAAGAGCAAATGGCCATAATTAAACAAGCGCGCAATTTAGTTAGCCAACGATTTAAAAAAATAATTAAATATAAATAAATAAAAACGACCAACTCGCATGGCCTGACGACTTACCTCGCCTGCGATCAGGATCTCGCGCACGCGCTTGGCGTACTCGGGCGTGATATCTTCCGGCGCGGGACATCGATAATAGAAGGTATCTGCCACGTGCCCGGGCTCGCGCACCCGTATGCCGCTATGCTCGTGCTCAATGGCCAGTCCGTGTGGCAGGTACGCGCGCAGAGGGTCCCCGGGAGACAGGGGCCAGTACCTCGGGTTCGCGAGCGCCACCTTCGTCGCAGCGCTATCAAGGCCTTCGGGTAGGAGCAGGTGGTACTCATGCAGGCGCCACGTCTGCTGATGCCGCGCGACTAGGCTGTTGTTCAACGTTGGCGGAGGCGCCCCTGACAGTAGCCGCGCGTATGCCGTGAATTCTGTATACTGGAAATGCCGGGAGTAACGTAAGTGCACATCGGTGGAGGGAGGGTTGTGCCAGCTCGCGGGGAGTGCCTCATGGAGAAGTAGAGGGAGAGAGACGCTTACGGTGAACAGCCCCTCCCAGATCCCCTCCATGCTGCCGGGCTTGAACGTACCAGTGGGGCTCTCGGGCGTCGGCGACTCATTGCCAGCGAGCCGCTTGCATCGTTCCCACTCGCAGTCCCACTCGGAACTTACGCGTTCCGGTGGGGGGACCGAGGAGGGTACGTGAGGCGACAAGGGGTGGAGAGCGTCCACATTCGTCGATGAACGTGGGGCAAGGCTCAAGTAGGAGAGTACGGCCGGCGCTGCAAGTGGCGGCGGAGAAAGCGAGGGATATTCTGCATACGCGGGAGGCAATGCACAGCGCCCAACCGTATGGTCCGGCACAAAGTCGGCCCACGCAGGACGGCACACAGGATACTAAAAATCGTGGGACAGAAGAACTGTCAGGTACGGGACCAGATTCGAAAAAAGAAACAAAAAATACAAATAAGAAGTGGAAGGTAGAAAGCACTCGATCATGGCACCACCCCGAAGGGGATTGGTTGAGAAGTAAGCAAAAATAAAACAAAGACACAATGCTATCGTTCCGGTTCCCATTGCGGCGAGCTGAGAGTGTGTCTCGGGGATCCGCCGGGAGATCCACGTCAGCGGAACGGAAAGAATGGAGGAGGGGGGGGGGGGGGGTGAAGAAATCGAAAAGCGAAACGTGGTTAACGGTTGGTCTCGTGTGCAGCGTGTGCGGTTCAAACGGCACAGCGCTTTCCCGGACCCTAAGCTCTAGATCTGGTAAGAGCAAGCCAGTACACTAGAAGGATAGATGGCAATCCAATAATTGGAAGAAGCGTCATACAAGCTCCATCAACAACGCCCATACCTCCGCCGTACTGCCTGTCCTGGCCGGACCGCAGCTTAGGCGACGCATATGGAAGGGTGGAAAAGGGGAGACGGGATGGTGGGGTGGACAATAAACCGGTCAAGGGAGAACGGGGGAGCAAGGTAAGATGACCCGATGATAGGGCAAAAAACGAAAGAGGAAAAGCCGTCAGCGGTATATGGGTCGATGACGGCAACATTTGTTTGTTGGCAATCTAGAGAGCCCCGGCTCTCGCCATACATGGACAGACGCACATAAGCACACACATAACAACACGCATCAAGAGACCCAGAACCCTGGTATAGCTGTGTGCTCGGCGGACCCAGGCGCGAGCAGCCGAACGGAAACAGTGTGTCACCGAGTGGCGGTGGAAAAAGAGAAGGGAGAGAAAAAGGGGGGGAGAAGACATCATAAGCGAAAGATGGGCCCTGTAAGCACGACATACCTCATGTGCACCAAGAGCCAACAACTTCAATATGGTAGTCGCGTTGCTCAATTCTGCTTCGTCCAGCGCAAAGTAGTCATCTTAGTGGTGTTGCAGAGAAACGCGCCGTTAACACGTGCCCCAATGGAGAACAAAAATAAAACAGGGGGTGGGGCATACGGACGTCGAGGAGTTCCGAGTGGACAGAAAGAGTTGAGGGGTAGAGTTGGGCGGGTGATGAAAAAAAAAAAATTGAAAGCGTCAATTGTGCGCATCGAGGAGGGGGATGGGACGCACCCGGCCGCAGGAGGAACCAGAAGAGCCACAAGGTGACTGCGCTGATGTCGTTGTTCGGCGGCCACGCGTTGTCGCGAATCGCAAGACGTGCGCACGACGCACCCTCCTCCTCAAACCAGAACGCGCGCAGCCAGCCGTCCAGCCGGGCGTACTCGCGCAGCTGCCGTTCGTTCAGCCCGTCGTTTTCGAGCATCATAAGGTACGCTGTCCATAGCATCTCGTGCAGCGCGCGCATTGCATCCTCCGTCATTCCGCCACCGCCCCCTCCGCCGCCGCCGTTGACCGCCAACGCGCCGACAGTACACCCGACCCGCGCGCGCAGCCGCCCCAGCTGCACGAATCGCCTGCGTAGCTCCATTGCGAGCTTGGGCGCCGTCGTCGCGCGTGGGCCGAGGCGGCGCACGAGCGCGGCAGTGTCGAACTTGGTCGCGAAGATGCGCGAGTGGAAGGAAGGGTTTGTCGTGCTCGAGAGCGAGGCGTACATGCGTCTGTTGACGAGCATCAGCGTGGACAGCTCGCCCGGTGGACCGATCGGCTCGCTCGCCACGACGAAGAAGGCGATGCTCTCGAGCACCTCTTGCGGTATGGAATCGAATGGGGTGGGCATGCGTTCGTGGTGTTGTGTTGGTCGTGGCCTTGGAGGTTGGTGATAATGATGATGGGATGGAAAGAAAACGAAAGACGGTGAAGACGACGGCGACGTTGACAACAGTGGGAGGACCGGCTCGGGATTTGTCTACTAGAACCATATTCCAACTCCGAATTTCTTTTCTTTTCTTTCTTTTTCGATTTTTTCAGAAGCGTTCACCTGGTGGGTCATGATTCTGATCTTTAGTTCCGCAAGAAATAAAAAATTACACAATCTGTACATAATAAAGAGAGAGTATGTGTCAAGGTGAGGATAATAGTAGTCATGACTCGGTCGTCATTGTGTATGTATGCTACGATAGTATAGACGACCATAGACGCCACAAATCCCGAGTTTGCGAGTCCGTGAGATACAACAACCACCAACCGGAGAATTACGTGGTGACCCAGCCCATTGATCTAGGAACGTTTCATGTGCGTGTACTGTACGGCTTGTGTGCGTGTGTGAAATAGTCAGATGTCCGCGGGATAAAAGAATGATAAGTGAGTGGTGGTGGTGGTGGTGGTGGTGGTGGGGGGAACCGCGCTCTCCGTTCCATATCGAGGTAGCCAGACGGGTTCAAAGAGAGGGAAGAGGGGAAGAGAGAAACGACATCGTATCGGATCTCGGATGGGCAGAGGATGGAATGGAGCGGGTGCCGTGGAAGCAAGGCCATTGCTGTCGTAAAAGCGCGACGCGAGTTGCAGAACAGACACGGTAGGGGTTCAAATGGAAGCATGATCCGGTCGCTTTACGCTATTCTACTTTGTTGAGACTCCAGATACCTTCCCATTGAGTTCCAGGGGAGCAGTACTTCCATTTGCCAACAAAGTTCTGCGAAGATAGCACTACAATGTACAAGGGGCGGCGGGCGCACATACGGATCAGCCCACGTCCGCACTTGACGAAGACCAAAAAGAGGCAAGCTCACCGTATCCGGCACAGATCCTGCCACCATACCGTATGCCGTTAAAGTCCAGCTATGAGCAAAAGAGTCAGAAAGAGGGTAACGGTGCGTCGAAAGGACCCATGCGTCGATGGTTGATGATGACGCACCAGGTGTTGAACGAGCACGACAAGGCCGTCAGAGACCCGCACGCGGCCCCAAAACTCACAATTTCCCCATGCAGGTTGGAGGTGAGATTCGGCCTGGAAGGGGTGTAGGAGGCAGTCCGGGGGAATTGAGAAAGCAGTACTCACCTTTCCAGATAGAATCACGTCGACCACCTCATGACCATTCATTGACTTGTCATGACATTCAGGATTGAAGGTCCGGTAGAATGCCTTTGTAGAAGCTCTATATTCGTACCCGTTCTGAAAATAGACGGGGGTGAGCTCATGCCTTTTTCGAACAATACTGCCCTATCCGAACAGACGAAATCACGCACCCCTTTACGGGACCACCCCGCCTGTGGGAGTAACGGGAAATTGGAAGTGTCGTCCTTTGCGTCCCCTGACAGACTCGACTCTGGCTCGGAGTACCGTACATGTTCTTCCAGGTGACAGAAGAAGGGATGCCGAGACGAATCCGACATAGCAGCGGGACCGGCGTCGCCGGTCATGAACGGGGTGGGGTCACGATCGTACTGTGCCTGAGAGAGGAGGATCGTCGTCGTCATCATCATCGTCACAGGAAAGACGGAGTAAGAGAGGGGACGTGAAAAGCACGATATTAGTGAGAGTCGAGTAGTGTAGCATTAGAACACGCAGAGGACGCACCAGGAGAGTACCCCTCCACTTTCCGGTGAGAACCCCAGGCGTGTATCGCTGGAGGTGGCGCGACATAGCAGGCTCTGGGGCTACGGCACGTTGCCAATCCCAATCGTGACGACTACCGGGACGAGCCTGCAGTAGGCTGGCCGGAGAGTCCGGACCTCGTGGCACCACGCGGGTGCGGAAGAAGCTATGGTAGTAAACGACATCCTCCAGCGTGATCTGTCCCGGGGGTGTTTGCGCCCGCGTGGGGGGCAAGCCAGAGGTGGTCACGAGCGGGAACGCGTCGAGCCGCGCGAAATATGCGAGCGAGGCACTTAGCGCGATCGCGGGCAGCTGCAAGTGAAACGCGTGGCCCATATACTCGATCGAAACACTGACGGGTGCCGGTGGTACAGGGGCATGGGCAGGCGGAGATAGGCGCGGTATCGACCTCATATCGTCAATGAGCGCATGTGGATCAAAGCCTTGCTCTACAAACGAGTACTGCAACCCGGAAAATGGAGAAGGGGAGGGGAAGCACGATCGGCATAAAAAGGAAGCGTTGGGGACGAAGAGGACGGACGCACCCGGAACCAAGCAAACGAGAGAGGCAGTAGGATAGCCATCACTGTTTCGCGGCATTCATCTGACTCTCCATTGAGGGTGTCTAATAGGGGGGATGGGGTCGGTAAGGACACGTTGTCGCCATAGGAAAGAAGTAGAGCGCGATCGTATATACAAACACACCTGCGCACACAGAGAGAATCACGCACCTTGTGAAGTCATATGCCAAAATAGCGCGACGGCGAGTGTATTGCACGCGTCCTCGATTGGCCAAACGTTGTGGCCCAATTGTAGTTGTAGGCGCCCGGTGATGTACTTGTGGAGAAGTGCGAGAAGGCCGGCGTCTTGCAAATAGCGGTGATTGAGCGTGTCATCCTCAAGAACCATGGTGTACGCTACGAGGAAGGCGTCTTGAAGGGCAGGGTGGTGGATATCGCCTTGTTTGATACAATGTAAGGCTTGAAAGCGCTTCTTGAGCTCGGGGAAAAGGGGAAACGAGCAGGAGGGCGCCGGTGAGCGATGGGCGAAGGCGGCATAGTCGAACTTGCGAGCGAAGATGCGACGGTAGAGGCGGGCGTTGTTGCGTGGATGAAGGGCGTTACGGAAGAGACGACATGTAAGCATCAGCGGAATGAGAGTACGGGGAGGAGAGGTGGATGGATCATGTTCGAGAGAGTGGACAACGATGTCTTCTAATGGGTCTTGGAGGCAAAAGAGAGAGGGGGCCATGTTATGAAGAAGTGGATGATGAGATGCAAAATGAAGAGAAGAGAAGGGGTATAAAAGAGAGAGAATAGGTAGAGGGGGTGTTCATTTCGACAAGGGAGGAGCGGCGTCTTGAATGAGAAGATGGAGATGGACTCCGACAAGCCGGAAGGTGTTGTGACGTTGTTGATGGGTTAGTGTTAGCGTGCGGTTAGCGCGAGTTGGGGAGTGACGACGAATCTCAGTCTCAGTCTCAGCCATTTAATTTCCTCCCGGACTGAACGGAGACGACCAGGTCTCGGATCTGGCTTCGGGTCACTTCAGCTAGACGGGTCAAGAAGAACCATTAGATCCATCTCAGGGTCAGTCGCCCTGTCATTGGACAGAAGACAAGTCGGCTCGGGCAAGACGCTGGTGGGTCACCAAAGTTTCAAAGTCGACGAGGAACAGAGATTGGCGTGTTGTACCCATTTGGTGACGGGTCAGCAAACTGAGCGCTCACTCAGAAAGGCCGCGTGAGATTCGGTGAGATTCGGTCAACTCAAATAATAATTAATATAATATCAATATTAATAGCAAGGGACGGAGCCGCGCCCTCTTGAGGCACGCTGTTCGGCTTCTTGGGTTAAGTCTGCCCAATCCGATTTTTTTTATTTTTACTCGAAAAAGAAGCGGGATCTAGGAAGCATATGTGAATATAATATTAAAAACAAACCCACATCCATCCTTTATGGTCCGGATAAGTGCAAGAAAATAAATTTAAGAAAAAATCTTTGACGGATGGGACGATTAGGCAGGGCGAGGGGAGAAGGGGTGAGGGGAATGGGAAGCAGTGAATCGCCAGATTTCATCTTCTGATGATCGCGACCGATGTTCGACGGAGTCAACCGATCGTGACAATAAATTCAGGGCTCGTTTTTCCGACCGTTTCCCCCTCCTCCTCTCCGGCGCAGCCAGCGTCCCAGCACTTGCCCCTAAGCACCGCAGCGCGCTACGAACCAGCAGCGGCGGCAAGCACCACCTGGCCGTTTTTGTTTCCCGGCCCTCGTCGGAAACGGGAGTCTCCCAACGATCCGGCTCTGTCACTCGCTTTCCCCACGCACTTTCAAACTTCAAACCCAGACCGGCCCACTTGGCTGGTCATCATCACCTGACATTCCCTTCATCTTTCGTCAAGTCTTTCATTACTTTCCGCATTGTGAAAGTAGACACATTATTCGGTGCAGAGCTGCTCACGCCAGGTATCATGTAATAACATAGATGTGTAGTTCTAATCTTTATGTGTCCAAGGTCCGCCGCAACGTTTTCTCATAACCCATCCGGACAGGCCTCGTTGGTTTTATTCATAACAAATAACATTATTAACCTCAGGACGCTTCCCTTTCTTGGTGATGCAACCTCTCAGGCTGTCCGTAGAGGGCATGTATCCGGTGAACATCAGGACTAGCATGGGGAAACAATACGACTCCCAGGAGTCCCATCTCTCCCTCCCCCATCTGCCCCCTCCGCAACTCTTGCTACTGAAGAAACAAGATGTTTTCTTCATCTTACCCTCTGGCACTCTTTCGCCCCTCTGCATGGAAGCTCCAACCAGAACAGTCGACGCTTGCGTCAAACAGCGCCTGGAGTAATAAGGATATGGACCCCGTTCCACTCCACCTTCAAACCTGGACAACACTCAGCTACATAACCTTCTGGATCTCGTGCGCTGCTAATGTTACTGTGTGGGAACTTGCTTCGTCCATGATCGCTATAGGATTATCCTGGTACGATTTCCGTTCTGTCACCTGATCTGACTCTGGACACTCCGATCTCGCTGGCTGATGTGTGATTTATAGGCGGGGGGCATTACTGGCAGTCTCCTCGGGACACCTCATCATTGCGATTGTCATTGTGCTGAACGGTACCATCGGTGTCAGGCTTCGTGTACCATTCCCTGTTATCAATCGCTCCTCGTTCGGGTTCTGGTTGAGCTACTTCAGCGTTATCAGTCTCATCGTCTTGTCTATGTTCTGGTTCGGCGTCCAGACTTTCATCGGTTCGGAGTGTGTGTATCAGGTGCTTTCTTCACCCTCTCGCTTTTTCAGTCCATATTGACATTAATTTTTCTTAGATGTTAAAAGCAATTTGGCCATCCATAGCCCACCTCCCGAATCATCTTCCGCCTAGTGCTAACATAACCAGCGTAGGTATGATACTCCGCCGTGTTGACGTTTCAACGTCACTAACCTTTTTTTCAGAGCTGATTTGTTATTTTCTCTATTGGTTGTTCCAGCTACCTTTCATGTTCGTCTCTCCACACAAGATACGCTGGCTATTCTTGGCGAAAACAATAGTAGTGCCACCGACGTTGCTCGCTTTACTCATATGGGCGGTCGTGAAAGTACCTTTGAATAGTTCTCTTCTGTCACAGAGGTCTGCGTTGAGCGGTAGTGAGCTATCATGGGCATGGCTTAGCGCGCTGAACAGCTCACTTGGATTTTTCTCAACAACTGGCGTCAATATGCCGAATTTTACGGTGAGCATCTTCCCGATTTTCTTATACTACTGCGATGACGAGGGTTCCAGAGATATGCGAAGAATGAAAGAGCGTACGGAAAAAATCGCTTCTAATCAGAAGAGCACTGAGGTCATTTCCTAGTCAATATGCACAGCTGATCGTAATCCCCGCTACGATGACTTTGGCCAGTTTCGTCGGAATCGCAGTGACAAGCGCAGGAATGACCCTTTACGGCCAAGTTCTTTGGGACCCACTCAAGCTCATCGATCAATGGGACAACCGCGCTTGTGCATTCTTTGCGTCTCTAGCGTTTCTCCTCTCCACCTTGAGCGCGAACATCTCGGCCAATTCGCTGAGTGCCGGAAACGATATGACCGCCTTGTACCCACGCTACATCAACATTAGGCGAGGGCAGGTCATCTGCGCTTTTCTTGGTGGATGGGTGTTTTGCCCATGGAAAGTGCTCGCAAGGTCTGTCCTTGTCAGTCTCCTGGACGCGTCGGCCCCCTCACGCCCAGTTGACAGCGCGCCAGGCTTCCTATCTTTCTTGAGTGGCTACACCGTGTTTATCGGGCCAATTACTGGTATCATGATGACCGACGTGGGCCGACTCTTTCTTTTCGTTGTCCGGTGACGCTCTGAGCGTAGTTCTTCTCAGTATTGGTTTGTACACCGCACACGGGTCGACGTTCCTGCGATGTATCGGCCCCATGGAAGGTATCGATACACCTATGGTGTGGTAAATCGTCCCGACGTACCATCCTTCTAAGCACTCTGAACTGTCGCAGAATTGGCGTGCCGCCGTCGCCATGCTAGTCTCGGTTCTGCCTACGTTCCCTGGTCTCATACATAGCATCAACGCAAGCGTGCACATAGGCGCGGGGACTCGCCTATTCGATATCGCTTATCTTTTTGGGGTGAGTTTTCTTCCTTTTCCAGGCGCCTGACAGGTGCACAGAAAGTGGACTACGCAGTTTGCCCTCGCTTCGACGGTCTACTTCGCGCTCTCGAAGTTGTTCCCCGCCAACGAAACGGTTCTAGAGCGCGCGATAGTAGACCTGGAAATGCCACTCAGCGTCGGACATACGTCTGGAAGTGTAGAAAAGATGGGCGTGCGGGTCGACGAGACCACGGTGGCTTAGAATTAACCATTTGGGTAGTGGCAGCAGAGAAGTAAAACAAGTGACCTGGTCTGAAAAAGGAAGTACGAGTGGAAACGATACTTCCAGTTCACTTATGGAGTTACTACTATCATCGTGTTTTTGGGGGCACATTGTTTGTTAGGATGTGATGTATACGCCATGACGCAGTAATGGCTTTAAAGCTTGCAATTGAAGCTTCAAAGTTTCAACACGTGAAACCGTATCTGAAGAACCGTGCATACACATGGACGTCCCCCGGGTTTCACAGCAGCTTACAAGGAAGCGTCTCAACATGTCGTCTCAATATAGATCTCAATACCGATGCTGTTTCGACCATGGCGCACACCCAGATAATGCCACCTTCATCTATGTTTGCCGCGACTATAGGCGCCGACGGGTCACGTTTGTTGGTCTAAACAATCTTCCGCGGAAAACGATCAAGAAAACGATACCGGGCTTTTCAGAGTTAAATCATACTCGCGTTCGCGTCGCATTGGAGTAGTTAAACCCACCTATCAAGACATTACCATAACTATAGATGGCGAAACATTCAACCCGAGTGGACACCGTTCTATTGGCTGAAGAGACTATGTTTCCGAACGACATTCAGTTGCGAATGGTAAGATAAGAAATACCAAAAAAAACAAAACAAAACAAAACAAAACAAAACAAAACAAATCGCAGACTGATTACATGTTTTCTTCATAATGGACTATCACAACTTCGGTGGATATTGGCGAAGGTAACGAAGATGGCATTTTAACACATGGCGCACCAGATGGAGAAAGCTCAGACAAAATTTCTGTTCAGTACGTCGCCTATATGATGACAACCACAGAAGCGATCCCTCCACACACTCTTGGAGTCGTCGATGTCGCTATGACCGATGTTTCAGCAAACGAGATGCTCACGCATACACTACGGAACATCACACGTTCAGAAAAAGCTGAAGGGTGGGCAGTTAAGTGTAGCAATGATCCGCGAACAAATACAGTACCCACGGACCACGGAAGGTGTTTTTTCTCAAGGAACCAGGGAAACTCCTAATCACCTTTCTCGTGCTTGCTTCTTTAAGGGAAAGGAGGATACGAGGTCGACGCACCATCCCATGAGTCCTACGAAGCCCATATGCGGTGGTCGATCCGGTATCACGATAAACACTTTCGCACCGATTTCCATGTCATCTTCTAGATCTTCAGCGTTTTACAAAAGCGTTAGCCTATGCTTCAACTTTCCAAACGAGCTCAGGCCTTGCCATCAGATGACTGACTCAAGACATACTACGCCTAGCGTTTGGGTGTTCTGGAGGCCACTTTCATCGCCTCTCAGGTAGGGGGATATGAGGACGTGCCTGGTATTTCCACGCCCATTGGCTCTGTTGTGTGCAATTTTTAAAGTCTGTAGGGACCAGTGCTATCGGCGCAAACGCTGTCGAGTCCATGGAGCGTGGTCTTGTTTTCGCGTTGCACTTCCTCAATTCCACATTCGTGTGCAAAAGTAATTTGGCTATTGAGAAGCCCATCGCATCAAGAAACGTTAGATGAATAGGGGTGGTGGAGTCAGAGACCGCCGCCCTTGTCCCTCCCCGCAGCAATTATATATGACTGGATGATCCCATCGCTATTGGTGAACGTTCTGCCGTATACAGTAAAAAGCCCGCCGGCGGTCAAGGGAGTAAGGGTGGGGAGATGGTATTAAGGAGGGATTGAATGGGCAACGAGGGCTGAACTTCACAGAAATACAGTACGTGGTATTGTATGACTCGGACATGCGCACGCTGACCGTGAACCGTGATAGGTTGGAGATACGGCCCGGAAAGTACCGCGTTTTATAAATAATTCTAGTCTCCACCTCGCTCCATAACTTCAGCTGACATGACCTTCGGAGACAACAGAAGATTACTGCACCGGCGTGTTTCATAATAAGTGTGGTGGTCTTGGTCTCTGGCCTGTATCCAAGATCATCAGCTGACTTGACTCGAAAACACCGGTCGGAGGGTGTGAAGTGCCGGTCGACCATCACCGCTTTGGACAGGCCATGACAGAGGCCTTTATCAACAGCGCTGCGAGTCAAGACACTGAGCGCCGCCATCGCCCACCGCGAAACTCTTTCTTCCCTTCCGTTTCTATCGATTCTTGTTTTTTTTCTTTCTTGACTTTTATCTGCCATGCCCGCATTAATCCCTGTGCACAACACCCTTGGAGCGTTGTTCATCGGCACCATCCTCTCATCTATGTGCGTCTCACCGTCTGTAATACAATGTCGCAGCACCTGATCAAGCCCAATCGGCTATGTAGTTTGTATGGTGTTACCTGGTTACAAGTCTATTCCTACTATAGTGGTCACTGCTCAAGGGATCGGTGGCCTCTAAAGTGCTTTGTGAGGGTCCCAGGTGCCGTGGCATGTCATGCTTGAGACCTTATTCAAGCGTTCGCAGGTCGCTTTTTTGATGTATACATTTTCGAAAGCTTCGCTATCAAATACACAATAGTGACTTCATCATCGACTAGGCTTGTTGACACGGTCAACCTAGCTTTCGTTATTTACACGACTTATCAATTTGGCGTCACGAATTTTGGGGATTATCTATCCAACGCATCCAAACCACTGGCATGGTAAGCCACTCCAAAAGTACCGTTCTGGTTGAGGTTCTTATGGGGCATCCAGGTGTCAATCCGTGCGTCTGTTGTGACACAGAGCTCATCCTGAGACTGACAATAGCAAATATATCTCCAAAGGTGACAACTTTATCTGCCAGTGCGCCAATCCGTTATGACCAACCTTTGTTCCCAATTCTTATGCATTTATAACTAGTTGTCCTTGATGTTTCTGTACAGCAGTACGTTTTCATGCGGAGCTCACGAGGTAACTCTTACTGAAAAAGACGTAGCTTCTACGTCTATAGGATCTATCATCGTGAGTTCCTATTGTTTCTTTATCTGGGTAAGACTTATTTTAGTCTAGTGGGTGGCGGTTCTCCATTCCTGCCAGCAGCCATCGTACGTCTACCTAATTTGTTCGGAGCTGGCACCTACTCACTTGAGCAGTCTATCGTCTCACTGACAGCACTTAGTGAGTTCACCCTAGTAGCATGCTTGACGCTTTCACCTCATTTTTTTTCCTGACTTTTACAAGGTATTGGGGTCGGTGTGTTCCATTCCTTTATTTGTGGGTCGCTGAAGCCTTATCGTCGGCTTCAGCGTGCTGTGTAAAAGTGTCAGCCGTCATTGCACATGTTCTGTTCCTTGTTTTTTCTCACAGGTTCTGCATATAGGATGGGGCACATACACGACCCGGTCATTCACAAGATTCAGGCACAGTTGCTCCTCGTCTGATGATTTGGGCTGCAATCACTAATCGCTATTCACACCAGGAGCTTGCCATTGCTTCATTATCTTGTAAGGTCCTCTGCGACGTCTTCATTACTTCTGGAATGGTCTATTACCTCTTGATCAACCGTACTCAATTTCGGAGGTACGTTCGTCCGAACATGGCAAAGACGTCGTTACTCTGTTTACACCGACTCTCTCTAGAACCAACAACGTGTTAAATCTTCTCGCAATTTATTCTATCAATTGCGGCACACTTCACTTGTGAGCCAGTGCGCCGATTGGTGTCGACTTGTTTTCTGACAATTGTGCTATTCTGTAGAGCATTTGCTATCTCTTCCGTCGCTTTGGTACTCTTCATTTTGACTTCCTGTGTCTTCGTGTCAAGTATTAACTCCCTGAACGAAGATTGTTAGGTATAAAAATACGCTCATATACGCGCCATCCCTTTTCATCATGTTTCGGCTCTCATTCTGCGCGTTCATGGCCATGTTCGTCTTCTTCATTCGTTCTTCCTTTGACATCTTCCTGATTCCTGACATTCTATCCCAGCCTGAACTCACGAGATAACCTTCGCGAGACGCTCGATGGACAGGATGGTGTCGTTTTTGCCACGCTCACCCAGCTCAATGCACACAGGAGCCGGGGTACCGTGGTTCCGTTTGGCACGCAAGATACAACGGAAGCGAGCACTAACATGGCCGTCCCGAAGGGTCTCCCACCACATTCAGTTTACTCTAACACGTCATCCTCGGCCAGTGTGGATGCTTTCGACAGGGAAAGGTACACAGTGCCCTCTGTCGTGGCGGTATGAGCGAGTAGATATTTCAAACCTCAGGTTCCCTGCATAGATCCGTTTTTCGTGCGTTCGTACCATCGCTTCGCATGCCTGTCTGGACAACCCTTCCAGTTATTACTATCGGTGTGGGCCAGACTTTATATCACGTATGTATACGCCGTTCAGTACTCAGCTGGAAAACAAAATCACTTTAACGCCCTTTCCTCGATCGGCGGGAAATTTACTGCATGCAATCGCATATTACTAATAACAGACGAGGCTGGCATCGAATTGGGATCTTATCGTCAAGTGGCTGTATGGTTACAGTCAGCCTCCCAAGTTGCGGCGCTTGACGCCGTCCTTTCTACTTTTTGGAAGGATTACGGCCGTATTAAATAACTCGCGGAGAGTTCAGCAGATGCTGGTTTCGGTCACTGTTTTTATTTAATTCTACCTACCTATCTCTGCGCAGCGGGTTCGGCGACCAAGATTGCGCGTCGTCCACTCGCCATAATCAACGCGTCGACACGAATTATCACGTCCTCCACGAGCTGGAAGCGTATGGCTCGCTGCGCGGCCAAGTCCTTGGTCACGTCGGGGCGTGTGGTCAGTATTAAGACGTATGTCGCACCCATACTCAAACACCAGCACCTGGTGGCACATATCGCTCAAGCTAGACCGGTCTTGCGGACACAGTGGTAATTTAATAATCTACTCGCTGGACGCCCTCAGAAAGACATCGTAGCTGATGCATGCCAATATGATTCCGTGCACATCGAATAGTGTCTCCATAATACACCAAGATCATCTCGTGCACACATGCTCTTGGGTCGTTCGAGCTAAATTTCATCGCCCCTCAGTGGAAAAGTATAGTCGAGGATGATCCATGGCACCACCCACCAGGTCGAAATCGAGCCCTCTTGCTCCAAGTGCAGAAAGATGTACATTATAATCGTACCTGGTTTCTGCTCAATGAGAACGCGCATCCACGCGCATATATATAGAATTGCTGTGGAATCGCTGTGGGTTCAGTAAAATAACTACCAATGTCTCAGACAAAAAAAAAGGATTTCGCATATCTGGGTCAGATATTGAGGTATCTTTCAAGTTCAAGTTCGTAATTCCCGGTCCCAGTGCGTTGCTAGCTTGATAGTGCATCGTACGTGCATCACCTGAGTCAAGGGCATATGTTATCTGTCGACCATGAAGAACAGTAAGTACTTTATTCTCTATCACCGCCTGAATCAACTGATCTCAATGTATTAGATGAATTATATATCTCATCCAGGGCTATCGCGGCAACTGAAACAGCCTGTCCGATTTGTTTGGTCCCCGACGACACACCTCGAAATGTCAACGAGCTTGGCAAGCTCGTCGACAAGGACCTGCCGCTGAGACGGTGAAAGTACCCTTGAGCAGTTCTCTAACTTCTCTCCTCATGCAGGGGTCTGCGTTGAGCTTTAGTGAGCTGTAATAGGCATGGCTGGGCATGCTGAACAGCGCGATTGGAATTTTCTCGACGACCTGTGTCAATATGCCGAATATTACGGTGAGCGGTTCCCAACTCTCTTATACTCAAGCTTATACTCCTACGACGACGAGTATAGAGATATTCGAAGAACGAAAGAGCATACGGAAAAAATAGCGTCGACTTAAGCGTACACATAGGCATATAGGCACGGGGACTCGCTTATCCGATATCGCCTATCTTTTAGGGCACTGTGGTCGTAAAGGTGGATAAGCGTGTGTGAGAGATTCAAAACCTAGCGGTGTCTTGTATAGATTTCGTCCATTATGTACTGTATTCACTTATTCACTTGTCATATTCGGACTGAAAGCTAGAATCGAAAACTTGAAAGCCCCAGCTTGCCTTGTACCCAGACGACGTCGACCCGCGAAAAGATTACCAAATCAGGGTTACCTGTGTATTTTTTGGTGTGCTTGAAGCTTGAAGCGCTGGACCTTTTGTAACCAGATTCATTCAAGCTAGTATTCAAACTAGTCCCAGAAAGTCAGGGTAGAATCAGGGTAAGAGGAGGGTGGAAGCTCCACCAAGAGGTCTGCCACGGGAGCTAAAGACCCTTCACGAAGAAGGGCCTAGGGCAGAGGAGGCTTCCCTTCCCTTTCCTGGTGGTGTACCTTCTCAGGCTTGTCGTGGATGATATCTATCCGGTTACGTTTGGGAACATAATCAAGATTAGCATGGAAACAATACGGCTCCCAGGTGTCCCATCAGTATCCCATCTACCCCTACCCCCCTTCGCAACTCCCGTCATTGAAAAACAAGATGTTTTCTTCATCTTACCCTTTGGCACTCTTTCGCCCCTCTACATGGAAGCTCCAACCAGAGCAGTCGACTCTCGCGTCAAACAGCGCCTGGAGTAATAAGGATATGGACCCCGTTCCACCCCACCTTCAAACCTGGACAACGCTCAGCTACATAACCTTCTGGATCTCGTGCGCTGCTAATGTTACCGTGTGGGAACTTGCTTCATCCATGATCGCTATAGGATTATCCTGGTACGACTTCCGTTCTGTCACCTGATCTGACTCTGGGGACTCCGATCTCGCTGGCTGATGTATGATTTATAGGCGGGGGGCACTACTAGCAGTCTCCTCGGGACACCTCGTCATTTCGATTGTCATTGTGCTGAGCGGTACCATCGGTGTCAGGCTTCGCGTACCATTCCCTGTTATCAATCGCTCCTCGTTCGGGTTCTGGCTGAGCTACTTCAGCGTTATCAGTCTCATCGTCTTGTCTATGTTCTGGTTCGGCATCCAGACTTTCATCGGTTCGGAGTGTGTGTATCAGGTGCTTTCTTCACCCTCTCTTTTTTTCAGTCCATATTGACACCAATTTTCTCAGATGTTAAAAGCAATTTGGCCATCCATAGCCCATCTCCCGAATCACCTTCCGCCTAGTGCAAAAATAACCAGTGTGGGTATGGCACTCCGCCGTGTTGACATTTCAACAGCACTCACTTTTTCAGAGCTGATTTGTTATTTTCTCTATTGGTCGTTCCAGCTGCCTTTCATGTTCGTCTCTCCACACAAAATACGCTGGCTATTCTTGGCGAAAACAATAGTAGTGCCGCCAACGTGGTTCGCTTTGCTCATATGGGCGGTCGTGAAAGTACCTTTGAATAGTTCACTCCTCGCGCAGAGGTCTGCGTTGAGCGGTAGTGAGCTGTCATGGGCATGGCTTGGCGCGTTGAACAGCGCGATTGGAATTTTCTCAGCAATCGGCATCAATATGCCGAATTTCACGGTGAGCATCTTCCCGATTTTCTTATACTCCTGCGACGACGAGGGTTCCAGAGATATGCGAAGAATGAAAGAGCGTACGGAAAAAATCGCTTCTAATCAGAAGAGCACTGAGGTCGTTTCCTAGTCAATATGTACAGCTGATCGTAATCCCTGTTACGATCACTTTGGCCAGTTTCGTCGGAATCGCAGTGACGAGCGCAGGGATAACCCTTTACGGCCAAGTTCTTTGGGACCCACTCAAGCTCATCGATCAATGGGACAACCGCGCTTGCGCATTCTTTGCGTCTCTAGCGTTTCTTCTCTCTACCTTGAGTACAAACATCTCGGCCAATTCGCTGAGTGCCGGGAACAATATGACCGCCATATACCCACGCTACATCAATATTAGGCGAGGGCAAGTCATCTGCGCCTTTCTTGGTGGATGGGTGTTTTGCCCATGGAAAATTCTCGCGAGGTCAGTCGTTCAAGGTCCCCCGGGCGCCGTCGGCTTCCTCACCTCCAGTTGACAGCGCGCCAGGCTTCCTATCTTTCTTGAGCGGCTACACCGTGTTCATCGGACCAATTACTGGTATCATGATGACCGACGTGGGCCGACTTTTTCTCTTTGTTGTCCGGTAACGCTCTGAGCTCGATTCTTCTCAGTATTGGTTTGTACACCGCACACGGGTCGACGTTCCTGCGATGTATCGGCCCCATGGAAGGTATCGATACACCTATGGTGTGGTAAATCGTCCCAAAGCGCCGTCCTTCTCAGTCCTCTCAGGCTGAACTGTCGCAGAATTGGCGTGCTGCCGCTGCCATGCTAGTCTCTGTTCCGCCTACGCTCCCTGGTCTTATACATAGGATCAACCCAAGTGTGCACATAGGGATGTGGACTCGCCTATTCGATATCGCCTACCTTTTTGGGGTGAGTTTTCTCCCCTTTCCAGGCGTCTGACTGGTGCACAGCAAGCGGACTACGTAGTTCGCCCTCGCGTCAACGGTCTATTTCGTGCTGTCGAAGATGTTCCCTCCCAACGAAATGACTCTAGACTGCGCGATGGTAGACTTGGAAATACCATCCAGCGACGGACGTGCATCTGGAGGTGTAGAAAAGACGGACGTGCGGGTCAACGAGACCGCTTGAAAAAATTACGAGATTTGACCATTTGAGTAGTGGCAGCAGAGAAGTAAAACAAGCGACCCGATCTGAAAAGGAAGTACGAGTAGAAACAATACTTCCAGTTCACTTGTAGAATCACTACTATCGTTGGGTTTTTGAAGCACATTGTTCGTTAGGATGTGTGCGCCATGGCGTAGTACTAGCCTTGAAACTTGAACGACAGGAACAGAAACGCCATCCAGCGACGGACGTGTGTTTAAGTTAAGAGACTACTGTATCGACTCTTTTTCCCACACCCACTTACCTTTTTTTATCCCTTCGCATCTTGTTACACTTCGCATTCATGACTGTGCTCGAGGGTCTCAACGGACACGCGTTTTAACCAAGACGATAGAACACGACACTATATGAAAAGAAGTTGGGTGTGGGAAAGCGCACATGATTTCATAAGTCTGACCCAAGGTCTGACCCGTTCAGTATTCTGCACATTCTGCCAGTGTGCAATCCTACAAAGCTATCCTCAAAATAACTATCTAAAGTTCACTATTACGGAAGAAACATGTTCGTCAATTTTTGGGATGTTGATGTTCTATTGCAAGTTCCATTGAGCCATGAATGACTCGTATTTTCTGTTGGAAAAGCACGCTTCTGTTCCAAACGGAAAGAGCCAATGTACTAACAATTTTGGGTCCTGCTGTACGTTTACAAAGATCAAGATTATCATGGAAACAATACGACTTCCAGGAGTCCCATCTCCCTCATCTGCCCCCCTTCGCAGCTCCCGCCACCATTGAAAAAGACAAGATGTTTTCTTCGTCTTACCTTCTGGCACTTGTTCGTCCGTCTACATGGGAGCTCCAACTTGAACCAGAACAGTCGACGTTCGCGTCAAATAGCGCTTGGAGTAATAAGGACATGGACCCCGTTCCACCCTATCTTCGCACGTGGACAACGCTCAGCTACATAACCTTTTGGATCTCATGCGCCGCTAATGTTATTGTGTGGGAACTTGCCTCGTCTATGATTGCTGTAGGATTGTCCTGGTACGACTTTCGTTCAGTCACCTAAGCCGACACCGTGACTCGGATCTGGCTGGCTGAATGTGTGATTTATAGGCGGGGGGGCACTACTGGCAGTCTCCTCGGGACACCTCATCATTGCAATTATTATTGTGCTGAATGGTACCATCGGTGTCAGGCTTCGTGTACCATTTCCTGTTATCAATCGCTCCTCGTTCGGGTTCTGGTTGAGCTACTTCAGCGTCATTAGTCTCATCGTCTTGTCTATGTTCTGGTTCGGCGTCCAGACTTTCATCGGTTCAGAGTGTGTGTATCAGGTGCTTTCTTCACCCTCTCGCTGTTTTCAGCTCATATTGACGTCAATTTCTCAGATGTTAAAAGCACTTTGGCCATCCATAACCCATCTTCCGAACCATCTTCCGCCTGATGCCAAAATAACCAGTGTGGGTATGGTACTCTGCTGCGTTGACGAGCAGCCGCACTTACTATTTTTTCAGAGCTAATTTGTTATTTTCTCTATTGGTCGTTCCAGCTGCCTTTCATGTTCGTCTCTCCCCACAAGATACGCTGGCTATTCTTGGCGAAAACTATCGTAGTGCCACCAACGTTGCTCACTTTGCTCATATGGGCAGCCATGAAAGTACCCTCAATGGGACAACAACCGCACTTGTGCATTCCTCGCGTCTCTCGCGTTTCTCCTCTCCACCTTGAGCACCAACATCTCGGCCAATTCGCTGAGTGCTGGGAATGACTTAACCGCGCTGTACCCCACGCTACGTCAACATTAGGCGAGGGCAAGTCATCTGCGCCTTTCTTGGTGGATGGGGGCGTTTTGCCCATGGAAAGTGCTCGCGAGGTCAGTCGTTGTCAGGTCTCCGGGACGCCGTTGGCCTTCTCACCCCAGTTGACAGCGCGCCAAGCTTCCTATCTTTCTTGAGCGGCTACATCGTCTTCATCGGACCAATTACTGGTATCATGATGACCGACGTGCGCTGACTCTCTCTCTCCGTTGTCGCTAGTAAGGTTCTGAGCGCGACTCTCCTCAGTATTGGCTTATACACCGCACGCGGGTCGACGTTCCTGCAATGTATCGGCCCCATGGAAGGTATCGCGATATACACCTATGGTGTGGTAAGTCGTCCCGTCCTATCGCGCCGTCCATCTGAGTCCTCTGGACTGTCGCAGAACTGGCGAGCAGCCGCCGCCGCCGCCATGCTAGTCTCTATTCCGCCCACGTTCCCCTGGTCTCGTACATAGCATCAACCCGAGCGTGCACATAGGCGCGGGGACTCGCCTATTCGATGTTGCCTTTCTTTTGGGGGGTGAGTTTTCTTCCTTTTCTGGGCGCCTGACACGTGCTCAGGAGGCGGTCTTCGTAGTTCGCCCTCACATCAACGGTCTACGCGCTCTCGGAGATATTCCCTGCCGAAGAAACGATCGTAGACCGTGCGATCGTAGACCAGGGGCCATTTTAGGTAGCGGCTGCAGAGAAGTAAAACTGGCGACCATGTCGTCGGGTCGGGCAAAGGAAGTACGAGTGGAGACGATACTTTCAATTCATTTACGGAATTACTACTGTGATCGGGTTTTACATTGTTTCGGTAGGATATGTGTACGCCGTGACCTTCGCTCGCTCGAAGCTTCGAATTCGCACCCATACGGCGAAATCACCGAAGAATCAATGGGAGATGAAAAGACCATTGAGTAAAGTAAATAATTGTCCAGTAAAACGTTACGCGTTACGTCCTGCCTTCTCTGTTCCGAGGGAACGGGATCAAAACCCAACTCAATGAGTGGCGAAAGAAGCCCCATGCAATGTATGCACCACATCACGTCAAGTGCTCGACGGCATCAGAAGCCCTACTCGAAACAAGTGCCTCGTGTACCTTCCGCCCGACATGGCTTGCGAAGCTCTCAAATGTCTGTGCATCGTGGCCCTGCTTCCACTGCACTACCAACTGCACCCCGTTCTTTCCTTCGCGCTCCTCCTCGACCCATACACGCGCGACGAGCGCCGCTCCACCTTCCTTCCCCGCTCCGGTCCCATTTCCCGCTTCCGCTGCGGCGCCGGTGCCGGCATCCGGAGAACGCAGTAGCCGGGCCTTCTTGCGTCGAGCGGCGCGCGACCACGTGTCCCGCTTGGCGGCGACGGCATAGATCTCGCCTCCGGACCCATCCACGGTCACGGACAAGGGTGCTACGGCCTCGGACTCGCCCGAAAGCGCACCCAGTACCTGTTGTACGGCACGTGCGGGGGGCGCGCGGTCGAGGCGCTGGCGGAACGTCGTTCGCGGTGGGAGGAGGCGGTGGAGCGCGGGGGCGCTTGGGCGTGCGACGTCCTAGCGAAAACGACAACGCATCGGTGAGAGCGATGGGTGGGCCTGCCGGGGACGTGACTTACGTCAGGAAGGCGTGCGTCGGTGAAGGACCAGGCGAGAGCCCAGCGGCGTGTGTGGCCCTGGACGAGCTCTGTGAGCGCATAATTCGTTATCTGTGGGCGGTGCGAGTTTCAGCGATGCGTGGTTTCCCGAAGCTGAGTAGGCTCCCGTCGGTGCGTACCGAGTGGGCGCGGAGGAGCGACACGAGCGCTGTCAGGGTCGACAGTTTCCCGAGCATGGAGGTGTACCATCTTAGGAGAGACTTACAGAGTAAGACGGCACTTGGGGAGAGAACACGAGGGGTACACACCGGCAGCGTTCACGGAGCGCAAGGCTCTCGCGCACCATCCTGCTCACGAAACCCTCCTCGCCTCCAGCTGTGATCATCTCTACTTCGGCACCCGTGCAAACCTATAGGGGGAGTATTTGGTGACGACTCGCTCTGGAGCACAGGAAACGAACAGCGTTGGGGGAGAGGGCCTTTGCGGCCGCCGAGCGCACAACTTCTTCTGCGCTAGCATAAAACGGTGGGTTGCACATGCTGAAATCGAATCTGCGTGGGTGCCAAAGGTGAGCCACGGAAAACTATGGGGCACGGCGCGTGGCGCACGAGGCAGCCGGGTCTTGGATCAGGGGAAATAGGATGGGACCGGTGGGGTCTGCACGAAGGACGCTGATGCGTTCGGAGAGGTTATTGCGGTCGACATTCGCCTGAGCAGATGTGATCGATACAGTATCGACATCTGGCCACTCGAATGAGACAAGAGAAGGAGAATATCGAACTAGACTAACCAGTTGCAACGATGCACCAATTGGGAGAGAGGCGGCAGGCAAGGAGTGGGTAGATGGCTGAGGCGCCTGTCCCGCTGGAAAGACACATGAGGCGTGGACAATAGGCAGGACAGGGAAAAGGATGGCTACACGTCGATGCCGCGGATAGAAGTAGGTGGCTTTTCTTGTGAGGAAGAATGAGAAAGGATGTCTTGCAGCCACAGGACGTAATTCAGTCTAGGTTTCGCCTCGTGAGTGAGCGAACCAACAACCGCGACTCTAGAACTACCTGTTAGGCACCGGAGGGCACAACCTATCATCTGGGATCTCCAGTTGTATATCAAAGTCGCGAAATAAAAGTGCCTGAGTTAAGCGTCTGTGTATTATGACACGTGAGTCGTTTTGTCTGAACAATGGCAAGAAATAAAAAGGGACGACCTTTGGGCAGTTTCATCGTGGAAATCGATAGTGGGAGAGCCATCTTCCGGTGCACGAATGACACTGTGCGCAATGAACTGTTTGCAAAGAATGATGCAAAGTAGAGCACGGACTGTGGTTGTAAAGGTGGATAAGCATGTGCGAGAGATTCGAAGTCTGGCGGTGTCTTGTATAGATTTCGTTCATGCATTATCAGCTGGAAGCCCGAGCTTGGGCTTCGGCCCGGATACACATAGAGTAGGTGTGTATTTAGCATAGTATGTATAACTTGAAGCTTGAAGTGCTGGACCTTTCAAGTTCGTAACCAGAATTAGTGGTTTGCGGGCTCGGCTTCAAAGCCTAAGGCCAGCCTAAGACGGCCGTCCGAAAACTGGGACGGGACTGGGACGAGAGTGGGTCCTGGCAGGGCCCAAGGCCCAGTCTTCACTTTTGGTATTCGGCTCCCATGGTCCCACGTCCTCGGCCTCAATTATTGGGGACACACGTCCTGGGCTCAGGATTCACCGGGATCTGCGACCTCCTTCGGAACTGCATCCACCCCTTCGGAACTGTATCCTTGCCTTTGAACCTTTGTCCACACCTTCGCCATTGTATCCACATATTCCCAACTTCATCCGCCCTTCAAAATTGGCAACTGCATCCACCCTCTGGGATTTTCACTTCATTTGTTACACTAGTCTTTGTCATGGCGTCGTACTTATAAAATAAATACAAGTCTTTTTTTCTCCCTCACAAGCCATCTTAGCTATGTCCACTCAACCTGCACAAACGATTCCCTACTATCAAACTGGCCGCCAACAATGTGTGTGAGCTAGATTGCATGGCTACTGCATTTGCCTCTGAGCCATTGACACCCCAGCCAAACAGCACCCCAGCGACAACATGACTTGTAACACACGTACTACTGGCTGGCATGATCGTCAACTTGACTCTCCCTCACCACAACACCATCCCCTACATCCTGTGTGGATTCGAGGAAATCCTTTGCCCCATGAACCCCAAGTGTGGCACTTCCCATGGTTGCTCACTCTCGACAATCTAGGAGTCAAGTTATATTTCAAACGATATAGGCTACAGAAACAAGAGGAGCCGTGATGCTATCCTCAGTTGTCGCGTCATCAATGGTGGTTGTAAGTTTACGATTTCTTCAGCCCAACTGCCCCTTGCATGTGCCACTAGTTTGCAACTACTTCTCTTTTACAGTCCAGCTTGCACACGTTCACGAAAACTGGCTGACATTACTACCCCACAAAGCCTCCCTCCAAAAAAAGGTGAGTATCATTCTGGTCGTACCTATCACATACTGACATTGAGTACATGCTTGGACAGCTGTCCTGGTACAACACCTGTCCAAGTCATCATCATCACCACCGCAGCTGCTGGGTGGGCGATGCTGGTAAGGCAGGAGTCAACCATGACTACAATGGCAGCAAGGCTATAATGCACTGCGACTAGCAACTATGACAATGACAATGGCCACAGTGGTGATGTTAGTGACAGCGATGGCAGCAGTGGCGGTGGCGGGGATAGTGGTAGGGGTGGAGTTAAGCTGTAGATATATTGTCCTATGTACTTTCCAATAAACGAGTCTTTTCTATATTTGCAAACCGTGAGAGGATTCCCTAGTAGAAAGCCTTGGCCAGCCGAGGCTGCCGGGCTGATGCAGGCCTAAGACGTCAAGGCCGATGAGTACAGTCCCAGTCCCCCTTAATTCCAGGCCTAAAGCCACAAAAAGACGGGCCTAATGGCAGGCTTTTGGGCCGAGCCGGGCCCGCAAACCACTAACCAGAATGCAGGAGTAAGTGCGAATTATTCGTGACACCTCGAAGTTCTGGGCTCGGAAATACACTACCATAAGTATCTATGGCTGATGTCTTTACCTTTGCATTAACGATCTTAGTCTGCGTCGGTGTCGCGTTTTCACGTGTTTCCTCTCTTCCTCTCTACGCCTCCTCTCGGGTCGACATCTATTATTACTCGCTACACAGTTGAGAAAATAATTCGTTTATTTAAAAGCGTCCAGAACGGTGGACGATATGTTGACTTGACCGTGACTTGGCAGCCTCAGCAAATTGATCTCAACACAGGACTTGAAGAAGTCATCGACAACCTGGCCGAGAATTGGCTCGTTTTGAAAGATCTCCACCCAGAACTTGATCAAGTTTGATTACTGCGAAGTCTTACTGGGAATGTCTTTTGAAATGACAATTCGTGATTCCAGAAAAAATGACTGAGGCTATCAGAGGTGCTCTCATCGAGTTGCATTTTGAGTTTCACCCTCACAAGAATTACGATTCATTTATACGAACGGAAGCAGGTTGTATGCCTTGACACAGACAGAGGCATTGGCCTCATCACCTGTGGACACCTAGCAAGAGTACCACCTATCGCGCATGCCGCAATCAGTCTGAACCTCCCGACGACGCCAAAGTCGAAGCCAAAGCGCCATGTGATGATTCGATACTCGATACCGCGCACCTCGCAGACGACATGTATACGTACTCGACATCGTTCACTGCAACGAAGTGCATTTACAATAGATTAATGCAATCTATTTGAATGTTTTCAATTTGGGTAAGCACCCCGAAATTTATTATTACTTTTGCTGATAATGGGACAGTACCTCCATTTTGACAACTCCGCCGTCAGATGGACATACCATAAAAATAATCCGAGCTTTCTGCGTCGCTGGCCCTCTTAACTTGAGAGGGCCGAATAAACTTGTTCTACCGTCTTGGTGACCTCCTGTTAGCATGTGCCGCCACGCTTTCTCTGTGCTCGCCGCCCTTTCAACCCCGCTCCTTTGTGGCTTCGCGACGCCCCTCGCATCACGTTGGGACGGAATGAAGGTGAAGCATGCATGGGATACTGTCCCGAAGAACTGGGAGAGCCTGGGCCACCCGTCCAATCAGACTACAATCAACCTCCACCTCGCGCTCAAGTCCCACCGCGAGGATGCTTTAGTTGAAGCGCTGTATGAGGTCAGCGACCCTGAGAACTCAAGGTACGTCCCTACACCGCCCATTTGTGCGCGCGCGTACCCACCGGTGCCCTTGTCCCATGGGAGATATGGCGCACACTTATCTAAAGAGCAGGTCGCCGAGGTCGTCGCGCCACACCCGGACACCCTTGAACTCGTCAGTTCCTGGCTCGGACACTACGACATTCCTCCCTCCTCCATCTCAATGACACTCGGTGGCAACTGGTTGAGGGTCGCTGGCGTTCCCGTGTCCCAAGCCAATCGTATTCTCGGCGCATCATACCAGCTCTACCAGCATGTCGAGACGAACGACACGGTCCTCCGTACGATCAGCTACTCGCTCCCAGAGGTGCTGCATGAGCACATACAAACGATCGTCCCGACGACTTACTTCGGCTCTCCGCTCACGGAGGCAATGAGACCACGGGTGCACCCCAGCACGGCAGTCGGAGCACGGGGGAAGGCGGGGTCGGTGCTATCGAGCCGCGACGAAGGTGGTATCACGCCGTCTTACCTGCGCTGGCTGTACAAAACGTTGGGCTACGCTCCCAAAGCGACGGACCGGAACGCGCTCGGGATCGCGGGCTATGCAGGGGACTTCCCGAGCCCGCATGACCTGACGCTTTTCATGAGGGAACATCGCACCGATGGAGAAGACGCGACATTTACTGTGACGCAGATAAACGGCGGGGGGTACGATCCGGCAAACCCCGGCCTCGAGGCGAACCTGGACATTCAGTACGCAGAGGGTATGGCGTACCCGACGCGGCACATCTACTACAGTACAGCCGGCACACATGGCTCACTGACAGACGATCCATACCTCCGCTGGTTACGCTATGTGATTGCTCAAGACGACGTCGACATCCCGCGGACAATCAGCACGTCGTATGGCGGGTACGAGTATATCATGCCGCTGGAGTATGTGGTGAGCGTGTGCACCCTATTCGGTCAGCTTGGTTTACGCGGCGTGAGCGTCCTCTTTGCGAGTGGTGACCATGGCGTCGGCAACGGGGACTGCTTAGTCCCGGGAAAGTCCGGAGAACTCTCTGTCCAGTTCCTCCCCATCTTCCCCGCAACTTGTATGTGGTATTTTTTTCTTCTTCTGCTTTTAAGCAGTACACAGGCGTAAGAACACAGTCACTCACCAGGCCGTCATTTCGTAGGTCCCTGGGTCACTAGCGTTGGTGGCACGACGGGCCACGACCCCGAGGTGGCAGCGAGTATATCTGGAGGCGGCTTCTCGATCTACTTTCTACGCCAAGCCTACCAGGAGAACGCGGTATCTACCTTCCTCCAGAACTTCGGGGACAAATATAAGGGACTCTACGAGTCGGTTCACGGTCCTGTCCTGACCTGACCTGTTATTATTCTTACTTTGTATTTGTGCAGTCCTGAAGGTCGCGGATTCCCCGATATCTCCTCGCAGGCGATCAAGTTCCTCTTCGTCTCAAGAGGGCAACCCTATGTCACATCCGGCACGAGTGGCTCTGCACCCGTGCGTCTTTTCCTTCCTCCCTCTGCCCTACCCTCGCCCACTCAGCTGGCCATCGACGCACAGACCGTGGCAGGCATCATCTCTCTGTTGAATGACCACCTCATTTCGAAAGGCAGCGCACCCCTCGGCTTCCTCAACCTCTGGCTGTACGGCACAGGTCTTCCGGGCCTCAACGACATCACGTCTGGCTCGAACCCAGGCTGTAACACGGATGGATTCCCCGCTGTCGCCGGATGGGATCCCGTACGTCCCTTCGGGCTCGTGTCTCTTGAATGTTGGTTGGTTGACCGTTGGGCTCCATAGGTCACGGGTCTCGGGACGCTCAACTTTGAAAAACTTGAGGAAATAATTGACGATCGACTGAGGAACTCAGGTGGTACCTCGAGCACACAAAACTGACCGTCCATGCACATGGACATCGCCATTGTGTATGTACTATGGCCATATTTACGGGCCTGTAAACGACGTTTCAAGTTACCTCAACCTCCTTGAATATCAGGCCCGGGTCTACATCAGGTACCTAGCTAATTTGATTCGCACGGGTCTTTAAGAAATGGAATTTCGAAGCGCATTAGTTCGTGGGGGGTGTCAGTACTAGGTCGTTAAGGCCGTTCAAGTTAAGGCGCCTCATGCCTAAGTCTGTTTGTCCTTATTTACATGTCATCGAAATGCGACCTATATTATTTTCGTTCCACAGGTCGCAGAGAAAGGCACGTTTATGTAGTCCGACAACTGAACTGAGTCTGTCCACATTTATGAGTCGGATGAATAGGATTGGTAAACTACTAATAAATAGCGCACGTATACTTTAATGAGAGGGGTAATGTAACCGTCCCTAATAAACCGTATACTGTCTATGAAGTAGTGCTGAAAGCGAAGGCCTATAATAAAATACATGGATGGCTCTACAGCCGTCAAAATAAACAAAAAAAAGGTACAATAGCGCAGGGAAAGGGACCACCACTTGACCGCATTTAACGTTGCTCTCATCTAGGCGCACTGCCACCACCACTCGTACCAGTATCGCCACTGGAGCCGGTGCCAGCAGTGAAGTAGGTAGTGGAGGTGGCCGACCGCGAAGGCGAGCTGCTGCCCAAGGACCGCGAGCGCGCCGTGCCAGGCCGCGCCATGACAAGCTCACCCAGCTCGCTCGCGCCGGCCGCGAGCAGCTGTTCCGGCGTATCGCACAGCCGCCGCGGCGCCCACGAGCGCGGCGCGCCATCCGGGTGCTCGCCGTGCTCCGTCACCGGCGCGAGCACCTCGTTTGCCCCCTGGCTATTGCTCCGGCTGCGCGGGGGCGCGCTCGCAGTCTCTATGTTGCCCGCGCCGCCGCTTCCGCCGCTCCCGGGGCGCGCGGACGCGGACCCCGGCACTGGGTGCGACGACGCACGCGGCTGGCCTCGCGCACGGAGGGCGTCGCGGACGATCTCGCCGAGCTCGGAGGGCATGCGCGGCCGGTGGATGCTGTTGCTGCGGCTCGACTGCGCGCTGACGCTCGCGAGGCTGGCGCTGGCGGCGTCGTTGTACGAGACCATCGTCGCGCGGGTCGGCGGGCGTGAGGACGCGGAGGAGGATGGCGCGATTGAGGGAGAGCCAGCGACTCCGCCGCAGGCGCTGACGAGCATGGTCGAGCGGAGGCTCGCGAGCTCGCGGGAGCCGACCGAATCGATCGTCGGCATACGCCGGATGACGCCGCCGAACATCGCTACGGGCTCCTCGGTGTGGACCTCGCGCCCGAATTCGTCAACGGACATGTAAGGCGTGTGCGTGTCAAGAACGTGGTGCAGCGGCGGCGTACGTGGTGGAGGCTCGCTCTCCAAGTTTCTGGCCTCCTCGAGCTCGAGGGATACGCGGTCGACGAGGGCGCGGAACCGGTCGGCGAAACCCCCAAGCTCGCCTTCCCCGACATTCGATACAAGTGCGGCACGTCTGGACGAGCCATCGCCCGGGTACAACTCTCGTGAACTTTTTGTATGCCGCAATGACCTCGATGTGCTCGACTCAGCCGATCTGGGGAGCGAATCGTCCTCAGACAACGTGGAACTGTCAATGGAATCAAGCCCGGCATACTCGTGCTCATAGTGCAGTGGAATTTGATTCCGGACCTCGTTGAACTCAGGTATGACTGCCATCGGACCGCTGGATAATGACCGTTGGGGGACGCTTGAGAACGCCCCACTTTTTTGGATAAAAGGTTGTAAAACGGGTGAAGGGCGAGAGGGTGTATCACCGGGTTCCATCCGAGTGATATCGACGGTGTCCCTTCGCTGGCCATCCGTCGCACAATAGTGAAGCCATCGTGAGGCGCGATAGGTTCTTGAGACGAGATGGTACGTGAGCTGCAAAATTCAGGGATGAGCGTATACAATCATTCCGGTGACACATCACGCACAAGGATAGCCGTGGTCAATACAAACCGTGAGACGGCAGCGGCAAGCCAAACACCCCAGGCTGGCGCGTGGGGGGTGCACTGACCACCTACGCCAACCCAAACAACGTCGAGGCTCCAGTGACATCGGCCACGCAGACTTATTTCAGATCCAGTATTTCTCCAGGAGAAAACAAGAGCCAGATTGACGGCTGCGGGAACAAAAAGGAAAAATGAAGCCAAAAATTGTGAAACATGACGTAGGGATTTGCCGAGGGACCGTGAGAGTGGCCGGGAAGGGGTAGAATAGCGAGGCACTACTAGTGACAGCGCGAGAGCCGCGGCGACCAAGAGAGAGAGGAGAGAAGATATTCCGAGGGAGAGTGCCACCGACTGACGGATACCACTTTCCGAGTGGACGACATAGGCAATGAAGTAGCGGATGGTGGTGTAGGACGCCCAAGAACCTGTGATGACATGTTAATTACGCCCAGAGGAAGCAGGTGATAACCCACCGATTATTGACCAGAGTGCACCTTTGAGCAGACGCAAGCGCCGCATCCGCCGAGCAGAGACCTTTTCCCAATAGCGCCTATCCTCCACACTGAAGATGGGGACGTCAACACAGGAGACTGAAATCAGCAGCACCGTACGTACGACGTATCAAAACGCGGAGGCTGCTGTGCGTGGGCTTCTCGGTGGTCTGCATTGCGAAGTAATGGTTCGGAGGGATAGTGCGACTGGGATGTGGTGAAGGTGGTCATGGACAACGAAGACATCTGGCGTGAGTGGGTCGCACGGATCCCAGAGGGAGAGGGAGATGCTCCCTCGAATTGGTGAAGGGCATGGTGTGCGTCAAGGGCAGACATATTAGGGACGTTGCAAGGGTGGAAGAAACGAGCAGACGCAGAATTCCTGCGCTGTGTCTTGCAATGGGGTAAATGGATGGCAAAGCGACGCGCCGGACACACACGTTTTGACTCACAAACTATAGCCGGGGCTTGGACATAACAGCCAGGGGGTTATAGATGGTGGTCGTTTAGTGTCAAAAAAACGACCCTGGTTCACTCGAGGGTGTTCATGGGTTAACCATACCCGCGTCGAAGACCGTCGCATCAAAAAAAGGAAACACGGTAGCTTACGTCATGATTCATGATCGTGGTGACCCAAACTCATTTAGTTCACGGCCATCGTTCAACGCTGCACCAGCGACATAGATGGAAAGCGGATTTGTCCAGGCCCAGAGCAAAGCGCCATTACCAGAGGGGCTAAACCCAGTTTTTCGTCCAAATGTTGCGATTGATGTCGGCTGAGTTGGTTCCGACGGATAAATGGCGCGGCAGGAACGCATGATTCCCAACGAGGCAGTGTACGCTAGGGAGAACGACCCTGTCTTTTCTCCCACGGGAACACCCATCTGTACGTATACCCATGGTCAAGAAGGAGGTTGGTGTGGTGAGCAGCCCGCTGTTGCAAGTTTATATCCGAGCTGGCCGCGAGATGTGCTGTGTGTACCATGCTGGTCTCATCACAAGTCACAGCATTCGAATCAAGCCACTGGGAGGCTTCCATGATCATCTCAACATTAGGGGCTTACGAATACCGTAAAGGACATATGATATTCAAATTTGGACACTTCCGTATTGGTTTTAAATTCCACCTATTGCATACCAAAGCTGACATACGACAAAGCATCCCACAAACATTCAAATAAAAATCGACAGGGGCCCCCAACAAATCACGACAACGCATCCCACATACCCAACCCCGCGAACAACGTGCCCAACCCAACCAGGAGGCCCAAGTAGGCAACGACGTGCACTCCAACCCGGGGAAGAAACACAGGTGTATGCAGTAGCGAAAGGCCCCAGTTGACCCCACACACAGCCACAAAGGTCCCCCAGAAGGTGCCGTTACTCCACGATGACGGGACAGACACAGTCATACCATCCTTTTCCAAAACGGGAAAAATAGCCGGAGGTGAGGTGAGATACCCTGCTGAAAGCAGCAAGACAAAGCCAAGGGAAAGCAATATCGACGCAATTCGAAGCAAACATGACACGAACACGGGAACGTGCTTCGGAAGGCGTCAGTAACAAGGATATATTTTGTCGAGAACGCCCAAACTCACAATGGCGGGAAATCCATACAATTCTTCGAGCTCTTCGCGGGCTTTGATGGCGACAAGCTCGTCAAACTCATTGTCCACCTCAAGTTGTATATCCACCCCGCTGATTGTTCTTGGGTAGTTCCTCACCGGAGACCCGATGGCCTCACTGGCGGCAGCGCCATCCTCGCAGCGGCTCATGCTTTCCCACTGGCGCTCGTCCCAAGCGCGCGGTGGACTTGTATTCGTAGCCCCGCCGTTCCTTGACGCCCGCACCCCGGTCGACAAGGCCGCTACTGCCAGCTCGCGCGCGCGGCCCTCGGGCACAAGCGCGTCACGGTAGAGCGCGAGTGTTTCGTACCCTTGCACAACGCCTACAGCGACCTCTGCAAGGGACCAACCCAACGCGAACCACCATAGGCGCCGGAATGCAGGCGTAC
Source organism: Lactarius vividus (assembly GCA_021527035.1). Lineage (NCBI taxonomy): Eukaryota > Fungi > Basidiomycota > Agaricomycetes > Russulales > Russulaceae > Lactarius > Lactarius vividus. Next base: position 81,588 of record JAKELG010000008.1, on the reverse strand, counting down.
TGCACATTGCGACGCCATTGGGAACGGTGATGCTAAGTAATGGGAAGGCAGAGACGCGCAGTGCGTTGCGGAGGAGAACGTGCAGGGCCGTCCCTAGGACGTTGGCCGATACTGGATGCGGTAGCAGTGCGCCAGCGAGGACGAACAGGAACGGGTTGAGTAAATGCGAGAGCGCGAAGAGGGAGATGGAGAGGAGGAACTCTGGGAGCGGCGTCGAAAAGTAGGGTACAGGTGGGGTCGTAGGTGCATCAGTGGGCCATATGAGTGGTGGGACAAATGCGATGAGGAGCCAAACGAGGAGGGAGGTTGCGGGAACGAAGGTATAGGTCTGGACGAGGCGCTTGTAGGAACCTGTGTATGGCGGGTTTGGTTGCCAGGTGGCTAGGCCTTAGGGGTCACGTACCGAGGTACAACCCTGCTTCCTCTAGTATTTCTTCCAGGTCTTCGTCATCTATCTCTTCGGGGACGTTGGAAAGGGGATTGCCACTTCGGTATGTCTCGGGACTGCGGCTTTTTGAAACGGAAGGCCCTCCGTGTAGATCGCCAACAGAACTATACGATCGTCTTGATCCAGTAGCCATCCGAGTATCTACTCCGAGGAGAGGTGTGTGACCACTCATAACAGGATCCGACAATGCTGCAGGAGCTTTTCCCTTCAACTGGAATAGTTGAATATAAAAATAGTGCCGACGATGTTACTCTAACTAACCTTGGCTGCCGACTGGAAATCCGTGGTATTGGTGAGGAGATTTCCCAGTCGACCGATACCCATTAAAATAGGGGAAGAAGGGGGCGTGTGATAAGGGGAATGGAGAGATATTTCAAACAAATGGCGCCATGTAGCGACCGGGACCGAGGTTGGGTGGACAGTTGATGCGATGAGCAGACGGAAGTACTTATGCTGACCCAGAAATCAAACCGACACCACTTGACCCCGTTGTTCTTCTGAGCCATTTGGACCTCAGGGTGCATTTTAAAGTACTAGAATCGGAAGGTATATGTAAAACCGGTACCATAGAAAGCATACAACAGGTTCTAGAACTGAAATCTAAACCCCTCAGCGCAGCCCCGCAAACACCGATTAGCCGAGAACACGTTCGAGAATATGTCGTACGGCGAGTTCCTTGCAGACAACATCAGCCACGTGTGCCACAACGAACGTGAAACGTTCCGCAACGGGGACGGGCGGGCAAAGAGGAAAAAAAAAAAAAAAAAAAAAAGTGGTTCAGCTGTCGATGCGTATCAACAAGTGCTATGCCCCAATCTCCTTTTGTACACAGGGAAATTGTTGACGGGCAAAGTACGTTCGTGTCCGCCCATCGATTGAGTTCATCGCGCAAAAGTGCCCGTGCGTAGAGAGATATCGACTTACCATTACTGCAAATTTCGTATTCTAGCTACAGGTAGGTGCACGTTTGTTAGCATCAGCAGATTGGAAGAAAAGAGAAGAAAGGAATCAGACAAGGCTGAAAACGATAGTCACTCCACACGGTGTGATGATTCGGAATGTGGTAAAGTATGGTAACACGTTGGATCATCACAGAAAAACACCTCAGTAGATTGAAACTCACCGTGTAACATTTCGGACATGGACATGGTCATATGAGACGGTTACAACCAACTACTGTACTTGTACAGTTTTTACCTAGAAACCTAGAAACTTTGTCGGCCTTTGCCTACATCGCTGATGTAAGAATCAGATCTAATCGGATCTTGTCTTAGACATGCAAAGCCTCCTACGCTGGGGTATCGAAAATTCGTCGTCCAATGCGGACGGCTCGGCCGCTCCAAGTGTGTCCGCTGAGAGGATGGCAGAGCTGGATCCCGGGGTCATTGACGCGATACTGGGCAGGCCAGACTCGGAACTGATGAAGGAGGCCCTCGCCAAGGCGCAAGACACGTCGCTTGACGAAGATGCACGCCTGACGGCGCTGGACGATCTCGAGATGGTGAGAACCCCTGAAAATACCTCTCTTCCTATGCCGTGTACCCCACTGGCAGTTCTCACGCCGAATTATTATTATTTTTTTTTTTAGCTCGTTGAGAACATAGACAATGCAAATGGTGTGTATACGCGCTGCGTGCGGAGGGAGAGGGCGTCGGTGACGGTTTTCAGATCTTGGGACGCTGGGAATGTGGGGGCCGCTGCAGGGCCTGCTCGGCTCGCCCTCGGACGACGTGAGGGTGCAGGCGCTATGGGTGATCGGCACGGCGGTGCAGAACAACCCCTCTGCGCAGCGAGCAGTACGTCTCCCGCCATTACCACCCTGTGCTCTTCGTAGTATTCACGCGCCCTCCACAAAACGGAATCGCATTTCGCACGGCGGCCACAGTACCTCGCACTCGAGCCCTTCCCAACACTCGTGGACTTGCTCTCCCCCTCCTCGCGTGCGCCCGCGCAGCTCAGATCAAAGGCGATATACGCGCTTTCGGGCCTGCTGAAGCACCACGCCGCCGCTCTCGCCTCGTTCGGGGTTGCTGGCGGGTGGGCCGCGCTCCGTGGTGCCCTATCAGGTAACACCACGCGCGCGCTTCCGGGGCCATCACCCTGACCTCTCCTCACTCGTTAGACTCGGACATCGGCGTGAGGCGCAAGACCGCCTTTCTTCTCAACACGCTCCTGCTAAGCGAGGGTAATACGACGGTACGCACGGACGGCACAAACTCGGACTCGGAGGCCGGTGCGGGCCCGCGCGTGCACCCCAACTCGCACGCGGCGCTGGTGGCGGACCCGGGTTCGGCGGACACCGCGCCCGCGACGCTGCGCGCCCTGCGCACGGACGGGCTGCTTCCCGCGATTGTGCGGGAACTGACGGTGCCGACGCCACACGGGCCGGACGGGGAGGAGGGTGGGTCGTGCGATGCGGATCTTGAGGAGAAGCTCGTCAGGTGCGACTTTACCCCCCCCCCCCCCCACACACACACACACTCACATCCGTGAATGACGTTTCTCTGCGCTTCGCAGATTGCTGCATACGTATGTGGCGGCGCATGGCAGGACGTTCGATGTGCCAGAGAAGCATGCATTGAAGGCGTTCTTGGACACAAAGCGGGCTGGGCAGAGCAGGGGTGGAGACGAATTGGGGCTTGGTGCCGACGAGCTTGAGGTGTTTGAGAGCGCGCTCGCATAAATGGTCCTATCATAGGGCGCACTTGCTCGCTTTGTAGACAAGCGGGAAGATGATGAATGATAGCACAATAGTAGTACAACATGTACACAGATTTCATCAAAGTAAGAGAATGTCCGATGGCAGTGAACATCCCAAAATGATACTAACAATAGCCTACACTGTACATACATACGAAGTCGTCGCAGTGTTCCAGTGGCGCGCTCCTATAAATAAATAAATAGCTCCTGTCTGTCATAGTCTGCGCCGCCCAGTCTATGAGGTTTGATGAAAAGATCGAGTCGTGCGTGTGAAAATCATGCGATATCTGCAATCACGGGGGCTCTCTACTGAGTTTGAGGTGGTAGGAAGGCCTAATATGTACTCACTGATGACCTTGCCGTGGGCATCTCTCTCCCCTAGCGGATGCGCCTTTTGTTTCTCCAGGTCCATGAGCACTATATCCGACGTGCCTTCGGAGCGCGCGCTGCTAGTAGGGAAGGTCCCTGCAGGTGATCTGATGGCCCCCCTCGAAGCTATCGAATCACGAATGGAAATGCGGTTGTTGAGGGAGACGAGTAGCGTGTTGGAGTATCTGTCAAACGGGAAATTAGATTCACCCTCAATGGGACTTTTCGTGACAAAGGGATAAGAAAGCGCTGATGGCCCCTTACAATTTTCCGATAATGGCAGTGCTGAGTGACAGGAACGAACGAGCGGTGATTAAGTGTGCATTCAGATAACGAGTCGTGATGGGGTGGATACGAATAGGTCACTTACGGGCAGGTATACCAGTTTTTGTCCTGCATCCGAGTAGACGTGTCGATTATCAGCACAACGACAGATACCACTGGGAATAGATAACGCACGGAGTACAAGATGACCATTACCATGGCTACCATGCTCACACTTGCTGCGGGGCTCCGCGTGAGAAGAGGTGGTGTACCCAGGATCGATAATGCACGTACTGGTCAACATATTGGTCTCGATGGTCAACCTCACGACGCTTATCAGAGCATGGCTGCTAAAGCGGCCCTCCCTTTTTTTGAGCTTGAACAGCTAAACAATCATTAAAATTGAGCTCTGGGCGATCCCCGAGGAGGCGATATGAAACGAACTTACGTGATACAGCATTGCGGAGGCAATGAGGGTATCAGCCACGGTATTTCCAATGAGCCAGATCTGGTGGAAGTGGAAGGGCAACGGTTAGCCAGCTCTGGCAATGGCGTAACCCCCAACCTTGATAGACTTACCATCGCTAGGATCTTGAGCCACCGACCGCTAGCAAAGTGCTTCCGTACGTGCGCCTGCTTACTCCTGAGCCCCGCTCGATTTTGCATGAAAAGAAAGGCTTACATAGACACCCCCGGCAAAGGCCGCCGATGAGTCGACAGTGGAAATCTGCGAAGACGATGAGGACTTCTAAGAGGCAAATCTTACACAGCAGCTCACCAGACAGATGATAGCAGGAAACCACCAATGCTTCTTGTTGCCAAGTAGCCAGACACGATACGCGAAGAAGACTTGGACCGCCAAGGAAACAATCGCCCCCATTATCGGCACGTCGAACGCGGAGGCATACGGGGAAGCGAGATGAGTCAAATCCCCATAGCCAGAAGCGAACCAATAGTATAGGTCTGCGCCGCTGAGTGCCGTCTGCAATGTCTCGATTATAAACAAACTGGTCACTAGAGGGTGTCGGTAAGTAAGAGGTAAAACGATAGGGAGAAAACCCCCTACCGAATAGCTTCAGGTATCTCGAGTCCGTCGGGAAGTTATAGGTGTATACGTCTTGACCATTCGATCAGTGTGTTTTCCAGGGTCACGAGCGAGGCGACTCACAGAACTGGACTATGAGAGTGCCATAAAGACACCAGTTCCAGACGGTCCCGAGAAGCTACGAACAATGTAAGGAAGATGTGAGCGCCCGATAAGCAAATCCGTTGCACGTTGCACATACAAGGGGCGCAGTTCTAAAGGGAATATTTAGACAAGCCAACTATCGATCCGTCGCCTTTACTCACATTTCCTCGATGTTTGGAGGGATTGGAGGAAGAGGGGCCGACATGATCTAGTAGTTCGTGAACGAGTGGACGACAGACGGCTCGTGGGATGAAGGAGGTTAGGTCTAACGCCTTGACCCTCAATTGGGTGAGGGGGTGGAGATGGAGCTTTTGTACGCGGTCGGGAAACTTAGGACAATATAGCTGGAATGAGGCACATCACATGAGAACATCCGAGCGCGGGCGGGGGAATAAATGAGGCAAGGTAAGAACATTCCCCGAGATTGGCGCATAGCATGAGCACAAGACGTCGTCACCCCGCGCAACGTGTGTGTGATTTATGGACGACCAATGAACTGGCTGGGACGATCTCCATGCCAGGGTAGGGAAGACACAGCATTTGATGGACTGCCGGCGCACAGCGCAGGCTTCGTGATGGGACCCAAGTTGGTTGGAGGTCTGCGCCGAGGATCAAAAAAGGTGAATGGACACGCGCTCTCGTGGCGTCTTCACGTGGAAGCTGTCAGATTACGCAAATAGTCACCTTACCTCTTCAGCACAACCATGACGTCCGCCGAGTCCGCTCGACACTGCCCAGTCGCCTCTTGAGTCTTGTCGTTGTGTCCCCAACTACGTATTTGCATGGTTTATTACCGGCGCTCCGACTCACCGAACGGGACTTGGTCCGGGACTTGAATTCGCCGTCTCACGTAAATTCGAGCTTTGAGCATAAAATGAACACGCGCCGCCGTTATTTGCGCATGGGCTGTCCCTTTTTCTTCTTTTGGATCTGCGTATGGACTGTCCTAAGTTGGTGGGTAGCGTACATTGTATATTTACGATAGTGGGCAGTGGGCGCGAACGACCGTGGAACCAGCGGATGTTAATCGAACCTTCTTCATCAGGATGATCGGCCGTGATCGGGTTTTCAATAAACCGATCACACTGCCTCTCACAGCTCGCTATTACAGCGCTGTCACAGTAGAGATCGAATTTTAGAGTTGTTAAAGACCCCACGCCTGTCTAAGCCGCGTCTCGCTCCTCCGAGTCTCCGAGACAGCACGAACTGACGGTGGTGCGAACCGCGTTCAAGTGTGCCCCCTGAGCTTTTAATCAGACCTCCGCTATTATAAATGAGGGATAATATCTAAATAGCGGTGTACACCAGCTCGTTTTGGGTCAAAGGAGCCTCGGGACTACGTTCCCACTGTCAGGCCAACCATAACCAATGACGGCGCGCAACGGCCGAAATAACGCAAAACCGGTTGCGTTGAGTGTATTGTTGCCATAGGTCGTGGTGTTTCATCTGTACATTACCTTGATCGATTCGATTTGTCCAGTATGAGACCTTCCCTGTGGCTACAACCGAATCACGCAAGACCAGTGCAGGATTCCATGAGAATGATAAAGATAGATGCGTTGTCGTGTTACTTACTATTGTAAACGGCCATCCATCGTTCCCTTTATCTGGGCTTACCTAGATGCGGCCAAGCTCCATGACAGAGCCGTCGCCGAGTCGTGTGAGTGAGCATTGATAACTCCGCAGCTGGGGATCGGCCCATCGCCCACCGATCAAGCCTTAGGGTGTCGCTTCACAGCCTGAAATGGGACTATTGAACTGTTAGGCGAGACGAGGAGTGCGATAGTCTATGTGCAAGGTAGGTGCAAGTGGGATTAAGCGGCGTTCAGGATGCCAGTGGCTGTACTTGACAGTACGTGAGATAGAGAGAACGCTGACAGGCCGACACTCACGGATATGTGAACCAGCTCTTACCATCAATGGGGGCTGATGTAAAACTAACAAATGCAGGAAATGCGGCGAGGAGCAAAATTCCTATGGTGTATGAGACGATACTATGGTACACCAGGAATAAGAGGAATAAGAGTATACTTGCTCGCCGAAAGGACAGCTCTCAATTCTTCTTGGTTTCAGTCTCACGATTCTTAATAGTGTTCGCTCAAAAAAGCCATTTCGGTGTGGTGTCGGTGCCGGTTCTGCGAGACTCGCGCATAGTAAGGGTTAGTAACATGCGGTCAATGCGGTGGATGTGCGTCTGCGATGATTATCGGCGAGAGGTCGGAATGAAATAATCAGTCCGAAGAGTGGTACGGTTGAGCTAACGGTGTAAGAAAAATGGATGGGGTGGTCCACGTGATTCAGTACAGATCCGCGCCGTCGAGTGATGTCTGCAATACCTCAATCACAAATAAAACGAGCGCTGTACATTACACTCCCTGAAACCAGAGGCAAGAAATAGTCCACGTTCCCCCGTGACTTGACTCCGAGAGGCACCTTGACCCCGAGAAAGCTGTAACACGTCGTTGCGGACAGCCGATGAGCAACCCGACAGATACTCGGTACCACGCACCACGGAGGCCGACATAGCTGTACAATCAAAACTTCTAGAGATATCTGTTTCAGACGGCCCCCGAACGTTGAAGCTGAGGAGTGGAATAGGCAAGTGCAGATAAAGTTGATGTGGGATCGCCACAGGCACAAGGGGTGCGGTCCTGATGAAAAAAACTGGACATCGCGAATCTAAAACGAGTAAAGGACAGCCTAGTAGGCAGATCGAGGAGGCGGTTATTCCGAGGTTGTTATCGAACGAGGTGGGCCTTTGCGAGTACAAAGCGTGCTAACCCAGTGGAATATGGACTATATGATGTATGCAGGACGGATAACGACGACGCCACTCGGGCCCCGAATGTGGGGAGAATGTGACCTGGGCATCGGTTCAATTGTTAGAGTTCTTCGTTCGAGAAGTGGGGTACATCAGACGCCGAGCCAACAGAACGGTAGGGGAGCCTTGATATGTAAGGTGTGGCTTAGTACTCAGGCTATTCTTCCCAAGTACGACCAGGGATCATTGAGACGGGGTTTCATTTTGACTGATTGACTTATCCAAACTGATGAGAAGCTGATAGGGCTCAGTGTAGATCACGGATTGGTGGTTGGAAAAAAAAAAACATAACACTGGCATCCGCTTACTTTCTTGAAGTGTCTTTGACTTTGCGCCTTCACAGCTTCACAAGCGATACCATGTCTGACGATTTCTCCTCTGGCGCCGTTCCGATAGCTTCAACACCGACAGGTATCCCTAACACTGGGGGCCTGTAGGAGGGAGGGATTGCTAAGAGTACGTCACAGTGTTCAAACTTCGTGGGCTGTTGCAACGGGCACTCACTTCACCGGCGAATCAGAATTTTGTAAACAAGCGACGACAATCGACGTGCTCCCAGATGATGTCTTCTTACAAATAGTTGACTTTTGTCGAATCGATCACGATCCTGAGCTGGTGCTCACCCGCCTCGCCCGGTATGGGACTGGCACAGACTGGTGCACGTCTGCCAAAGATGGCGGCAAATCGTATTTGCGTCCCCGCGCCGCCTCGATCTCCAAATTTACTGCACGTACGGGACTCCTGCCAGGGAGAATCAGGGTTGTTGGCCAGCCTTACCTATCGCCATTGGCTACTACTACAGCCATTACGGTGATGACGGCCGCAAGCGCCCTAGCCCTCCTTACGAAGATTGCGACGAGGTCATTGGCGCGCTCGGGCATCCCGATCGTGTTTGTAGTATCAAGACGTCTGTAACGCACTATCTGTTGAATGACATGGCCGAGGTCTTGCAGAGGCCATTTCCGGTGTTGATAAATCTTTGCGCTTTACTCCTTCACGCCGACAAGCTGCAGGATACCGTGGACGGCCCTTCCCGATTCGTTCTTAGGTGGATATGCTCCATGTTTACAGGAATTCGCCTTAAATTTTCCGACATTCCCAACATTTCTTCGGTCTGCGAAGGACCTCGTCAAGCTCCGACTTGTCGATATACCCCATGTCGGTGGTGGGTATATTTCGGCGGGGATGATGGCCGCCAGATTGACTGGGTTGACCAAACTTGAATACCTCAATACTTCATTCGAACGTCCGTGGACTCACATGCTTTCTGATGATCAATACCTGCTATTCCCCTCACACGGATTGTCCTTCCCGCTCTTACCCGGTTTCGCATCCATGGTACTCGCAAGTTCTCATCTCTTTTGGCCCCGATGTGCAGGCACGTAGGTACTTGGACAGCTTGTGCCAGTGGTTGGTCATCTGCCTCGACACAGCTGAGTAGCTGAGGAAGAACCAATTGATACATTAGATTACAGAGGTTGCCTCGGACATGCAGGAATTTCCTGGCGTACTAGTGTTGGTCCTACGCTGGTCACGTCGTTTCGTGTATGTGATTTCCCGACTCGGAGGAATAGGATTTGAGTATTAAAAAACAAATCTCTAGCCAGTAGAGTACGCGATGGGCAGTACATCGAGGGGACATTAATTCCGTGAAAATAACTACGCCTGACAGCGTCCGTCACTATGCTAGATCTAACTTATCCACGTTAACGTCGTAGTTTGTAGCGTTAAAAGATGTTTTGTTCGTGGACGACTCTAATTACGCAATGTCTACGAAATGACGGTGGGTCAGATAACAAGTCGAGGAACGAACGGCCGAAGGTCGTATTGCTCACCAAAGACCCTGGTGCCACTGCTATCATCCGATTGCCGTGAGGCAAACACGGCTGAGGGTTTCTCCACTTCCACATGCATGACACCCGGTAGGATTCTGGGATGGGAAGTGACAGAGACCACAGCTGGAGGACCATTTCCAGCGGCGCGGATGGGCGCATCACGAAGAGAAATCCGATTATTCAGAGAGACGAGAAGTGTATTGGAATATCTATGACAGCTGTCAGCGATGTGCGAAAGCCACGGACTGATGATGGTCTCACAGTTTTCCAATGATGGCAGTTCTATGGGGCGGCGTCAAACGTGAATGTGATAGACAGACGAGATGGGACATACGGGCAGGTGTACCAGTTCTTGTCCTACATTAGGGTGCGGAGTTAGTTAGAGAACTTGGTATCATATAAGATCACTCACAGGATATACAGCAACAATTACGAGCGCTACAATACCTATCGTAGCTAAAGGCAAGGTTAGAATTGAAGCAAGAGGCACATTAGAGCCCGGAGTCCACTCACTTGTCAATATGTTGGTCTCGACCGCCAAAATCATAATTCGGGATAAGGCGTGGTCGCTAAAGTAACCATCATCCCGTCGTCTTCCCAGCTGCGTCAGTGGTGGAGAAAAATGAGTTTAGGACGATCTTCCATACATGGAGTGCCGGGACTTTACGTAATAGAGCATTGACCCAGTGATGACAAGGTCGGCCACGGTATTTCCACCCAGCCAAGTCTGAACGTCGTCCTTATTAGCCAGAGGTCTGGGACATGCTTCTGAAACGGCAGGCTCACCAACGCAAGGATTTTTAGTATCCGGCCACTAGCGAACTTCTGGAGTACGTGTACCTGTGGATATGAGCCAAGTCGGAAACAACTCAGGACAGAGAAGACTTACATAGACACCCCCACCAATAGCGGCAACGGCGTCGAAGACAGAGACCTGAAGGGAGGGGAAGTGTTCTGCACGAGGTAGCGATACGGGACTTGACTCACGAGACAGATGATCAGGCACAGAAGCCAGGACGTCCTCCCGCTGAGTACCCAGATGCGATATACGAAAAAGAATTGGACGATTAACGAAACCTATGGCACCAATGATGGGGACGTCGAAAGGGGACGCGTAGGGAGAGGTGAGACGTTCCAGATTGCCGAAACCAGAGACAAACCAATAGTAAAGGTCTGCTCCGGTGAGCGCTGTCTGCAATGATTCTATCAAGAATACTGCGCACACTGTAGAGGTGTCATTGAAAAGGGAACGCAGATGGTCAAAGAATGTACGTGCCCAGTAGCTTGAGCGGTGTTCTATCATCCGGGAAATTGTAACCGTATACGTCTCGACCCGATGTGAGACGAACATAACCCTGAAAAACGTGGAGAGTAACCTACAGGTCTGAACCACCAGAACTCCATACAACGTCCAGTTCCACACGGTTCCCAGTAGCTGAAGAGCGGGGAAGCGTAAATAATGGTGACAAATGTGAGTTGATCAACAGACTTACCAGAGGGGCGGCTCTGAGGGAGAAGAGGTAAGTCAGGACGAGAACTACATTAGAAGTGACACAGTGCACCTACATTTCTGCGACATTTGGGATAAGAGGGTTCGACAAGAGAGGAGCCGACATGGTAAACGGGCGGACGGGGTATGGCTCAAAGGTTCAGATAGAGGGCCCTACGCCTTAGCCCAAAGACGGGGAGGGGAGTACACGTGCTGATACGTTGATCCATCGATGACCCGCGCAATATAGCATAGCCTAGGGGCCTTCATCAGCGCCGTGACTGGCTCGGGGGGTGCAACGGAACGGCACAGACGCCCCGGTTGTTCCAGTGCAACATCGAAACTGAATCATCTGAGCCACTACGATGTTGAGCCGAGGAGAGGGCTCGACCGGCGGGCGGAAGGGCGGCTCGGTACTCCGTGTGCTCTGTGATCGTATGGTCACAAGCATTGATGTAACGTTGATGGCTCCATGTGGGGAAACATATGAACCAACTAATCATATTTGACGAAATACATTTGTCCATCAGCTTGAACCTAAGCTAGCCGGGGCTTCGACAGCCGGCGTTTTATTTTCGGTTCGCTCTGTTGTCATTGGGTGCTTACTGGCCACAGCGTGAAGTCAACACAGCAATCCCAATAGCTATGGCCAAGCTGAACCACATCTGGTATTGTGAGGACCGGAGGAACGTATAATGCGGCTCTGGTTCGAAGTACTGTTCAACATCCAAATATGCGGGACGTTTGCGATCACCAAGGGGATCACAATGAATGTGTGGTCCAAGAATGGTGCCGTCACGGTTGCAATTGGGTTGGTACCAATAGTACTGTACTTGTCGGAGTGGCTCAGCGCTCATCAACTGATGCTGGTGATTCCATGATTATTAAACGTCACCACTGGTCCCTGCCCATGTGCTGCCCACTCAGGTTGGTAATCGACCCAATTGTTCTGTTTTGACCCGCTTCGGCCGGAGTCAGTCCATCCTTCATCCGAGATTTTGGAACTGCCCTGAGAGCTCACGCTTTTGTTCGCAGTACAGTACACAGCCTGAGGCCCTGAGCTAACGAATTGAACTCCATTGGTGACCAGAACAGAGTTGTTTCGGGAGCTCAATTTGGGGGAACTCAACGTCCTCTCACCATGGGCATTTTACAACTCAACCCCTATTTCCAGGATGGCATCGTAATATGCCTGGAGTGCACATACGTTTTCCACAACGCCCAACGGAGATTATTTTTATTCTCACTAGGTGGTCTAGAATCCAGATTTGCCAACGTAAACTACCCGGCGCCGGTGCCATAATGTATTCATTCTACAAAAGAATCGTCGCCGGCGTTCGGACTCTCCTTATGGTGAGCGCGTTCCTTAATTTCTTTGTGAAACTATTTCCGTGTCTACTAGGCAGTCAAGGGACGCTGATGCGAGTCAAGAAGCCTTCGTCGGTCTCTTCGGGGTATCGAAGGAATGCCTTGAGTCAAATACATACGTACCGACGCACTACCGATAGACACAATTTAAAATAACCGACATGATCATCAAGAAAGTGTCCAGTCTCTTCGCCATTGCGACAATGAAAGAACGAAGCACGGTCGAGCTGATATGTTGTTGCCTCAAGTTGGCGACAAATGAGGGTCAGAATGTCTATATGTTCGGCCTGAAGGCGACTATGACTATCAACTATTTTGCGTATGGGTGTTCATCCTCTATTTCTGTGGGTTGACTCGGAATGTAGGGTGATAATAACACCCTTCGGGATATCAGCCATCAAAGAAGCAGGAACTTGTCGATAATGCGGGTATCGCTGTAGTCACCAATCACTTTGGCCCAGGCGGCGCTGGCATACGTAACATCGTAGAGCTCTTGTTACGACCTGGTGAATCATTTCTTTGTGAAACGAAGATTGCCATTCTCTCCGAGGAGATCCGCGGTGCATACGGCATCGAGCCCAGCGACATCGCCCAGCAGCAGATCGAAATTTGTGTCTGGCATGGGCGTAGCGGTCTTCCCAGTTCTATGTCGTGTTGTGGTCGTCGTCGTTTCGGGTCTGACGATGTCTGCTTGGCGAAGACATAATACTAGACGCTATCTCACGACCAATGGTTTTGAATAATGTTCCAACTGGTCGGTCCTAACGTGGTGTTGGGAGCTGATGTCTTGGATCGTACTTACAAGCCACTCGTGATGACGGGTTGGTCTCGATCCAGAGTGATCATCGTAGATCACGTGATTCGTTTCTATGGTGGCTTCGGCGCTTCAGCCGTTGATAGGACGGCCCAATTCAACATCATGGACCAACATTCAACGTTCAACACCGAGGATCCCAGACATAGTAATACGGTATATCAATCACCATATACCGTTCAAGTGCTACCGATCACCCTGCCACCTGGCAGCCGCGCCTTCAGGTCCATTTGTGCCGGCGAAACCGCATGAGGCGAAACCACAAGAGATAGATCGGCAACGGGGCTAGACGCGAGGTTGCCACTTTGACGGTCGAATGTGATAACATTGTGGGAGGCATTGACCCGCCGTGTGTATGTATTGCCCGCGGTGTCGTGATAGTTGAACGTGTTATTGCTAGTCCCATTGAAGCCGGTGTTACCAGTTGATGCGATGTGGAGCGACCCCCCCGCGAGCTGACGTTCGGCGATGGTGGTGCCCAAAATGAACGGTGCAGGGAGGAGGACGCGGTTATACGAGTGGTCAACTTCCGTCGAGACTTAGAAGTGGTTAGTAAGCGGAGCAGATACGAGGAAGGATAATGCATACACTCTGAGCCGTTGGGTGTCATGGTAAACTTGACGATAAGAGGATATGAGAAGGTATCCCGTAGCGCTATCTCGCCATTGTGTTTCGAGAGAACTTGACCAGAGGCGACTTGGAAAAGATTCTAAAAGCCCTGAAATGAGTACGAATGGTCACGACAGTTGGACATTTCACAGAAACAAACCTGCGTGTCAAAGTTTTGAAGATAGTTCTGCACGTTGCTATATTCCAGATCCTGTGAAAATACCACTTCGGTGCGCGTCCCGCTCCCAGCTATGATTTCGGCCTCGATATGTACGCGACGCGATGCTTTAACAGTGATGTTTACATCTTCGCCACGTACAGATGACAAGACGCTCGACGTAGCAAAGTTTGGCGCTTCATATCGCGTGATTTTCCCCGTAGTAGGTGCGGTTGATGAGTCAAGCTTAACTTGTAGCAAGCCAGAAAGAAACCAGTTCTGATTGATTTGGTGGTCTGGCTCAGCGGAGGCAACGTCGAGGGTAATGTTGTGAGGCTTGCCATCGGTGAGAATAGGGATAAACGGTGTGAGATCAAGATGGTAAACGGGAAGATCTAAGGCGCCGTAGGACGTGATTGGTCTGGAAGCTTACTAAGGACGGCTGAGGCACGATGGCACAATGGTAGGACACACCTCCATGCAGTAGGTACTATACCACCTGTGAAAATAACGGCATAGGGAAAGGCGACGCCCGCAAGTTGCCCATCCACCAGGACACGAACCTCGCGGAACGGTCCTTTGCCAAATGTTGTCCCGTCAGGGAGATCGCCGAGGAACAGGCTAGGAACGTTGAAGTACTAGCGCCGCATTGCAACAATTAGAGCCAAGACTCGGAGGTTATAACAAATGGAAAACATGCCCAGAACTCCTCGTTGCCGTTGCCCGAGGCTTGCAACTCGGCAAATGCTGCTACGGCATTTCGAGGTAGAGTGACGTTGAGCTAAACAAAGTAGAATTTTGGATTTGTTCGGTACGAACAAGGAGGATCTGAGGGCTCACTGAGAAACCAGGAGGGACGGATGCCTCGTTTCCTGTATCATTAGCGAGAGTTGTCAGTGGAACAATCAAGTCTGCACTTGTTGCGGGCGGGAATTGTGACGAAGATGCGAAAAATGTCGCTTCGAGTGTCGCTACATAATAGTCCTGAGCACTGCTAGTGGATTTGTAGGAGTAAATAAAATTCACTGGCATATTCGCCGTCGAGTCCGGTCTGAATGAGGTTGTCGAGCTGCAAAATGAATGTGCCGGGTTTGGAGAAAAGAGGGGTAAAGCGTGTCACGTCCTTGAGGTACGTCCAGATTATGCCGTCGCCTCCGACTGGCTCAGGTGTCGAAGTTCTCCAAACTATTTGACCGTCTCGTCAAAAATATTGAGCATAAGAGTAGGAAATCGACATACTTTCGACATTCTGAAAGGTGAAAATTCCGAGACGATCGAACTGCGTTCCGTTGCTTGTGACGGTAAAATTGAGGCTAATACCTGCCCAAGATCCGGGGGTACCGCAATCTGTTGGTGGTCTAAAAGCGAAGCATCAACGAGGACAGTAGGAAGGTACAATAACGGATCACGCACGTGAAACTGACCACCTCGGGACTGAAATACACAATATCAGTACAGTATATACGCGGGTGAAAGTAGGTGCAGTGCATACTGTCCAAAGGAGGATCCAAATGTGCGCCTGAGAGCCAATCGAAGTGAATACGCGTGCGTAGCTAGGTAACAACACTCACTGAAGGATGGGAACGGTGCACTTCTTTGCTTCCCTAGGGAGAGGTGGCGGCTGGGCGACTTGAAAGTCAACTAGACGGACACAACAACCATAGCTTGCGCACAAGAGCAACAACAAAAGAGAAAGGATTCGAAGCATGGTGGGCTTTGCTTGGTGGCAAACTGGCAGTTGGTGTGGATACCAGCCGCTATAAATAAGTGGGAAAAAAAAGAAGTAGAGAAGTAAAGGCGGCACATAGAGAAACGAGGAAGTGAGACGGTGTGAACCATTCCGGAAACGGCTGTGAATGATTCTCAAATGAGACGCGTACTAACGCGTTGTTTGTTTCCCTTGCATTAGATGACTTGCCGCACATTGCATTACACTGAACCTCGAGGGTAGGAATCATAGGATAGGATTGAGGTGCCAACCATTCTGTAGCTTGAAAAATAAAAAGAGGAATTCAACAAGAGCTAGGAAGTTCCCGACAATGCTTTCCGGGATTCAGGGACCCGGAAAACCGAGGAAACTAGTCAACTCCTTTTTCGTGCATTACTCACATAAGGAAGGTGATTGGTAGCACCGTATAGAAGCTTCATACCACTTTCATACATACACCCTCTTTTTATAATAAAACTCTCATCTTGACTCTCATGAAGTGACAGCGGCACTGGCGTACGTAAGCAGCTGGACTCTTGCTGTTGCTTAGGAAGGGAAATCAATTCCTTCAAGTTTGTGATTGGACCCCCAATTGAAGCAAGATTACTATTCTCTCTACGGCATCAGTAACACCGCTGCAGCAGATTGATGAATACTCGATAAAGACGTTGCAGCATACAGCAGTCACGGTGTTCGTCACATCACCGTTTTTTTTTTTTCGGGTCGGATAAGGCTAACTAGTCCACTTGGCAAAGACAAATATTCCACTAAGGATTTAAAAAAAAAAAACGCTCCAACTGCTCGGTCCTGACGTGATATCGGTGGAGGCTGGCATCTTGGATCATCTGCTAGAGGATACGCATGTAACAATTCCCAACGAGCGTCTTGCAAACCCGTGATAACGGAAGCTAGCGTGTCGTCGGCTTGTTCTGATACTAGTGGCAAATGACACGAACGCATCTGGTTGCGATCCTCACCAGATCGCGGTAGGTCACGTAAGCTGTTTCTATGACGTCTCAGTTCCAGTATTCGACTGTAGCCGCGGGTCAGGCGGCTCAATTCAAGATGAGAAACATAACTCATGAGAAATGCCGAGGATTCCGGACATAGAAACACGGTAAAAACAACCATATAGCGTTCAGGTATCATAGATTTACCTTACCACCTAGTACCCGCGGCAGCCGCGCCTTCATGATGTCTTCCCGTACAGGAGAAACCGCAAGAGATCGGTGGGTAATGGCGTTCGATGCGGGGTTGCCGCTCTCGCTGTCAAGTGTGATGACGTTGCGGGAAGCGTTGACCTGCCGCATGTATGTATTTCCCGCGGTGTCGAAATAGTGGAACGTGCTGTTGTTAATTCCAATGGAGCGGGTGTTACCAGTCGGTGCAATGCTGAACGACCCCCGCGAGTTGGCGTTCGATCATGGTGGTGCCCAAGATGAACGGCGTAGGGAAGAAGATACGGTGACAGGAGTGGTCAACTTCAATTGGGTCTAGAAGAAGGGGTTAGTAGTAGAGTATACGAGGAGGGAGGGATAATACACACAGCCCGAATCCTCTGGTAGTCTGACGGTATCGACGGTGAAAGGATGTGAAAGTATCCTGTGGTACTATCTCGCCATTGTGTCTTGAGACGACCTCACCAAAGGCGATCTGGTAAAGATTCCAGATGTACAAAATGAGTACCAGTGGTCGGTCATTCTTTTCAGAGAAACAAACAAGCCTGTACAGCAAAGTTTTGGAGATAGTTACGCACGTCCCTAAATTCCAGATTCTGTGAGAATACCACATCAGTTCGCGCACCGCTCCCTGCTATGATCTCTGCCTCGATATGTACACTACGCGACGTGTTCAGAGAGATGCTTTTATTTACGCCACTTGTGAACAGCGAGACGTTCGACGTAGCAAAGTCAGACGCCCCATATAGCGTGATTTGCCCCGTAGTGGGTTCGGTCGATGAATCGAGGTTCACCTGGAGCAGGCCAGAAAGAAACCAGTTCTTATTGATCTAGTGGTCTGGCTCAGTGGAGGCAAGGTCAAGGGTGATGTTGTGCGGCTTGCCATAGGTGATGAGGTCAAGATAGTAGACGGGACGATCTAAGGTGCCGTAGGACGCAATTGGGCTGGGAGCTTCCTAAGAACAGCTGAAACACTGTGGCACAACAGGAGGACATAGCTCCATGCAACAGGATCTAAACCTCCTGTAAATATACCAGCATATGGAAAGGCAACGCCAGCAAGTTGCCCGTCCACCACAACACGAACCTTGCAGAATGGACCTGCACCGAATATTGACCCACTAGGTAAATTGTCGAAGTACTGGTTGGGAGCGTTGAGGTACTAGCACCGCATTGCGATAATCAGGGCCAGGAGGTCTCTAACGGACAGGTAATGCACCCCGAACTCCTCGCCGTTTCCAGAGGCTCGCGACTCGGCAAATGCCGCTACAGCATTTCGAGGCAGTGTGACGTCGAGCTAAACAAAGCAGAGCATCGCATTTGTTCTGGGGAACATCGGAGGGGGAAAAAAATAGAAGGTAGACACCCGGAGAAGTGAGAGGATGAGGACGGATGCCAGTGTAGACAGTTCCTGTAACCAGAGAAGGATTCGCTATTCGCATGCTCTGAGAAGGTGCGTCTCCCTGGCATCGGATGTTGCTGCAGATATTAAACCCTATATTTCCCCGAACCTATGGTCTGGATCTATCAAGATAGGACATGATTGAGGTGCCAGCCATGACCCCGAGGAAGAAACGACCCAGATGGTTTTATATAACCCTCAGCCTGCGGATTGACTGGGGCTATTGCGAAAATGGCTTCGGGTTTTTCCAGGTTGCTTATTTACTGATGATGATACAATCTGAGATTGAATATAATTTACCACGACTCATGACGTTTTTCGTCGAGGCCAGACATGTGCTATCCCGTGTGATCTCAACGACTCGGAGTTAATTGAACACTTCGCTGGCGCATATCCCCAAAATGCAAGTGCCATAGGTGATGGCCATGCGACTACATTACACGTTTATTTCGTGTGTAGGTCTTGACACTTACAAGCTCGGTGTGGTATGTGGCAAGACGGAGTGTCGATCCTGATCTGCTCGACCTTTATGAACCTGTGACCCTCGATATCTAACAAAACCCCCTGTTCTGCACACTCATGACCTTCTCTATAGCCTCTGCCTGGGCAGGTGGTACTACACTGTCTCCTGTGCCTCGAGTTAAACCTTTTTATGCTTATTGATCAAGCGTCACTGTACCCGGCACACCACCTCTGAATCTCTTGCGGGATGGTGCCGTCCGTCCGTCAACTCGTCCAAATAGCGCGCGGGCCTCAAAATTCGCCATTCTCGCTTCATTTTTCTGGTGCAGAGATTAGGACGGTCATTGATGTATCCGTGATGAACGTTCGTTGTCGATTCGGGATTTGCCAGTGGAACGGCATCGTAAGGTGAGGGTTGTTGCTATATCTTGTGCTTCACGTCAAATTATCTCGTCCATATTCTACTTGTCATCACCCTTTGGTGCCAACTAGCTTGTCGCTCTTGGCTTGGCTTGTACAGTAGACTCTTCACCATACATTGCATAAAATCGTTATAACAGCTTCCGACGTACACTAGATTGCAATCCGATGTCAATCATGCAATGTCTACAAACGAGGTTGTATCAGGCAACAAATTGAAGTAAGAAGTTGCATCGCGTACCAAAGACCCTGCTAGTGTCTGATCTCGCACTGTCTTCCAACGACCCTGCTACAAACGCGCCTGAAGGCTTCTTCGATTCCACACGCACGATGTCGAATGCAGGCTGGGGATCAAGAGTAAGAGCGAACGTCACGGCTGGAGACCTACCTACAGCTCCGCGCCCCTCGCGGATGGAGATCCGATTATTCAGAGATACTAGGAGCGTATTGGAATACCTGCGCCAGCACCCGCCAACTGTCAGCTTCGGTGTGCGAAGACCACAAGTTGATGGTAGTTTCTCACAGCTTCCCAAGAATGGAAATTCTATGAAGTGGGGTATCGGTTTCAGTACTGACCGTACACTAATTGGGATGAGCAAAGACGTACGGGCAGGTGAACCAGGTCTTGTCCTACGTTAATGTAACGGGATCAGTTGTCAAACGTCCGAAATTTATGATCACTCACGGGGAATACGGCAACGGTCAAGAACGATATGACCCCCACGGTGCCTGAAAACGGATGATCAAACCAAGCGATGCGCAAGACCCGAGAGTTAGCTTACAGGTCAATAAGTTGGTCTCGACTGTCAAGCGAACGACTCTCGTTATGGCGTGGTCACTTAGGTATCCATCTCCTTCTCTGCGTCGTCGTCTTAGCTGTGGCAATGAAGATGAACTCAAATATCAGTGACGGTACGGACGCTCTATAAGCAAGGCGCCAAAGAGCTTACGTAAAAGAGTATCGAGCCAGCGATGAGGATGTCGGCCAAGGCATTTCCGCTTACCCATGTCTGTAAGCGTCGTTGTGAGCAAAGCGAAGGAATCAAATATCCTGTAAATTGTGGCCCTACCAAGGTGAGAACCCTCAGCGTTTGGTTACGAGAGCCGAGCTTATTGACAACATGGGTCTAGTACAGATGTGACTCATGTGAGCCAAATTGGAAACAACAATTGGGACAGACAAGACTCACATAGACACCTGCGGTAAACGCGGTCACTGCGACAACGGTAGAGCACTGAGAGGTAGGAGAGTGAGGTACGGACACGAGATTGATACTATCGACTCACGAGGCAGGTGACCAAGCATATAAACCAAGATGACCTCTCGCTGAGTACCCAGATGCGATACACGAAAAATAATTGGACAGTTACTGAAACTATGGAACCAATGATGGGAACGGCGAAAGCGGACGCGTAAGGAGACATGAGGTGGTCCATATTGCCGAAGCCAGAGACAAACCAATAGTAGAGGTCTGCTCCACTGAGTGCTGTCTGTAACGTTTCCACCAAGAAGAGAGTGTACACTGGAGAAGAATTGTTATTAAGACAGGGGATACAACCTGTGAAAGCCTACATGCCCAGTAGCTTGAGGGACACCTTGTCTTTTGGGAAATTATAGCTGTATACGTCTTCATCACCTAATGAGCGTTGCGGGCGGAATGATCATCGGGTGAGATGCTTACAGAACTGAACTATGAGGACCCCATACAATGTCCAGTTCCACAGGTTTCCCAGCATCTTGAGAGTGGGGAAGTGTCAATGACATCGACATCCATACGACAAACACCCCGCCTCATACCCTCGGGGCAGTACTACAAAAAGAGGGGTCAGCCTCGCAGAACTGGCGCCAGTCACGACGACGCTTACATCTCTTCGATGTGTGGAGGGATGGGGGGAGTTGACATGATCCGGGAATGGACGACTGGAAAACGAGCGAAAGGAGTACAGAGTCAGGAAGCCTTGAATGTGATCTACACTGTTCGAAGGGTGAGGCATGCCAGTTCAAGGGCCAATGCCGGCCTGGCCAATATAACAGAATTCGGCGGCGGGGGCACTGTTCATCAGTGCCTCCAAGAGAAGGACTCAAAGCGTCAAGTTGATTTCTTGACATAGATAAATGGTTCCCGAGTTTTGGGTCCAGCTCCACATCGTACACAATAGGGAAAGACTCAGACACAATAACGAGAGTAAATTGCGAGCGACTGTGGCGCACCAGTCAATCATTTACTACCATGACATCTGATTTTCTGGTGGCAAGGCGCTGACCGGTGACACTATAGGTGCTGATAGAGAGGCCGGAGGTAGGGTATTGATCTTGGCATTGATGCACCAGCGCACCAGCCTGTCGCGAGTCCTAGTCACGGTTTCAGTGATTTGGCCTCTGTAGGAGGACGTCTAGTTTGCATAATCACCACGCCTATCGCAAGATCAGGCAGGCCGCAATCTCTAAAACTTGAACCGAATTGTAAACTTGAGAGTTGAGACCTAAGGCCTGAGGCCTAAGGTACGGTACCAAGTTGACTGATGTCACGTTTGAGTTGGCTCGCAACATCAACAACTCCACGAGAGATATCTTGTGCTCGATTTTCCCACACAGCGTTCGCCTGGGCTTATTATTCGGCAGCCCACTCCAGGATTTATTACTGTAATACGTACTGTACTGTACTCATTGGTCCAGACGGCGCTGATGCTGTTACTTTAGCTGGATACTATGCTGCTTCCAAGTTCGTAACTTCACTCAGGCTCGGGCTCAGGGTAGATAATGTGGTGTCACGCACGTGGTACAGGTATTTACTGTGTATGAGGAGGACAGCCTGAGGGTGACGAGACAAGCCAACCAAAAAATTTTGGCCTCGGAAAAACTATATATGATTCTTTGTCTCAAAAGGCATTGCAGGGGCCTTTTACAGTTATGAATAAATATATTACTGACTATCATTAGTAAGATATAGGGGGGGGAGGGGGGGGATCTGCGTCGATTTAACGATCTGTAGAAAGTCCATTATCAGGTAGCAGATGCCTCAGTGAGCTGGTCACATCACACCTGAAGATTTCGAAATGAGCTGGTTTTGGAAGTGGGGCTAACTATCTACAGTAATACAGCATTGAACTACAGCTCACTCGCTTGCTCACCCTTGGTAAATCCTGTCACTGCTTTATATAATTTACTATATCGGACCTCGTTTGGAAAGTGTGATGTGACGGCCCTTATCTCCCCTCCTCAGTCCCGCTTCACCACAATCCCTATGCTGGGATTTATCACTGATGTATGTGTGTATGGGGTTTCTATAACCACCCTTTTCATGATATGTAAAAATAACAGGGAGTTTATCAATGATATTAAGCCACAGCATGTTTTTCGAGCGTTTTTCGACAATGATTGTGTTCTCAGACAGGATCAGAGGCAGCTATTCACTAGAAAATATTAGAGACAACATGAATTATGTGTTGAAAGTTTTCCCAAAAATCTCCGAGGCAGATTTGTGGCAGGGTGTTGCGTAAAAGCTCAACGTCTCACTGACCAGTCCTGGCTCACTGACCACCCCATGACTGTATCGCATATCAACCGCATATCAACTACCAGTGGACCCACGCTGCAAAGTGTAACATTGTATTCTTATGCAGCCTCGTGGATTCCACGAGGGGACGAGGTAATTGAGTACCTTGCTTACGAACATCCCCGGTTTGCAAGTGCTATGGGTGGTGTATATGAGACTGCATTACGCGTTGCTTCAATTACAAGTCACTTTCAGGTCACCCCGGTCACTGCTTCGGTGCGGTGTGCATGGTCTATCTCACGCGCGTTCTTGGCCGAGTCGGCCCTCACGAACCTGTGGTTTTCGAGTCTTCGACACCGAACCGAAGGGCTCATTCTGCACTCTCAGGTTCATGATCTTCTTGTAGTCTCTGCTTGCTCAGGTACTTTGTCCCCTATGGGTGTCGTCTTGTCCGTCCCAGTAGAGCACGTACTACACCATATATCGGGGACAAAAACTCGCTAGCCCGGCAGCATCCGAATCACACTAGAGATTGCAATACGATGTCATTCACGTAATATCTACCGTGACAAACCAGGTTGTGTCAGACAACAAACTGAAGAACGAAGAACCCGCATTGCGCACCAAAGACCTGAAATTCCGCTGCTAACGCAGCCGGAGGCTTCTTCAATTCCGGTGTGGGGAGGGATACGGCCCGGGGTGCAAGAGCAGACGCCGTGATCGGAGATCTAATAAGAGCTCCCCGCGTCTCACGGATGAAGATCCGATTATTCAGAGAGACTAGGAACGTATTGGAATACCTGCATCAGCACCGACGAACTATCGGCCGCGGTATGCGAAAACCACAAAATAGACTCACAGTTTTCCAAGGAGGGCGAGTCTGTGAAGTTGTATTTCAATTTCAGCTAGAGGAAAACTTGGCTAGATGTACGGGCAGGTGAGCCAGGTCTTGTCCTACGCCAATGCAACGGGATCAGTCATCAAACGTGCAGAATTTATGATCACTTACGGGAAATAGGAAAGTCATCAAGAGTGATACTATCCCTATTGTTGCTGAAAGCAAAAAATCAAACCAAGTAGCACACGAGATCCAACAGTCAGCTTACCGGTCCATGCGTTGGTCTCGACTGTCAAGCGAACTATTCTCAATAAGGTGTGGTCACTGAAGCGGCCACCTTCTCTGCGTCGTCGTCCTAGCTGCAGGAACGACAAGAACAGAAAATTTAGTACGGACGCTCTATAAGCTAACTGCCACACCAGAAAGCGGAGTGACCTGGACGCGTAGTCTATTAAAACTGTAGTGCCACATAGGGTAATTTGCCCGCAGGCGCACAAAAATGGATCAAAAGAAAGGGTAAGCGTCAGATGGACTTACGTAAGAAAGTAAAGAGACAGCGATGAGGATGTCAGACAAGGCATTTCCGCTCAGCCACATCTGTAAGGGTCGACGTTGTTAGCGAGGCGAAGGAGTTATGTTGCCTATGGACACGATGGCCTTACAAAGGTGAGGATCTTCGTCGTGTTACAAGCGAGTGTCTTGAGAACATAGGTCTACCCGGCCACAGATGTGAGCAAAATTAAAAACAGCATGAGACAGACGAAGCTTACTTCGATACCCACAGTAAACGCAGCAACTGCGGCAGCAGCAGTGCACTGAAAGGAAAGTGAAACATGGACACGAGACCAATACGATCGACTCACGAGACAGATGATCAGGCATATAAACCACGACGACCTCTCGCTGAGTACCCAGATGCGATACACGAAAAATAATTGAACGGTTAATAAAATTATGGATCCAAGAAGTGGAACGGCGAAGGCAGCCATGTAGGGAGAGGAGAGGGGGTCCATATTCCCAAAGCCAGAGACGAACCAATAGTAGAGGTCTGCTCCACTGAGTGTTGTCTGCAATGTCTCCACCAGGAAGAGAGAGTACACTGGAGAGGAGTTGTTATCAGGACAGGGGATACAACCTGTGAATGTCTTCGCAAAACGTACCCAGGAGCTTAAGGAGTGCCCTATCTTTTGCGAAATTATAACTGTATATTTCTACACCGCCAGATGAGCGCCACGGACGAGATTATGGCAGACAGTGCATGAGATGTTCAGAGCTGAACTACGAGAACCCCATACAAAGTCCAGTTCCACAGGTTCCCAATCGCCTAAAGAGTGGGGTACGTAAACGTCAATGTCCATAAGACAAACCACTCTACTGCGTACCCTTGGGGCAATGCTGCAGAAAGGGGTCAGGCTCGTGTCGTATGTTAGAACCGGCGCCAGACACGACAATGCTTACAACACTTCAACATGTGGAGGGATGGGGGGAGTTGTCATGAAATGGGAATGGTCGAACGAAAACGGGCGAATGGAGTGGATAGTCGAGGAACTTTGAAAGGGGTGGGGCGTATCAGTGTGAGGACCAATCCTGGTCTGGCCAATATAACAAGGTCTGGCGTGGGCACTGGCACTGTTTGTCTGTGTCTCAAAGAGAGTCGAACTGCCATTTGATTTCCTGATACAAGGATGGTTCCCAATTTTTGAATCCAGCCCAAAAATATACGATGTGCCAACTCCGAAGACCTGGATGCAGAGAGAAACGATGCCTGCCGCTGTGGCACAATTTATATGAAGCTACCACAATGACCTCTGGCCCGAGTCGAAAGACATGGCACAATGGTGCCATGGGCGCTGAAAGAGAGGCTAGAGCCTGAGGACCGTCAGATGAAGAACCAGCGGCATTGATACCCTCACGCACCAGTATACCAGTCTGGTTTGATCTGAACAGGAGAACGTGTCATGGTGGGTCTTGTCTGTGTAGTCATGGGCTTATGGATGGACCGCAATCTCTAAACCTGAGGTGCAATGGGGCCTGTTCGGGGCACGCGGTATGCCGTGGCACATCTTCCAAAAAAAAAAAAGAATGTGCCCCATGCGTGCCAGTGCGTCAAGGGGAAAAATAAAAGTTGCACGTTGCGCCAAAGGGCGGCAAAGAACACGCCATGATGGGGACAGCTTACCAAATTTGAAGCTAGGCCAGCCAAAGTCCGGCCCGGCTTATCAGACCAACTTCTGGAGGGCATCCCTTCCGGGGTAAGTTACCATCTGGCATCACATCATTCAGGCTACTCTCACAACAGTAACTCGAACATTCTCGCCTTATGCGTGAAGTCAACGAGGTCTAATCTTTAGGAGCGCTAACAAAAGGCTGTCTGAAGCCAATCATTGACGACGTTCTCACGAATATATATGTTCTCCGCAACGATGGTGAGCAAACCCCCGCCTGAGCCTAAGATGGTGCTTCCTTGATTGATGTCATCACCTCGTGGTACAATATTGTTCCCGAATTTCCTCCGCAGTGTTTTCCCAGGCTTATTTCGGCAACTGAACCTACTCCAGGATTCATTTTACTACAACGGCACCGAACCGTGCATTTAGCCAGATATACCGCCGCCACTAATTCAGCAACTCATGCTCAAGGGAACTTGAAAGCTACACGATGCTGTTGTATTCCTATGCTCTCCCGTGTATTTCCTACGAGTTAATTGATCACTTTGACCCTGCCGTATTTTGACGTTCTTGTGATGAATATTCGCTGTAATTTCGCGTTGCGTGTGCCATTTGGGCGGCATCGCAAGGCGAGGGCTGTCGAATCCATGTAGTGACGCAGTGACGGTCTTCGGTATCCAATGTAAGCATACTGCAATAAACTATTAAGCACACCGAGGGTTGTGTACTGTATGTCAGAATTTTTTTATTCCATTCCCCATCGTCTATTGGTATCATTTAGCCTTGGCCGGTCTGTAGAGAACACACTACCCCATACATTGGGTATTCAAAAAGGAGCAAAAAACCATTACGCCTGAGAGCTTCCGACGTACACTTGACTGCGATATGGTTGCGATGTGGTTCCTGCTATTACCGTAAACGGTGTCCTTGTTGCAAGTGACTCAATCATGCAATATCTACAAACCGGGCGTATCAGACAAACGAACTGAAGAAAGAAATGTTGTATTGCCCACCAATGACCCTGCTAGTGTTTCGTCCCGCGCTGTCTTCCGATGACCCTGCTAATGACGCGACCGAGGGCTTCTCAGATACCACATGCACGCTTTCCGATGAGGGTCGGAAGTCGGTGGTCAGAGCAAACGTCACGGCCTGAGATATGACTGTGGTTCCGCTCCCCTCGCGCATGGAGATCCGATTATTCAGAGAGACTAGGAGCGTATTGGAATACCTGCACCGGCACCCACCAATTGTCAGCCGCAGTGTGCGAAACCCACAGGTTGATAATAGTCTCACAGTTTTCCAAGGATCGCAATTCTGTGAAGTGACGTTTCGGTTTCAGATACATGAAATATGGCTAAACAAAGGAGGACGAGCAGAGACGTACGGGCAGGTGAACCAGGGCTTGTCCTAGGGTGATGTGACGGGATCAGTCATTAAACGTGCGAAATTTATAATCACTCACAGTGAATATGGCGATCGTAAGGAGCGATATGATCCCCACGGTTGCTGAAAACGAATGATAAAACCAAGCAACGAACCAGAACCGACACTTAGCTTACCAGTCAATACGTTGGTCTCGACTGTCAAGCGAACGATTCTCGATATGGCATGGTCACTGATGAGGCGGTCGTCTCCTTCTCTGCGTCGTCGTCCTAGCTGCACCAGCAATGAAGAGCAGAAAATATCAGTACAGACGCTCTATAAGTAAAGCGCCCAAGGGCTCACGTGAAAAAGCATAGAACCGGCAATGAGGAGGTCAGACAAGGTGTTTCCGCCCAGCCAAATCTGTAGGTGCCACCGCTGTTAGAATCAGGTAGCCTGTGGACACGATGATCCTACGAAGGTGAGGGTCTTCAGCATTTGATTACTTGAAAACTTATTGAGGATATGCGACTACAGACGTGAGCCAAACTTGGAAATACTAATAGCTCGGAACACGAAACCTACATAGACACCTGTAGAAAACGCGGCCACTGCGGCAACAGCAGAAGACTGAAATGTAGGAATATGGATTGAAGTACGGGCACGAGATTGATACGACCGACTTACGAGGCAGATGAACAGGCATACAAACCAGGACGACCTCCCGCTGAGTATCCAGATACGATACATGAAAAACAATTGGACGGTTAATGAAACTATGGACCCGATGATGGGCACGTCTATCGCAGATAGGTGGGGAGAAGAGAGGTGGTCCATATTGCCGAAGCCGGAGATGAACCAATAGTAGAGGTCCGCCCCAGTGAGTGCTGTCTGCACCGTTTCGACCAAGAATACAGAATACACTGCAAGGGAGCTGTCATCAGGGCGGAGAGCACAAGTCGTGAAGAGCCTACGTAGAACATACCCAGTAGCTTAAGGAGTGTCCTGTCTCCCGGGAAATTATAGCTGTATACATCTTTACCGCCCGATGAGCTCCGAATCCGAGGACGGAATCACGCGAGACCGTGCATGAGATACTTACAGAGTTGAACTACGAGAACCCCAAATAATGTCCAGTTCCACAGGACTCCCAGCAGCTAAAGAGTGTGGACGCATAAACATCGTCGATACCCATAAGTTAAACCACCCCACGGCATACCATTGGAGCAGTACTGCAGAGAGAGGGGTCAGCACATTAGAACCTGCGCCAGATACAATTCGGAACTCGGATACATACAACTCTTCGATATGTGGAGGGATGGGGAGAGTTGACATGATTTGGAAACGGCCGACTGAAAAACGAGCGAATGCAGTACGGAATTGAGAAACTTTGAAAGTGGTCTACACTTTTCAAGGGGGAGGGTATGCCAGTCCAAGGGTCGACGCCAGTCTTGCCAATATAACAGGGTTGGCCGTGGGAGGCACTTCATCGGTGCCCAGGAGAGGGACTCAGAGCGCCATCTGATTTTCTGATACAGGGAATGGTTCTCGAATTTTCCGGTCCACAACGTGAGACCTAGTGAGGAGACATAAGAGGGTGCTTATAGTTGATTGCCGGCGGCTGTAGCGTACCAACCAATTCCTATCATACTTTTGTAACGTATCGTAATGATCTCCGGTCGCAAATCGCGGCTTGATGATACTGTAAAGCGCTGAAAAAGAGGGTGCTCCGTCGAATGGAGAACCAATGGTATTTGATGCTCTCACGCACCGGCGCACCAGCCTGATTTGGCCTATTCAGGAGAATGTGCCACGGTGGGTCTGGGTTGTATGGTCATGGACCCACCGTTGCTAAATTTGCTTAATATTCAAGTTATACAGTACATACAGTACATGCAAAACCGAGGAGTTATGAGAGCTGTCAAAGTATGATCGATCGTGATCGACCATGATATGTTCAGGTTCCAGCCTTACACGGTTCAGAATGTCTGTTTCATGATTTGATCATATAATAAAGACATCACCACAGCCAGCACGCCGCCAGCTTCACCTCCAAGTATCACGATTGATCAGTTATTTGGCGGATTCGGCAGCCTGACCTCTCAGTTATCCTCATGTCAGACCTTTCAAAGCACCGATAGGAGCTTATGGTTGGGACGGTGGCGTAGAAGAAGGTCGTCAAGGTTTGGGGTGTTTGTCACTGCTCTGGTTGGTATTATGTAATGAGTACTCTCATCAACGCGCGGCGGGACCACCTACTAGTACTATCTCTTGTTGGGTAGTATACAGCATGATGTCATTTCGTCCAAATAACGGGTAACGGAGTGCGGCCTCAAACTTGCGCATTCTCACTTCTTTGTTTTTTCTAGTGAGATTGGAACGGTCATTCGGTATTGCGACGTGCATGTAAACGTTTTCAAATTCACAAGCTTGTTCAGTTCGCGGTATGGTGCGGACACTCTTTGTATAGCCCCACGAGGCGAGGGCTGTCCATGTAGCGACGCGGTCACAGCCTTCGGGGTTTGATTCAGCATACTCCAACAAGTCATTGATCTCATTAAAGGTCATGCACTGCACGTCAGGTACTATGCTACTTCCTATCGTCCATTGGCGTCCCCCTTGGCCCGGCCTGTAGAGTACACACTGCACCGTAAATTACATTGGAATACAAAAAACTCGTGAAAGATCCTTCCGACGAACGCGACACGATAGTGATGCGGTTCTTGTTGTGCTTATCGTGGGTGATTCAATCAAACGACGTCTACAAACCAGGTGTATCAGACAACAAATTGAAGAAAGAAAAGGTCGTATTGCCCACTGAAGACTCGACTAGGGTCTTGTTCCGCGCGGTCCTCCGACGGTCCTGGTACTAACACAGCCGCCGAAGGCTTCTTAAACTCCACATGCACGATTTCCGATGTGGGCTGGGAGCTGGTGGAGAAAGCGAACGTCCCGGGTGGGGACCTAACTACAGCTCTGCGCCCCTCGCGAAGGGAGATCCGATTGTTTAGAGAGACAAGGAACGTGTTAGAGTACCTGCATCACTCAGCTGTCAGCCACGGTGTGCGAAAACCACAGGATAGGTCTCACAGTTTTCCAAGGATGGCAGTTCTGCGGGGCGAGAGTTTCAGACATGTGAAACCCAAACGGGAAAAGTGGGATAAGTAGATACGTACGGGCAGGTAAACCAACGCTTGTCCTACGATAAGGTAGCGGTATGAGTCATCGAACGGGCGAAATGTTGAATCACCCACGGGATATATGGCAACCATCAAGAGCGATATGATCCCAACAGTTGCTGAAAGCAAACGATACGATTGAACCAGAAAGCGGACCAGACCCGAGGGTTAGCTTACTGGTCAATACGTTGGTCTCAATGGTCAATCGAACGACTTTCGATAAGGCGTGGTCACTGAACTGGCCACCTTCTCTGCGTCGTCGACCCAGCTGCGGCAGCGGCAAGGAGCAAAAAATCAGTACGGACGCTTATAAGCAAAGCGCCACGGACTTACGTGGAAAAGCAACGAGCCGGCGATGAGGATATCAGCCGAGGCATTTCCGCTCAGCCAAATCTGTAAGGGTCATTGTCGTTAGCGAAGAGTCTGACGGAAGCAGGTAACCTGCAGACATGATGGCCCTACCAAGGCGAGGGTCTTGGTTAGTCGGAGGTTCAGGAACTTGTTGTGGGAATACGCCTACAGCCGTGAGCCAAATTGGATATAGTTTGGGACGGACGAGACTTACATAGACACCCCCGTAAAACGCAGCCACTGCGGAAACAATAGAGCACTGAAGGGTAGGAAGTGAGTATACGCACAAGGCCGATACGACTGACTCACGAGACAGATGAGCAGGCACAGAAACCAGGACGACCTCCCGCTGAGCACCCAGATACGATACACGAAAAAGATTTGGATGGTTAATGAAACGACGGATCCGATAATGGGCACGTCGAAGCCAGACAGGTGAACAGTGAGATGGTCCAAATGGCCGAAGCCGGAGCCGAACCAATAGTAGAGGTCCGCTCCAGTGAGCGCTGTCTGCACGGTTTCGATCAAGAATATAGAGTACACTGCGGAGGAGCTATCGTCAGGACGGAGAGCACAATCTGCAAAACGACGCCTAAGCACTACATACCTAGAAGCTTAAGGAGTGTCCTATCTCCTGGGAAATTATAGCTGTATACGTCTTCGACGCCCAATAAGCCCCGGGGACCAAATCACGGGAGACAGGCCATGAGAAACTCACAGGTCTGAACTACGAGAACCCCATACAAAGTCCAGTTCCATAGTGCTCCCAGTATCTAAAAAGTGGTGAGGCATACATCATTGATACCGATAAGACGAAGTACCATTGGGGCAGTACTGACAAAATATAAGTCAGACTCCTGCTGTATGAACCAAATACGACGACTTACATCTCTGCGAGGTTTGAAGGGAGCGGAGGGGTTGACATGGTCTGGGAAGGGCCGACTACAACACAGGCAGATGGTGTACAGAGTCGGGGTCGATGATCTCTAATGTTCAAGGGGCATGGGCGGTCTGGCTAATATAACAGGGTCTGGGAAAGAGGGCGCCAATGATCCGCTCATACAGGGAAATAGTTCCCAAGTTTTTGGATCGAGCTTCCAATGTGCATTGTGATGAGACTCAGACCTAACATGGCTATGGCGCACCAATCAATCCGCGCCAACCTTCAATACGTGTCGCAAAGCGCCGGTTGATGACGAGCGTTGACAGGGAAGGTCCATCACATGGAACCAACGAGGCGGTGATGTTCTCACGTACCAGCACCGGCCTGATCTGACACTTCGTAGAGGGATTTGCCATCATGGATCCGGTCTGTGTAGTCATGGTATTGGCCACCATCTCTAAACTTGACGGTCAATCCTTAGATATTTATAGAACATGCCGTACGATAGGGAGAAATATCGGGCGTCTATTGTGTGTGGCTTCGCGTCAGGCACACAATTCAATTCGAAACGGGACAAAGCAAAACAAAACACAACAAGCAAGACAGCATCCGAGTTTAATGAAATATTGAACCAAATCAACCAAATTGGCTCGAAAAATGATGGATTCATTTATTGACACGAACAGGTATTGACGATTGGTACAGTAAAGATCATGACTTCAAGTTGGCGTAAACAGGGTTCGTATTTGAACGCTCAGCGTCTATCCCGACGACGGGACACTGGCATACGTTACGGAGCGGGGGGGGTAAATGCCTTCCTCAGAGAGGTATTGTGTTGCAAATTGTGCATAGGTGAAAGTGTGTCTTTGCAATGTTTCATATTGTAGACATCTTCAGCGGCACTGCAGCAGCTGACACCAGATCATTGCGTCCCACTGTCTTAGCAAGACTACGATTGAAGGAAGGGATGGACCTGTCACCCCAGTTCTAGGAGTATTGTATATAGATTACATAGTGCTGCACGTTAGGTTGTGTTGTCTCTATTCTACTATCTATCGCCCTTTGGTACTATCTACCCTGCCCCCCTGCGCCTGGTCCGTAGAGTACATACTGTACCATAGACCGAGAAGACCCAAACCACGAAAGTACGCTAGACTACGATATATATGCGATGTGATTCTGCCGCTAAACGACGACTTGGTCGCGAGTGACGCAAATATCTTCAAACCAGGTGTGTCAGATAGCAAACCAAAGAAAGAAAAGGTTGCATCGCCCACCAATGATGCATTGTCCGGCACAGTTTTCCGAAGACCCCGCTACTAACGCGGCAGAGGCTTGAGATCAACCACCCTCAAGCCTCCACAACAGTATTGAGGGCTCTAGCTGAAGACACTTTGTTGCCCTTCCACTCTGTCCCTGTTTACCACAAGATCAATTTCAACTCATCACATGGCTCAGAAATTGTCGACGCTGTACATGCCCAGCCGGAGCAAAGGGATGCACGCGGTCGTGTGATACCATCACGCTTTGACACAGTTATTGTCCCTGGTAACGCCTAAGTTGGTGCGCTTCAAAACAAAGGTAAGTTCATGTCGTATTGGTGTTATAACTATCTAACTGCTACTCAGGTCCCCGAATAGCTCAAGCCCGTATCATATTTCAACTACCAAGCAAGGTGATTCAACAAGTCTTCCTATCTTTGGACATTGCCCTACTGACGCACCTTGCCTATGTGGAATGGTTTTCCCCAATTCCCACTGCACCTGACAGTAATGACCTTTACAAGGTATCTAGGTTAACTCAAAATGGCCCGCACCTTGCTAGCGTCATCCCCATTGATTCTCTCTATTCTAGTGTACATTTATTACCTCGCTTTGGACCGGAAACTTCGGAATAGAACACATTTTCGGTACTCGAACTGTGCCGTAGCTTTTACATAAACCCCTTTAGTAACCGAGATGTCTTTCTCTTATGTTTGTAGATAATCCGTGATAAATTAGTGATAAACTAGTGATAGACTAGTGATAAATTATCGACCACGTCAGCACTAGTGATTATTTGTTCTTTAGCATCATCAATTAGTAGTTCATTATCTCGCTCACTCCCAATTATTGATAATTTATCACTCGCTAGCACGGGAGGTTTTCCCTGATGGCTCGTAAGTAAATCAACAAGGACTTACGTAGAAAAGCAACGAACCAGCGATGAGGATATCAGCCGAGGCATTTCCACTCACCCAAGTCTGTAAGGATCGTCGTTGTTAGTAAAGCAGAGGAAGATAGGCTGTGGACACAGTGGCCCTACCAAGGCAAGGACCTTGAGCATTCGGCCACTAGCGAACTTATTGCGAACATAGGTCTGCAGATGTGAGCCAAATTAAGAATAGCCAGTGACTCGAGACGGACGAGACTTACATAGATACCCTCATAAATCGCCGCCACCGCAGCAACAATAGAGAACTTGGAGGTAGGAAAATGAAATATAGACACAAGAGTCAAGATCGATACGACGACTCACGAGACAGATGAACAAGCATATAAACCATGACGATCTCCTGCTGAGTACCCATATGCGATACACAAAAAAAACATTGGACAAGTAATGCAATTATGGATCCGATAATGGGCACGTCGAAGGGAGACTCGTAGGGAGAGGCGAGGTGGTCCATCTTGCCGAAGCCGGAGATGAACCAATAGTAGAGGTCCGCTCCAGTGAGTGCTGTCTGCAATGTTTCGACAAAGAATACAGAGAACACTGCGCACGAGCTGTTATCAGGACGGAAAGCACAATCGGCGCGCCTACGTAGAACATACCCAGTAACTTAACCAGTGTCCTATCTCCTGGGAAATTATAGCTGTACACGTCTTCACCGCTCGA
This sequence comes from Lactarius vividus, assembly GCA_021527035.1. Classification (NCBI taxonomy): domain Eukaryota; kingdom Fungi; phylum Basidiomycota; class Agaricomycetes; order Russulales; family Russulaceae; genus Lactarius; species Lactarius vividus. The sequence continues at coordinate 47,200 of JAKELG010000008.1, read as the reverse complement.
TGAGCCCCTTGCGCGACCGAACTCATGGAAGACAGGTAATGGGAAACTTACAGATCTGAACTACGAGAACCCAACAGAGTCCAGTTCCAGAGGGCTCCCAGCAACCAAACATGTGGTGAAGTGTGACCATCTGTACCGATAGGACACCACATACCATTGGGGCAGCACTGGAGAAATAGGGGTCAAATTCGTGCTGTATATCATAACCATCGCCGGACACGACGACGCTTACATCTCTGTAACGTTTGGAGGGATCGGGGGATTCGACATGGCCTGGGATGGACGACTGCGAGACAAGCGAATGATGTAGAGATTCAAGGACGGCGACCCCATAATGTTCAAGGGCCTAGCCAATATAAAGGAGCTTGGGAGTGGAGGAGGCACTGCTCATGATTCCCTGATACAGGAGATGATTCCCAAGTTTTTGGATGTACAATGTGTCGGACGTGGACTGGCTAGTGCCAAGACGGTGCCAAGTGTGAAACGGCCGTGGAGGACCAATCAATCCGTGCCAAACTGACTTTATAATGATCTCTACGATAAGTGACCTCCGAGGCTCTACTCTTGTCACAGGACCCGGGTTGATGATGAGCATGGACAGGCTGGAGTTCCATCCATGTTGGAAAGTATTGATACCCACCGGGCCGGACTAACATTCGTGGGAGAACGTGCCACCACCATGGGTCTTGTGTTGATCACGATCTCTAAACTCAACCTGAGGCCTGAGGCCTGAGGACCAATGCTTGGGTATCACACTGCCGTAGAGAGGAGAGCGACACCTCATGGGATGTATGTTCGGTCTCGATCTAGGGCGTCGTTGCTAGGTCCCTCATGCAAGTCCTTGGAAGTCGGTTTATTCATCCGATGGACTGTATGTGTCACGATCCAAGGTCGAGGCGGACTTTTTTTTATTGAACTTCATCCGTCTGATCCACTAAAGTTCATTACCACGCCTCCTAGCCCGCGACTACTGGACTGGTTGTGCTTCTTCGGGTACAAGAACTTTCCGACGGCTGAGCGCTGATCTGCCGGCAATGCATGGAGAGAAGTTTCGAATCGAACCTCGTGTTTATAGAGACAAACGCAAGTAGCTTGTTACATGGAGTGAGACAAATGAGCCGAGGTCGTCACAACTTTTAATAGTATTGTAGAGATTAGTACCGCACGTTGGATTAGTATCAGGAATAGTTGGTCCGTATGAACGTAGCGAGTTTTATGGCTGGGGTAAAAGGTTTTGAGGTTTGTTCCTTCTGGTCTAGTACTTTTCATCACCCCTTGGTACCGTCTTACCTGGGCCCATCCCTCTTGACTTGGCCTGTAGAGTACACTATATTTTTTTTTTTTTTTTTTTTTTTTTTTTGATGAATTTATATTCCGGAGCAGTAGTTAATACAAAGCCGGTCTGCGTACATAGTATGCAAGTCGAGAAAGTAGGTAGGTACATGAGAAGTCACGTGCCCGCGTTGGTATCGTAAGTGGGTAAGTATATTGCGTACCCTCCCAGAGGGGACTAGGTTAGTTCGAAAAAGGGGGTAGAGGAGTGTGGCCACGTCATGGAAAATGAAACACAAAAGTTTTAGCGCTTACGGGGCTGTACTGGGTACAGGGTGTACGCCGTCTTGAGGTTGAGAGCTCCTTCATCCGGGTTTGCGTGGACGTCGTCGTGCTGTTACTTCTTTGAGGACGTCGGATAGGGGGGTGCTGGCTATGTTTGTGTCCTGTAGGAACCGACAGAGTTGGTATGCGTGGTCGGTGAACAGGGGGATGGGGGTGGTATGGGTCGATCCGGTCCAGGTAGTGACGGTGGACCTGTGGTGTGATCAGGGGGCATTCGGAGATGATGTGGTGGAGGGAGAATGTTTCCTGGCACGAGGGACAAATGGATTCCTCCGGCGGTAGATCGGGCCGGTGCATGAGGGTGTAGTCGGAGGTGAATGAATGGAGGGTGGCTAGTTGCATGGCGGTGGAGTGGGCGCGTCGACTGATGTGAACGTAATCGGACGCGGGCTTTTTGGGGGGTATGGCAGCCAACCATAGGGGGTGATTGCGGCCGTCAGGAGGGTGGGTAAGGGGGATAGAGTGTCCGTAGGCACGCGGTTTATTGGTTTCGAGATGGTGTTTTTCCAGTCATCCGCCCAAGAAGTGAAGGCGTCTGAGCGGATTCGCTTCCGCATCCATGCGATAGTGCGTGTAGGAGTGGTGGGTATGGGGTTCTTCCGACACGCTTCTAAGGCCAGTTTGCGGGCATCGGAGTCGGGAGCTCTCTTCCGGTTGACAGGCGACCACACGAGGGTGATACTCGTGTCCCTAGGCTGAGAAAAGAAAGAGGTTAAGGCGTGGTGCCAGGTAAGTAAAGGAGACTGTGATTTCAAGGAACGTGTTTGTGTAATATGTGTGAGGGCACCGATGTCTTCGGAAAGTATGTAGATATGTGTGGGCGGGGCACGTGAAAACTCAGCGTTGATAATAACCGCTGACTTGGCTAGGCCGATCAGGACAGCATCCGTGGTTTCCATTTCCGTTCCCAGCATACAACTGAACGTAAGAGGGGGAGCTGCAGGATATGTGACATGTACCGCTGCTCCGCCCACGTGTTGATTGTCGCGCCGGCCTTTGTTAGAAACCGTTGCAGCGACTTTGATGATCACCCTATTGGCAGAAGGGGGGGCTGTGTAAAGAGTGTCCACCCAGCGCTTTCGGGATTTGGGGTCGGTGACTCCCAAACAGCTGACATTGCCCGTCCAGTTGGGGACCTCCCAGGGGGCAATGGCCGTTACGTCGACGGGGATGACTTTGGTCAAGTCGATACGACCCGCGAGAGCCTCCAAGGCAGTGGGGCGCTGTTTGCGTAATCCAGACCTTATGCAGAGATTCTGGTTTGTCACCACCCCTCCATTGCTGGAGTGTGGGCCGCTCTGGACCACAGGACCCTCTTCCTGGAGAACCAGGAGTTGGGAGTTGCGGGGGACACGGGCCAGTCGTAACGCTGTATTGGAAAAAAGTTTTTCAAGGTACTGCTTTGCGGGCAGTACCCTAGTGAGTTCGTGAAGGGGGGCTCGTGGAGCGGTGCGGAAGGAACCGGATATAATTTTTACCCCTGTGTTAATTACCGCTTGGATCTTCTTGATGAGACCGACTTTGTGCTTGTTTGGCATCCATAGTTGGCATCCGTAAGAGAGGACGGGGAGGCAGACTGCGTTGAAGACGAGGCGCCACGATGCGGATGTGATGCCTCGTCTAGTGTTGCCGAGGAGTTGGAGGGCCTTGATGGAAGCCCGTGCCCTGTTGCACATGTAGTCGACGTGAGTGTCCCATTTGAGCTTGTGGTTGAAGAAGAAACCGAGGTATCGGATAGTGGTGGAGGGTGTGATGACGTAGTATGTGTTGTTGGGCGGATCTGGCAGGATGAGTTTGTTGGGTGGGGGCACGGGCTTTCTAGAGTATGGTTTTTGGAAATAGATCAGTTCCGTTTTGTCTGGTTCGCACTCCAGACTGGAGCGACGGAGCCAGTCTTCGCACTGTCTATACCGTTCTCTGAGTGTGCAGTTTACCTCTTCCCACGTGCTGCCATGGGCGAATATGATTCCGTCGTCGACATACATACCCAAGGAAGAGTTGTTGTTCGGGGGTTTCAACTTCAAGAGTGATGAGGTGTATATTGCGGAGAGGATGGGTGAAAGGGGTGAGCCTTGAGGGGTGCCCAGGGGTTGATTGTCGATGTGGTCTATTTTCCCGTTGAAGGATAGCTGGACTTTCCTATTATCTAGAAAAGAGTTAACCCAGCCGTATATTTCTTTAGGGAAACCGAGGTTTTTGAGGGTCTGGACCATGCGTTGTCTGTGGACGTGGTCAAAGAAACCCTTGATGTCGAAGAGTAGGGCACCACATAGACGTTGGGCACGGAAGGACGCTTGGACGTGGTGTAAGAGTGAGAGTCCAGCGTCGATTGTTGAAGAGTGTGCTCTCGTGCCGAATTGGGTAGTGGGTAGAATGCCGTATTTATCTGCGGAGTAAAGAAGGCGTCTTGCGACTACCTTTTCCATCAGTTTGCTAACGCATTCTATAAGAGAAATGGGTCGGTATGATTTGGCGGTAAGATAGTCACTCTTCCCCGGTTTGGGGATTACGACGACTATGGCTTTGCGCCAGAATTGCGGGTGATGTTCCGCGGTTAGCATACGGTTAAAAAGAGATGTGACAAAGTCTGAGATGGCATCCCAGGCGAGTTTTAGTATATGCCAGGATATGCCGCTTTCACCCGGGGCTGATTTGTTGCTACATTCTATTAGACGTTCATGAATTTCGTCTTCTTGAATGGGCGTGTGTGGTCTTGGTTGTATTGAGGGTGGGTCGTCGTGCTGTGTGATTTCAATGTCGCCTAGAGGGTTGACGAAGAATTTCTTTTTGAGGATGGATCCGATTTCTTGATGGCTGAAGACGAGGTTGCCTTCGGGTGATCGTAGTGCTGGGATGCCGTCGAGTTTTCTTCCGTGTCTCCATTTTGCGGAGTCCCAGATGGACATCTGCTCTATTTCCTTGTCGTAATAGAGGCGTTTGGTTTTTTCTGGTGGTTTTATTAAACTCGCGGTTAGCTCTTTTCCTTTCCGGGGAGTCTCTCGGATAGGAGCGGACTGCGTCGAGGGCTTTTTGGCACTCGTCATTCCACCACGGGTTACCTGACTCTTTACGTGGTCCTTTCACCTTGAACTGATTAAGGCATACCGATACTAGGGCGTTCTGTAGATCGGTAGCGTCTTGGTCGATATCAGCATGGTTGGTAGATTGTCGGGTAGGTGGGAGTCTTGCTCGGATTTCTTCGCGCCATTTGCTCTCTTCTTTATCGGATTGGAACGATACCGAGAAGGTCTGTCGTGGTTGTTGTGTGTCGCCTCGGAAAGTTCCGTCGATGGCCCACTGTAAATGGATGCCAGCGTGGTCTGATCCTAATGAGGCTTGCCAATCAATTACTGGGGGGGTTATGATTGTTTGGAGAGTGGCGTCGTTGACCCAGGTAAGGTCGATGGTGGAGTCGCGTTGGTCTTCTGTCCCCCTCCTAGTTGGGATGCCCTTGGCGGTGGTGAGGGTGAATAGTTGCGATGCCATCCATTGGTTGATGTGGACGGCATTGGGTGTGGGGTTGATGTCTGGGGGGGACCAAAGTGGTGAGTGAGCGTTAAAGTCCCCTACTATAATGGTCAGGACAGTGGGGTCGGTATCCATGTCTAGGAGGGCTTGTAGGGCTGATTTGTCTTCGACGTCGTTGTAGAAGTTGATGATCCGTAGGGTGTGTTTGTTGATACGGATGTCGACGGTCATTAGACAGGGGTGGTGGCAGAGATCGAGTCGTGGGATGACTCGTGCTGGATGGCGTCTGTATTTCGAGGCTGTTCGTGAGTTTTTACAGGCATAGATCATAACTTTGGCTCTTTTAGAGCCGGAGAAGTATGGGTAGTATATTTCCCATTTACGGTTACTTACTCCCCCGAGTACGTCTATTCCTTCTTTGTTGTTGTCGTTGCGGGTGGTGCCGATGGTGTCAAACCACGGCTCTTGTATGCATAGGATGTCATGGTTTGTGTTGGTTTCTAAAAGAGCGTGAGAGAAGGCGTTGCGGCGCCTCATATTTACGGAGAGGATATTGGTGTAATGCATATTTAAATGACGCAGTTGGATGGGTCAGGTGTGATCTGTTTCATAGTGCTCTGGAGGATTGACCATTGTTCGGTCTGGTTAGCGGTCATAAAGGAGTTGTAGTCAATGAAGTTAGCGACCATATCGATGAGAACGGGGGATATCATCGAAATGGGTTCATAGATGGTCAGTAGTAGTTCGACCGCCTTGCGCTTAATGTTGTTCTGTTGTTGTAGTTCTTCAGGAGTTGGGGGGGGGATGAATACATCTTCAGGTCCCGCTAGCGTTTGTTCGCGCGGGAGGATGTGGTAGAAGTACATTCTTGGAGTTATTTCTATCGGGTTGTCTACATCTTGTGAGTATTGTTGGCGTATACTGTCGATGCGGATTTGTGGATCGGCCTTTGGGTCAATGAGTGATATATGGTCTTTGATGTCTTGAGTTGTTAATGGGAATCCGTATTTGACGGCGCATCTTGCCGCCATACTGTCGAGTCCTTTAAACTTACCATCTCCTTGTCCGCCCCATTGTTTGTCGAGTTTGTATAGGAGGTCGATGGCGTCTTCGTTGCCTTCTACGTCTACAATGTGTTTGAAAGCATCTTGGGTTTCTTGGATGGTGGCTACGTGTACGTTATATAAAACGGGGATGTCTTTCCAGAAGGGGAGGTGTCCCGGGGGAATGTATGAGGGTTGGTTATAGGATAAGGAGTCGGAGGGATCTTCCCATCCAGTCGCCGCCGTGAAAGGTTTTGGTGTCGACGTTGGTTTGACGGGTCGTGCAGGGACTTTGCTGCGGATGACTCCCGACCCCGGGATGTTGCTATTATGGGTTTGTGCTCGGTTCTTTCGGCGGTCACGGGCATTGCTACGCTTTTTTGTGACAGTCGTGAAACCGTCTTCCGGAGCGGAATCCTGTACCTCGGATGGACCACCTGCAGACGGCTGCTCGGTCAGAGACTGAGGGCCTGGGGGTGGTCTCTCCTTCTCCTTCCCCTTGGCAGAGGGGTTGGAAGCGGTAGAGGTCTTCGGCGGAACGGAAGAGGGGGTGGCGAGGGAAGGGGGTGCGAAGTTGAGTTTTGCCGGGCAATCTGCGGAGCGTGCATTATGTGCTCCCTTGCAGTTAATGCATGGGAAGCGGCATCTGCATTCTCCCGCGTTGATGTGTTCTGAGGCACGAGGGCAATGGAAGGCGTGGGCGGTGGCGGGGTGTGAGCCTTCACAAATATGGCAGATGATGCTGTTGGTGGGGACTTTACATGCTGGGGAATCGGTAGCGTGTCCTAGGCGATGGCAGCGTCCGCACATGATAACAGTTGGGCTGTCGCCCGTGATGACGATCTTGCAATGCTCCCCGAACATGAATACACCATCGCGAATTACTTTCGCGGCAATGTCTTTTTGCTCATCGGCGAATGCGAATTGGACTGTTGAATTTTGTTTGTTGGAGACGTTATTGATGTTCCCTTGCCAGAAAGGGGGGACACAGAGGATGGCATTTTTGAAGGTATCATTACGTCGGAGTTCCTCGACGAGGTCATCACTTGAGTAGATGACACCTTCAGCGTTGGTGGTTGGGACGGAGCGGATTTGGGCGAAGCTCCAATTGTTGTTAGGGATGACGTTTCCGCATTGGAGTGGGCCTACAAGGGCTTTGCGGAATGGGAAGATGTTGCGGAATGGTATATTGCCCGCAAATTGATAAACAAAGTTATGGGCTTTGGGATTGTTGGACCATCGTCCGCCAAGGAGGATGATTGGGTTGGCTGTGGCTTTCTCAATCTCCGAGCGGGCGTTATTGACGATGATTGATGGAAGGAGGGCGTGTATGTTCGCTTCCATCGTGTGGTCTGCGACTCCTTTACCCCGTAGGACGGTGACTTCAGTGATATTTTTTGTGCGAGTCTTTGATGGGACCCTGGGTTTGCCTGTAGCTGTTCGGTTGGTTTCCGACAGAGCTTGTTTTGCTGTGGATTTGTTTGAGCTCTGTTGATGGACAGCTGTTCCGGTGACGATGGACGACCATTTTGGGGGGAGTAAAGTGGTTGGTCCTGGACGTGTGGAGCGGTTAACCGGTGGTGGTGGGTGTGGGGGTGTTGGTTGTATCAGGGGTGGGGTCGGGGGTGCCTGAGGTAGGCTGGACGGGTGCGGTGTCTTCAACTTGGGCGGGTGTGCTCAGAGTCTCTTCCGCACTGGTCGTCGTACTCTCCATCAGAGGGGCGGGTGGGTCTGCCAACCGCACGCGCTTGCTCTTGGATTTCTGACCCTCAGTCTTCGCCTCGAGTACATCAGTGATGCGTTTGTCTTGCGCATTCACCTTTTCTTCGAGGCGGGCTATAGTGCCCTGAATTGCTCGCAGCATTAAGACGAGTTCACTCTCATCAGCTGCCGTTTGAGGCGCTGGGATGGGAGGTACTGCGAGTCTCGACGGGGAGTAGACAGGGAGCACTGGGAGAGGGGCCGGCAGATCAGAGGACCTGGCCGGTGGTTGCTCGGGGTCAGCAACCGGGAAGGGGGGTTCAAGAGGAGCGGGCTCCGTATCGCGTTTGGGCGCGTGCATGGAGGCCTCTATGCCTCCGTTGTTGGCCTCTAGTTGGTTTTTGAGGCTGTCTAGTGGTTCGTCTTCTTCCATTGGGGAGGGGATGGACGAAGGCGGGAGGGGGGTGTGTTCTGGTATGAAGAGGTTTGGGCGGGGGAGGGGTTGGTCGGGTGATTCGCCTGTCCGAACGCGTTTGACCCGGACAGGGGTAGGTGTGACATTTGGGTCCGGAATTAGCGCGTTTGTGTCCAACCTTGGTGGGGTCGTTGCGCGTTCAACGGACGTCTGCCTGGATTCTGCCCTGGATGGGGCGCGTGAGACCGATCTTGAAGAGGGACGCGAGGACGAGAGCCACTCGAGCGATGCCTCGATCGGGTCAGAGTTAAATTTAAAGGCGTCCTGTGCGTCAGCAACAAGGGAGTATCCGAGGTTCTTCGCCTCTCGTCGAATAAAATCAAATTTACGTGCGTTAAGGTGATTTACCTTCCACGCTTTGATTTGTTCGCGTGTGTAGTCCCTATGTTTGTTGACGAAGAGGAGGTGTTCTTGTCGGTGTTGATGTTACGTTTCGTCCCGGACTGCCCGGACCGGTTGTGGACTCTGACGTGTTCGTAATGACTCGGCACGTTAGTAGTAATACGTCATGGACTTCGGATCTCGCTGCCTCGTGTTTGGATGACTGACGCCCGCTATTGTTGTACGTGATGGTGATTACTATGCTGACTGATGATCCCTATTGTTGTACGTGCTTCGGATTACGATGGTGACTGCGCATTCTATTATTAGAGTACGCTACTTACGCTATTGGTTACTTACGAGTTCGAGCGGAGCTAGAACTGACTCCCTTACTTGTATTTAAGTTCACAGTAGTACGGACCAGGATCCCCATCTTGGTCTTCTTCAAATACCACTCTTCACTCGTCTTCTGTGCTAAGGGCTCCAGGAGTCCTTAAGTGAACTAGCTCCGGCATATCCCTCTGTGACCAAGAAGGGATCCCCGTGACTTCATCTCCATCTTCCTCCGTGAATGGTAGATCAGCCGACCGTGACTTATCCGCCTGGTACCACGTGTCATCTCGTCTTCGAATATCTCAACTCCCGTACCGCTCGCCCTACTCATTGTTACTACATCGTCGACAACCTCGAGTGGGAGTATATCCGCAAAGTCCCCAGTCCACCTCCGAACGTTCCCGTAGAAGAGACGTTGTACACCTATAGGGACTCCACAGGCACGTATTGGCCCCATCCCGCCGTATTCCCCGAGCACTCGGACAACCACAGATTTCACCCCCGAGGGAACCCACGTTACAACAGCGTCTAAGTCAGACCAACGTCCGTGGTAGACGTTACATTAAGACCAAGATCCTTCAACGTGGCTTCCGCAGTAACAACCCGCGATCTTTGGATCCCATTCCGGCCGTATCACATCGATAGAAGAGGGGAACGCAACGTCCCCAAGCAATACCTCAAAGGAGCATTTTGGCAGACAGAACAAGGAGACCCAGGCTACGTAGTTCTCTACACTTACAAGGACGGCAAGACCGGACTCATCCCGGTAGAATTCAACTTCGAACACATCTGTTGGACGGAAATTAGGTGGGACGAACTCCAAGGCAAACTACAAGTTGTTAGACCCGCAGGATCAGGCCTCCACCTCGACATTCGTCAAAGCGAAACAACCACCAGAGATCAGTGGGGACCTATCGACGGACAAGAAGAAGAACCAGTCCGCTCCCCTACTCCCAAAACACCGGCACCCTCTCCATCGTTGGCGAGCAACCCCGAAGAAATCCGCATCCTCGAAGCACAAGCAGAAGAAGAAGAAACGCAACTGGGAATACTAGCTGAGTCTATCCCCACAAACATGACCACTACCATCACCGAACAGCCCACTACGTTCCAGGAACCCGCGCGTATCAGTCGCGGCGGAGGACCCCCATCCGGAGACGATGGAGGAGGGGATCCAGGAGGACCCCTTTTTACGGGACCAAATGTATCAAGTGGAACCAAACCCGAGAAATTCATGGGCAAAGAACCCCTCGTGTTCACCGGGGACCGCACCAAAGTCCAACAGTTCCTCACTCAATGGGAGCTGTTCGTAGAAACCAACTACGACAACCCTGCGTTCACTCTCCCCTATCGCAAAGCACTGATCTTTCTCACCTATATTCAAGGAGAGCACGTCAACGAATGGGTCCTGTCCACCACCAAATGGGTCAAAGCATACAAGGCCAAACATGGGCCCTACGACAAATGGATTTGGGAGGCCATCGAACTCGGCTTCTGCAACACATTCGCCGACACCCTCGAGAAGGAAAGGGCACAACAAGAACTTCAGAAAGGCTTCCGAATGGAAGGCCAAGACATCGATTCCTACGTCGCCAAGTTCGAGAAAGCAGTTAGGGAGGCAGGCTATAGATTCGACGACTCTCTGGTCCTCGACAAATTTACCAGTGGGCTCCCAGTAGAGCTTTACAAGAACGCGTACAACTTCCACAGCCCAAACACGTACGCCCAGTGGAAGACAGCGGCACTCGAACAACAACGCAAGTGGATGCACTTGCAGACACGTTTAGGGGGACGTAAACCCCCGGGACCCGGTAAGCCGGGCAATACTTCCCTCAGAACTTTCAACGCTCCAAACCGCCCTCAGCAGCCCCGTCAAGGATGGCAAGCATTCCGGAACCATCCGGACGCTATGGACACCACTCCAGGAAGAGTCCGCGCTCGACTTGCAGGCTCTGAAGAGATTGACTACACTCGACCTCAGTATACGCCGCAAGGAGGACGCTCCCAGGGAAAAGGAGTCGTAGATATGAAGAATATCAACTGCTACAACTGTGGGAAGTTCGGGCACATGTCCCGCAACTGCCGCCAGCCACGTAAACCGCGTACTAACGCAAACTGGCAACCCCGACAGGGAAGAGGGGCGTTCATAGAAGAAGTCCAGAGCGTCCAAGACGAGCCTTTGATCCAATTCGAAGATGACGGCGGCAGCAGCCGCGGCGCCCGTGCCACCACTGATACGCCGCAAGAACGGGCGACCAGCTGGATAAACGGAGTCTGAAACCTTGACGATGAAGCCAGGGATTTGGTGGTTCGGGACCTGTTGGGGCAAGAGGATTTTCAAAGCGCCTGAACCCGACGGCCTGGGTGAGGGCACTACGGTGTAATTCTGTGTTCATAACGCGCTATCAATCTATGCATGTTCCAGTTTCATTGCGCGCAAGTTACGCCATGGCCGATAAACGAGCACTAGTGGACTCCGGAGCCACTAACAACTTCATACATCCGGACTTCGTCAAAAGAATGAGGCTAGGCCTCAAAGAACTCGACCGCCATCGAAAGATCTGGAATATCGACGGCACGCATAACAAGGGGGGCAAAATCACCCACTGCGTAGATCTAGAGGTACAAACCAAAGGAATCATCAAAGAAATGCGATTCCTAGTAACCGACGTAGGAGGAGAAGACATAATATTAGGATACCCATGGTTGGCGACCTTCCAACCCAACATCCAATGGGCAACGGCTACGCTTAACGAAGCTGAGTATCCAATTGTCCTCCGCACCACCAACCCTACAAAACCACGAATAGATCCGGTCATAGCACGACTTGTACTCGAAAAACTACTGCTCCCCAACAAACAAAAGATCGAAGAACAATTACGACGAGAATGTGACCCAGAAGACACGCGTCTGCGCGCAACAATGTCGACCGAAATGGCTATAGAAGCCAAACAATACACGGAAAAGAAGGCAGTCCCAGAGGAATACAAACGACACGTCAAAATCTTTAGCGAAGAAGAATCCAACCGCTTCCCGCTGTCAAAACCCTGGGACCACGCAATCAACTTCAAACCAAACGCACCAGACACAATCGACTGCAAGATCTATCCAATGAGTCAAACGGAAGACAAGGCGCTCAAAGAATGGATCGACGAACAACTGGCCAAAGGATACATCAGACCCTCGAAATCCCCGTACGCATCATCCTTTTTCTTCATTAAAAAGAAGGACGGAAAGCTACGCCCTGTACAGGACTATCGGAATATCAACAACTGGACAATACGCAACCAATATCCCCTTCCGCTCATCCCGGAACTCATCGCGGACCTAAGCGGAGCATTCATATTCACCAAACTGGACATTCGCTGGGGGTACAACAACGTAAGGATTAAAGAAGGGGACCAGGAAAAGGCTGCGTTCAAGACAAAATACGGGCTTTTCGAACCAACGGTAATGTTCTTTGGGCTAACCAACTCTCCGGCGACCTTCCAAACTATGATGAACGAAATCTGCAAAGACCTTATCGCATACCACGAGACAAAAGGTACGATCATCAGAGTATACATGGACGACATAGGCATAGCAACCCGATCCACGGAACAAGCACACATCGACGCGGTACACGACATCCTAGACCTACTAGAGGAAAACGATCTGTTCCTCAAACCGGAGAAATGCATCTTCCACGCACCAAGCATCGATTACCTGGGGGTAATCATTGAAAAGGGGGTGACACGCATGGACCCCGTCAAAATTTCTGGCATCAAAGACTGGCCAAACCCCAAAAACGTCAAACAGGTGCGATCATTCCTAGGCTTCTGCAACTTTTACCGCGCTTTCATCCGAAATTTTGCCACACACGCACGCCCCCTTAACAAACTTACAAGAAAAGACACGGAATGGAAGTGGACAACAACGGAACAAGAAGCGTTCGACAAAATCAAGAAGCTCGTCACGGAAGAACCAGTGCTCGCACACGCCAAACTAGAAGATCAATTTGAACTCGAAGTAGACGCCTCAGGGTTCGCAGTAGGGGCAGTACTACTCCAACGCAAAGAGGACGGCAAGAGACACCCCATTGCCTATTATTCAAACACTCTCAGTACAGCAGAACGAAACTACGACATCTACGACCTCGAACTTCTAGCAATCGTCAAAGCACTTCGAAACTGGCACCACTACCTGGCAGGATCCCCACACAAGATCAAAGTATTCTCGGACCACATGAACCTCCAGTATTGGCGCTCCCCGCAAAAAATAAGTCGCCAGGTAGCACGGGAAGTACTAGAACTCTCTGAGTATGACATCGAGATTCACCACATCAAGGGAACGGCAAATGGACGAGCCGATGCCCTATCTAGACGCCCAGACTACGACCAAGGAGAAGGAGATAACGACCAAGTCACGGTATTACCCGATGATATCTTCGTCAGGGCCGCAGCAATAGATATGACGGAGGACCCTCTCCGAATCAACGCCACCATATCAGTGCAAGAAATGGAGAAAACGAATCCGGTGTACGCCCAGGACGACGACAAACTCCGCCCCTGGATAGACCCGCACGGACTAAAAAGGATCGAAGGCACCTGGTACAAGGACGGACGACGAGTAGTCACGGGAGGACTCCTAGAGAAAAGAGAACTCATCAAAAATCACCATGATCCTCCCGTGTACGGACATCCTGGAATTAACCGGACTATCAAACTCGTGGAACGACATTACTGGTGGCCAGGCCTAAGGAACGAGGTCATGGACTACGTCAAAGGATGCGCCGACTGTCAACGGATCAAGGTCAACACCAGGGCCATCAAAGCGCCGCTACGCCCCATATTCCCAAAACCTGAAGCTATGCCATTTGAAACTATCGCACTTGATTTCATCACTAAACTTCCCGAAGCACAGGGTTGTGACACGATCCTCACGATAACGGACCACGACTGCACAAAGATGTCCCTGTTCATCCCATGCCAGGAAGAGATATCGGCTGAAGGAACGGCCGCTCTATACGTCAAACACGTGTTCCCCCGATTCGGACTACCCGGCAAGATAATCAGCGATCGAGATCCCAGGTTCGCCTCGAAATTCACACGCGAACTGTGCAAGATCCTAGGAATCGAACAGAACATCTCGACCACATACCACCCACGAACCGATGGGCAATCAGAGCGAACGAACCAATGGCTAGAACAGTACTTGAGATTTTGGGTCAATGAGCGACAGGACGACTGGATTCACTACCTCCCCATGGCTGAGTTTACGCATAACAACTGGCCAAGTGAAACCACTAAGGAATCCCCTTTTCAGCTTCTCATGGGATACAATCCCCGTGCCGACTGGACTGACAGGCCATCACCAATTCCGCAAGTGGCACTCAGAATCAAACAGTTCAAAGAACTCCGACAGCGCGCACAATCCCTGATGATCAAAGTGCAGCAGGGGTGGATCAAGGCCAAAGATACGCCCAAGTTTCAGATAGGAGACCAAGTATGGCTAGAAGGACGTCACCTATGCACCCATCAGCCAACCGCAAAACTAGCGGCGCGACGCCACGGCCCCTTTAGGATCAACCAGGTGATGTCCGCAGTCAACTATCGATTAGAACTTCCCACGCAGTGGCAAATCCACCCAGTGTTCCATGTGGACCTCCTGACGCCTTATCGTGAAACACCCACGCACGGACCCAATTATCAGCGCCCACCACCGGATCTAGTCGGTGGCGAGGAAGAATACGAAGTCGAGAAGATTCTAGACTCTCGGCGATTCGGCAGAAGTCGCAAACTGCAATATTTAGTCAAATGGAAGGGATACCCGGACTCGGACAATCAGTGGGTCGATAAGGATGACGTATTCGCCGATGATGCGATAAGGGAGTTTAAAAATTCCAACCCCGCTAGAGAGACACATATAAGCGCAGGGAAATCCCAAGAGACGTCCCCATCTCCCTCCTTCACTTCACTCCCCACTTATGAGGCCCTCTTCCCCAGTCAACTTCCGCTATGTCGTCAACGAGGAACTATCCACACCTTACCGAGTACCATCCGCGCCATCGTCACCCCTGTCGTCTACCCTCGCCCTTCACCAACGAGGAAGTCGTCCTCCTTCCCCCGGGCCATCCCCAGTTCCTTCGCCGACCCCCACTGTTTATTCCGAGAGCAATCAGCCCAGCCATCTCGGAGACCACTACATCCCGACCAGAGCGCCCACTCCAACGGGCGACGAACAGGGGTACGTACCCAGCCGACCAGCATCCCCGCCGGGACCCGACGAAAACGGGGACCCGTACGACCCAGCGGAACGCCTCGAAGCGCATCAGTATTTACGTTACGCCACCCATCTCACCACGACATACTCGGAAACCCCCCCGTTATGCGGACCCACCGGGGAGGCTATCACACTACCGACGACGTATCCACCCGCGATTCACCGCGATTCAGAAGAGGAACATGTGCAGGAGGCTGAAAGTCGGGCGGAGACACCCCCTCCAAGGGGATACCAATTCAACAGGGGAGTCCATTACATTCCCTTTCAGATCCGCGATGCTCAAGAACGCCTTTGGCCCGCCCGGTATACTCAGCTTATCCTCACCGCCGACCCGTTCGTCCTGGCCTTCAGGTCGGGATGCAACCAGCAATATGGGAAGCCCGTCCACGCCGTCCCCTACTACGACGAACAGTCCTCTTCCCCCACTTACACCGACGACGACCTCACGTTCTTGCTCTCCGACGCGGGACTAGTCGACTCGGTCGACCAGGCGCTCCTCCACATGAAGGACGCGACCCTCATGGCCGAAGTCCATCGCTACCGCTGTATGACGCTGGGATGGCGGGCACAGCAGCATCGATTGGCGGCGGAGCAGATGAAGTTGGAGCGCATAGAGATCGAGCGCAACAGGTGTGTCGCCAGACTTCAGCGGGCGCATGCGGTGGACCGCATCGAGAACGTTCGGGCCTCACTCCATCGGGGACCCAAGGCGGAGCAGGATGCCGAGGAGATCGCCCGCATTAGGGCCCTCCGCGAGGTAGGCACCAATCCGCTCGCCATCATGCGTGGTCAAGCTGGGGCTTGACGCTGAAAAGGGGGTGATGTTACGTTTCGTCCCGGACTGCCCGGACCGGTTGTGGACTCTGACGTGTTCGTAATGACTCGGCACGTTAGTAGTAATACGTCATGGACTTCGGATCTCACTGCCTCGTGTTTGGATGACTGACGCCCGCTATTGTTGTACGTGATGGTGATTACTATGCTGACTGATGATCCCTATTGTTGTACGTGCTTCGGATTACGATGGTGACTGTGCATTCTATTATGAGAGTACGCTACTTACGCTATTGGTTACTTACGAGTTCGAGCGGAGCTAGAACTGACTCCCTTACTTGTATTTAAGTTCACAGTAGTACGGACCAGGATCCCCATCTTGGTCTTCTTCAAATACCACTCTTCACTCGTCTTCTGTGCTAAGGGCTCCAGGAGTCCTTAAGTGAACTAGCTCCGGCATATCCCTCTGTGACCAAGAAGGGATCCCTGTCGCGGTCAAGCCCTCATGGACTTGTTATACGGTATGGACTTGTGGAAAGGACTCTTACTATACGGTTGTGGCTACGTTAGTAAGTAGAAATTAGTCACGGACTTCACGATCAGTCAGCAAGAGTCGTAGTAGCATGTGATAGTTGCTATGACTCATTCCTAGGATAGCGGTAGTAGGGTTCGAGCTACTAACGCTACTCGTTACTTACTTACAAGAGGAGCTTTAAAGCTACCTCTGGAATATGTATAAATAGTGGGCGCGAAGACCAAGATACGCCATCTTGGTCTTCTTCTCGAATACCACTCTTCTACTCGTTCGTCTTCTAAAAGTCTCTTTCCCTTTCCTCTCTCTCTCTAAGGGGGCAACGCCCTTGTAAAGTCTTGACCTTCAAGTCTAAGACCCTGGCCCTGTCGACACACCAAGTCGGAGTTGCCTTAGTACTATTAGGGCGCCTTTTGTGGATTGCCTTAGTAGTATTCTACGGAATCACTGAGACATTACGCGAGTGTCTACGACCAGCTAAGTCGTGAACGCCCTTGTCCGAGTTCAAGTCGAACTAAACGCAGTGGTAGCGTTACATCCCCGTGACTTCATCTCCATCTTCCTCCGTGAATGGTAGATCAGCCGACCGTGACTTATCCGCCTGGTACCACGTGTCATCTCGTCTTCGAATATCTCAACTCCCGTACCGCTCGCCCTACTCATTGTTACTACATCGTCGACAACCTCGAGTGGGAGTATATCCGCAAAGTCCCCAGTCCACCTCCGAACGTTCCCGTAGAAGAGACATTGTACACCTATAGGGACTCCACAGGCACGTATTGGCCCCATCCCGCCGTATTCCCCGAGCACTCGGACAACCACAGATTTCACCCCTGAGGGAACCCACGTTACAACAGCGTCTAAGTCAGACCAACGTCCGTGGTAGACGTTACAGTTGATCTTTGATGACTTCAATTTCGTTTTGGAGGTTTTGAAGTGCCTCCGCTTGAAGACGTGTGAATTCAGCCGATCTGTATGCGGCGATTTCATTCTGCATCTGTAAAGTCATTTCCTGAAGTGTGTTATTGCGCATGGCATCTATCTGCGCTTGGCAGTCGATGCGCATGATGTGTTCAATTTCCCAAATGGAGTTCTCGGATTCGGGGGTGGCTGATTTGGCTCGCTTTTTACCTTTAGGATCCGCTTTGATAAAACATGGGTCCATTCCGAATTTGTTCAAAGCGATGTATTGTTGCATCACTTCTTTAAATTCTTCACGGTAAATTTCTCGCCATGTGTCGAGGTCTTCCATGGCTTCCCTATTGAGTTCGGTAAATATTGAGTTCTTAACTTCTTGATGTATTTGGTCCATAGTTTCCTTGTCGTTAAGGATGTCGTTGTGGATATTCTTGGTGACGTCCGAGGAATCGAAGTTTTGTTTAGCTTGTGTTTCTGCCGCTTTAGTGAGGGCTTTGATGCGGATGTCGAGGATTTGATCGAAGAATTCCGCAGGTGATTGCTTAGCTAAGTTGCAGCGGGAATTGTCGAATAGTTCGGCAAGCTGAAGAGCCATGCGCTTGATACATTCGCCTTGAGTGGTTGGGTGTTGTAGGTCTTTGTATACTTCAAAGGAGTCGTTAGTGTTAATTGGTTTACCACCTTTAATCACGTCTGAAGGGGATCTGATCTTTCCCCTTAGGATGGCCGCGAGAGAGGCGGATGCGAGTCTGAACCACGAGTCTGGGTTGAGGAGCGTGGTGGAGGTTTCGCCGGGGTGGTTGGCGGTGCCGGCATCCAGTGCTTGAATAACTAGGAGCGATGCCGATTGGAATTGGGTTGGGTTGACCACCGAGTCGTGGTCATTGCGGAAAGACAATTTGGGTTCGTTGAGGAAATACATACCGTACCCAAGTGTGGCTTCGTTGACTTCTCGTATAATTTCATCTTTCAGGTATTCGTTGTTGTCATGGAAGAATTTGGGTCCTTCCATCGTGGTCTGGGTGTTTGTCAGATCAAGTTTAAAATTACCAATTTGTTCCGGTGGGATTGTGATCGTGTCGGGTAAAGTTTTACCCGTGGCTGCATTTCTGTAGTTAAGCGGAGAGGGGTTAGGAGTGATCGGTGAAGTTTCAGATTCTTCCTTTGACATGTGCGACCAATTGGAAGCAGCAGATAGGGGTCTAGAAACGACACGTGGGGTGTGCGAGGCCGACCTCGGGAATATCACGATTTCTTCCTGAGGGATAATAGTGTTAGTGGGTTCTTCGGATTCTGGGGAGCCCATTTGGGAATCTTGTGGGGAGCTGGGTGAGGTGACTGTTTGTTCAGAGTGGATTTGGGATACAGGGGGGGTGGAGAAGAGGTCGAACAAGTATGTGTTCGAGTTGCTGGGGGGGTTTGGGTTGATGTCGAGGTTGCTGTTCCCTTCAATGGCAGCGTTGTTTGGACTTTCACTTATGAGGGAGTCCTGAGGGGCAGTGGGGGGATCTTGGAACGGAGGGGGGGTCGAGTATAGGTCAAATAAGAATGAATTGTTGTCGGACGGTGGGTCCGGCGGGGGGTCGGGGTGTTGCATCCTCGAGAGGGTCGCGAGCTATGCCCAGGCGGTTTCCTCCAGAGAATAGGGTAGAGAGTAGGTAGCAGATGTATTGAACGGTGTGTAGACTAGAACCAATACCAGCGCTTAGAGAGATGGTGGTGGTACGAGGAAGAGAAGGGATGGTAGAGTACACTATACACTGGGAAGACAAAAGACGACGAAAGGTCGTGATTTCGCCGGACAGCTTCCGACAATACAATTACTACGGTTCTTTTTAAAAAAAATCCATTTATTTCTGGGATACAAGTCCGAGACTACGATCGGTCAACCAATTCCAGTTATGAAATGCACCTAATGGTGCCCCGAGTCATACATAAACAACCGAAGGAGAGGAAAAGGACCTCAGCGTCAAGGCCTTTCAGATTCCACATGCATGATTTCGACCGCGGACTCAGGCTAGGAGTTTGCAGCGAGAGCGAACATTAAGGGCGGGGTTCGAACTACAGCACCGCGCCTTTTGCGGATGGAGATCCGGTTATTCAGAGAGATGAGGAACGTATTGGAATATTTGCACCAGCACCCGCCGATTGTCAGCTGCGGTGTGCGAAAATAGTTGACGATAGATCGTTCTCACAGTTTTCCAAGGATGGCTAATCTGTGGGGTGAGAATTGTAGATACGTGAAAGTCTGATGAACATAGCAAGACAAAGCAGAGACGTACGGGAAAACGAACCAGGACTTGTTCTATGTGACAACCATCAGGAGTGCTACGATCCCCACCGTTGCTGGGATAAAATAAAATGATTGACACAAGCAGTGTACCAGATCCGGGAGTTGGCTCACAAGTTGATACAGTGGTCTCGATTGTCAAGCAAACGATTCTCCACAACACGTGGTCACTGAAGTGGCCACTTCTTTCTCTGCGTCGTCGTCCCAGCTGCAGCAATGGCGAGGAGCAGAAAAATCGGCAATGGCATGCGACATGCTAAGCGTGATGGGTTTACGTGGAAAAGTGCCGAGCAAGCGATAAGGACATCAGCCAAGGCATTTCCACTCGTCCAAATCTGTAAGGGCGTCGTTAAGTATATAGCCTATGGATACGATGGCCCAACCAAGAAGGGGACCTCGAATGTTCGGATGCTCTTCAAGGCGCTCTCGAGCCCGTGTACTGTTGAGCTGGCAACACTAACACCGAGATAAAAAGCAAGATAGCTAAGGGACAAAAGCAACTTCAGAGGTAGAAGTAACTCTATTAGCAGCATTACACACCTAAGGGACAAAAGCACTATAGTAGCGTCAGTAAGGTAGTGAGGCTTAGAGTACAAGAGGGCACTTACACTTCAGAGGTAGAAGTAACTCTGAAGTGTGAAGGCGAAAACAGCAGTCCTTATATACAGGACGCTTAGATAATAATGGTCTGTGCGCACTGGTGATCCAAACAAAATACACCTGGTCTGTTGTAACGTCTACCACGGATGTTGGTCTGACTTAGACGCTGTTGTAACGTGGGTTCCCTCGGGGGTGAAACCTGTGGTTGTCCGAGTGCTCGGGGAATATGGCGGGATGGGGCCAATACGTGCCTGTGGAGTCCCTATAGGTGTACAACGTCTCTTCTACAGGAACGTTCGGAGGTGGACTGGGGACTTTGCGGATATACTCCCACTCGAGGTTGTCGACGATGTAGTAACAATGAGTAGGGCGAGCGGTACGGGAGTTGAGATATTCGAAGACGAGATGACACGTGGTACCAGGCGGATAAGTCACGGTCGGCTGATCTACCATTCACGGAAGAAGATGGAGATGAAGTCACGGGGATCCCTTCTTGGTCACAAAGGGATATGCCGGAGCTAGTTCACTTAAGGACTCCTGGAGCCCTTAGCACAGAAGACGAGTGAAGAGTGGTATTTGAAGAAGACCAAGATGGGGATCCTGGTCCGTACTACTGTGAACTTAAATACAAGTAAGGGAGCCAGTTCTAGCTCCGCTCGAACTCGTAAGTAACCAATAGCGTAAGTAGCGTACTCTAATAATAGAATGCGCAGTCACCATCGTAATCTGAAGCACGTACAACAATAGGGATCATCAGTCAGCATAGTAATCACCACCACGTACAACAATAGCGGGCGTCAGTCATCCAAACACGAGGCAGCGAGATCCGAAGTCCATGACGTATTACTACTAACGCGCCGAGTCATTACGAACACGTCAGAGTCCACAACCGATCCGGGCAGTTCGGGACGAAACGTAACATCACCCCCTTTTCAGCGTCAAGCCCCAGCTTGACCACGCATGATGGCGAGCGGATTGGTGCCTACCTCGCGGAGGGCCCTAATGCGGGCGATCTCCTCGGCATCCTGTTCCGCCTTGGGTCCCCGATGGAGCGAGGCCCGAACGTTCTCGATGCGGTCCACCGCATGCGCCCGCTGAAGTCTGGCGACACACCTGTTGCACTCGATCTCTATGCGCTCCAACTTCATCTGCTCCGCCGCCAATCGATGCTGCTGTGCCCGCCATCCCAGCGTCATGCAGCGGTAGCGATGGACTTCGGCCATGAGGGTCGCGTCCTTCATGTGGAGGAGCGCCTGGTCGACCGAGTCGACTAGTCCCGCGTCGGAGAGCAAGAACGTGAGGTCGTCGTCGGTGTAAGTGGGGGAAGAGGACTGTTTGTCGTAGTAGGGGACGGCGTGGACGGGCTTCCCATATTGCTGGTTGCATCCCGACCTGAAGGCCAGGACGAACGGGTCGGCGGTGAGGATAAGCTGAGTATACCGGGCGGGCCAAAGGCGTTCTTGAGCATCGCGGATCTGAAAGGGAATGTAATGGACTCCCCTGTTGAATTGGTATCCCCTTGGAGGGGGTGTCTCCGCCCGACTTTCGGCCTCCTGCACATGTTCCTCTTCTGAATTGCGGTGAATTGCGGGTGGATACGTCGTCGGTAATGTGATAGCCTCCCCGGTGGGTCCGCATAGCGGGGGGGTTTCCGAGTGTGTCGTGGTGAGATGGGTGGCGTAACGTAAATACTGATGCGCTTCGAGGCGTTCCGCTGGGTCGTACGGGTCCCCGTTTTCGTCGGGTCCCGGCGGGGATGCTGGTCGGCTGGATACGTACCCCTGTTCGTCGCCCGTTGGAGTGGGCGCTCTGGTCGGGATGTAGTGGTCTCCGAGATAGCTGGGCTGATTGCTCTCGGAATAAACAGTGGGGGTCGGCGAAGGAACTGGGGATGGCCCGGGGGAAGGAGGACGACTTCCTCGTTGGTGAAGGGCGAGGGTAGACGACAGGGGTGACGATGGCGCGGATGGTACTCGGTAAGGTGTGGATAGTTCCTCGTTGACGACATAGCGGAAGTTGACTGGGGAAGAGGGCCTCATAAGTGGGGAGTGAAGTGAAGGAGGGAGATGGGGACATCTCTTGGGATTTCCCTGCGCTTATATGTGTCTCTCTAGCGGGGTTGGAATTTTTAAACTCCCTTATCGCATCATCGGCGAATACGTCATCCTTATCGACCCACTGATTGTCCGAGTCCGGGTATCCCTTCCATTTGACTAAATATTGCAGTTTGCGACTTCTGCCGAATCGCCGAGAGTCTAGAATCTTCTCGACTTCGTATTCTTCCTCGCCACCGACTAGATCCGGTGGTGGGCGCTGATAATTGGGTCCGTGCGTGGGTGTTTCACGATAAGGCGTCAGGAGGTCCACATGGAACACTGGGTGGATTTGCCACTGCGTGGGAAGTTCTAATCGATAGTTGACTGCGGACATCACCTGGTTGATCCTAAAGGGGCCGTGGCGTCGCGCCGCTAGTTTTGCGGTTGGCTGATGGGTGCGTAGGTGACGTCCTTCTAGCCATACTTGGTCTCCTATCTGAAACTTGGGCGTATCTTTGGCCTTGATCCACCCCTGCTGCGCTTTGATCATCAGGGATTGTGCGCGCTGTCGGAGTTCTTTGAACTGTTTGATTCTGAGTGCCACTTGCGGAATTGGTGATGGCCTGTCAGTCCAGTCGGCACGGGGGTTGTATCCCATGAGAAGCTGAAAAGGGGATTCCTTAGTGGTTTCACTTGGCCAGTTGTTATGCGTAAACTCAGCCATGGGGAGGTAGTGAATCCAGTCGTCCTGTCGCTCATTGACCCAAAATCTCAAGTACTGTTCTAGCCATTGGTTCGTTTGCTCTGATTGCCCATCGGTTCGTGGGTGGTATGCGGTCGAGATGTTCTGTTCGATTCCTAGGATCTTGCACAGTTCGCGTGTGAATTTCGAGGCGAACCTGGGATCTCGATCGCTGATTATCTTGCCGGGTAGTCCGAATCGGGGGAACACGTGTTTGACGTATAGAGCGGCCGTTCCTTCAGCCGATATCTCTTCCTGACATGGGATGAACAGGGACATCTTTGTGCAGTCGTGGTCCGTTATCGTGAGGATCGTGTCACAACCCTGTGCTTCGGGAAGTTTAGTGATGAAATCAAGTGCGATAGTTTCAAATGGCATAGCTTCAGGTTTTGGGAATATGGGGCGTAGCGGCGCTTTGATGGCCCTGGTGTTGACCTTGATCCGTTGACAGTCGGCGCATCCTTTGACGTAGTCCATGACCTCGTTCCTTAGGCCTGGCCACCAGTAATGTCTTTCCACGAGTTTGATAGTCCGGTTAATTCCAGGATGTCCGTACACGGGAGGATCATGGTGATTTTTGATGAGTTCTCTTTTCTCTAGGAGTCCTCCCGTGACTACTCGTCGTCCGTCCTTGTACCAGGTGTCTTCGATCCTTTTTAGTCCGTGCGGGTCTATCCAGGGGCGGAGTTTGTCGTCGTCCTGGGCGTACACCGGATTCGTTTTCTCCATTTCTTGCACTGATATGGTGGCGTTGATTCGGAGAGGGTCCTCCGTCGTATCTATTGCTGCGGCCCTGACGAAGATATCATCGGGTAATACCGTGACTTGGTCGTTATCTCCTTCTCCTTGGTCGTAGTCTGGGCGTCTAGATAGGGCATCGGCTCGTCCATTTGCCGTTCCCTTGATGTGGTGAATCTCGATGTCATACTCCGAGAGTTCTAGTACTTCCCGTGCTACCCGGCGACTTATTTTTTGCGGGGAGCGCCAATACTGGAGGTTCATGTGGTCCGAGAATACTTTGATCTTGTGTGGGGATCCTGCCAGGTAGTGGCACCAGTTTCGAAGTGCTTTGACGATTGCTAGAAGTTCGAGGTCGTAGATGTCGTAGTTTCGTTCTGCTGTACTGAGAGTGTTTGAATAATAGGCAATGGGGTGTCTCTTGCCGTCCTCTTTGCGTTGGAGTAGTACTGCCCCTACTGCGAACCCTGAGGCGTCTACTTCGAGTTCAAATTGATCTTCTAGTTTGGCGTGTGCGAGCACTGGTTCTTCCGTGACGAGCTTCTTGATTTTGTCGAACGCTTCTTGTTCCGTTGTTGTCCACTTCCATTCCGTGTCTTTTCTTGTAAGTTTGTTAAGGGGGCGTGCGTGTGTGGCAAAATTTCGGATGAAAGCGCGGTAAAAGTTGCAGAAGCCTAGGAATGATCGCACCTGTTTGACGTTTTTGGGGTTTGGCCAGTCTTTGATGCCAGAAATTTTGACGGGGTCCATGCGTGTCACCCCCTTTTCAATGATTACCCCCAGGTAATCGATGCTTGGTGCGTGGAAGATGCATTTCTCCGGTTTGAGGAACAGATCGTTCTCCTCTAGTAGGTCTAGGATGTCGTGTACCGCGTCGATGTGTGCTTGTTCCGTGGATCGGGTTGCTATGCCTATGTCGTCCATGTATACTCTGATGATCGTACCTTTTGTCTCGTGGTATGCGATAAGGTCTTTGCAGATTTCGTTCATCATAGTTTGGAAGGTCGCCGGAGAGTTGGTTAGCCCAAAGAACATTACCGTTGGTTCGAAAAGCCCGTATTTTGTCTTGAACGCAGCCTTTTCCTGGTCCCCTTCTTTAATCCTTACGTTGTTGTACCCCCAACGAATGTCCAGTTTGGTGAATATGAATG
Source organism: Lactarius vividus (assembly GCA_021527035.1). Classification (NCBI taxonomy): domain Eukaryota; kingdom Fungi; phylum Basidiomycota; class Agaricomycetes; order Russulales; family Russulaceae; genus Lactarius; species Lactarius vividus. The sequence goes on along the minus strand of JAKELG010000008.1, from coordinate 22,200 downwards.
CTCCGCTTAGGTCCGCGATGAGTTCCGGGATAAGCGGAAGGGGATATTGGTTGCGTATTGTCCAGTTGTTGATATTCCGATAGTCCTGTACAGGGCGTAGCTTTCCGTCCTTCTTTTTAATGAAGAAAAAGGATGATGCGTACGGGGATTTCGAGGGTCTGATGTATCCTTTGGCCAGTTGTTCGTCGATCCATTCTTTGAGCGCCTTGTCTTCCGTTTGACTCATTGGATAGATCTTGCAGTCGATTGTGTCTGGTGCGTTTGGTTTGAAGTCGATTGCGTGGTCCCAGGGTTTCGACAGCGGGAAGCGGTTGGATTCTTCTTCGCTAAAGATTTTGACGTGTCGTTTGTATTCCTCTGGGACTGCCTTCTTTTCCGTGTATTGTTTGGCTTCTATAGCCATTTCGGTCGACATTGTTGCGCGCAGACGCGTGTCTTCTGGGTCACATTCTCGTCGTAATTGTTCTTCGATCTTTTGTTTGTTGGGGAGCAGTAGTTTTTCGAGTACAAGTCGTGCTATGACCGGATCTATTCGTGGTTTTGTAGGGTTGGTGGTGCGGAGGATAATTGGATACTCAGCTTCGTTAAGCGTAGCCGTTGCCCATTGGATGTTGGGTTGGAAGGTCGCCAACCATGGGTACCCTAATATTATGTCTTCTCCTCCTACGTCGGTTACTAGGAATCGCATTTCTTTGATGATTCCTTTGGTTTGTACCTCTAGATCTACGCAGTGGGTGATTTTGCCCCCCTTGTTATGCGTGCCATCGATATTCCAGATCTTTCGATGGCGGTCGAGTTCTTTGAGGCCTAGCCTCATTCTTTTGACGAAGTCTGGATGTATGAAGTTGTTAGTGGCTCCGGAGTCCACTAGTGCTCGTGTAACGCTACCACTGCGTTTCAGCTCGACTTGAGCTCGTATAAGGGCGTTCACGACTTAGCTGGTGAGTGACACACACGTAGTGTCTCGATGATCCCGTAGAATACTACCAAGGCGACCCAAAGTACGCGTCCTAGCAGTACCAAGGCAACTCCGACTTGTCGTGTCGAAAGGGCCAGGGTCTTAGACTCGAAGGTCAAGACTTTATGACAGGGGCTTCCCCTTAGAGGCAAGAAGGCGTGAAAGCCTAAGTAGAAGAGGAGAAGTGTAGTGGTATTGAGAAGAAGACCAAGATAGCGTATCTTGGTCTTTACCATCCACTATTTATACATATTGAAGAGGCAGCTTTAAAGCTCCTCTTGAAGGCGACTACTACTAGCAATAATAGCTCGAACCCTACTATCGCTATCCTAGTAATGAGTCATGCTAACAATCACATGCTAGCGCAACTCGCCGACTGATCCTACTTGTCCATGACTAATCTCTACTTACTATCGTAGTCATAACCGTATAGTAAGCATCCACAAACAACTCCGTACCGTATAATGAGTCCATAAAGGCTCCACCGCGACATCACCCCCTTTTCAGCCGCGGCGCCCACGACGCCGGCGAAGGCGGGGCCCTGACATCCAACCCGCCTGTACCTCCTCGACCCGTTCTAGCGCGTTAGCCATTTCAAGGCGGAACTTACTTCTCGACAGTTCCCCCTTGATTCCCCCAAGCGCGGCGGCGAGTTGATGAAGCCGTTGCTCCATCCTCTCAGCCTCGTACGCGTACGCCCGATACCTATGCACCTCCACCCGTAAGCTGGCATCGTGGAGTTCGCCGATGGCGCGATCGAGGCGAGGGCGGTCGTGGTAACCACCTGCGAATAAGGCCATGTCTTCATGGGGGTAGACCTCCTTCCCCGTGGCCTTGACATGGGGTTCGGCGTAGAGGGGTTGCGAGTATACTTTCTCGCTGTCCGGGATGAGTCCTAGGACGATGGGATCGGCCCCCATGATGACTTGGATGTAGGCCGCTTGACGGGTCACCCCCTGGCCGTTAGTGATAGGAAAATGGATGAAGTCCTCCCCGCGGTTGTACTTGTAACCGTGGGGAGGCGGGCCGAGTTCGGCGTGACGAAGTCGGAACAGTGGGAAGGGCGGGGGTGCGTCGGATCGCACGCCTCCGCGGTAGAGGGGACGGCCGTCGGTGTTGCACGTGTATGGAGTTTTGCGTGGGTCGTCAGTATCGGTGGCCGTGGATAGGAGGGGATGCTCAGCTGGATAGTGGTCCGCTAGGCTTCCCCGGACTTGCTCGAGGATTGTCTCCTCGCCTCCTGCCGCTCTTTCCTCTCCCGCGTCCACTCTCGTCGCCTCCGAAGCGCTTCCCTCCTCCGCTCGGCTGCCTTCCGGAGCTGCTCCCTCTGCCAATCCTCCGCTACTTGCCTCCATCGCTGCTCCTTCCACCGCTCCCAGTCGACCGTGGCCTGCGTCTTGGGTTTCTTCTTCGGTCCTGTACTCGACTCGTACTGGGAGAGGTCGAGGTGAGGCAGGCGCAGACTCTGGGAGAGCTGCGCGAAGCCGATCAACCTCGGCCGTCGTGAAGGGGACTTCGTTGATACGCTGTCCGTCTTGCGAGAGGATCCACCACGTGGCGGGGTTGCTGGTTCCGTCGGAGTAGCTGGCCGGGATGGTGGACTGGAGGGCGTCGCAAAGCTCTTGGTAGGTGACGGGGCTCGTGTTACTGGCAACTCGAGCAATGGCATCGGCGGCAGAGGGAACGGACATGGTTGAGAGTAGGGAGTAGATAAAGGAGCCAGTGTGGTAGTAGTGAGAGGGGAATGAGGGTCGTCGTTCCACTCGTCCTGCTTTTAAGCTGCTCGGGCGTCGGGGATTCAACGATTGGTACTCAGCTATTGCCTCGTCCGCAAATACGTCATCCTTATCGACCCACTGATTCTCCGAGTCGGGATATCCCTTCCACTTGATCAGGTACTGAAGGCGTTTCTTCCGGCCGAAGTGCCGATGGTCCAGAACCTTCTCGACTTCGTATTCTTCCTCTCCTTCTACCAGATCCGGCGGTGGGCGCTGGAAGTTTTTCCCATGCATGAGCGTTTCGCGGTAAGGTGTGAGAAGATCGATATGAAACACGGGGTGTATACTCCACTGCGTGGGAAGTTCCAATTGATAGTTCACCGGTGATAGGATTCGTGTGATCTTGAAGGGGCCGTGCCGTCTTGCCGCTAACTTCGGTGTGGGCTGATTGGTTCTAAGGTGCCGCCCTTCCAGCCATACGTAGTCTCCGATTTGGAGCCTGGGCGTATCTCGGTGTTTGACCCACATGGACTGCGCTCTTTTGATGAGATCCTGAGCTTCCTTCCGCGCTTCTCGGAATTGTTCTATCCTCGTGGTGACCTGTGGGATAGGAGATGGCTTATCGAGCCAATCAGCGCGTGGGTCGTATCCCATGAGGAGGGAAAATGGGGACTTCCTTGTTGCCTCATGCGGCCAATTGTTGTGTGCGAACTCTGCTATTGGCAGAAGGGCTGCCCAGTTATCTTGGCGCTCATTTGCCCAGAATCGTAAGTATTGTTCCAGCCACTGATTGGTGCGTTCCGATTGTCCGTCGGTCCTGGGGTGGTACGCTGTGGAGATGTTCTGTTGGATTCCCAAAATCCGGCATAATTCCCTTGTAAACTTGGAGGCGAATCGAGGATCCCGGTCGCTAATGATCTTTGATGGTAAACCAAATCGCTTGAAGACGTGGGTAGCATAGAGTCCTGCCGTCTCTTCTGCTGTGATTTCCTCGTTACAGGGGATGAATACGGAGGCTTTGCTGCAATCATGATCCGTTACGGTCAGGATGGAGTCGTACCCTTGGGATATCAGGAGTTTGGTGATAAAGTCGAGGGCGATGGTTTCAAATGGTAGAGCGTCTTCTTTAGGCGTAATGGGTACGAGCGGAGCTTTTGTGGGACGTGTGTTGACCTTGTGACGCTGGCATTCGGCACATCCTTGTACGAAGTTGCGGACGTCTAGTTTCAGCTCCGGCCACCAGTACCTTCTTTCCACTAGCCTCGTGGTTCGTGCAATTCCAGGGTGTCCGTGTACCGGGGGATCATGGTGGGCAGCGATGAGTTCTCGTTTCTCGTCCAGGGATCCTGTGATGACGTACTTTCCCTGTCGGTACCATGCCCCGTTGACAAGCTTCAATTGTTGGGGGTCTACCCAGTATCGTAGGATGATCTCCGTTTGTGGTGGGTCCTGTGTTGCTTGTACCACGGTTGTCCGTGCAAAGACGTCTTCTGGTAACACTACTACGTTTTCATTGTCCCGTTCTCCTTGGTCGTAGTCAGGTCGTCGAGATAGTGCGTCCGCGCGACCGTTTTTCTTTCCTGGGATGTGGTGAATTTCGAAGTTGTACTCCATGAGCTCGAGTACTTCCCTAGCGACCCTCCTGCTTATCTTTTGCGGTAGTTTCCAGTACTGGAGGTTCATGTGGTCGGAGTAGATCTTGATTTTGTGTGGCGATCCTGCCAGCAGTGGTCTCCAGTGTCTGAGGGCCTTGACGATTGCGAGGAGTTCCAGGTCGTAGATGTCGTAGTTTCGTTCTGCTTCGTTGAGTGTGGCCGAGTAGTAGCCTATGGGGTGTCGCTTTCCGTCTTCCTTTTTCTGGAGTAGTACTGCGCCGGTGGCGAATCCCGAGGCGTCCACTTTGAGTTCGAATGGGGCGTCCAGTTTTGGGTGAGCGAGTACTGGTTCTTCCGTGACTAGGTCTTTGAGCTTTCGGAATGCTTTGTCTTCTTCGTCGGTCCATCTCCACTCCGTGTCCTTCCTCGTAAGTTTGTTAAGGGGTTTGGCGTGTGTAGCGAAGCCGCGGATGAAGAGTCGGTAAAAATTGCAAAAGCCTAGGAAGGATCGGACGTCACGGACCTTTGTGGGTGTGGGCCAGTCTTTGATGCCGGAAATTTTTACCGGGTCCATGCGTGTTACCCCCTTTTCAAGGATTACCCCCAGGTAATCCATCCGCGGCTTGTTGAAAAGGCACTTCTCGAGTTTGAAGTAAAGGTCGTGCTCCATGGCGACCTGGAGTACGTCGCGGACCGCTTCTTCGTGTTCCTTTTGTCCCGCTGGGTCCCTAGTTGCGATTCCGATGTCGTCCATGTACACACGTATGATCGTTCCCTTGGCTTCGTGTTTGATGATTGTGTCTCGATAGATGGTGTTCATCATGGTTTGAAACGTTGCCGGGGAGTTGGTGAGTCCGAAGTACATGACTGTGGGTTCGAAGAGGCCGTACCGTGTTTTGAAAGCCGCCTTATGTTCGTCTCCTTCCTTGATGCGTACGTTGTTGTACCCCCATCGGACATCGAGTTTTGTGTACGTGTGTGCTTGGCTGAGGTCCGTAATGAGGTCCGAGATGAGGGGCAGAGGATATTGGTTGCGGATGGTGACGGCGTTGATCTTCCTGTAGTCTTGTACCGGTCGCAGCTTTCCGTCCTTCTTTTTAATAAAGAAGAAGGATGAAGCATATGGGGATTTGGACGGGCGAATATACCCCTTCTTCAGTTGTTCGTCCAGGAACTCCTTAAGCTTGCCGTCTTCTTCTTGTGTCATAGGGTAGACTTTGCAGTCGATTGCCGGTGGGGTGCCTTCCTTGAATTCAATAGCGTGATCCCATGGTCGAGAAGGAGGGAACCGGTTGGATGCTTCTTCGCTGAAGATTTTTGCGAATTGTTGGTAAGCTGGAGGGAGCTCTACTTTATCGTGAAACTGCTTAGCTTCAATGGCCAGTTCCGTGGCGGTAGTCCGTAGGTGACTTTCCTCCTCTAGTTCTGCCATTGCGTCTTCCTTTTCTTCTTCGGTGAGGATGTTCCCGATAATGTGGTCTTCTTTGTTGGGGTTGATTGATCGAATAATGACAGGGAGCATCTTCTCGTGAATGGTAGCGTACCTCCAGTTTATCGTAGGTTCGTAGGTTGCCAACCAAGGATAGCCAAGTACGAGGTCTTCATTTCCTAGGTCTGTGACTAGGAAGCGCATCTTTTGCCGTCGTTGATTGGTCTGTATGTCTAGGTCGATAAAGTGGGTAATGCTGCCCGCTTTATTCTCCATATTGTCGATGTTCCATATTTTCCTGGGATGTTCCAGTTGCTGGAGTCCCAGGCCCATCCTTTTTGCGAAGGAGGGTCGTATGAAATTGTCCGTGGCTCCGGAGTCCACTAAAGTTCTGATGTCGGCCATTGCGTAATTTGTGCGAATCGAGACTGGAATTCTAAGAGACCGAAAGCGAGTCATGATTACAGAATTACAATTAACTGCCCTCACCCAGGCCGATGGGTTCAGGCGCTCTGAAAACCCTCCTTCCCCCACATTTCTTGGAGGATGAGGTCCTTTACGTCGTCCGATTCTCCTGCTACCCCTGCTAGCCAGTCCTTTGCCCTTTGCTGGGGTGGTGCCGCATTTGTTACTCTTGCCTGCGCGGGTGGTTCTTCCTGGGAGTAGTAGTCGGTGTCTGCCATCCTGCTAGTGGTGGCTCGACGACGTGGCTGTGGACAATTACGTGAGAAGTGTCCCGTCTGATTACAGTTGTAGCAGACGACTGTCCTCATGTCTCGAGGCGGCGGGCCTCCTCCTCTTCCGTAGCCTCCTCATTGTGGTCTGGGGATAAAGGGTCGATTCGCGTCTCCTACTTCTGCCACCCGTGCGCGTGTTCTATCGGCCGAAGTGTCCATGGCGTTTGGGTCGTATCTGAGAGATGGTGGTCCTCGCGGCGGTCCCCAGTTCGGGACTTGTGGCCTCCATCGAGGCTGTGCCGATGATGGTGGGGCTTTCGTTTTGAAGTTATCGAGGCGCGCCTTCATATGGATGTATTGTTTTTGCCTTCTCAGCGCGCACCTCTTCCAATCCTCAAAAGTGTGAGGTTCGTCTAACTCGTAGACTTTTGTGAACAGGGCTCGTGGCAGCCCCGCCGTGAAGCGATCGATTGTTTGGCGGTCGTTTAAGTTGTAATGAGCTTTTCTGGCTAGTTGCTCGAATTTGACCACGTACGCGTCAATGTCCTCTCCCATCATCTTGACCCCCTTCTGTAGTTCCGCTTGGGCTTGTTCCTCTTCTAATATGTTGGAGAACCTTTTGGCGAATTCCGCGGCGACGTGGTTCCATAATGTTTGAGAGTACTGGCTGACCCCCCTTCGTACTTCTCGATTAAGCCACTCTAATATGGACAGCGTCCATTCGCTAACGTTGACTCCCTTAACATACCCCAGGAAGAGGAGGGATCGTCGGTATTCATTTTGCATGATGGGGGCGTCCAGGTTCATCCCCCAGTATACGTGCCATTGTGTTAGGAAAGCCTCGTATTTAGTACGGTCTCCGTCGAATACGGTCGGAGGTTCACCTGATAATCTGTCCGACCCGTGTCCGCCTCCACCTGGTGGTCCCGGAGGTCCTCCTCCTGGCGGTCCTGGAGGTCCTCCTCCTGGCGGTCCTGGCGGTCCTGGAGGTCCTCCCCCTGGTGGTCTTCCTCCTCCTGGAAATCCTCCGCCTGTTGGTCCTTGACCAGGGAATCCGCCCGGTAGTCCTCCTGGTGGTGGTGGTGGTCCTTCTGGCGGGTCTGGGTGGTCCGGTCCTATCGCTCGAAAGAGTGCAGCGTCGTCCGCGGTCATTCTGTGTCCGGTGTTTGGGTTGATAGGGTTGAGGATGGCCTCTGCCTCCTCTCTTATGCGTTGTACTTCTTCCATGGCCTGTGTTTCGGTTGTTGTTGCCATGGGGCTTCTGATGTGAATTTCTTCTGGCACCGTAATGTGTAGGGACTCAGCTATGTGTGCTAGTAAGCTTGAGTCGTCTCCTGTTCCTGGTCGTGCTTCGCTTTCTGTGGCGGTGTGTTCTTCCGCGTGTTCTTCGTGGCTTGATTCGGATAGGGCTTGTTCTCTGGGCTGGTCTTGTTCTTCTTCGCTATTGCTACTGTCTCCGTCTAATGATCCCCAGTCGTCGCCGTGTAGGTCTCTGGAGTCGATGTCGCAGCGGTAGTTTCTTCCTGCTGGCCTGACGACGTCCCACCGATTGTCTATTGGGTTCCACGTAATATCTGTCCAACAGAAGTTGGAGTAGTTGAACTCAACTGGTCGGTATCTGATAGCTTCTCCGGGGAAATCTACAAAGTATCCCGTGTCTCCTCGGTATTCTCTCCACCTGGCCGCGCCCAGAAATCTTCGTGGTACTGATCGTTCTCCTCTAGCTTCGAGGCTGTAGGGTCGAAAGTTTCTCCACTGGTCTCTTGTTGTGAACGCCACGGTTGGCTATCTTGGTCTTAATGTAACGCTACCACTGCGTTTCAGCTCGACTTGAGCTCGTATAAGGGCGTTCACGACTTAGCTGGTGAGTGACACACACGTAGTGTCTCGATGATCCCGTAGAATACTACCAAGGCGACCCAAAGTACGCGTCCTAGCAGTACCAAGGCAACTCCGACTTGTCGTGTCGAAAGGGCCAGGGTCTTAGACTCGAAGGTCAAGACTTTATGACAGGGGCTTCCCCTTAGAGGCAAGAAGGCGTGAAAGCCTAAGTAGAAGAGGAGAAGTGTAGTGGTATTGAGAAGAAGACCAAGATAGCGTATCTTGGTCTTTACCATCCACTATTTATACATATTGAAGAGGCAGCTTTAAAGCTCCTCTTGAAGGCGACTACTACTAGCAATAATAGCTCGAACCCTACTATCGCTATCCTAGTAATGAGTCATGCTAACAATCACATGCTAGCGCAACTCGCCGACTGATCCTACTTGTCCATGACTAATCTCTACTTACTATCGTAGTCATAACCGTATAGTAAGCGTCCACAAACAACTCCGTACCGTATAATGAGTCCATAAAGGCTCCACCGCGACAGCTCGTTTATCGGCCATGGCGTAACTTGCGCGCAATGAAACTGGAACATGCATAGATTGATAGCGCGTTATGAACACAGAATTACACCGTAGTGCCCTCACCCAGGCCGTCAGGTTCAGGCGCTTTGAAAATCCTCTCGCCCCAACAGGTCCCGAACCACCAAATCCCTAGCTTCATCGTCAAGGTTTCGGACTCCGTTTATCCAGCTGGTCGCCCGTTCTTGCGGCGTATCAGTGGTGGCGCGGGCGCCGCGGCTGCTGCCGCCGTCATCTTCGAATTGGATCAAAGGCTTGTCTTGGACGCTCTGGACTTCTTCTATGAATGCCCCCCTTCCCTGTCGGGGTTGCCAGTTTGCGTTAGTACGCGGTTTGCGTGGCTGGCGGCAGTCGCGGGACATGTGCCCGAGCTTCCCACAGTTGTAGCAGTTGATATTCTTCATATCTACGACTCCTTTTCCCTGGGAGCGTCCTCCTTGCGGCGTATACTGAGGTCGAGTGTAGTCAATCTCTTCAGAGCCTGCAAGTCAAGCGCGGACTCTTCCTGGAGTGGTGTCCATAGCGTCCGGATGGTTCCGGAATGCTTGCCATCCTTGACGGGGCTGCTGAGGGCGGTTTGGAGCGTTGAACGTTCTGAGGGAAGTATTGCCTGGCTTACCGGGTCCCGGGGGTTTACGTCCCCCTAAACGTGTCTGCAAGTGCATCCACTTGCGTTGTTGTTCGAGTGCCGCTGTCTTCCACTGGGCGTACGTGTTTGGGCTGTGGAAGTTGTACGCGTTCTTGTAAAGCTCTACTGGGAGCCCACTGGTAAATTTGTCGAGGACCAGAGAGTCGTCGAATCTATAGCCTGCCTCCCTAACTGCTTTCTCGAACTTGGCGACGTAGGAATCGATGTCTTGGCCTTCCATTCGGAAGCCTTTCTGAAGTTCTTGTTGTGCCCTCTCCTTCTCGAGGGTGTCGGCGAACGTGTTGCGGAAGCCGAGTTCGATGGCCTCCCAAATCCATTTGTCGTAGGGCCCATGTTTGGCCTTGTATGCTTTGACCCATTTGGTGGTGGACAGGACCCATTCGTTGACGTGCTCTCCTTGAATATAGGTGAGGAAGATCAGTGCTTTGCGATAGGGGAGAGTGAACGCAGGGTTGTCGTAGTTGGTTTCTACGAACAGCTCCCATTGAGTGAGGAACTGTTGGACTTTGGTGCGGTCCCCGGTGAATACGAGGGGTTCTCTGCCCATGAATTTCTCGGGTTTGGTTCCACTTGATACATTTGGTCCCGTAAAAAGGGGTCCTCCTGGATCCCCTCCTCCATCGTCTCCGGATGGGGGTCCTCCACCGCGGCTGATACGCGCGGGTTCCTGGAACGTAGTGGGCTGTTCGGTGATGGTAGTGGTCATGTTTGTGGGGATAGACTCAGCTAGTATTCCCAGTTGCGTTTCTTCTTCTTCTGCTTGTGCTTCAAGGATGCGGATTTCTTCGGGGTTGCTCGCCAACGATGGGGAAGGTGCCGGTGTTTTGGGGGTAGGGGAGCGGACTGGTTCTTCTTCTTGTCCGTCGATAGGTCCCCACTGATCTCTGGTGGTTGTTTCGCTTTGACGAATATCGAGGTGGAGGCCTGATCCTGCGGGTCTAACAACTTGTAGTTTGCCTTGGAGTTCGTCCCACCTAATCTCCGTCCAACAGATGTGTTTGAAGTTGAATTCTACCAGGATGAGTCCGGTTTTGCCGTCCTTGTAAGTGTAGAGAACTACGTAGCCTGGGTCTCCTTGTTCTGTCTGCCAAAATGCTCCTTTGAGGTATTGCTTGGGGACGTTGCGTTCCCCTCTTCTATCGATGTGATACGGTCGGAATGGGATCCAAAGATCGCGGGTTGTTACTGCGGAAGCCACGTTGAAGGATCTTGGTCTTAATGTAACGTCTACCACGGACGTTGGTCTGACTTAGACGCTGTTGTAACGTGGGTTCCCTCGGGGGTGAAACCTGTGGTTGTCCGAGTGCTCGGGGAATATGGCGGGATGGGGCCAATACGTGCCTGTGGAGTCCCTATAGGTGTACAACGTCTCTTCTACAGGAACGTTCGGAGGTGGACTGGGGACTTTGCGGATATACTCCCACTCGAGGTTGTCGACGATGTAGTAACAATGAGTAGGGCGAGCGGTACGGGAGTTGAGATATTCGAAGACGAGATGACACGTGGTACCAGGCGGATAAGTCACGGTCGGCTGATCTACCATTCACGGAAGAAGATGGAGATGAAGTCACGGGGATCCCTTCTTGGTCACAAAGGGATATGCCGGAGCTAGTTCACTTAAGGACTCCTGGAGCCCTTAGCACAGAAGACGAGTGAAGAGTGGTATTTGAAGAAGACCAAGATGGGGATCCTGGTCCGTACTACTGTGAACTTAAATACAAGTAAGGGAGCCAGTTCTAGCTCCGCTCGAACTCGTAAGTAACCAATAGCGTAAGTAGCGTACTCTAATAATAGAATGCGCAGTCACCATCGTAATCCGAAGCACGTACAACAATAGGGATCATCAGTCAGCATAGTAATCACCACCACGTACAACAATAGCGGGCGTCAGTCATCCAAACACGAGGCAGCGAGATCCGAAGTCCATGACGTATTACTACTAACGCGCCGAGTCATTACGAACACGTCAGAGTCCACAACCGATCCGGGCAGTTCGGGACGAAACGTAACATCTGTGCGCCAGAGGGAGAAATGCCATTGGAGGGCAAAGAACAATAAGACCGCTTAAAGCGGTTAAGTCCGGTATCTTAATAATGAGAACAATAAGAACCTAATAAGGATCTAAATAATAAAGATAAACAATAACTGGTCCGTACAAGTCCGGAAGTCCAGATTTAACCATAAGGGTCAGATACCGTATAAGGAAGGGAATGACTCAATCATATCCCACGAGACATGTGACTTGAATCAGTCGCGTCTCAACATGTACATACGCTTACAGATGTGAGTCAAATTGGATATAGCTCAGGATCGACGAGACTTACATGGACACCCCTATAAAACGTGGCCACCGCGGCAACAATAGAACACTGAGAGGTATAAAATTGAAGGATAGGCACAAGGCTGATTATATGGCTGACTCACGGGTCAGACGATCGGGCACAGAAACAAAGAGGACGTCCTGATCCAGATGCGATATACGAAAAATAATTGGACGGTTAATGAAATGACGGAGTCGATGATGGGCACGTTGAATTCGAACAAGTGATGACTGAGGTGCTCTACATTGCCGAAGCCAGAGAACCAATGGTAGAGGTCCGTTCCGGTGAGTGCTGTCTGCATGATTTCGACCAAGAATACAGAGTACACGGCGGAAGAGCTGTTATCAGGACGGAGAGCACAAACTGTAAACTGACGCCTAAGTACTACATACCTTGTAACCTAAGAAGTGTCCCATCTCCTGGGAAATTATAGCTGTACATGTCACCGTCTTCACTACCCAATGAGCCCCACGGGCGGAATTATGGAAGAGAGGCCACGAGAAACCCACGGTCTGAATAGTGGTTTGCGGGCCCGGCTCGGCCCAAAAGCCTGCCATTAGGCCCGTCTTTTTGTGGCTTTAGGCCTGGAATTAAGGGGGACTGGGACTGTACTCATCGGCCTTGACGTCTTAGGCCTGCATCAGCCCGGCAGCCTCGGCTGGCCAAGGCTTTCTACTAGGGAATCCTCTCACGGTTTGCAAATATAGAAAAGACTCGTTTATTGGAAAGTACATAGGACAATATATCTACAGCTTAACTCCACCCCTACCACTATCCCCGCCACCGCCACTGCTGCCATCGCTATCACTAACATCACCACTGTGGCCATTGTCATTGTCATAGTTGCTAGTTGCAGTGCATTATAGCCTTGCTGCCATTGTAGTCATGGTTGACTCCTGCCTTACCAGCATCGCCCACCCAGCAGCTGCGGTGGTGATGATGATGACTTGGACAGGTGTTGTACCAGGACAGCTGTCCAAGCATGTACTCAATGTCAGTACATGATAGGTACGACCAGAATGATACTCACCTTTTTTTGGAGGGAGGCTTCGTGGGGTAGTAATGTCAGCCAGTTTTCGTGAATGTGTGCAAGCTGGACTGTAAAAGAGAAGTAGTTGCAAACTAGTGGCACATGCAAGGGGCAGTTGGGCTGAAGAAATCGTAAACTTACAACCACCATTGATGACGCGACAACTGAGGATAGCATCACGGCTCCTCTTGTTTCTGTAGCCTATATCGTTTGAAATATAACTTGACTCCTAGATTGTCGAGAGTGAGCAGCCATGGGAAGTGCCGCACTTGGGGTTCATGGGGCAAAGGATTTCTTCGAATCCACACAGGATGTAGGGGATGGTGTTGTGGTGAGGGAGAGTCAAGTTGACGATCATGCCAGCCAGTAGCACATGTGTTACAAGTCATGTTGTCGCTGGGGTGCTGTTTGGCTGGGGTGTCAATGGCTCAGAGGCAAATGCAGTAGCCATGCAATCTAGCTCACACACATTGTTGGCGGCCAGTTTGATAGTAGGGAATTGTTCGTGCAGGTTGAGTGGACATAGCTAAGATGGCTTGTGAGGGAGAAAAAAAGACTTGTATTTATTTTATAAGTACGACGCCATGACAAAGACTAGTGTAACAAATGAAGTGAAAATCCCAGAGGGTGGATGCAGTTGCCAATTTTGAAGGGCGGATGAAGTTGGGAATACGTGGATACAATGGCGAAGGTGTGGACAAAGGTTCAAAGGCAAGGATACAGTTCCAAAGGGGTGGATGCAGTTCCAAAGGAGGTCGCAGATCCCGGTGAATCCTGAGCCCAGGACGTGTGTCCCCAATAATTGAGGCCGAGGACGTGGGACCATGGGAGCCGAATACCAAAAGTGAAGACTGGGCCTTGGGCCCTGCCAGGACCCACTCTCGTCCCAGTCCCGTCCCAGTTTTCGGACGGCCGTCTTAGGCTGGCCTTAGGCTTTGAAGCCGAGCCCGCAAACCACTAGGTCTGAAGCACAAGAACTCCACAAAAAAAGGCCAGTCCCATAAGGTTCCCAGTATCTAAAGTGGTGAAGCGTATATATCATAGATCTCGATAAGACGAAGTACCACACTTACCTTTGGGGCAGCACTACAGGAAAGAGAGGTCAAACTCGTGCTGCATATTAGAACTATTGCCAGATACAACAACTACTTACATCTGAAATATCTATGAGGGGCGGTGCTGGGGTGGAGAAGGCACTGTCATGATTCCCAGGTTTTGGATTCAACTCCACAATGTACAATGTGCCGAGACTGGACGTAGAACGGCTAGTGCCAAGATAAGTCGATCAACTTAAACACGTGCCAACTTCCACTGGTATAGTCCAGTCATAAGTTGGTACTGAGCGCGGACAGGCTGGAGGCACATCACAAAACCAACGAACTGTTGATATTCTCAAGTACCAGCGCACCAGCCTGATCTTCAGAGGACAAAATACCACCATGGGTCTGGTCTGTGTAGTCATAGTATTGGCAATCTCGTAAAACTTGAATCTTGAGGCCTTGAGGGCCAATTACACACTGCCGTAGGGAGGAGAGAAACACTTTGTGCAAGCCAAGAGTGATCTAGTGTATGTGATCTAGTGTATGTGACACGACCCGGGTCCAATTGTCCAAGATTGTTCAAAATATTTCTCCTGCCCCTCCGCTGAGACGGACTTGTCTGTTTCAATGAACACAATCTGATCAACTAAGTACAACAAACACAGCCTAGCAAAGAGTGTCCTGGCCCACGGCTGCTGTACTACTACGGGATTCTCCAAGTACAAGGACTTTCCGACAGCGGATCCGCTGGCAACAATGTATATCACTTACGTGGAAACGGGCAGGATGACTTTGGAAGAAGCTCCAGATGGAACCTCGTGTTTATAAAGACAAACGCAAGTACTCATTGTACAGTGTCAAACTACAAGCAAGACACCTGGGACGTATTGACTCAGAGTGGAATTGGGGAGCGAGATATGAGCCTGAAGCGGGCAAGTGGCACATCCGGCCCGGGCGAGTGTGTTCCAGCAATCCGATCTGAGTCAGCGCGCTGATACTCGTTATTGAGATATTACTACGCTCCCCCATGAGCTCGCAAACTACTCAACTCTTACCATTGGGACACTGCAACAACAACCAGCAGACAAAAAAACCACGACCGATTATCATGAGCAACACGCAGTTCTATCTCTCCTGCAGTGCGCTGATACAGCACTGAAGTGCTCGATGTGCTCCACGCTCGGCGCCGTCCTCATCAAAGGCGGAAAGGACATCTAGAGGCTACAACCGCCAGACGCCGAGGTGCGCACACTGCGGGCACCGCAAGCCCGTATTGATGCACGCGGAGATGCATGGCATATTCAACCTTACCGGTATGTCCCCCTCCTTCCGCGAGCAACAAGACGCGCGCCGGCGCTTCCCCGCCGTTGCAAACATCGTGCCTTCCCGGCCTTACCCCGCCGGTGCCAGCATCCCTACCTGCACGGCCGTTTAAAGGCGAGGCGCCCTTCGCTGCACCCGAGGGGCACCCGTGCAGCGTTTCATGGGCCGTCCCCGCGTCTGCTAAGCGCAAACCGGCGGAGGTCCCCGGTGGCGGGAGTGGGAGTGGGGCCGGTGGGAAGCAGAGTCCGTGTCGTCCCATACCTGTGCCCGCCGGCGAGGCGGATAAGGCGTTGAGTGTGTGGCAGCGTAACTCGCGCATCAACGGCGCTTGAACCAAACAATCCGACTTGATCCCTTATTGCCCCCCAAAATGGTAGATTGACTTGGAGGGCACCCCATTTATTCACACGAATTGTGCACCGTGACTTCCAGTTGGCGTGAATAGGGTTCGCATTTGGACGCTCGACGTCGCTGCCAACGACGACAAGACATACATTACGGAACGCCGCCGGGGAGGATATGTGCCTTCTCAGAGGCTTTAGGCGTAGGTGGAAGTGTGTAATCTCCAGCGGCGGTCCAACAGCTGACCTTTTTTGACACTACACCATTGCGTCTCAGTAAGACTGTGATCGAAGGGATTGCCAGAAGGGCTGTCGCGCCGCTTCTAGTGGTATTGTTGTACATAGATTAGTACTACCCGCTGGGTTACCTCTGTCCTACTTTCCATCACTTTTTGGTAACTGGTACCCATCTAGCGGCTTCTAGCCTGTCCCTCTTCGCTGGCCTGTAGAGTACACACTACACCATACACTGAGAAAACAAAATACCACGAAAGATCATGATTCGCCTGTCAGTTTCTGACATACGCTAGACTATAGTACAGTTATGATGTGGTTCCTGTCCCTAAACGACGACCTGGTCGCGAGTGACGCGAATATCTACAAACCAGGTGTATCAGATAACGGACCGAAAAAAGGAAAGGTTGCATTGCCCACCAAAGATCCTGCTAGCGCCTCGTCCCACGCTGTCATCCGACGACCCCGCTACTAACACAGCAGAAGGCTTTTCAAATTCCACATGCACGATTCCCGACCCGGGCCGGGAGTTGGCAGTGAGAGCGGATGTCGTGAGAGCGGATGTCGAGGGTGGGGCCTTAACTACAGTTCTGTGCCCCTCACGGAGGGAAATACGATTATTCAGAGAGACGAGGAGCGTGTTGGAGTATCTGCACCAGTACCCGCCAACTGTCAGCCGCGGTGTGCGAAAACCACAAGTTGACGAAGATCGGTCTCACAGTTTTCCAAAGATGGCTGTTCTGTGGGGTGGGGATTGGAGTTTCAGATACATGGATGGACATAGTGGGACAAGCAGAGACATACGGGCAGGTAAACCAGGGTTTATCCTATGTGAAAGTACAGGGATGAGTCGTCGAACATGCGGAATATAGAATCACCCACGGGGAATATGGCAATCGTCAAGAGTGCTACGATCCCCGCGGTTGCTGAGAGCAAAAGGTTGAATTAAGTAGCGCACCAGATTCCAAGGTTAGCTTACTGGTCAACACGTTGGTTTCAATTGTCAGGCGAACGACTTTCGATAAGGCGTGATCACTGAAATTTCCACCTTCTCTGCACCGTCGTGTCAGCTGCAGCAGTGGCAAGAAGCAGAGAAATTAGTACAGGCGCTCATAAGCAAAGTGACGAGGACTTACGTAGAAAAGCAACGAGCCAGCAATGAGGCCGTCAGCCAATGCATTCCCGCTCACCCAAGTCTGTAACGGTAGTCGTTGTTAGCATCGCAAAGGGAGCAGATAGGCTGTGGACACGATGGCCCTACCAAGGCAAGAATCTTGAGCATTCGACCACTAGCGAACTGCTTGTGAAGATGTGTCTACAAATGTGAGTTAAATTGGAAATAGCTCGAGACTCGGGACGGTTGAGACTTACATAGACACCTCCATAAATCCCGCCCACTGTGGCAACAATAGAGAACTGGGAGGTAGGAAAGTAAGATATAGGCACCAGACCGACGCGACGACTCACGAGACAGATGACTAGGCAGGACAACCTCCCGCTGAGTACCCAAATGCGGTACACGAAGAAAGATTGGACAATTAATGCAACTATGGATCCCATAATGGGGATGTCGAAGGCAGAATTGTAGGGAGCGGTGAGGTGGTCCATCTTGCCGAAGCCGGAGACGAACCAATAGTAGAGGTCCGTTCCACTAAGTGCTGTCTGCACCGTTTCAACCAAGAATAAAGAGTACACTGCGGAGGAGCTGTCATCAGGACGGAGAGCACAATATGTAATATGGTGCCTACGCAGAACATACCCAGTAACTTAACCGGCGTCCTATCTCCTGGGAAATTATAGCTGTACACGTCTTCACCGCTCGATGAGCCCCTTGCGCGGACGAACTTATTATGGGAGACAGACAATGAGAAACTCACAGGTCTGAACTACGAGAAC
Source organism: Lactarius vividus (assembly GCA_021527035.1). Taxonomy (NCBI): domain Eukaryota; kingdom Fungi; phylum Basidiomycota; class Agaricomycetes; order Russulales; family Russulaceae; genus Lactarius; species Lactarius vividus. Next base: position 4,581 of record JAKELG010000008.1, on the reverse strand, counting down.
CCCATACAGAGTCCAGTTCCACAGGGCCCCCAGCAACTAAAATGTGTGGTGAAGCGTAATACTATCGATACCGAATACAACATACAACTGGGGCAGCACTGCAGAAAGAGGGGTCAAACTCGTGCTGTGTATCATGATCATCGCCGGACATGGCAGCACTTACATCTCTGCAACGTTTGGAGGGATTGGGGGATTCGACATGGCCTAGGAATGGACGACTGCAAGACAACTTGAAGCGAATGGTGTAGTGACTACACTGGCAGATTCAAGGGCGGTGATCTTAAAATGTTCAAGGGTTTAGCCAATATTATAGGGCTTGGGAGTGGAGGAGGCGCTGCTCGTGATTCCCTGATATATGAAATGGTTCTCAAGCTTTTGATGCACGATGCACCAAGACGGGTGAAGTGGCCGTAAGGCGGCAAAGCACCAATCAATGCATGCCACTGGCAACTAACTATACAATAAACTCTCTAATCTGATCAGGAGACACGGGTTGAGGACAAGCGCAGACAGGCCGGAGTTCCGTCTCATGGAAAACCAACGACATTCTCAACTTGAAGTACCTGGCACCAACCTGAACTACCCTCGCAGGAGATGTAATCATGGGTTTCTCCTGTGTAACCATTGTGGGGTTTATTGCAAGTATGAAGTGTCAACCCAAGGGAAGACGTAGACGAAATGGGAGGTGAGATGGATACCGGAGATAGAGCGTGGGAACGTAGGGCCGGAATCGGCGCGGGTACGAATCAGCGTTCCGTATGGTATCAGGTATCAGACGAAGAAGGGTTTCGAGAACAGCAAGCGAGGTGATATTGATAGATGGACGGATACTTCAGAGACAAGAGCCGAGGTTATATACATGGAGAACGAGCTACAGAACACAGAGTAAGATAATAATAGTACAAGGAGAACACAGTGAGCGCAGACACAAATGGAATTACAATAGACGAACGCGAAGTCGTGGGCGTACGAACGCGCCCAGCGTGGCTGTTTGAAGATATTGCACATGCAACGCATGTGTGGGCCTTACACAATGGTATTGATCGTGATCCCTAAACCCGAGGCCTTAAGGTCAATGGACATGACACTACCGTAGGGAGGAGGGCGACACCCGTATGATCAATCTTGATCGAAGCTTGAGCTTATCTTGGGCGCATCGCGTCATCATGCATCTTGTGCAAGTCCTTGTCAGTAGTTTGTTCACTAGGGGTGACTTCATCGCCTGATTTAATCGGTGATGTAAGTTATGAAGGTATATTGTCATAGTCCCTTAGGATGGTGGCAGATGCGCACACCCACACTCGAGTCACACTCGAGATGACGATCGAGAACTTGTCAGAGGCGATGGGGATGCTCACACAGGGAAGTGAAAACGTTGAGCAAAACTTATGGTACTCATTCACATGGGTTCCAACCGTGACCTCCGTTGATAGAGTTAAAGTGCTTATTGACTTCATTGGTTTCTAACCGCCATCTGTACCCTCGTTAAATGGGTTGAAGGTAAGCTCGCACAAAGAAATGAGATATGGATAGTTGTCTATTGACGGAACGAAACGAGATATGCTGCCCAAACCTGTGTTGACTGGAAGTGTTGTCCGAGAACGCCTGAGAGAACAGGTGGAGACGCAGAGGCGCGAGTAAAAATAGAAAGAGCACAACAAATTACAGTTTCATGTCTAACATTTCTTTAAACTGGTAAATAGAGTAAGGAAGACGATGTGGAAAGCCAATATTCGAGAACGATTGGAGGTTGCGGCGCAGAAAGCCAGCGGGTGAAATGTTTGTTCGGTATATTGCTTACTTAATCTCCACTGGCACAGTGTGGCAGATTGAGGTTGAGGTCATCGCAAGTTCTAGTCATATCGTATAGCTTAGTACTGCACGTCGGATTGTCTCGTCTCTATTCCACTTTCCATCACCCTTTGATATCATCTAGTTTATCCCTCTTGGCCTGGCCTGTATAATATACACACTATACCATGCACTGGAATGACCAAAAACCTCGAAAAATCATGATGACGGCTGACAACTTCCGAGATGCGATAGACTACAACACAATTACGATGCCGCGCGTCACATGCGGTTCTTATTTTTTTAAACCAATTGATATTCTGGGATACAAGTCTGAGACAGGAACGGTCGTAACGAGAACCTATGTCAGTCATGAAATGCACATGTGCCTAAAAGGTGCCCCGAGTCGTACATAAATAACCGAAGCTCAAGAAGAGGCTGTCATGATGCGTGTTATGTCGTGAGAGTCTGTAGAGGCGTCAGATACCAAATAAATTTTCTGTTCAATCGAGACGATCAATGAAGGAAAGGGCCTCAGCGTCCGCAGTTCCAAGTCGGATTCAGGCGGAACTTCTGAAGGTACTTTTGGAGGCACATTAGTTTCGGGCTTTGGAGCTGCGATTTACGACGTGGTTTCCTGCCGCTAAACGATGACCTGGTCGCGAGTGATGCAAATATCTACAAACCAGCTGCATCAGACAGCGAACTGAAGAAAAGAAGGTTGGACTGCCCACCAATGACTCCGATAGTGTCTCGCCCCGCGCAGTCTTCCGACGACCCCGCTACTAGCGCGGCAGAAGGCTTTTCAAATTCCACATGCACGATTTCCGACCCGGGCTGAGGCTGAGAGTTGGCAGCGAGGGGGAGCGTGAAGGGCGGGGATCTAACTACAGCTCCGCGTCCCTCGCGGATGGAGATCCGATTATTCAGAGAGACGAGGAGCGTGTTAGAATATCTGTACCGGCACCCTCCGGTGGTCAGCCGGGTCGCATTGTGCAAATGCAGATCAAGCTCACAGTTTTCCAAGCACGGCTAATCTGTAGGGTGACGCGGTGATATTTTAGAGTAAAACCTGGATGGATATACGGCAGGATAAGACGAACGGGCAGGCAAAATAGCGCTTGTCCTACGATAAGGTAGCAAGATGAGTGATAGATTATGTGAAATTCTGAATCACCCACGGGGAATACGGCAATCATCAAGAGCGATACGATCCCAACAGTTGCTGAGAGTAAACGATTGAAATAAGCCGCGCATCAGATCCGGGGGTTGGCTTACAGGTCAATACGTTGGTCTCGATTGTCAAACGAACGATCTTTGACAAGGCGTGGTCACTGAATTGGCCATCTCCTTCTTTCCGTCGTCGTCCCAGCTGCGACAACGGTGGGGAGGAGAAAAATCAGCACGGGTGCACTCATGTCAACAATCAAGCGAGATGGGTTTACGTAGAAAAATATCGAGCAGGCGATAAGGAGGTCAGCCAAGGTATTTCCAGTCATCCAAATCTAGAAGGTTCGTAGTCGTTAGCAGAGCGAAGGAGGTAGATGGCCTGTGGAGACGATGGCCCTACCAAGACGGGGATCTCGGCTACTCCGGGATTCGGGAACTCGGTGTCGAAATACATCTACAGATGTGAGCCAATTGAATACAGCTTAGGACAGAAAAGACTTACATAGATGCCCCTATAACACGCAACCACTGCGGCAACGGTAGAGCACTGAGAGGTAGAAAAGTGAAGGATAGGCAGGAGGGTGATACGACCAACTCACGAAACAGATGAGCAGGCACAGAAACCAAGATGACCGCTCGCTGAGTACCCAGATGCGATACACGAAAAATAATTGGACGGCTAATGAAAGTATGGATCCGATAATGGGCACGTCGATTTCGAACAGGTGAGCATTGAGGTGGACCACATCGCCAAAGCCGGAAGCAAACCAATAGTAGAGGTCTGATCCGGTGAGTGCTGTCTGCACGGTTTCGACCAAGAATACAGAGTACACTGCGGACGAGGTGATGTCAAGACAGATGGCACAATCTGTAAAACAGTGCCTTAGTCTATACCTAGTAGCTTAAGGAGTGTCCTATCTCTTGGAAAATTATAGCTGTATATGTCTTCACCGTTTGATGAGCTCCGCGGACGAGATCACGGGAGATGGACCAAGGAAAACTCACAGGTCTGAACCACGAGAACCCCATACAAAGTCCAGTTCCACAGGGCGCCCAGTAACTAAAACGTGAAGCGTATACACTATGGATACCGATAAGACGAAGAACCTCACATACCATTGGGGCAGCACTACGGAAAGAGGGGTCAGACTCGCGCTGTGTGTTAGAACTATGGCCAGATACGACAACACTTACATCTCTGAAATGTTTAGAGTGCCGAGGATATCTGACATGGCCTGGAAATGGAAGACTGGGAGGCAAGCAAATGGTGTACAGATTCAAGGACAGTGGTCTATAACGTTCAAGGGTCTCATCGATATAACAGTGCTTGGGAGTGGAGGAGGCACTGCCCATGGTTCCCTGATATGTGTCACGGTCCAAGATTGTTCTTACGTCCTACCCTACTGGACTGTTTCAACGAACTTAATCTGTCTGATCAAATAAAGTACAACACAGCCTCGTACCTAACCCACGACTGCTGTACTACTAAGGGCTTCTCCAAGTACAAGGACTTTCCGACGGCGGATCTGCCGGTAAAAGTGCATATCGCTCGCGTAGAGACGAGCAGGATGCTATAATAGCTTGGGGCTTGGCTTGGGGAGAAGCTCCGAATAGAACCTC